>JAJUPC010000015.1:621250-1242500 GCA_023614405.1 Avena insularis | reverse complement strand
AAACCTATATACTAAAAGAAGTCTAGGTACATTTGTTTTATAAAGTTAAAGCATCTTATATTTTAAAACGGATGGAGTATACAATAAAAGGAGGTTCTATGTTTACTATTTTGGCGACAATCAGATCTACACTATGCAGCTAAACATGTCACATGGTTCCATTTCGGTGCACAAAGTACGTCAGCTAATTAAAAAGCTACCTAGCGGCCTGGTGTCAGTTGAGCAGTACTTCCTCCGTTTAGAAATATAAGATGTTTTAGGTTTGTGAAGACGACGTATCTAGACATATTTTAGTGTATATGTTCAAATAAATCTAGACACTAAAAGGTGTCTAGATATATCTAATTCACAAATCTAAAACATTTTATATTTGCAAACAAAGGGAGTATCTTGTTGTTCAGTCACCAAAACCGATATTGTTCTTCTGTGAGTAAGCTCTTATACATGTACAGACGTTGCTGCTGCTTTGGATTGACAGACACCATGCCTCGTTCGCCAATTCAGGCGCTGATAGGTAAATCATGAATGAATACAGAACAGTTCACTGCATTAGGCTGACGTGAAACAGACACCTAAATCAGCGGACACGTATTATGGATCAGAGGGACTATTAATTTTATTGTGTTCAAACCATCTACTTACACAATTTATCTTGTACTTTCACCTGACCAGCAGTTTGACTATAACGTGATCATGACAGAGAGTCAGCCACCAGTATGAGCTCATAGCAGGAAGAGATACTTGCATCTTGGCAGGAAATAATTGTTCAATTGATCAGCTGGAAGTTGAGATAGACAGTCTTCTCGACAGGAATGATATTCTTGACATGCCAGGCACCCTCCACCCGATACACTGCGTGGAGACCAAATCCTATTCAGCTGACATGTATTTAGTTTTTGCATTTATCTTCAGTTTTAGCCTAACTGAGAGAACTTCATGGCAGACACATAATTTCAGAATATCTTTGACAAATAACTAAAACAATTTACCCAACTAAAACTGGTTGATACTTTCAAGTTTCGTACTATCCTTGATCCAGTTACTTCCGATGGTGTTGCTGGTAATAATAATGACCTGCTGTCGGAACTATTGGCTAAGAAAGTGCACCACCAGTCACCAGCATGTTAAAATTGGTAAAGCATAGGTAAAACATATGAATTATGGTGTTTCACATGACTGGATCAATGGTGTTTATGGTCTCGACTCAGTAGTCAGTAGCATAATCAACACGTCAAGTCAATTTCTTCTACTATGTGGTTTCACTGAGTCGAACTTGTGACTGATCAGTTGTCAAATTTCTTCTATGGGATGAATTACTTCCTAAGGATGTGATTTTCTGTGAAAGATCTGAGCTCCGTAATCTCTAGATTCACCTACTTCTTGGTTAAACAGTGTTGAGCTTACTACGGAACCAAATCTTGAGTTTCCATTACGAACCATGAAGAAGCATCTTAAATCCATTGTGAATAGCCCAATGTAATTCAGCTATTTTCGCCAGAGGAGGATAAGATACTCTAGAGTAGAAGCATAGAAGGACAGACATGTTTTACAAAAACCAATGAACTTCTTGCTGAAGAGTACATGGGAATTAAAACATGACCTGTGATAACTTGTCTACAATCAAACAAAGGGCATTAATTTATGGATGGACTTGTATAAAGAGCTAACCACATTACCATCCATGATTATACATAACTATGCTCCCATCTGGGGAGGTTGTTTTTGAGATGAGAAGCCATTTCTCCAGTGTTCAACATTCAGAAGATAATAACAGTAGTTACCGCATGAAACCAGAAGTTAACGATTTTTCATGGCCTTAACTAACTTTAAGAAATACCAATTTGTCATAATGGGGAAATATTTCATACTACTGGGTACTACTCCTGGTTTACTTTTCATGTTAGTGAAGCTCCAAAACATGAACTGCATTTATATATATACCAAGGTCAAGATTATAGGAAACTTGAATGTGGATTGACTCCAGAACATAAGGGCTTATTTTGGGTGGTTCTTGATGTACAAACATACCTTCAGAAAAAGCAAACTAGAATATACAGTATTTAGTATTTACCAGAGGCCATAGTCATATCAGCAATGGACTAATTGACAAAAGCCGAAACATTTTGTGCTGGAAGCTGCAGCAGGAAAGATAAACTGCTTGTTGCGTACCAAACTTCGTTATATCTGAAACTTGCAACGACATTTTGTTTTCTTACAATGTGCTTCCAGAGATCTAGCTGATAGGAAGACCAGGGCCCAAGGGCTCGATTGGATGGATATCTGGCCATGTATATCTATCTACCATATCATCCGTCTTAGGCGTAGTCTCCAGCAGCGAACCTGTCATGACTGAAGAAGGTGGCAGCAATCTCGTTCCCGCCATACCACCTCCCATCCAACCTCCTCCTGCACCAGGCCGCATCGTCAAGGTGCCTGAACTCCACAAACACTTTCCCGACTCCGGCCACCACGCAAGCAGCCCCGCCATGTTCGACAACAGGGCCAGGCCGCGGGATCACCACCTTGACCAGGTCACCAAACTTGTGTGCCTCTTCAGTGACATCCTCCAGAAAGTCCTGATAGAACCCGTCATCCTCGAGGCAATCGCCCGGCGAGAGCATCTTGGCCAGGCATACCACCTTGGTCGCCCCTTTGTCGTCATCGTCGTCGTGCTGCACTGGAGATAGTCGACGGCGGCGATTGCTCCAATTGCTCCAACGCTCGGGGCGGTGATAAGGAGTGGCGGTGGTGGTTGGCTGGCGGGGATAAGTGGCGTCTCGACGACGTAGCTTGTTGCAAATAACCACAACCGTCGGGATGGTGGTACCGTCTGCGTCCTTGATGGGTACGACCAGTTGGAGAGGGTCTGAGCTAATCACTTGCACCTGCTGCAGGCCGAAATTAGAATTAGAACAAAATAAGAATTTCCCCAGTTTGGAGCTATGATGATGAAGCAGCATATAAACGCAAAATTTTAAAATTTTCCCCAATTTAGCAGCCAGCTACAATTGTTTGCTTTCTAGGTTGTTTAGCGGCTTCCGTTATTTATTTTTTATTTTTTGCGGGGAGCGGGTTCCGATCATCATCTCTAACTGTCGCTTAACTCAGATCCGAAGCGATGATTGTGCAATTCGAATACTAGATGAACCCGTGGATAAATCATGTGGTGTTCGAAAAAAAAAACTCGATTCAAGGGTGGATGAAGGAAGGGGCGTAAGATGCGAACCTGCTGCTGGAGGTCGCGGGAGTGGCCGTCGGCCGGGCCGTCGTTGGCCCTGCGGCGTAGCTGACGGAGTAGATCGGAGATGCTAGCAGGCTGCGGTTGGTAGGTGTGGCCGTCGGGCAGCGGTGGGGAGGGAGAGGGGGGCCCGTAGTAGTCGTAGTTGGCCAAGGCGGTCGACGCGGCGGCGGCAAGCGGTTCTGTCGGTGGGGAAGGGGTCGATGGTCTCGTGTGTGGAGGAGAGGAGCGGTTGGGCTTTTCGTTTATGCGTACTAATAAGGCCGGACACAGTTAAAAAAAGGAACAAGTCCGGGTCGGTTTCCTACAAGTTTTTACTCAAAGCCGACCGGTCCCTGTAGGATTCCGTTTTTTTGTTGCCTATAAGCATCACTACCAGCGTCCGATGGTCGGTAAGAGCATAAGTTGGGACCCAGCTTAAAATCCGGACAAAATTTTGGCAGGACGAAACAAGTTTTTGATCTGGGTATGTTGAGTTTCCCACTCGCATTTTCAAGCGAGTTCTCGCGTTTAGCTTTTCGGCAAACTTTGGGCAAATATAAGTGGTTTTGGGCGAATATGATCGATATGGACGAACTTTGGCCGAATATGGGCGATATGGACGAATATGGCCGAATTTTGGGCGAATATAGACGATGCGAACGAACTTTGGGCGATTATGGCCAAATTTTAGGCGAACTTTGGCGAATATGGTCTATATGGACGAACTTTGGGCGAATATGGCGGTATGAACGAAAAATATGGGCGATACGGACAACTTTGGGTGAATATAGCCGAATTTCGGGCGAACTTTGGGCAAATATGGTCTATATGGACGAACTTTGGACGAATATGACGATATGAACGAACTTTGGGCGAATATGGACGAACTTTGGGCGAATGTGAGCGAACTTTGGGCGAATATATGCTGACTGGGCGGGTCCACTCGCCGAATTCGCTTTGTCCGGCGTTCCCAGGGCGTACCCGGGATCCTAGGTACGGCCTAGATTGTCCGGATAAAAATTGCCCAAATCCGGACGAAAACAGGTTCCTGGGTACGCGACTGGGAGAAATTTCGGCGACCGAACCTATTTTCGACGTCCGAATCGGCGTCCTGGGTAGCCGAGTGGAGATGCTCTAAGATTGTCGGCAGTGATTTTGAAGACCGGTGTCAAAACAATCCACGCTTTGAGAAAGCTGCCCTGCATCGGCGCCCTCAACAATTAAGTCAAAACAAATTAACTCATAGTTCAATTCAATATTAGGCAAATTTTTACATAGGACTTGAACAAACAAACAAATAACTAGCGGCGCCGGCTAAGGGCCACGGCGCCTGGAGGTACCCTCGCCAGGGACGTCAACGGCGCCCGCATGTTGAGGCCCCACTCCTCTTCGAGAGATCAAAAGATCGCATTTTCTGTCTCTAACTCCTCTCGAGCTCGGTCGAGGCAGGAACGCAGAGCCGCGTCATGAGGGTTGGCATGAGCGGCGTGCAAGCACTATATGTACGCATCATCGAGTTCTTGCCGCCGGATGTGATGCAAATAGAAGACGCGGTTAAGGACGTCGAACTCGAAGCTCTCGTCGGTCATCTGGTTAACCGGCCCTTGGTACGATGACAGTGATGTCTACGCACTTCTATTCTTGTAGACAATTGTTGGGCCTCCAAGTGCAGAGATTTGTAGAACAACAGCAAGTTTCCCTTAGGTGTATTACCCAAGGTTTATCAAACTCAGGGAGGAAGTAGTCAAAGGTATCCCTCTCAAGCAACCCTGCAATCAAGATACAAGAAGTCTCTTGTGTCCCCAACACACCCAATACACTTGTCAGGTGTATAGGTGCACTAGTTCGGCGAAGAGATAGTGAAATACAATGGTAACTGTGCCAGAAAATAGCTTGACGGTGAGGTAAATACTAAAGGTAAAAAGATGAGAGCAAGCAAACATGTAACAGATCTAGTTGCAAACGGTGTTTCAATGTTTAAAAATAAGGGCTAGGAATCATACTTTTACTAGTGAACACTCTCTCATATAAATATATTCTCTTCATGATACTACTCTCTGGTTGGACACTTTAATCCATGGTAGGGCTATAACAGCACACCTCAAAGTCCGCCTTCCCCAATCTAGATAACCCCACACTGTCACCTTGAGCGCTAGATGATTCCAATAAACACCACAATTTCATAGAGACATCCAACTCCAAATATAACTCAAAACAAATATATATGTAACCTAGCTTAAGTGTCACACATGGTGTGCACGCTGTCACTGTCACACACGTGGGGAAAAGCATAGATCTATTAAAGCCCGATGAGTATTTATGTAGACTCAAGCCTAAGTGCCACCATGGCGTGCACGCTGTCACTTTCACACACATGGGGAGAGCAGAGATCTAATATAACACTTGAGTAACAGAGTAGATATACTTGATTACAAAGCTCATGACCACAACATGATCATGCATAGAGAGAGAGATGAACACATAGCTACCGGTAGAGCCCTTAGCCTCGAGGAAGAACTACTCCATCCTCATCATGGGAATCAACAATGGTGATGAAGATCGATGGAGATGGATCCGGGGGGACTTCCCCGTCCCGGCAGGGTACCGGAACAGAGACATTCTATCCCCCGAATCTCCCCTTTGGTGACGGCGGCGCTGCGGAACTTTTCGTGGATTTCTAGTCGATGATCTAGGGTTTTCTCCCTGGGGGCTTCTTATAGGCGAAGGAGGCAAGGTCGGTGGAGGGCCAGGGGGCCCACACACCCTGTAGGCGCCACCAGGGCTGGCCCACGCCTAGGGGTGCGGCCACCCTGGTGTCCTCCTCCACCTATGCTTCGTGGTTCCGTGTTGCTCCGGGAAAAATAGGAAGATTGGCTTTTGTCCCGTCCAATTCCGAGAATATTGATTTTCTGCCTTTTCTGGAACCAAAAACAGAAGAAAACAGGCAACTGGCATTGTGGCATCTTGTTAATAGGTTAGTCCAGAAAAACATATAAAAATACCTCAAAGTGTAGACTAAGCAAAGTGGATATAAAACAAGCATGGAGCATCAAAAATTATAGATACGTTTTCGACGTATCAAGCATCCTCAAGCTTAACTCCTGCTCGTCCTCGAGTAGGTAAGTGATAAAAGAATAATTTTTTAGGCGACATGCACCATCAAAATCAAGATCAAACCACTTGCAAGCATTTAAAGCTTGGATCAAAGAACTCTAAACATGAGCATGAAAGATGGAGTTCTAACAATAAGACAAAGTAACTATGCATGCAACATGAAAGGTTACAAAGAAAGATTCATGAATAACAATGCATTGAAAGACGTTTGTTTGTTTCACATATAGAAAGCATTGCATAGTGACATTCAGCTTGTCCCTCACGGAGTAGCAAATAAATGTATAGAACACCTTCAAAGTTCATAAGAGTGACTAGATACAAATAGCACAAGAACAAGTAATATCAACAATATGCATCAATCAATAAGTTTTGGGACACTACACATAGAACTAATAATGGCAACTATGCTCTCTTAATGGTGACTAAAGGTAGAAGCTGGAGACTCAATATAATGGTGGAAGAAAGGCCCTTCATAAAGGGAAGCAGGGATTTCAAGTTTCAAAAAGACCTTTCAAAAATTATGGTACTTGTTAGCGTTTATCCCTCATTGCCCCTATCATAAGCATCTTGAAGTGATTAAGGTTAAAGTGAACAAAGATAGAGTATATGTTTGACAAAGTATAAGTTGGCAATCTCATGTCCCTTGAATACGAGGGTCACACCTCATGCTACTCAACTTCAGTCACCTATAATTTCTTGTCATAGTGAGTACATGTGTATCATAGAGAACCGCCAACGGGGTACCCCTTGCACATGGTATAGGAGCTATCCCATAACCAAAATGACAAGGCAAGCAGACAATGAGCATCTCAGCGATCTTTTTATTTACTATGTGCATAGATTTTTATTGAGGATGCTTCATATATATCTCATTATGGTGATGCTGCAAGTTTCCACCATGATTATGCATGGCTTAGGCTAGCGGCCCAGGCATTTCTCTAACACAAAATACATAACTCTATGGACTTACAAGTTCCCTCTTTATTTTGTACCGGTGACATCCATAGACAAAAGAGCATGCTATCAACAGTGTACAAAGTACAAGTGCAATGTTGAAAACGTTCCCCGTGATAGCACGGTTCTGCTAATTCCAATGTATAAGTGCAAGCATATACAACATAGACGACACAATGGTTCAAGTTTATTAGGGGCAAGGAATATAAAGTGTGCCATCAAGTTTGTGAGGGCTTTAATCACTAAGTTTTCACATAACAAAATACTTTTTAATTGGAAGATAGATGAAAACAAGAATATACTTGGAATGGTGTAACACACCATGCATAGGAATTTATAGTGGACACTTTGGAATAACTTAGTTTCTTGGGAGTTGGAAGCATGAGTAGATCTTACTCATACAAGTGGAGGCTAGCAAAATACTGGGAGCAACCAACTAAGAGAGCAATAATAGTCATAATCATGCAGAGCGACAAAACATTACTAATCAAAGCATAAAGTGGTACCACAAATCAAGGACTAAATGATCATAGAGGATAAGGTGACTGGTTCATAGTCATAACATGGTGTGAGCATGTGCCAAGTCAACCCAAACAAAGCATCAAAGGAGAATACTCTAATATTATGCTTTTGTATGCTAAAACAACGCATGATTCTTTCAAGACACATTAAGCAATCCTAATTGTTTGGAACAAGTCATGCTACAGAAATAATCACTAATCATAAGGTCAAAACAATATCTAGCATGACATGATAGATTCTAGGCCACGGTCAAAACAAGCTCCTTTTTGTACCACTATAAGCATGAAGCTCTCTACTCTTTTCCAACACCAATCGAATTATTTGAAACAACTCACAAAGATAATAATCAACAAATATCAGTGAGATTGTCTCACAAATCTAGAAAGAAGAACTAAAAAGTTCTAAGCAAAAGTCATAAGAAAACTAAGGCTAAACACAGTGTTAGCAAAAGAAAACACTCACAAAACAATAAGAATGAAAACTGGAGTATTCTAGGCAATGAAAATAGAGTGTGTCTCTCTCCAAAAGAAGTGTGTTGTGATCAACCAAATTTATTTAAGCAAACTAAGCAAAAGAAAACCAAAAACAAAAACTAAGACGCTCCAAGAACAACACAACAGTGCATGAAATAATAAAAACGAAGTGTCTAAAGAGACCTGAGCTTTTTATTGATGAAGAAGGGGATGCCTTGGGCATCCCCAAGCTTTGACGATTGTACCTATTGAATATTTCTAGGGGTGACACGGGGTGGCATCCCAAAGATTGAGCTTTTGTCCATTCTTCATCTCATTACATCATTCTTTCTCTGCACCTGAAATTTTTCCTTCATACAAAACTTCACACAATCTTCATTAGCAACATTAGTGTATTCAAAAGATAATAGACCCTTGGGTTTAGACTTAGAACAGAAAAACTTTCACTAAAAACACTAGATATTGTATAAATTCTCTCAAAAAGATCAATTTCCCAAAAAGAACCCAAAAAGGAATCAATAAGAATCAAATGCAAATAATGGCAGAAATCTGTCAAAACAGACCAGCAGGTAGAAACCGATTTTTTCAAATACCTTATGTTGCTCAAATAAAAAAGTGTTAAACTAATGAAAGTTATCTAACATACTGGGGGATGTATTCGTAAATTTTTAGCTCAATATGACTTACAGAGACTCGTCCCAAATGTTGATGGTGGAGGACAAAAATCTGTTTCGGGACAGCAACTCCCCAAATCTTACTTCCTTCTCATTAGAGATCATTCTTGGCACAAAAAGCAAACAAAAAGGATAAGGAGAGGTTATTACAGAAGTAATAACTTCCAAGACTCAAGAAAACTTTTGGGTTATCTCCCAACAAGTACTTTTCTTTACCGCCTTTAAGTTAGGCTTGATAATTTGAGAAGATGCTCACATAAGAAATATGAATTGAAGTAAAAGAGAGAATGAAGAAGCAAATTCAAAACACATTTAAGTCTAACCCACTTCCTATGCATAGGAATCTTGTAAATAAACAAGTCATGAAAGCACAAAGCAACAAGCATAGGGAAGCAAGACAAATGTAACTTCAAAATTTTAAACATAAAGAGGGGAAACTTAATATTTTTGAGATGCATAAAACCATGTTTCCCTCTCTCATAATAACTTTCAGTAGCAACATGAACAAAATTAACAATATAACTATCACATAAAACATTCTTATCATGATCCCCATGCATAAAATTATTATTACTCTCCACATAAGCATAGTCATTCTTATTAATTGTAGTGGGAGAAAATTCAACAAAATAGCTATTATTATTATTCTCATCACCATAATCATCAAACATAGGAGGCATAATATCATCATAAGCAATAGAATGACTATCTTCCAAAGCTGGGGAACTAAAAAGATCATTTTCATAAAAACTAGCTTCCCCAAGCTTAGATGTTTCCATAGCATTAGCAATAATGGTGTCCAAAGTGTTCATACTCTATTAGCATGCAAATAAAGATCCATAGGTTTTTAAATTTTATCTTCAAACACTTCATGTCCTAACTCAAGATAAACACTATAAAGCTCTCTAATTTTTTTTTTGTTTTCCATTAATCCTAACTAGTGAAAACAAGAAACAAAAAGACAAAATTGCAGAATCTAAAGGAAATAACTTCGAGCACTCACACCGGAGGATGTGAGTACCTTTTTACTACCTCCCAACGGCGCTTGGAAAATATTTTGATGGCGTGGTTCGATGGAGCTTCTTCTTCGATCCCAGCAATGCGCAGGAAAATAGCTTTACGCTTGTCTTGTCGGGTAATGTGTGAGTGCCTTTTACCTTTCCTCCTAGGCAACAGCGCCAGAAAATAGCGTGATGTCTACGCACTTCTATTATTATAGACAGTTGTTGGGCCTCCAAGTGCAGAGGTTTGTAGAACAACAGCAAGTTTACCTTAAGTGGATTACCCAAGGTTTATCGAACTCAGGGAGGAAGTAGTCAAAGGTATCCCTCTCAAGCAACCCTGCAATCAAGATACAAGAAGTCTCTTGTGTTCCCAACACACCCAATACACTTGTCAGGTGTATAGGTGCACTAGTTCGGCGAAGAGATAGTGAAATACAAGTGGTAACAGTGCCAAAAAATAGCTTGACAGTGAGGTAAAGACTAAAGGTAAAAAGATGGGAGCAAGCAAACATGTAATAGATCTAGTTGCAAACGTTGTTTCAATGTTTAGAAACAAGGCCTATGGATCATACTTTCACTAGTGAATACTCTTTCATATAAATATATTCTCTTCATGATACTACTCTTAACTACTCTCCGGTTGGACACTCTAATCCATGGTAGGGCTATAACAACACACCTCAAAGTCCGCCTTCCCCAATCTAGATAACCCCACACTATCACCATGAGCACTATATGGTTCCAATAAACACCACAATTTCATAGAGACATCCAACTCCAAATATAACCCAAAACAAATATATATGTAACCTAGCTTAAGTGCCACACACGGTGTGCACGCTGTCACTGTCACACACGTGGGTAAAAGCATAGATCTATTAAAGCCCGATGAGTATTTATGTAGACTCAAGCCTAAGTGCCACCATGGCGTGCACGCTATCACTTTCACACACATGGGAAGAGCAGAGATCTAATGAAGCACTTGAGTAACAGAGTGGATCTACTTGATTACAAAGCTCATAACCACAACATGATCATGCATAGAGAGAGATGAACACATAGCTACCGGTAGAGCCCTTAGCCTCGAGGAAGAACTACTCCATCCTCATCATGGGAATCAGCAACGGTGATGAAGATCGTGGTGGAGATCGATGGAGATGGCTCTGGGGGCACTTCCCCGTCGTGAGTGCGAATAGAGACTTTTGTCCCCGAATCTCCCGTCCCGGTGGCGGCAAGCTTTCTTGGAACTTTTCTGGTTGATGATCTAGGGTTTTTCTCCCCGGGGGCTTCTTATAGGTGAAGGAGGCAAGGTCGGTGGAGGGCCAGGAGGCCCACACTCCCTGTAGGCGCCACCAGGGCTGGCCTGCGCCTAGGAGGGTGCGGACACCCTGGTGTCCTCCTCCACCTCTGCTTCGTGGTTCCGTGTTGCTCCGGGAAAAATAGGAAGATTGGCTTTTGTCCCGTCCAATTTCGAGAATATTGATTTTCTGCCTTTTCTGGAACCAAAAACAGAAGAAAACAGGCAACTGGCACTATGGCATCTTGTTAATAGGTTAGTCCAGAAAAACATATAAAAATACCTCAAAGTGTAAACTAAGCAAAGCAAAGTGGATATAAAACAAGCATGGAGCATCAAAAATTATAGATACGTTTCCGACATATCAGACAGTAGCCCGTGGGAGTTTCCATGTTGTTGCGCCCACCGTCAGCGACGAGCCATCTCGGACGGGCGGTTTGTGTGGTCGACTGGCCTCTCCGTCGGCTCATCAAAGTCACGGCAGCTATCGTCGCTATCCTCGTTGTCGTTGGTTGTGCGGCCATCGCGTGGGTTGCGTGCGGGAGTGGAAGGAAGAGAGAGGCCAAACATGGTTATTTTTGGAGGTGTGGTGGTGCGCTGCTCCTCCACGGGCTCGCCATTTTTTATAGCAGAGCAGACGCTCCGACGGAAAAGCCCGCACGAAGCGGCGAAGACCTACTGGAAACGGCGGGAACTAGCCCGAACAGGCGCAAAACGCAGCTAGCATAGGTCGAAACGGTGGTAGAACCAACAGGAAACAGTGGCGGCAGAACCCTTTCCTGCCATCGGCGATGAGCCATCATGGACGGACGGTTTGTGTGGCTGAAGCAAAATTTTCTCCTGAAGAACACTATCACCATCGCAATGCCTTTCCTCTCGATCCAACTCGAGATTCTGCCCCTCTTCCGCTCTTAAAGCACCCTTGTTTCTATTTCAAATGCAAACTATAGAAAACCTCCAAAATCAACCAATCTTAAATTTTCAAATTGTAGAGTACATTATTTGTAGAAACTCAAATTAAAGTTACTCCTTCTATTCCAAATTAAATGCCACATCTTTGTCTCCATATCTAGACAAAGTCGTGACACTTAATTGGGAATAGAAGTAATAATACATTGGTGGAGGCCTATGAACCTCCAAAATTTGATGATTGAGATTGAGAACATTTGTCTAGAACAAAGCCATGCCGACCAATGTCAGACCCGTGCAACGACTAGAGGGAGAGACTAGCCAACGGGGGAAGCCCCATCTTGCCCTCGTCGTGGTGGCGTGGCCCCTCCGCTCCTATGGTGGTAGTAGAGGGTTCTCCAACAAGACGTTAGAGGGGGCTCTTGATCTAGGTACACGGTGGCACGACAATATTTAACTCGCGTAGTGTCGCGAACGGTGCCCACGGGGAAGATATCCGGCCGATGTGCCACAAAGACTCGGACTCGTCGCTTGCGATGATCCGGTTCATCGGCTCAAAAAGCATCCTGGTATGCGACGGTGCTCTCCTAGATCTAGGTATGGCGGTTGTTCGCCTCTTTTTCCGACGTTGCCATGGTGGCGGCGGAGGAAGATGGACGACGGTTCGGCGAGGCACAAGTTTCTCTAATAGTGGAATTGTAATTTTACTTATGGGGTTCTTTGTGTAAATTTGCTCTGCACGTATATTTGTCATGTAAGATTACATCCGAGGTCTACTATATATATTTTTAATCAATCAGCAAAAACAATTAGGACCTAGGACGATCGAGGCACTCCACGTGTCCTAGCTTCTCCTAGGTTTTGGTTTGTGTTTCTGAAGAAATATTCTTACCGGCAAGCTGAACCTGCAGAACTCAAACTTGGTATTTATAAGGTAACACAGTGAGAACTGGAACAAAACAATCACAAACTTTCCTTTCCCAGATTAAGAGATTTTGTTCGAGAATTGTGATGAATGGTTCATGCTTTTTGAATTTCGGTGCAATGGTAAGCTAAAGATCAACGGGAGCATAGCGCTGCGCATAATTTCACGTCGGACATCTTCCCAAAGCCCTCCAAGTTATAGAAGGTTGATACGACGATTAGTTGATAAGTTCAGTTCGTTCAAGATAGACTACCCGATCAAAAACGACATGCTAGACTAACTGGATGAAAACAATCTCTATAAAAGGTTAAAAACACATGGCCTGAAGAACTATGCCTATCCTGTATGAAAGGAGAGACTACTCCTGCTCGCCAAGCCCCATTGTTTAGCATCTGGTCTTGATTTGATCCAAGATTTGCTGAACTGGCTTGTGTTGTGGATGTCTCTTTCTTTTTTGACATGTCATTTATTGGACGGTTAGTCGTTTTCTAATTCTAACGTGCACGGTACCTTGCAAGGTTATGGTTTGGGAGCGGTCAAAATTGTTAACACATGATACATATTAAATTTTTCCAAACAAAATACACCTTACATCAAGAAATGAAGGAAGTATGATATCGTTTCAATAGTCAAGTTGGGGCCCATTTTTGAGTTTGGCATAGGGCCTCCGGATTTATCGACCCGGCCCTGTTGTGACAAAGGCACACAGCTCTCTCTGATCCCCTATGTCAGAGGATTTTATGAGAAGAGGAATTGTCTGTTAGAGTATGTATCGTATGTGGACGGGTACGAAATAGTACTCCGACACAAGAGTATGTATCGTATGTGTACGGATACGGAATAATACTCTGACACATACATATACACCTCATGTATTTCCATGTATGTGGGCTTTTTCCTACACTATATAAACACACAATCGATGTTCCCATAAGTACGTATTATTCCACCAAACACAAACATGGATGGGTCGGAGAGTATATCTGTTCTTGATACGGAATACGAGTCGGGTTGATCATAGCTCTCAACCGTTCTTTACGAATTGAGCTGGTTTGACATTCACCGCAAGAGGAGACGTACTGACCACCAACCGGAATGATCAAGATTCCCATTTTTATCCTTTCTCAGAGGGTAAACTATAGGAAAAGGAGATATGTGTACAAGAGAACAATGTTGCACGAGTGGCACTACGACAGATCTGTCATTATCTCTCTGCTCCTTTTTCCATGAAAAAAAAATCCAGACATATAGCATGGCAACGTCTGGATCATGGCAGCTGCGCATGAGCAATCTGAAAAGAGAGACCCACGGCCTCGCTGGGGCTTGTGCCAGCCGAATGGAGCCATGCATGAGCTGATGATGACACCCTCATGATCCCGACAGGATTGTTGTAACAGTCCTAGTGCCATCATCGAGAGCGAGTTCACAGCTAATCTGCATTAAAACAATGTGTGAAAGTCTTGCATGCACAATCTCATGATCTTGTTATTTAGGGCTTGTTTGATTCATTGGATAGGAAAAGCAAAGGAATAGTAAAATCATAGGATTGCAATGGCATGTTCACTTCAATCCTATAGGAACCAACATGCAACAAAGTTTGTTTGATTCCATCAAAAGATTCTAAGAAAGAGCTTTGGGTGGATGTTAGATTTTCTATGCAATCTAGTACAAAGGATTTCCTAGGAAAGTTTCCTATAGGAATCAATCCTACAAATCAAACAACCACCATAGGAAAAATTCCTATAGGATTTAATCCTACAAATTTTCTATACAAATCCTTTGAATCAAACATGCCCTTATTCTTCTTTTCTAGTAGGATGAACCATCACATTTTTGGTGTGGCTGACCAAGTTGACACCAAATCTCATTGACAGACATAATACATAGTACTACAAAGTAAAGGATCTGATTATGATTCATATCATGATAAAATGATGTAAGCATCTTGTGTTGTAAACCAAGTTGAACAAACTCAGAGTCATAGCAATGGCTGCATGCAATGGAACTGGATCTTCTTTAAGGTGTGGTGACCCGTGTGTCGTCAGGTTTGTCTTTTGCCATGTTTCAGTCATTCCGTGATTGTAGCAGGTTGAGAGAGCTTGTTGGTTTATGTTGTCGGTCCAGAAGTTGCATGCTTAGGAGCTATTTTTGCTTGTGTATTTGTTGTAACGGTTTTTGTCTGATTTTTCGTTCCGGACAACTTTTTCCTTTTCAATTAATAGATTGAAAAAAACTTTTGCCCGCATTTTGAAAAAAAATGGTTGGCCAATTCATAGACAGATATTGGTGTGTGGAGATAGCTCGATCAGTGCTTTTCCATTAGCAGGCATCTCATGATGTGAAACTTTTCCATGGCATGTTTTTGCAAGGTGACTCTCTGGAAAAAAAAAAAGGTGCTTGCTATTAAGGCGATGAGATGATGATTATATCTGATGGTGCTTTGGTTTGGTTTCCCTTTATAGAAAAAAAAGGATGGTTTGGTCTTTGATTCTTTTGGGCCCAAAGCTACTATATAACATATGACTAGACAGTGGTCTCTGTTCTCAACTGTTCTTACTTTTAGATAGGTGATGAATGAATTCTGAGCTGGTATGACCTCCAATTCTGAGCACCATTCCGAATTGTAACATTCCATTTTTTTTGTTATCCCTTCTCAGGGGTAAACTACTACTACGGTGGTTCAGAAATGAAGAAAAGAAAGATGGATTGAGTTCACTAGTAGCCAGATCTGTACTACAGAACAATTTGTACGGGTTACAGATAGATCTGTCATTATCTATCTCTTTCATCTGTAAAACATATACCGACACAGCATGAAAAATGTCTGGATCATGGCGGTTGCACATGAGCAGTCCAAAAAGAGACCCACGGCCTGGCTGGAGCTGCACCGGCCGAATGGAGCCACGAGCTGATGATGACACCTGATGATCCATACAGGATTGTAGTAGTAACAGTCCTAGTGCCATCAACGAGAGCAATTTCACAGCTAATCCTCGCTAAAAAAAGTGTAAAGTCTTGCATGTACAATCACATGAAATTTATTTATTTTTGGTTGGATGAACAATCACATGTTCTTGGCAGGTGTGACTTATATCAAGTCGAAGGTAAGCCACCGAGTATAATTTACAGACAAAGTAAAGAGTCTATTATGATTGGTATCATAATAAAATGACAATATAAGTAAGATTTTTTTTTGTTGTAAGTAAGCATCTTCTTGTATAAACCAAAGTTGAGCAAACTCGAGGGTCATGGTATGAAGAATCACAGCAATTGCTGCAGGCAATGGAATGGCTGTACTGGGCGGCATATCAGATCAAACGGAACGAACAAACAAATCATCACTTGTAGGTGAAAAACAGCAGAGACGTTGACAATTACTGATCAGATGTGCAGCACGGCCATGGACTTCAGCCGGCAGGACATGGCGTCGGCCTCGGCGGCGGCGTTCTTCCGGGCGACGCGGCTCCAGCTCTGCTCGGCGGCGCCGGAGACCTGGCAAGACGTGGCGAAGTCGAGGACCTTGCCGAAGATCCTGAACATCTCCACGGCGTAGATACTGTCCTGGCCGGCGGCGAACGCGGCGTTGGGGTCCATGGGCGCGTCCGGGTGCGAGGACGCCTCGGCCCACTTGGGGAGTGACGATGATGACGAGGGGGCCAGGTCGACCAGCTCGAACACCTTGCGCACCACCTTGTCCCTCCGGTTCGCCGGGTCGCACCAGGACACGCAGAGCATGAACAGGCGGGACGCGCAGCAGACCAGCGCCGGCGCGTAGTCGCGAAGCCGCGGCGGCGGGCGGGACGTCTGGACGACCGACCACGAGCCAACGTCGAGGTGGTAGGCGACGAGCGTGTCGGACTCGCAGTAGACGTAGAAGGTGTCGCCGCAGACGGCGCCGGAGCACGCCAGGCCGACGTCGGTGGGGAACCCGGCGATCTCGACCCATTTGTCGGTCAAGGGGTCGTAGATCTCCCCGGACACCAGGGGCTCGTCCCACGGCCCGCGGCCGCCCACGACGATGAGGGCCTGCCTTGCCTGAGCTGGCCTGTCCACTCGTTTGGCAGCCTTGCCGTGACCGTGAGATGCCGGGGCAGTGGAATCGGTGTCCTCGCTCAGCACGTCCCTGAGACGGAGCCGCCGGAGCGAGAGCCGGTGCGGGTCCTCGTACACGGCGGAGGTGCCGCCCAGCCGGAACTTGCCGCCGCCAGCATTGGCCCGCCGGACATGCTTCTCGGCACGCGCGTGGACGACGCTGCGGCTCCCGGACATCTCGAACACCCCCAGCACGGGCCTCGACCGCGCCGCCCGCATCGGCGCGGCCTTCCGCCACGCGCCCGTGAGAGGGCTGTACACGACGACCCCCTTGTGCGTCTTGGCCTTGACGGACCCGACGCCCGTGGTCCCGGAGCGGCCGCCGACGACGTAGAGGTCGTCGCCCACGGCCGCGACGGAGAACATGGACCTCCCCCGGACCGCGGCCGCCCTGACGCGGCGCCACCGCTGCGCGCCCACGTCGAGCGCGTGCGCGACGGGCGTGCTGGCGCCGCCGCCGCCGCCCCAGCCGCCGTCGCCCTCGGCCCCGAAGAGGAACAGCCACGGCGTCGTGGTGGCCGCGAGGCCCTCGCGGCGCAGGCGCAGGAGCTGCGGCGCGACGGTGAGGTCCCTCCACCGCCTGCACGCGCAGCGCGCGGCCAGGAGCGAGGAGAGCGGGAGCCGGCCCAGCACCATCTCCAGCAGCTCGTCCGGGAGCGCCGACAGGGGCGTCGCTGACGGGTCGTCTGCGACGACAGCTGCCGCCGCGTCCTGAGCGGCTAGCGCGCGGCCGCGGCGCGCGACGGGGATTGGCGGGCCCTTCTTCCACGAGAAGCACTGGAGCGCACCCTCGTCCTCCTCCTCGACCCCGAGCAGCTCCGGCTCGTCGTCCCCGTCCCCCTGCGCGCGGCGGCGCGGCGGGGCGGGGTCGGCCTCGTCGCAGGCGCAGACGCGGCAGCCGCCGGCGCCGCCTAGGGGCAGACGGAGCAAGGCCCTTCTCCTCCCTCGTGTTCGTCCTCCTCCGCCGCCGTCGCGCCGCTTGGTGGCGGCCAGGTCGTCGTCAGCAGCAGCAGCGCCGGGTGGCGCGGGCGGCGGGTCCTCCTCCTCCTCCTCGTCCTCGGCGCGCAGCAGGGCGGAGAGGCTGTTGCTGCCGGATCTCCGCAGCGCGGCCGCGGCCGCGGCGGCTCCAGACATGGGAGACGCAAGCGAGGATGCGGTGGATTGGAGAGCGAGCTAGGTGGAGAAGAAGAATAGGTGGTGGGTGGAGGCTGGGGCGGCGCGGAAGTGGAGGAGGACGGCGCGGAGGAGCACGAGGAGGGCCCTGGCGAGCGAGGGGATGGAGAGCATCGCGGCGGGGACAGCTTGGGTTGGGATGAATAGGATTATGTTGGGGAGACGAGACGGCGAGGTGGCGGTGGTGGTGGTTGGAGTGGGGGTTGGGGAAAGTGGACTGACGCCGCGCCGCTCCCTCGGTGGGCTCCGAGGAGAAACGGCTCCCGGTGGAG
This sequence comes from Avena insularis, assembly GCA_023614405.1. Lineage (NCBI taxonomy): Eukaryota > Viridiplantae > Streptophyta > Magnoliopsida > Poales > Poaceae > Avena > Avena insularis. The sequence continues at coordinate 1,223,871 of JAJUPC010000015.1, read as the reverse complement.
CGGAAGCGAAACGCGCGAACGAATGAATACAGTCGGGCTGTCGTCGGCGCGAGCGATTCACGGGGCTTTTCAGAAGGAACGCGGGCGCTGCTAGCTGCTACAGGTGCTGGTTGTGGTACCGGGCCGGCGTTTTGCCACTCCCGTGCTCGTCGCTTTGCGAGCGTGTGCCTGTGCGGTGCACAGCAGCTGAAGTGAGGATTTACTCCGGGGTGGTATTTAGTACAGTAGCATCTTTTAGTATAAGCATGTTTTTTAGTATAAGTAGTAGTACTAGTTGGTACCTACTACCTCTATTCCATAATATAATTTTTTTAACAAACTAAAACAACTCGTTAAAAAGACTTGTATTGTAAAACGGAGGAAGTAGCAATTTGTAGAAGAACGATAAACATGCAAAATAAATGTGCAAGCGCAATAGCGTAACGCAACAGCCTAGGAACATAGGGCGCGCGCGTGTGTGTGTGTTGTGTTGTCTCGACCAACGGCCGGTTTTCGTATGTTTGCAAGGGTCTTGTACACAGATTAAATGAACCGGATAGACAGTAAAAAGTTCAGGCAAGTCGACGGTAAAACTGAAAATAAAATACGTGGCAACACCATTCATGATTCATCCTTGCACTAAAAGATGAAACATTAACACGACAAATCAAAAACTAAAGTTGTACAATAGTTTTTTCTAACTAAAACATCTAAGAAACGGTCGAGCGAAAAATACACGTCGAACACACGCGCTAAGGCGAGCGCCGACCAATAATCCTTAGCTCCCCGCGGGCACCGCCTTGCTACCTAGAGTTGTCCAGGGAAGTCCCTTCCATGACGTGTGGGGCCTAGTCTCCAGAGTCGTGATCTTATGACCAGCAATCCTCTCTCGAATCGTCTACGGAAGGATCATCCTCGTCGTCAAACGGAGGGTCCTTCCAATACACTTGCATGACGATGGCGAGTTTGCAAATCTCAGCAGCCGACTCATCCTCATCGACGACGTCTGCAGCCTCATTGTCCTCCTCCTCATCTATAGAAGAATCCATGAAATCGTTGGTGACGTACTTGTCGAAGTGAGACCAGTACTTTTTATCGAGTGCGCCGGCTCCGCACTGTTTCACGGTGTCATCTTGTCTTTGGCTGTTCATCTAAACTTACCTAGGCCCCACATATCACTAGCCTCTAAAGTTAGATGTCTCTACTTTATCTTTGCATTATTTTATGTGGTTGTATAGGATTACGCATAAGAACCGTTTCTTACCTACGAATACAACCACAACATGGATTAACTAGTTGCTGTTTTAAATTCCTTTTCAGGGTGGTCCTATGTAAATGCAGTATCATCTAATGTCAGAGATATAGACACCGCTAGACACTTATACAATACAAGCCGTATGTTAGTCATGGAACTAGTCTCATATAATATTACACGTAAGGTCGGTCCGAAACGCTTCATCCAACATTGTCGCGATATGAGCAAGTACACATGGAAGGATGGCAACTAGAGAATCAATGCCCACACAATCAACATGTGACATGATTATACCATACGGGTACCCGATGTTAGCATACCTGGTCCATCGACGGAAGGCCCACTCGACGCCTGCCAAGGTCCAGGACGCCCAAGTCGTTTCGGCTGCACGAAGCACATATGGACACGGACTTCCAAGCGCACAAGACAAGGAAACCTCAAGACTAGAGTTTGAATACAACTTGTAACCTACTCGTATTGGCATCCCGAGACCTAGACTCCCCATATATAAAAGCTAGGAGGGTCCAACGAGGAGGGCACGACCTACACACGCCATAACCCTCCAATAGACTAGACCACAACAGATCTACATATCTAGATCTCTCTTACAAGCTCTCTCTCCCATACTTTCGCATAAACACCTCCCCGCCAGATCGCATCTGCGCATCCCTGTAATCACCGGTTCCGCCATAATCAAGAGCAGACAAGCAGGAGTAGGATTTTTCCTCCGGAGACCTGAACCTGGGTAAACCTCGTGTCCTGTGTTGCTTGTTTGCTAACCGTTCCGCGATCTCCAGCATCCCTATCTTCTCCAAAACCCAAGTCCATAACAATGGGCATTGACGTGATCAAACCTCGTCAATTGGCGCCGTCCGTGGGGACTGGGGACACTGATTGTGCGATCGTGACGGTCTCATCCGAAGCAATCTACGATTCGCCAGTTTTTAGGAAACAGATCTACTGCGGCTCCCACGCGTCATCGTTCGGACGAGATCCCTCACCATCAATAACTGCCAGATTACGTCTGGCGTTTCATCCAAGCCGCTGCGGTCAAACTTCATCTTTGTCATGGCCGAGTTCCGTGAACTCTACAATTGTGAACAGCACCATGTCCGATCAGATCTCATGATAATTCAAGACAAAAGGAAAGGGCCCATGTCAGATACTAGCAGTCAAAATCAATGATAAAGAAAAGAGGAAAAATTCCGTACAGCGTACCTGCACCTGCAGGTCTTTACTCGATCCAAGAAAAAAGGACCTCACGTCGTGTGTGTGCATACTCATCGCGGAGGCCAAAAAATACCAAAAAGAAAAGATGTTGCAATCCTATAGATCAATCAGTTTACCGCCAGGACATGATTTTTGGATCAAACAAAATTCGTGAGGCTATACATACACCAGGGAGAATTATGATACAACGTATGATTGCGACACCAGGTGAACAGTCAACTCACCGTTTCTATTTGCCGCAAGCCGATCTAAAGTCCGAGCGCTTCTGATCCGCGTCACTCGCCGCCACATCGGCTCCCCTCCAAACAAAAAATCAACGATTCCAGTGTGACGACTCCTTCCGACCACGTTAAATCTACACCCGGGGCTGCGCCGACTCCGCCGTGCGACCCGTTGCGGCCTTCGGCTACGGTGACCCGACGCATCCTTCGGATACGGCGACCCGATGTGATCTTTGATTGCGGAAGTCGGCCGCATCGGCTTAAGCGACCGCGATTCGAGGGTCCCTCAACTCCAGCAACCCGCTGTGAACTTCATCTCCAACGACTCGGGGGCTCGGGGGTTTCCTCCGCTTCGGCGACCCGCCGCGGTTTTCAGCTCCGGTGGCCTGGTGGCTTCTTTGACTTCGACAACCCGCCACAGTCTTCGGATGCGGCGACCCACCATGTCTTCGACTGAGGTGACCCGCCACATCACTCGACTTTGACGACTCGCCATCACGTTGACTCCGCCGCATCGACTACGTCCGCGTGCAACCCGCTACCGCGTCGACTCCATCCACCACAACTATTAACAAAGCTAAGTTTTCCTCTACTTAGAGTTGGTATCCTTTTTAACTCGCACTCGAAACACTCGGGGGCTGCGCCCTCTTCGAGTAACCTAATGTGCCATCGGCTCCACGCACTCGAGCACCTTGAACGCGACAGCCCGAGTAGCTGATTCTGCCTGATCGTCGAATCCTTAAACTCCGAGTGCCTCGGCAAGGTACTGAGACTAAGGGTAATCAGGCTAACGAAAAGGCCTAGCATACAGTGCAAAAGTGTCGACTCGATCCGTACCAGAATTTTACTATACAAGCCGACAGGCAAATATTTCTTACAAGATACAAGTACTTCACAATTCTTCATGTTTTTCTGCAGCTTACAAGGATGTCAAATGCACCGAGTTATTCTATCGGGTTCTCCAACGGAGTCGACTAGCGCCAATCACGTCAACAGACGCCAAGACCCGAGTCGATGCATTCCTCGGATGACCACATCAATCATCAACAAAAGCGGCGTTGGACACGCACCCGACAGAAGAAACGGCGTCGACTTTATTCGCAACATCGAGTCCTTCCGGCTAAACGCCGCACGACTCCGCTACATCAACTCCGCTACGTTGACTCTCGGATCCTTATGCGTGAGACGCTGACTCGATGCACTTCCGGGTCAGTGGTTTCTCCTCGCATGAGTCTCCACTCGAGTCTGCGACTCGACTAGACACTCGGGGGATACTCCTATCAGGAGCGCTGGTTGCGCACCCGATGTACTTCCGGGTCAGCGGTACGCCCACGAGATTGTCGACTACAACTCCACGATACAAGAATCGAGTCTCTGCCCGAGTCTACGACTCCGCCAGACACTCGGGGGCTACTCCAAACTGGAGCACTGATCGCGCACACAGAAGATCTTCGAGTGGCACGCTTCGATTCCTCACTCGAATCAATGATAGCGCTGGCCGCGCACCCGAAAAACAAACAAAGCACAACACCGTTGAAATATTTTTTGAGTCCTACGTCGAGTCTGCGACTCCACTACGGACTCGGGGGCTACTCCCATAGGGAGGATGGATTCAAGCATCCGAAAAGTTTGTGTCCTATGGACCTGAAGCCAAACAATGGCTGAATTAGTTCTGCCGAGTCACGACTCGAATGACACTGGGTTATTCCCATAGGGAGCGCTGGTCGCGCACCCTATGAATTCTTCGACTGCGATCCTTCGGATCAGCATGCAAAATCTTTTCGGCAACTCTGCCCCAATCAACGCTAAGTGAGAAGCATTCTCCTTGGCCACCCGAAACACCTCCGCGGTGATAAAATTTCGGATGTTGCGTCTGCGACGCAAAGATAAGACCTATAGATACCATCTGATGGTCTGGCAACGCACACGACTGCGCTCTGCTAGTGAAAATCCGTGCCAATAGGCGCGATGAAAATCCCGACGGACGCGTTGGGTACATCATTAAAATTCTTCGAATTCCACTCCGTAAGTCCTCCGCTGACCGAGTCGAATTACGCCAAAGATTCATTCGGATTCAAGTCAAGGGACTCGAATCTGAAGAAGATCGTGTTGTTTTGTCCTAAGACAGTTACCTGACCCTGATCCGTCGGGAGAGTCAGGCACACGTATCAACAATCCCTACACACTCGAATTAGCCGTACCCGAAGGATTGAAGAGTCCTCAGCCGAATCTACGATTCGACTGAACACTCGGGGGCTACTGACATGGTTATACCATACGGGTACCCTATGTTAGCATACCTGGTCCATCGACGGAAGGCCCACTCGACGACATGCCAAGGTCCAGGACGCCCAAGACATTTCGGCTGCACGAAGCATATATGGACACGGACTCCCAAGCGCACAAGACAAGGAAACCTCAAGACTAGAGTTTAAATACAACTTGTAACCTACTTGTATTGGCACCCGAGACCTAGCATCCCCATATATAAAGGCTAGGAGGGTCCAACGAGGAGGGCACGACCTACACACGCCATAACCCTCCAATAGACTAGATCACAACAGATCTACAGATCTAGATCTCTCTTACAAGCTCTCTCTCCCATACTTTCGCATACACACCTCCCCGCCAGATCGCATCTGCGCACCCCTGTAATCACCGGTTCCGCCGTAATCAAGAGCAGACAAGCAGGAGTAGGGTTTTCCCTCCGGGGGCCTAAACCTGGGTAAACCTCGTGTCCTGTGTTTCTTGTTTGCTAACCGTTCCGCGATCTCCAGCATCCCCATCTTCTCCAAAACCCAAGTCCATAACAATGGGCATTGACATGATCAAACTTCGTCAACATGTGTTCTACTCGTATCGCTCTAATACCACTGAAGGGGTTCCATGGCTGAACAAAAAAATCCTACTACGAGAACACACCAACCAAGATATATCTATGGAGAAGTACAATAATGAGATGTGATCGGTGTTCATACCTTTGAAGAGCGGAAGCGGGATTTCATTCCTGCACAAACGTTGCTGATCAAGTCGAGCGTAGCAGACCTCAAGGTCTAGAAGGATTCAAGCATCGAGCACCACTAATGGCAGTGCCTCCAAAGTTTTACACATATCCGGTGTAAAAGACGTCCCCGGGGCCTGGTCCAGCAAGGAAGCGGAAGAAAAAGAACTGGACCAACTCTGATAGCATGATGACATACGTTGGGGTGGAGAAAGTTATACCTCGTTACACACGTTCTTAACAAGGAACACACACACACACAAGAGAGAGAGAGAGAGAGAGAGACCAACTGTGGGATGAGATTGGAGGGAACCCCTTCCCCTTTATATAGGGAAAAAATGGGCACCCCATCTCTCCAAGTCCTAGGGTGGGATTAAACCAAGGAAGAGGTGGGAGGAGGGCTATCTGCCGGTGTGGGGTGGGCAGCGTGGGAGACCCCCACCCATGCACCTTGACCCATCTAGGCCTATCCACCTCCCCCTATTGGGCCTTCTCCCCTCTAGGGAGGGTCCATGTAGGGGTTTGCCCTTTTTATTTTTAATTAAATAATTATATTTAATAATAGTTCTATTAATTAAATATTAAATACAACTTATTTAATTCCGTTTATTCAAAACTCCTTTTGAATATCATCCGAACACTTCGGCATCTCTCCGGAACATTTCTGGTTCTCTCTTTCCTATTTCTCTTGTGATTGCAGATCAACCCGCAATGTCTCTACCCTTGAGTGTGACAACCTTGTAGTTCAATAATGATCAGACATGATCGAGATAGCTCTTAGATCAATGACCAACATTGGTATCTGAAAACACATGATGGTCCCTTCACATTCCACGAATCAAATTGATCGCTTGAACCTTTTAGATGTTGAGGTTCAATCCCTTTGCACTACGATACCTAGTTTGTCCAAGATCTGATCTCTGGTGTCGATATACCTAGTTTGATCTTGTTACCGACAAACACATTTACTCGTTCCCGTGATATTACATCCTTGTGACCTAGTCGCATGCTTGCAAGCTCATTAGATGTAATCTCACCGAGTTGGTTCAGGGTATCTATTCGTCACTCGGATAGGAAAATCCCTCTATTGACACACATGCCTCAACCTATTCCTTTGGAATCCCCAATACACACTTTTATGGTCAACCAGTTACGGACATGATGGTTGATGTGATCAAAGCATCCACAAGAGATAGTGATTAATATGATCTCACGCTCAAATGACTGAATCACTACACTTTGCTATATATTGCAACGTTTGAACTTTTTGACTCGACCACATTGCAATTCTATGGTCTGGTGTGTCCATCACTTTATTCATTAATGAAGCAACCACGTTGTCAGTTGACGTTTGTGTCAGTCCATGATCGGAAAACCTCGATCATCAGTTGTCTAACAAACTAGTACTTGGGAATACTAGGTACCTGGTTGTTTATATAACACACTTATATTAATGTTCCCGTTTAATACGTTTATAGCATAATACAAAACTATTATGAACATCAGAGATATATAACAATAAAAACTTTATTATTGGTATGACATATCTCCTTCAGAGATTTCACCCCAACCCACGGCTCGTGAGAACTACTCATTCATAACAATAAGATCAAGAATAGAAAATATATGTAAAATACTTAGATTGAAATCAAATATTCTTACAGTGGTCGCTAATTCACAAGGAGATCTCAAGTACAAGATGATGACTATGGAGTGGATAGACGGTGGAGAGAATGAACTATGGTGGCGGATCTTCTTCGGTGGTGTTGTGATGCAATCTAAGAATGCCGGCCCTCTACGTGACGCCTAGAGTCTCGAAATATATATGTGCATTCAGGAAATTTGCAGCGTTTAACCTAACAGAGCCGCTGCCACATGGTACAGGCAGACCATACTGGCGGGCTTTGCCCGTACGTGAAGTCATTCAACCTTCTGGAGGTTCCTTTCGACGCTGATTTCCTTAACTGAGTAGCCAACGTCATAATAAATGGTCCTGATTTCGCCTTAAAAATGTGATTTTCTACACAACACAATTTAAAATAAAGGATTGCACATCTTTGCAATAATTATTCATTAATAACAAGGCTAGAGAGATTCATGGTCAATTATTTCACTTAAAATGTGATTTAAACGCGGAGAAAGCCATCACCCCCATGGCCGCACGATTAGGATTCGGTGGCGCAGGAAAAACATCAAGAAGTCTAGAAAATAAAAATTGCTACGGAGAAAATGAAAAAAAAAATCTAGCAGTGTGCTCCGTGAGACTAGGGAGGACATGTTTTCTCCTTAGATTTTGGGTTTCTCTTTGACTTACCAACCAGGCGACACCCCTATATTGTGGCATTGCGTGCATATTATTTAGCTATCATATTTTATGACTTTTACAACTAGGATATAGAAAAAGTTAGTGTTTGCAATTGCATGATCTGTGTGATATTTGGGGATCATGATAAACAAAGAGTACTTTAGCTTGTGTCGTGCCCGGGCTTCGATAAATTTCTAGATCTGCCAGCGAAGATAAGATATTCTTTCATGACACTAACTATGGCATAGTCGTCGTTGAGTCTACAACGATTTTCCTACGTCTGTGTGAAAATATCTTTCTGAAGTTGACCAACATTTATGTGTTTAATTGAACATATTTGAAAAAGGTGTAGCGCTACGAAACATCTTTATGGATCTACACATAAGTTGCTTGAACATTCTAGGTGATATAAAGTTGTATTTTCTTTTCTGTCTCTTTTGAAACTCAAACGTTTTAAACAATTTCATATTCTGCTCGCTTTGATTCCGTTCCACTAGCGAGTGTGGTTTTGTACTATTCGATGTAGGAACACAGGTCAACTAAAGTGAAGGCACATAAACTCGAATGGAACGTTTTTCATATGCTATTGTAACATTTTTGCCTATGTAAATAAACACTTCAATAGCTGGTGTAACATATAACTGCTTAATGCCATTTCATTTTCCACCGTTGGTGTTACAGGAATAGAAAATGCATGTAGCTAGTGAGAGCAACCTTTTGGAACACGGGGTATGGATGGCCCCTTTTTTTAATTTCCACAACTCAATTTCAAAGTTTTTCAAAAATCCAAAGAAAAAAAACTCCCGATTGTAGTCATTCTACCAATGTGTGAAATCTCGGTGCGAAATATACCTGGGTTGCTTACCAAATATGTCATATGGTTATCTCTCTTTTCTTTCTTCATTGTTTTTCCACCTATTTTTCTTTTTTTTATTTCCATTTACTTGTTTTGGTACTGATTTTAATCATGTTTCTCTCCAAAACAGAAAAGTATCTCTTTACTTCCTTGAACAATTTTTTTGCAGGAAACACAAAACTTGTGTTTTAATATACTGAAAGTGTAGATGAAGGATGATCTTAAAACAGGAGCCGGCTCGGCCCCCGCGTCGCTCTCTCTGGGCGACACGGGCGTCGACTCCCACCTCCTCCGGCCACCCTCCCTACCTCCCCCGCATCCTCTCCCTCGCTGTTGTCGAAGGATGCCGCCGGCGAAGCCTGCATGGCGGACGGTGGCGGCGAGGTCACCTTTTTCCTTCGGTTTTTCCCCTGCGAGCTGGAGGGCCTGCTGACGAGGTTTCGACTCATCAATGCCCATTGTTATGGACTTGGGTTTTGGAGAAGATGAGGATGCTGGAGATCGCGGAACGGTTAACAGACAAGCAACCAGGGGACACGAGATTTACCCAGGTTCAGGCCCCCGGAGGGAAAACCCTACTCCTGCTTGTCTGCTCTTTGATTACGGCGGAACCGATGATTACAGGGGTGCGCAGATGCAATCTGGCGTGAAGGTGGGTATGCGAAAGTATGAGAGAGAGAGAGAGCTCTAGGTCATGCCCTCCTGGCCTTTATATAGACTTAGGCAGGTCTCGGGCACAAACCTAGTTGGTTACAGGTTCTAGGGTTTTCACCCCTTTGAATTTCCTATCTACTCTAGTCTTGCTCTCCAAGGATCCGAAGGCGTCATGGGCCTGGGCCACCCGAAAGTCTTCATGGGCCGGCGTATATTTGCCGTGGGCCTTCCTTGGGCTGGACTAGGTATGCCAAGGTCGTGTACCCGTAGGGTATAACCATGTCAAGAGGCTCGAGTGTTCAACAATCGTAGATTCGGCTGAGGACTCTTCAATCCTTCGGGTGCAACTCTGTCTTTCAAGAGAAAAGTGTGTAGGGATCGTTGATGCGTGTGCCTGACTCTCCCAACGGATCAGGGTCAGTTAACTGTCTTAGGACAAAACAACACGATCTTCTTCAGGTTCGAGTCCCTCAACTCAAAACTGGAACATATGCTGGCGTAATTCGACTCAGGCCGCGGAGGACTTACAGGAGTGGAATTCCAGTGAATTTGATTGATGTACCCAACGCGTCCGTCGGGATTTTTCATCGCACCTGTTAGCACGGGTTTTTACTAGCAGAGCGCAGTCATGTGCGTTGCCAGGGCATCAGATGATATCTGTAGGTCTTATCTTTGTGTCGCAGACACAGCATCCAAATGTTTATCACCGCGGAGGTGTTTCGGGTGGCCAAGGAGGACGTTGCTCACTTAGCGTTAATTAGGGCAGAGTTGCCGAAAAGTTTTGCATGCTGATCCGAAGGATCGCACTCGAAGAATTTATAGGGTGCGCGGCCAGCGCTCCCTATGGGAGTAGCCCCCAAGTGTCTGTTCGAGTCGTAGACTCGAGCGGAGACTTTAATTCCGACGTTGTTCAGTTGTAAGTCCGTAGGACACAAAAAAATTCGGATGCTTAAATCCATTCTCTCTATGGGAGTAGCCCCCGAGTCCGTAGTGGAGTCGTAGACTCGACGGAGGACTCGAAGTGATAGTTTGCTTTTATGCATCTTTCGGGTGCACGGCCAAAGCTCCTGATAGGAGTAGCCCCTGAGTAATTGGTCGAATCGTAGATTCGAGTGAGTACTCCTTGCTTTGAAGTCGAAAAATTTCTAGCTGTTGCTAGTGTAGCTTTTGATGACGTCAGTGCTGACGATCGATGACCTCAAGTGTCTGCTGCGCCAGAGGTGACGTGACCGGACGAACATGGGTCCCACTGTCTGACCTTGAATTGACCGGTCACGCGCGGCATGGAGATAATTACCGCTTCGCCTCGATTTCTGTGCGTAGTGGACGGCGTGTTAGCGACGGTTCGTTGTGATGCTGACACGTGTATGGCCAGATCTGCCGTTGGCGTTAGGTCTTCTTGATGGACGGTTGCTGTGCGTCGTCTTTGCTGTTATAATCATTGGAGAAAGATGCAGTTTGTTTTCACCGCATCGATTCTTGTTTTCACTGCCTCCTTGTGCTCTAGGAGTTCTTGCTGTGTGCTGGAATATCCTGCCACATTTCCCTCTTCCCTTCTGCGCTCCCACCGCCAGCGTTGCCGTAGCGCGATGGGGAAATCGAAGAAGTCATCCTCTGCTGTGGGTACCAGCGCCACCGGAGGGAAGAAAAGTGCCGCCACTACCCGTGTCACCGATGGTGGCTGGCAGCGATCGGAGACGCGGGAGAGTGATCTCCGCAAGCTTCGCGAGCGGGGTCTGATTCCGCAGGATAGGGAGGCCGTCAAACTCCCAGGCAACGAGGTAATCCCCCGTCCCCCCGTTGGGTATCGGGTTATGTTTCTTGCCTTCGTTATTCGTGGGTTTTCCTTTCCAGTCCACAACTTCCTTCGTGGGCTGCTCTTTCTCTATGGCATCCAGCTGCATCATCTTTTGCCCAATTCTCTTCTTCACATTGCTTGTTTCATCACTTTCTGCAAGTGTTGGCTCGGCATCGAGCCGCACTTTGGCCTCTTCCGGAAACTTTATTCCGTGAAGAGGCAATCTGGTTCGGATGGTGTTTATCCCATAGGGGGTTGCATCATCTCTCTCAAGTCCAATCTGCTTTTATTTTCCTTTTCCATATCCGAATCTGTCCAGTACTGGCGGAGGCGATAGTTTTATATCTGCGACTCCGTAGTGCCTGGGCAAGATTTTGGTCTTGTTCCTTTCGACCTCTCCCAGAAGATTGAGCCAAAAAGGTCTTGGAAAAACAAGATCTTGGATGGCGAGGTGGCGGAAATAGAGGCGCTATATCGTCGGGTGGAGGATCTCCAGTTGATTCCGGAGAAGGAAGTGAATGGTGTGGATATCATCCGCACCTTCCTCGAGCGTCGGGTGCAGCCACTCCAGGCTAGGGTGCACCCAATGTTCCTTTATGCTGGCCGTCGTGATCCAACGAGGGTTTTGGCTGAGAAAATCTCCGAGGGAGATCTTGACAGGGCCCTTCGCTTGCTGCTGAAGTTCAAGGCTGGAGAGGAAATCCCGGGGAAATCGTTGACTCCTCCTTTTTCATCTTCGCTTCCTGTTCCAAAGGTGTAGATCCGTGCGCGTAGCGCTATTTTTCGACTCCATTGTTTTGTATTTGTTTGCTGACAAATTGTTCTTCTCTTGTGCAGAGCTTCAAAGTGCCGGGTATGTCGCCTCCATTACCCGAAGTATATCCGGATGCTCCGGACAATGAGTTGGTGGATTCCATGTCCGAGCTGCCATCGGTGCGATCTCCGGCGGAAGATGCCAACGAGTCGAGTGAGGACCTTACGCGCAGGCGATCGCGGAGCTCCAGCGAGTCTTCGGATGCCTCGACTCCTCCGACTCCTAGGAACCCTCTGGGCCTTGAGCGTCACAGTGACGGGCAGTGAGGCTCTTCCTCTCCTATTCCTGCCATTCCTGTGCGGGCTGTAGCGCCATACCCGCCAGCGAAGCGGAAGAAGGAAGAGAAAAAGGAAGAGAAAAAGGAGGAGAAGAGAGAGGAGAAGAGGGTCCGAAGGACCCCTCCTGTCTTCAACCTGAGCGAGCTCGACTCGTAAGTTTTCATCTGTACTCTGTTTTCGTTGCTTTTTCCTTTGTTCTTGTACTAATTTGTTCGTGTGCAGGCATTCTTCCGACGACTCCTCTAGCGGCGATGCTCGGGAGATGATGGTGGAGTCGAAAGCCGCGTCTCCTCTTTCTCAGACGGTGGCAACTTCTGAGGGCGCTGCGCCGAAACCTACTCCGCAGGAGGTGCAGGTGGTTGCGCCTCAGAATTTCGCCAGCGGGCCTTCGACAGCACCGTTGGATCGTGTAAGTCGCCTACCACGGGGGGATCCCCCGAGCGTTTTCGTGTGCGTCTTTTCCTTTTCTATTTTCTCCCGTTGGGCGTAGCCCCCGAGTCCTTTTTCTGACTTGTGGGTCTTCTTCCCGCAGCCTTTTGTGCAGGATGCCAGGCGACTGGTGCAGGAGCGCCTGGTGCTGGAGGCCAGCCTCAAGCAGCTTCAAGGTACCGTTATGCCTTTGATGTTTTCTTCTTCGTGCATTCATGTCCTGTTTTCTGACGCTTGTATTATTTGAGTGCAGAGGAGCATAATATTTCCCTCCGTGAGATTGATGCTCTCAAGAAGAGCCTTGGTCAAGCGGAGAAGAAGGCCGAGGTCGCCCTTGGTGCAAAGGAGCGCCTCGCAGCGAGAGGCCACAGACCGCGAGGAGCAGCTTGCCACTGCTGCGACTGCGCGTGAAAGAGAGGTGGCAGGCAAACTCATGGTTGCTGCCAAGGCTGTTTTGGGTGAGCACCTTATTTTTGCTTCTGTCTTTTTTCTGTGTTACTTTCTTCAGTCTTCTTCTTTTTTGTCTCAGATGCCGCAGGCATCGAGTTTGACCGCAGCGCTCTGGAGCACGGGTGTGCTTTGGATGATGCTACTGCAGCGGTCGAAGATCGCTGCAGTACCGTCATCGGCTCACTCACCAAGGCGAAGGAGGTCCTTGGCTGCTTCTACAAGGAGCTTTTCCCCAAGGGCGCGACCCTTGATGATGTTGACGCCCTGGCGGAGGCTTTGTCAGTCGAAGCGCCTGTGGCGTATAAGCGCAAGCAGAAGGGCATCGGCGTCCGGTCGCTGGCGATGGCCTTGGCGGCTGGAGCGAGCTGACTTTCCCAGATCACCTCCGGATGTCGACAAGCTGCGGATGGATCCGAGGTAGCCTTCGCTACCTATTTCGCGCTATGGCGATATGGGCCAAAGCTGATTGATCTGCTGGCCGAGTACGCACTACGGCAGCAGGGGGAAGCCAAGGCGAGGCAATCCGGCTCCGAGGCTACTCAGGGTGCCGTATCTTAGGTGTTGTAGCTGTAGGATAGCTGTAGTTTTCTTTTGTTGTAATTATGTTGATGAACAAATCCTTGCACCACGTAGTGGCCTTTCATGCACTTAATGAATTTGTTGAGATGTGCTCTCCTTCGTCTGAGTGTTCATGTCTTTTGCCTTTCTGCTACTCTAGGGTCCTTCGAGTGCTGATCCCGTTGACACCTCGCCTGACGCGGGGCTGTGGCCATCGTTGTATGATTCATCACAACTTGCTTTTCTTCGAGGCCGTGTTCGCAGTCTTGAGAAGGATTTGCTTGGGGTGCGTGGTAACGCCGATGTTTGGAAGTCCAAGGCAGATCGCGGTGCAGCCAGAGAGGAGTACTTGATGGCGGAACTGCTTCGGCTGTCGGAGCAGCTTCAATGTAAGTTGTTCTTTGTTTCGAGCTGTAGCTCAGTTCTTCGGGTGCGCCTGCTGGCCTTGCGTCTTATTTTGTGTGAGTGTCGTAGGTGCCAACCTTGCTCCGAGGGAGGAGAAGGAGCATGTCGCCGTTCGGGTCAATTGCTTGACTCAACAAGACATGGAAGCTGGCGGCTTCTTCTGGATGGATCGTGACCGTGCCATGGTTTTTGCGACGGTGCAGGATCGTGTGCACCAAGTTTCACGGGTGCTTCGTCAGGTGCAGACGTCGCTTGCATCGGTGTTGCTTGTCATGTTTCCATTGGATGCCATGCCAACAGCCTTGCGGGTCTTCTGTCGAAGTTTCGGAGCGTGAATAATGTCAAGGAGCTGGTGCGGCAACAGCTCGTCGCAGGAGTGAAGGCTGCTTTGTCCCTTGTGAGGCTGCATCGGCCTGATGTAGATTTGTCTGCTGTGGCGGCTGGGCCGCCTCCTTGGCCGGATGGTGATGAGTGGGACATGCGTCCACATTATGCGGCTGTAAGGCAGTATGCCGAACAGGTCGTAGATTTGTTTGAGCAGGGTGCTCAAGTTATTCTTCAGAATAGGTAGTACCTGTAAAAGAGATTGATGTAAAATTTGTATATTTCGACTGGGCGTGTTGTGCCCTTTGATATAAAGGTTTGTTTGTTGTGAGCACGCAGTGCTATGTCTGAGTACGTGTCCTTTTCGTTAGCCTGACGTTGTCAGCTACTCAGGTGTACACGTGTTATCCTCAGTCGATGAAATCGTGAGGTGGGGGGAGCCCCCGAGTGCGTTTGTAGCATGAAGTAAAGTTGCGAATAGCGAAACAAAATTTTTGGGGCGAGACACTTAGCTTTATTTATGTCGTAATGAAGGAAGTACATTGTTCGATTGAGTAGCCTTGGCTGAAAAGCCTTATTGAAAGTAAAAGGATAGCTAGGGGTATAATCGTCGCAAGTGTGCGATGTTCCATGGGTTGGAGTATGCGACTCCAGACTCCACGTCTTTGAGGCGATAGGCGCCACCTGGGATGATTGCGGTGATGATGTAGGGTCCTTCCCATGGTGACTCGAATTTCTTCGGTCGCTCTTGCTTGAGTCGCAAGACGAGGTCTCCTTCGACGAAGGACCTTGGGCGCAGCCGGCGGATGTGGTAGTTGCGGAGACTCTGCTGGTACACCGCTAATCGAGCTGCTGCTACGTCTTTTGCTTCGTCGAGTGTGTCGACGGTGTCTTCGAGTGCAGCCGTGGATTCGGCTTCGCTGTAAGCGACGACCCGGGGGGCCTGGTGGCGTACTTTGGCTGGTAGCACGGCCTCGGCTCCGTGCACCATGAAGAATGGCGTGTAGCCGGTGGAGCTGTTTGGCGTAGTCCGTAAGCTCCATTGGACGGATGGCAGCTCTTCCGTCCATGCTCCAGCTTTTCGCTCGAGTAGGCTCATGAGGCGCTTCTTGATGCCGGCGCCGATTAGGCCGTTGGCCTTTTCCACCTGCCCGTTTGTTTGCGGGTGTGCCACTGAGGCATATGTGATGTTGATTCCTAGGCCTTCGCAGAAGTCTTGGAATTCTTTGGATATGAAGTTCGATCCATTGTCGGTGATGATGCTATGCGGTATGCCGAACCTGTAGATAATGGATGCAAAGAACTTGACGGCGGTCGTTCCTTTTTGGTTAGTGACCAGCATGGCCTCGACCCACTTGGTGAATTTGTCGACTGCGACCAGGAGGTAGACGTGCCCCCCTTTCGAGGACTTTGGCAGTTTGCCGATCATGTCGAGGCCCCATTGGGCGAAGGGCCAGGCTATAGGTATGGGTCTGAGTTCTGACCCGGGTGCGTGCGGTTTGTCGGCGAACCTTTGGCACCCGTTGCATCTTCGGACGATGTCCTTTTCGTCGCTCATGGCCGTTGGCCAGTAGAATCCAGCTCGTAGAGCTTTGGCGACAAGGGAGCGGCTGCCTGCATGATGGCCGCAGATGCCCTCGTGGATGTCTTGGAGGATGGCTTTCCCGTCACCGATGGTGACACACCTTTGTAGTACACCCGTAATACTGCGCTTGTACAGCTCGTCATAGATGATGGTGAAGGCTTTTGACCGACGAGATATGCGCCGGGCATCTGTCGTGCTGTCGGGCAGTTCTCCGTTTATCAAGAACTGGAGGTATGGTCGCGTCCAAGTTTCTTCGACTGCCATGACCTGCATCAGGTTGACCATGGCGACCTCTGTGTCTAGTTTTTTGGGTCCTTCGTGTCCTTCGGGCAGCGTAGCCCCCGAGTGTTCTGCTTCTTTGGGTGATCCCTTGGGGAATTTCCGCTTGATTGATGGCACGCAGATCTGTTCGAGGAACACACCAGGTGGCACCTTTGCGCAAGTGGAGCCGATGTTGGCGAGCCTATCGGCCTCCTCGTTGCTTTCTCTTCCAACGTGCCGAAGCTCGCAGCCGTCGAATTCTCCTTCGAGTGCGTTGTAGAGTGCGCGGTACGCGATCATGTTTTCGCGCAGCGACTCATTCATCGTCTGTTGGGCGACAAGGTTGAGTCACCAGATGACCAGCGTTGCGCCGCAGATTTTTGCCATCCTCATGCCATGGATGAGGGCTTCAGATTCGCCTCGTTATTGGAGGCTCGAATTTCATCCGAGGACGATTCATCGTCGCCTGGGAGGTCAGGACTCGGCTCCTGCTCCAGCTTCACGCTTGGAGCCGCTGGCGCATCGTCCATGACCGCGACATGTCCGGGTGTCCGCAGCAGCTCCATCCAATGTACAAAGAAGTCCGGAGGACTTGAGATTTGATTGAAGTCGCTTCAGAGACGATGTCCAGGGGTGACAGTTCGATGCCCCACAGGGCCACGCGTCCTGTGGCCTCTGGGTTATTAAGGATGTTGTTCAGGGGTGCCTCGTTGACGACCATCACCTGGTGCTCCTGGAAGTAATGGCTCAACCGCCGAGCCGTCATGAACACGCCGTAGGCGAGTTTTTGGTAGTGGGGGTACCTCTGCTTTGTTGGCGTCAATACCTCGCTGAGGTAGTATATTGGACGTTGGACCCCGTGGGTCTTGTTCTCTTCGGGTCGTTCAACCACTAGCACGGTGCTGACCACCTGATGTGTGGCTGCTATGTACAGCAGCAGAGGCTCACGCTCCTTTGGCGTGACCAGGACGGGCGAGGTGGAGAGTAGTCGTTTGAGGCTTTCGAACGCATCGTCGGCTTCGGGCGTCCACTCAAATTTATCTGTCTTGCGTAGCAGCTGGTAGAATGGCAGGGCCTTCTCTCCCATGCGGCTGATGAATCTGCTCAACGCCGCTATTCGTCCTGCGAGCTGCTGGACGCCCTTGAGGTTTTTCGGCTTCTCCATCGCCATGATGGCTCTGATTTTCTTCGGGTTCGCCTCTATCCCTCGCTGAGAGATGAAGTACCCAAGCAGCTGACCCGACAGGACGCCGAAGGCGCACTTTTCGGGGTTGAGTTTGATCCTGTAGCGATCGAGGTTGTCGAACGTCTCGCGGAGATCGTTGATAAGTGTCCTTGCCTCCCTGGTTTTTATGACTATGTCGTCGACATAGACTTGAACGTTGCGACCGATCTGGTCCTTGAGGCATGCCTGCATGCATCGCTGGTATGTGGCACCTGCGTTCTTTAGCCCGAAGGGCATTGTGTTGTAGCAGAATACTCCGAACAGCGTGATAAACGCCGTTTTCTCCTGATCTTCGACCTTGAGTCAAATCTGGTTGTAGCCTGAGTAGGCATCGAGGAAGGAGAGTTTCTCGCAGCCTATAGTCGAATCGATGATCTGATCGATCCGAGGGAGAGGGAAGTGGTCCTTTGGGCAGTGCTTGTTTAGTGACGTGAAATCCACGCACATCCGCGGGATGTCCGTGTCCTTCTTTGGGACCATCACTGTATTTGCGAGCCACTCGCTTTCTTTGATTTCCCTGATGAAGTCTATAGCGAGTAGTCTGTTGATCTCTTTGCCGATAGCTTCGGCCCGTGGCTCTGGGCCCGGATGGACTGCAGACGGCTTGGTGTCTGGAAAGACGTTGAGTGCGTGCTCGGCGAATTCCCTGGGAACTCCTGGCATGTCCGCAGGACACCAGGCGAAGATTTCCCAGCGCTCACGGAGGAATTCGACGAGCGCGCCTTCCTATGCGGGGTTGAGGTTGTTGGCGATCAGCGCCGTCTTGGAGGCGTCCGTTGGGTGGACTTGCACCTTCTTCGTGTTGACGGTGGAGTCGAAAGACATGTCAGGTGCGTTTTGTCGTGCGACTGGGGGTGCCCCATTGTCCGTCGCCGGAGCTCGACGAGTTCCTCTGCATGCCAAATGATTGGGAGATTCTTGAAATCTCGTCAGACTGGTCCGATCGGGTGAAACTCCCGTGGATTGTGATGACGCCCTTCGGCCCTGGCATCTTGAGTAGCAGGTATGCATAGTGTGGGACAGCCAAGAACCTTGCGAATGCTACACGCCTCGAGGATGGCGTGGTACTGTGTTGGCCGGTCTACCACTTCGAATTCGAGCCGTTCCAGTCAGAAGTTGTCCGGCTTGCCGAAGATGACGTCGAGCCATATTTTGCCTAGGGGGAATATGCCCTTTCCTGGAACGATGCCGTGGAACGTTGTGTCTGATTGTTCCAGCCTGCACTGCGGGGTCCGCATTGCTGCTAGAGTGCTTGCGAACATCAGGTTGATGCCGCTGCCGCCGTCCATGAAGACGCGGCTCATCTCGAAACCTCCGATCTGCGCCTTCCGGCACTGGGCGGCATGACTGGGCGAGGATCCGCGGGTGATCCGAACGACTGAACGTAATGCAGGACTCCGATCCGCTGAGGTACTCAGGGATGGCGTGTGGAGTTGTCACGGCCAGGTTGATCTGACGGGTGATGTTCTTATGCACCCTATTCGTGGGGCGTCCCTTCTGGATCATCAGTGCTCCTTTCGGCTGGGGATACCCGTTCCCAGCGTTGTTCTGTGATGGTGCGACTGGTTGGTTCGGGCCTCCTGCAGGTGGCGGTGGAGGAGCTCCGTGTGCTATTTCACCTGGTGCGGGTGCGTTTCCGAACGCAGGGATTGGGGCTTGCTGCCTCATCTGCACCATGCTTTCGCTGAGCTTCTGGAACTCGCGCCTTTTGAGCATGTGGCTCGCTTCTTTTGCCATCCCGCTTGTCGATGTAGAAGTGGATGGTGCATGGACCAAAGTTTTTGTATGCCGAGGGTTATCGCTCTTGGCGCTGTTAATCGCATGGCGTCTCCGTCATGGAAGTTTCCTCCGCATATCCTCATTGCTATTGCGGTTATGCTGGCGGCGATTGATGTAGCCAGTCGCGACCATGTCGGGTCCGTCGCGATCGTCATAGACGCGCGATCTTCTCTTGCTACGGCGCTCTCATCGTCGACCGTAGTCGTCTTCTTCTTCCGATTGTGCTCGGTGAATGGAGTCTTCCGCCGCCCACCTACTGGCGATGTCCATGAGGTGGTCGAATGTCTTGGGCTTGACGCCAAGTTCCTCCTTGAAGTCTTGGCGCTGACGCGCCCCGAAAGGCGTCGATGGCCCTCTCTTCGGAGATGTGTGCTGTGGAATTTTTTGTGTTGGACCAACGTAGTATATACGAGCGAATGGATTCGCCCGTTCGTTGAGTGCAGGCTCGCAACTCTTCGATTGAGGCAGGCCTTCTGCTGGTGCCCTTGAAGTTTCGGATAAAGCTGTAGGCTAACTCATCCCAGCTTCGGATGGACCCGAAAGATAGGTCACGAGCCAGATCCGGTTATACTGTCACCGGTGAAGGCATTGCATGGCGGTCTCTTTGTTTCCACCGTGCAATTTGACGGATGATAAGTGGTCGCTGAGCCAAGCCTTTGGATCTTGAGTGCCGTCGAACTTCGGAGTGGCCGAAGGAAGCTTGAAATTTCGCGGCATCCGCGTCCGCCGGACGGATCTGCTGAAGCACCTGGCTCCGCAGAGTTCTCCTTCGTCTTCGTCCATCTCAGACTCAGACGAGCATGCACGCTTAGCTCGTGCTTTGTCGATTTTGCGCTGTGTGAGCGCGTCTCTAGCGTCGTAGTCACGGTGACGGCGCAAGCTTTTCTTCCGTCGAGGAAGGTCATGCTCCTCGTCTTTGGATGAAGGAGTGGGGCTGCGAACTCGACCAAGCTTTCTTCTTCGCCCGTGGGAGCTTCGTGGAGCGCAGCCCGACGAGTCCGAGTCCGTAAGGGAGGACTGGTGCATGGCCCTCTTCGATCCCCTCCGAGGTGGGTGGGGTACGCAGTGGCTGCCATGATCGCAGCCTGCGGTGTTTTCGGGATGACGTTGCCGTCGGCATCCATCTCCATGAAGGATGTGTGGAGGGTTCGGGTCACCTCCCGGCGCTCCTTGGGGTCCATGTTTTCCACCCGAGAGCGGTGCTTGTTGCCTTGGTTGGCGTTCGAGCTGGAGCCAATGCCCATGGCGAAGAGCGCAGCTCGTCACGCGCTGGACTCTGAGGCTGCTTGCTTGCGTTTGTCAAGCACCTCCTGCATCTTGACCTGCTTCTTGTGCTCCTCGATCAGGAGCAGGTGGTAGGCCATCAGCAGATCCCGGGAGGAGTCTGCAGGCAGGACTATGTTGCCTGCCACGGCGTTGCGGGCCTGGGCCCATCCTTCTTTGCTAAGGCGGATGACATGGCTGTCGTTTTCCCCTTCGGGTGGGGGGGACTGGCTTCTTCTATTCCCGCCATTTCGATCTGGCGGGTTAGGCGTCGGGTTGGGCGGCGGATTGGGCGCCTGTTGATCCACATCGCTCTGGATGACTACGGTGCATTGGTAGCGCTCGTAGATTGGTCCGCTGCTGCCGCAGCTTTCGGATCCGGAACCGTAGGTCCCTTCATCCGATGGCGGATCGCATAGATCCGAGTTGCAGCTGATGCTGTCGTAGGAATCATCTGTTGATGATGTTGTGCGTAGCACAGGGTGCGGGGTCCATGAAGCGGGCCTGATTGATGGTAGGGCACCCGCTCAGGGAGGCGGAGGGTGCCAATTTGCCCCACCTGGAAGCAGAAGCTCCCGAACAGGATTTCGAGTCTGTCGCCTACGGGCTCGAAGTCCTTCATGGTGGCCGGTGAGTGGGCGGTGAAGTTGAAAGCGCCGAAGAGGAGATGACTCTCCGTCGCCGCAGAGTTGTAGATCGATCGGGTTGGGACTGTCACGATCGCACAATCAGCGTCCCCGATTCCCACAGACGACGCCAATTGACGAGGTTTCGACTCATTAATGCCCATTGTTATGGACTTGGGTTTTGGAGAAGATGGGGATGCTGGAGATCGCGGAACGGTTAACAGACAAGCAACTAGGGGACACAAGATTTACCCAGGTTCAGGCCCCCGAAGGGAAAACCCTACTCCTGCTTGTCTGCTCTTTGATTACGGTGGAACCGATGATTACAGGGATGCGCAGATGCGTGAAGGTGCGTATGCGAAAGTATGAGAGAGAGAGAGAGATAGAGAGCTCTAGGTCGTGCCCTCCTGGCCTTTATATAGACTTAGGCAGGTCTCGGGCACAGACCTAGTTGGTTACAGGTTCTAGGGTTTTCACCCCTTTGAATTTCCTATCTACTCTAGTCTTGCTCTCCAAGGATCCGAAGGCGTCATGGGCCTGGGCCACCCGAAAGTCTTCATGGGCCGGCGTATATTTGCCGTGGGCCTTCCTTGGGCTGGACTAGGTATGCCAAGGTCGTGTACCCGTAGGGTATAACCATGTCACCTGCAGCGGCTCCGGCTGCTTCCCGGTGCGGTGATACGTTGGAAACGTATCTATAATTTTTTATGCTCCATGCTTGTTTAGTATCTACTTTGCTTTACTTGTCTACACTTTGAGGTGCTTTTTACATGTTTTCTGGTACTAACCTATTAACAAGTTGCAACAGCGCCAGATGCCTGTTTTCTGTTGTTTTTGGTTTCAGAAAAGTTAGTAAAGAAATATTCTCAGAATTGGACGGGACGAACGCCAAAGTCAATAACTTTCCGTGGGGAACAAGAAGTCCAACGGAGAGACGATGAGGCCGGACAGGGGGGCCAGACCCACCCTAGGCACGGGTGGGCCCTACCTCGCGCCTGGGTAGGGTTTGCCCGCCCTGGCGGCCGCCTCGGTCTCCCCTTTCGCCTATAAGAAGCCCCCGATATAGAAACTCTCGGTACCCGATCAGAAATCCACCAAACCGTCTGTAGCCACCGCCACCATCGTCCCTAGATCGGGGGGATCTGAAGTTCTTCCCGGCACCCTGCCGGAGGGGAGATCATCCCAGAGGCCTTCTCTCCGGTATGATTTGTTAGTAGTTCCACCTTGGACTATGGGTCCACGTAGTAGCTAGATGGTTGTATCTCCTCGTTTGTGCTTTCATGTATAGATCTTGTGAGCTCCGTTCATGATCAAGATCTAATCTATTTGTAATCATGCATGTTGTGTTTGCGGGGATCCGATGGATATTGAGATTATTATGTTGGTTTGTGTGGCATCCCGCAAAACCACTACTAGAAAATCGCGTTGTTTTTGTGCATTGCATCATCATGACCGCATGCTCATGTCATCATGCCACATTGCATTTGAGCATCGTCATCATCGTGCATTGTTTGCATAAAACTATTTTCGCAACGCCCGTTTTGTTTTCTAAAACGCCCCATCTTTAATCAAATATCAAACCCCGGGTCTCCGGATGATTTTTGTTTGTCTGCTGTCGGTTTGCAAACGGTGTTTGTAAAACAAATAAAAATATTTATTATTTTAGCGGGGGCAGTCGAACGGCCAAGCTTTGACCCGAACGACCACCCCCAGGAATTTACAAACGGGCCACCCCTTAATCCTATAGCTCCCAACTAATCTACCCACACCCCCTCCACCTCACCCCACCACTCATGCTCGCCACCTCATCCCAACTCTCTCCCTCACCCAATCCCCATCTGCCACACCAGCCAACCCCCACACACTCAGCACCCCACCAACCCCGGCCGGACCCCACCTGGCCCACCCCGGCCCCACTCCCACCGACACCCCTGGCCCCGCGCGCATCCTCTCTCTCCCTCCCCCTCTCTCTCCCTG
Organism: Avena insularis; assembly: GCA_023614405.1. Taxonomy (NCBI): domain Eukaryota; kingdom Viridiplantae; phylum Streptophyta; class Magnoliopsida; order Poales; family Poaceae; genus Avena; species Avena insularis. Next base: position 1,200,598 of record JAJUPC010000015.1, on the reverse strand, counting down.
GGACCCACCCCACAGCCCCACACACACCCCACACTCAGCGCACACGCGCGCTGGCCCACCCCGCACCTGCCTCTCCCCAACCCCGACGCGTCCTCCCGAGCTCGCCCCGACCCCAGGCTCCACCTACCCGTCGCCGCCTTCCTCCCTCGCCTCCTTGGTCCGCCGCCACCTCCACCACGACCTCGCCAGAAGCTCCGCTCGACCCCGCCTGGCCGCCACTCCCGCAAGCCCGGCCCGAGCTCCGCCCACCACCGCAGCAGCCTCCTCCCGCAGCCGCCTCCGCGCCTCCCACGCTGACCGCCTGCCAGAGCCCCTCGGCAGCCAGCGCTGGCCGCATCCTCGCCATCCCGCCACCGTCTGCTCTGGCCTCGCGCCTTCCCCCCCCTAACCTCCGCCTCCGCCGCGTCCCCGACCAGCCCTCCCGTCCTCGCCGGGGTCCCTGCCACACCTCCCCGAGCCCGCTTCACTTCTTCAAGATCACGCACGCCTCGCCTACGCCGATGCTCCCGCCAGAGCCGCCGTCCCTCGAGCCTCCCGAAGTCGCCCACCGCCGTTGGCTCCGCCAGAGTTCTGCTCGCGCCCACGCTGTTGCTCGGACGGCGTCGCCCCGACCACCTCGCCGGGTCCCTCCAGCGCATCGTTCCCAAGCTTGTCCACACCGTGTTCCATCCCCTGTTGGTTCTCGGTAGTGTGTGCAGATGGGACTAGTATGGTAAGGCAAAGTTGGTTTGGTCCTTCGGCGGCCGACGCATCGTCACGACAACAACCTACGATGAACCCAAAGGCCACTGCACCGATGATCGTCGTCATGGAACCACTGACCGCCCACGCGAATTTGATGGCCAATCCTCAAGAAATTCTCACGAACCGATGATGTTGGGTACCAAGTTCTCCTTCATGAAGGCCAAGGCCTCCTTCACGGACCAAGACCACGAGTCCGTCTCGACGCCAAGTTCTTCCACCCGTGGATCGATCCATCTAACGCCAAGCCCTTCATCCAAACCCGAGTTCTTCGTCACAGCGTCAAGATCTTCCTCCCGACTCAAGACCCTGCACCCGATCCACTCAAGCCCGCCATCGGCGACAAGATCGACACCAACCAAGTACTCCCTCGAGAACGCCGAGTACCTCGCCGGCACCGACACTCGACGACAAGTTCTTCCCCGAAGCATTGACGCTGCGGCGACAAGGTCTACCTCCGCTATCCGAGAACGATCCGTCGAACCCCAGATTCGAACCTCGTCCCGTCGAACCACGAGACCAACCTCAACCGGAACGCCAAGATCGCCAACCCTAATGTGTGAACCCCTTCCAAACCCTATTTTATAATTTGCTAACTATATAAATTGTTGCATATTAATTATTCATGCATGCATATTTGTGTGGTTTGGGGGCCTTATGCCGATTCACCTCATAATTAAATATGGGGCCCATATGCGGGCAAATCTAGCCTTATATTGGCCTCATTTAAATTTGTGTAGCGAACCCGGTGCTATCTTCTGCCACGTTAAAACAACATCTAAATTGCGGGGGTTCTAAATAACTTGCACCATCTAATTAAATGTCGGGACCCCGGTTCCGCTTAATATGACCTAATTGCATCGCACCTTGCCATGTCATGCATCATACATGCATCATGCCGATCTTCTGCCGTTGTATTAAATATTGCATCCGGTGTTTATTCTAGTGTTTTGCTTCTTCGCGGATAAGGCCGATGAGTTGATGTGAGCTTCGCCCCGATCTTCGTTGGAACCTTCGGCAATGTTTTCAGGCGAGCACCTCCCTCCTTTCTCCCTATCTTACTTTTATAGTATTTATTCCCTCCTGTTGATCTATTGCTATCTGTGTTGCGATGCTCTAGTTTTCGTGCCCGTGATATCCCTTGCAGACTCATATTGCCTTGGACACACCCTATTACCTGTTGTTTGGTAGATAGTTGGACTTGCGCGTCGTAGTCGCTTGCTCAAGTGCTGTTGCGTGTCGTCAAGTGCCACAGTCGTTGATGTATTGCTGTTGGAGATATGCCCAAGAGGCAATAATAAAGTAGGTTATTATCATATCTTCATACTTATGATAAATGTTTACATTCATGCTATAATAGTATTAACAAGGAAACCATTAATACTTGTGTGATTTGTAAACTTAATTTGAAGTCCCTAGTATAGCCTCTATACTTCACTAGCTTGTTGGTTGATTGATGATTGTGGTTTCCATATCATGAACATTGAGATGTTATCAACAACAAGATCATATCGTTAGGAGAATGATATGGTGGACATACTCCTATAGATAAGCGTAGCATAAAGATCAAAGTCATTTCAATAGTTCAATTGCTATATGCTTTCTGATACATAGTAACCTAATTCCTTCGACCATGAGATCATGCATATTGTCTTTACTGGATGGATGCTTTGATGTCATCAAACACCACACCGTAACAGGGTGGCTATAAAGGTGGCATTGAGTGTTCGGAAAGTATTGGTTGAAACACATGGATCAAGAGTGGGATTTGTCCATCCACATGACGGATAGATATTCTCTGGCCCTCTCGGTGAAATGTCATCCAATTAGCTTGCAAGCATGTGACTTGGTCACAAGGGATCACATATCACGAACGAGAAAGAGTACTTATCAAGAACGAGGTTGAACTAGGTATGCAGAGATACCGACGATCATAACCTCGGATAAGTAACATATCGTGAGACAAAGGGAAATTGGTATCGTATGTAAGTGGTTCATTCGACGCAAAGTAATCGTGAGAAATATGTGGGAGCCATATGAATTTCAGATTCCTCTATTGGTTATTGTTCGGAGAAGTGTCTCGATCATGTCTCGCATAATTCACGAACCGTAGGGAGACACACTTAAGGATTCGACGTTGTTTGAGTAGTTATGGTATTATGAGAAAGAGACCGAATGTTGTTCGAGTCTCGGATGGGATCCGGATATCACGAGGTGATCCGGAATGGTCCGGAGAATAAGATTCATATAAGGAAAGTCCCATTTCGGAGTTGGGGAATGGTTAGGTGTTTTCATCGGGAATGTTCTAGAATGTTCCTAATGTCCAAGACCGGGAGGGAAGGGTACATGAATGTGTCATTGCAAATTGGAATGATTGCATCATGTACTAAGTGTTCTCGCTGTCCAAAATAAAGGGTTTATTTAAATCCTAAATTGAAAAGTCAAACGCTAGTTTGAAAGTCAAACGCAAGTTTTGGAAAGTGGAAAGAGGAGGAGAAGAGGAAACCGAGTTGGAGAGGAGACCTCCTCCAACCGTGACCACTCAATGCCGAGTTGGGGAGGGACTCCACTCCCCTGGCCGCCAGCCCCTCCCACCTATATAAGGAGGGCAGGGCTCCTCCCATGACACACAAGTTCCTATCCTCTAAACTAAACCCTAGACCTAAACCCCGGTTTAGAGCTATTTGGTTTAGAGCCTTCTAATTGGTGTGTCTAATTACTAGACCACTAATAGCCTCTCTCATAAGCTCCACCATACTGCACCGCTTAAGGCGAAGCCTCGGGATCTCCCTCTACCTCGGTACCACGCCAGGCCGCCGGGAATCGCGAGGAGAGTGCTACAACCTCCGCTGCCTGGAACAAGGAGAGGAAGGTCTTCCGAGTAATTTAACGTGTGACCGATCAAGGGAGCGCTGCTGAACGTGGCGCTGGAAGGATCGTCACGCGATCTTGAGATCGGAAAGAGTACGACTACATCACCCACGAGAATCTGCTCGTTAACCGCTTTGGAATCTTCGAGGTGAGTTCCACTATCGACTCGTTGCTACAATCTAGTAGATAGATCTTGGCTTGTTTGTTTGTATGCGATAGAAAATTTTTGTTTTCCATGCTACGAACCCCACAAAGGGTATCGAGCCGTGTCTATATGTAGATCTGCAGACGAGTAGAACACAATGGTCATTGTGGGCGTTGATGCTTTTATTGTAGATTGCTTTTGTGTACTTTGCATCTTGCGGTATGTTGGGATGAAGCGGCCGGCTAACCTTACATGACATCGTTCATGAGACTTGCTCCACGCTAACATGCAACTTGTATTGCATAAGTGGCTCTGCGGTGCTGTTTCTCCTAGCATAGTTAAGATCCAATTTACAACGGGTAATCAACAATGCTAGTATCAATGTTGTGGTTCTTGTTCGTAAGTTAGAACGACACTTATTGAAAGCCCCAAACCACGTACAATATGCAAAGAAAGTAGAAGCGTCTACCTTTGTTTTGCAGGGTGTGCAAATGATGTGATATGGCCATGATTGTGATTATATTTGATGTATGCAATGTTCCTTATTGTAAGTTGGCAACGGCAGAGCCTTATGGTTGTCTTTAATTTTGTTAAGACTCGTGTCTATTCAAAGTAGTTGTAATAGTTGAAGCTGGTGGGCGACAACCATGAAGAAGCGTCATTGACCTTGATGCTATGCCGGTGATGATGGAGATCATGTTCGTGCTTGAAGATGGAGATCGAAGCACAAAAGAAAGGCCATATCATATCACATATTATGAATTGCATGTGATGTTAATCCTTTATGCATCTTGTATTGCTTAGTAGGCGACGGTAGCATTATAAGATGATCCCTCATGCACATAAATTTCAAGTTCTAAAGTGTTCACCCTTAGTATGCACCGCTGCAAAGCTTGCTCAAGCACCACGTGATGATCGGGTGTCTTTGATTCCGTGGTGAATACAACGTAAGCAAGCCAGATTTGCTTATGCGGAAGCTAAGGTTGATCTTGACGAGCCTAGCATGTATGGACATGGCCTCGTGAACACGGATCGCGAAAGGCAAAGCATGAATCATATAGTAGATATGATGAACATGATGATTGTTCGCCATTAAAACTATATCAGCTCTCGTGATGATCGGTGTTGATGTAGTGGATTTGGTTCGTGTGATCACTAAAACAATGTGAGGGATATTGTTTTGAGTGGGAGTTCACCTAGATTAATTTAATTATTAATTAGAACTCAATTTATCATAAACTAAATCAAAGTGAATTTGCATAGCTGTTGTAGTCATAGTCATCCGTTTACCACCTTGCGCTTAGTAATAATTGAGATGATATAACTATAGAAAACTGGTTAGTTACTTTCTTAACTGGTATCGTATTGTTTTGAAGTGTTAATCTAAAGTTTAAAAGTCCTATTGCAAACTTTCAAGAAGTTCGGTTACTCCATGAAGTTTAATAATTGGTATTAAAACAAGAGTGACAATTCCAAGTGTTAGTATATGAGTATCATGTTTGTCTCCATGATTCTTGATATTCAAAAGATTATCTTAATATCAAGGTTATCTAGGATCTGAAAGAGTTGTTTGAAACCATGATGTGTGGAAGATATTGTGATATCTGAAACGAAGTTTTGGTTACAACATGATAGAGTATGATATGGCAAAGTCATGTTCTCATGTTTGATGAGAATTTGCAAAAGGTTGGAGACACTAGTTGTCCTAATCTTCCAAAAGGTTTTGGAGAGCAACATTATACTCATGATTCACCGTTACAAGCTAAAGTAGCTAGATCATGGATAAGTCCATGATGAGGGTGAATATTTGATGTAGGTAAAATGTTTACTACACCAAGAGATTACTAAAGAAAGGAATTTGAAAGAACACCAAATATTTGATAATGGTGATCTACTTCAAAGTGCAAGTTCAAAGACATTGGTATTTAACTATACACGCTTTGGACTATGTGTCATAAGTATGACTCCACTATTGATGTTGATAGATTCTTTCAAAGCAGAGTGAAATCTTGAAAGAGAATCTCATAAGTATATGGCAGAAAAGAAAAGACTAGAATTGTTCAGTTTAAGTATATAGATGATATATGTGTTATGGCTATATTCTTTGCTTATTAAACAATGTGGTTCTTAAGTATTTGATACTGAATTTGTTGGTGTGAATCGTCATACGAAACAACACAATTCATGAACTACAATGGCCTAAGTAACTAGCAAAAGAATAGGTGATGATGTTCATCGAGAACAAATAAAGGGTTATTTTGTTGCTCGTTAAAACATCAATGCTTGCCTTCAAGATTTGTTTTATCAGGTATTATGAGAACAAAAGGGTTGTTCAAATAATTGCCGTAATCCATAAAAGATGGATGATTCACAAATCTCGTTGGAGAAATCACATCCATAAAACTAATGCTAAAATTGTCGAAAGACAAATTGATTGAAAGATCACTTAGGAAGTGACATCGCGTTTAAATTATATTGGAAAGAAAACATGAAGAAACTCCATGTGGATGGAATTTTGGAGTCTATTTGATTTTGATCAAATGACGTTTGTGAAACTTTCCTAGAGATAATTAAAACTTCGTTCATAGGCCAAAAGGGAACGAAAGACTAGCTTATTGGAACTTGTGCATATTGTTGTACGAACTCCATTATGTGTAGTCAAGAGCGATGGATTTCAACTTCATATGCTTTCTCCAAAAATTGAGTGAATATATGAATATTTACTTAATAAGGATGAAGTGTGAAATATTTGAAAAGTTCAAAGAATTTTAAGATGAAGTGCAAAATCATTGTAACAAGAATATAAATAGTTTATGATAAGATCATAAAGGAAGATATTTGAGTTACAAGTTTAGCATAATACCTAAGATTTAAGGAATCGTTCCGTGGATTTGCATTTCCAAAACACCATAAGAGTATGGAGCATTGAGATATGTAATTAAACCTTGTTTGACATGGTAAGATCAAGGTATAATTCATAAAACTGCTATTATATTTTAAAGATTAAAAGCTTTAGAGATTACCGTTTTTCCACTGAAAAGAGCTTCATCATAATCCGCTGAAATGACACCATATAAAGTTATGGTTTGGGATAAAACCCAAGTAGTCCTTTCTTAAACATTGGTATGCTATGCATAAGAAAGATGTTTGCAACCAAAGTCGGATAAACCTGTCTTTGTATTACTGTTAAGTATTCCTCCATAAACACCGGAGACAAAAGTGTTTGTCGCATAGAACGTCAAGTTTCTTTGAGAAGGAATTTTTCGTGAAAAGTTAAGTGGGAGGACAATAGAACTTTGATAAGGTTAAAAGAACTTTAGCTATATGTGCAAAGTTTTGAAGACCGAAAAGTGTTAGGAGGCAAAGAATAATGCTCATGGCTCACGTGCCTCAAAGGTTGTGGTCACGGAGGTCTAAGTTTCTATTGAAACAAGTAGGTCGGATGAACAATCAAATACCAAGATTTGAGGTTGAATCATTATTTGAGAATAATGAACCTACTACATGCAAAGAAGCGATGATGGGCCCTGACTCGTCAAATGGTTTGAAGCCATATAATCCGTGATAGTTCCATTCACGAAATCAAGTTTTGAACTTGAAGGACCCTCGAAAAGGTGTAAGACCTTGCAGTTGTGTTTGGATCTATAAAGAAGTAGACATGGATGTTTCACATCTATGAAATAGTCGACATGTTGGGAAAGAGTTCACAACAATGTTCAAAGGTTGTATATGACAAGATTTGATCTTTCATAGCGATTTTTAGTCTAGACGGATTAATGTAGCAACCACTACATATAATTTGTTATGTGGTAGTAGAATAAACAAAACAAGTTCTTCTAATAGAATTGTTACCTAGGACGTGTGCATGACACGGTCCAAAGGGTTTTGTTAATTCAAAGGATGCTAAAGCATATGCAAACTTCAATGGTTGAAGTAAGCATAGGGAGTTGGAATCTTCACTATGATGAAAGTTAAAGAGTTTAATTTCATCGAGACAATGAAGATGCTTGCATTTGCAAGAAATTAAGTGGGAGCGCTAAGACATGTTTCTAATACATTATGTGGAAGACATATTGTTGATTGGAAATAATGTATCTTTTATTAACACATATTAAGAATTTCATCCCGATGAAAGACTTAGGCAAAACCAAATATTTGGCATCAATAGATGCTAATATGGTTGTGCAGAAGTACATAGACGAGATATTGAATGAATTCAATATAGAAACTACAAGAAAGGTTCTTGTTGCGAGAAAGGATTGAAAGAGTTCAATGTTGATGATATATTCAAGAAATCACAAAGAGTGTTTATATCAATCATACTGTGGTATGTACAAATCCAGATATGTCCTATGCTCTAAATGTTATGAGCATATACCAGAATGATTCGTAAGATGATCATTGGACAATAGTAAGGATATTCTTATGATCTTTTAGAAGAACTAAGAGTATATTATTTGTAGAAGTGACGAATAGATGGTTAGTTCATTGTAAAAGTACTACATTGATACTAGCTTTGTCACAAAATACAAATTAAGTTTATCTCAATCTAAAACTAAAGGTGGCACAATATAATGGAAAGTGAGTTCCATAATGGATTTGGATGAGTTCCAAAGTTAAGACATTGTGACAGATACTACAACAAAAGGCTAAGTATATGACTGCTATTATAGCAAAGAAAGAGGGCATTTGTGTCAAGTAGTTTGTTATCAAACTAGGTGTAGTTCACAGCGGGATAATACTATGAAGATATATTGTGCGACAATATTATCAACATGTTTTAACCCCAAAGAACTAAAGGTCACACCGAAAGACCAAATCATACAAAGCCATCTCATTAGAGAATGAGTGATGCGTAGAGACGCAAAGACATGCAATTACACACGGACCTGGAAGTGTCGATCCGAGATCGATTGACCACTAGCAATCGTGTACATACAAACACCGGAAAGCCATAGGTGTTGAATACACAAAGGTTTGAAACTAGATTATTGACTCTAGTGCAAGTGGGAGACTGTTGGAGATATGCCCAAGAGGCAATAATAAAGTAGGTTATTATCATATCTTCATACTTATGATAAATGTTTACATTCATGCTATAATAGTATTAACAAGGAAACCATTAATACTTGTGTGATTTGTAAACTTAATTTGAAGTCCCTAGTATAGCCTCTATACTTCACTAGCTTGTTGGTTGATTGATGATTGTGGTTTCCATATCATGAACATTGAGATGTTATCAACAACAAGATCATATCGTTAGGAGAATGATATGGTGGACATACTCCTATAGATAAGCGTAGCATAAAGATCAAAGTCATTTCAATAGTTCAATTGCTATATGCTTTCTGATACATAGTAACCTAATTCCTTCGACCATGAGATCATGCATATTGTCTTTCTTTGGATGGATGCTTTGATGTCATCAAACACCACACCGTAACAGGGTGGCTATAAAGGTGGCATTGAGTGTTCGGAAAGTATTGGTTGAAACACATGGATCAAGAGGGGATTTGTCCATCCACATGACGGATAGATATTCTCTGGCCCTCTCGGTGAAATGTCATCCAATTAGCTTGCAAGCATGTGACTTGGTCACAAGGGATCACATATCACGGAACGAGAAAAGAGTACTTATCAAGAACGAGGTTGAACTAGGTATGCGGAGATACAAGCGATCATAACCTCGGATAAGTAACATATCGTGAGACAAAGGGAAATTGGTATCGTATGTAAGTGGTTCATTCGATCGCAAAGTAATCGTAGAAATATGTGGGAGCCATATGAATTTCCAGATTCCTCTATTGGTTATTGTTCGAGAAGTGTCTCGATCATGTACGCATAATTCACGAACCGTAGGAGACACACTTAAGGATTGACGTTGTTTGAGTAGTTATGGTATTATGAGAAAGAGACCGAATGTTGTTCGAGTCTCGGATGGGATCCGGATATCACGAGGTGATCCGGAATGGTCCGGAGAATAAGATTCATATAAGGAAAGTCCCATTTGAGTTGGGGAATGGTTCCGTGTTTTCATGGGAATGTTCTAGAATGTTCGGAATGTCCGGCACTCCGGAGGGAAGGGTACATGAATGTGTCATTGCAAATTGGAATGATTGCATCATGTACTAAGTGTTCTCGCTGTCCAAAATAAAGGGTTTATTTAAATCCTAAATTGAAAAGTCAAACGCTAGTTTGAAAGTCAAACGGCAAGTTTTGGAAAGTGGAAAGAGGAGGAGAAGAGGGAAACCGAGTTGGAGAGGGAGACCTCCTCCAACCGTGGCCAACTCAATGCCGAGTTGGGGAGGGACTCCACTCCTCCCCTGGCGCCAGCCCCCTCCCACCTATATAAGGAGGCAGGGCTCCCTCCTATGACACACAAGTTCCTATCCTCTAAACTAAACCCTAGACCTAAACCCCGGTTTAGAGCTATTTCGGTTTAGAGCCTTCTAATTGGTTTAGAGCCTTCTAATTGGTGTGTCTAATTACTAGACCACTAATAGCCTCTCTCATAAGCTCCACCATACTCGCACCGGCTTAAGGTGAAGCCCTGCGGGATCTCCCCTCTACCTCCGGTACCACGCCGTTGTCTTTAGGAATCGCGAGGAGAGTGCTACAACCTCCATTTGCTGGAACAAGGGAGAGGAAGGTCTTCGTCAATCGCAACGTGTGACCGATCAAGGGAGCGCTGCTGAACGTGGCTGGAAGGATCGTCTCACGATCTTGAGATCGGAAAGAGTACGACTACATCACCCACGAGAATCTGCTCTCGTTAACCGCTTTGGAATCTTCGAGGGTGAGTTCCACTATCGACTCGTTGCTACAATCTAGTAGATAGATCTTGGCTTGTTTGTTTGTATGCGATAGAAAATTTTTGTTTTCCATGCTACGAACCCCTACAATTGCCGCATGTTGATGTTGGAGATGATCATAGCTTTACTTATCGCTCACTTTAATTCCTGTTTAACAACTAAAATTGAAATAAGCAGAGGCATCGGTGGGTGATAGATAATATTTGGTTTCCGAACGCCCACTTGTGTCCCGTAGGACCCCGAGTACTCGATACTTGTTCCTTGATTTATCGCGCTATCCACATCCGGGAGGCTTATGGACCCCCCTGAGCCAGAGCTTGATTCATTCTTATTTCTTGGGGCCACAAACTAGTTTGAGGTTTTATTTACGATCCTGTACTTATGCCATGCTTTACTGCTTTATTTAAATTGTGCGATGGATAGCACACTGTATCGCTTAGGTAAGCGGAGTGTTTTCGCGTGTCGACAAGCCCAGTTTGGGTTCCCGGTGTTCACGACCATTGGCATAAACCTTGAGTCCGCCGAGTCAAGCTTGCTATGGTCTACTCAATGGGTGGCCCTGAAATATTTCTGAATCTGTGATCGCTTTGTCGTGACTGCCTGGGTTTTGATTTGGTTTTTCCGAGGCATATCGAGTGTGTGTTGCTATTTGTGCACCCCGCCGGTTAAAACTTTCAAAGCCGTGTCCATGTTATGGACGACTTGGAGCATGATTCTCGATCATAGACAACTATAACTAAAGTTTATTGCTATAAATTTGATTTTATAATGACTAGTAATCAGCTTCACTATAATGGAATGGCTAAATAAAACTGCCAACAATTGCTTGTTTGGGTGTCGCCATACCATTGTACTGACTAGTAAGTATTGCAACTACAACGGAATGGCTAAATAAAAGTACCAACAAGCTGGGTTTTGGGTTTATCTCATGCTAATTGTATCGATTAGTAAGTGTCATAACTACAATGGAATGGTTAACTAAAAGTGCCCACCGCTTATTTTATCAGGAGGATTATCTAAACCTGACTAGTAATTGCTGCAACGATAACTGAATAAATAAAACTGCCAACTGTGTGAGTTCCTCGGTTGACTTCCTCGTTTGGTCTCGAGGGGGAATACCAGGATGGGATTGTTTGGTGTTAGTATCAGGTTGGTTCCGGATAGGTCTTTCTTACCCCTCTCTGATAGCCGCCAGTTGTATCGAGTCTCTATAGGTTGTTTAGTGCATGCTGCCGCTGCCGCTTCAGTCCACCATACCTATGTAGGCGAGGACCGCCGAATTCTAGCCTCGCCGTGTACTGGCCTCAGTACTGACGCTCCTCTTTTTCCTTTGCCCTTTGTCGGCACCCCTTTGTTTAAGCAGGTTTTGAGATCGACGTCGTTAGCAGGGTTACCCTTCCGGCTTGGCCTGGGCAGGGTTATGGACGCCATTGGTTATTCTTCAGGGCTCTTAGCCCCATTTGCATCTTGTCCGTAGTCGGACGCTCTATCATTTTCAAGGTGATTTGGATCTTTGTATATTATATCTGTATTCTTGGCTCTTTGAGTCGCTGTTGTATATATCTGTTCTGTGGGTCCCATCGAGGACTGTTGTGTAATGTTATTACTTCGTTTTCCACCCGCACGAAAGTGCCTGGTGGGCACCTTTGAATCGTTTCTATGCGGGTTTGGCGGGTTTCGCTAAAACTTGCATAGGGTCAATTCTGAGGGTGTTACAGTTTGATTAATGGTTCTATCTTTATGATTCTATCATGTCTGTGTTGTTTGTGATCTTGCATGCTCTCCGTTGCTAGTGGTTATCTTGGCCAAGTAGTTGCTAGTGACTCCAAGAGGGAGTATTTATGCTCGATAGTGGGTTCATGCCTCTAGTTTCCAAGGGAAGTGACAGAAATATCTTCGGTTGTAGATGTGTTGTTGCTACTAGGGAGAAAACAACAGTCTCTTTTTCATGGAACATGTGGACTGTTTACCTTACACACTTTGCTTAAAGCAGTTGTCTATTGCTTGCAACTTAATACTGGAGGGGGTTCGGATGATAACCTGAAGGTGGACTTCTAGTCATAGATGCAGTTGGATTACGGTCTATGTATATTGTTGTATTGTCCAATCAACTTCATAGGATCTTTCTAGCTAGTAATTGCATTATTATGCTTTGCTCAGTTCCTGTCAATTGCCCCACTGTAATTTGTTTACCCTTCATGCCATGTTGTTTATCTAAGGAGAGCACCTCTAGTGAACTATGGACCCCGGTCCAATCTTTACCATTGATACATCTTTCATTGTTACTTGTTTATTTGCTGCAAACCATTACCTTCCACACCATACGTTTAATCCTTTGTTACAACAAACCGGTGAGCTTGACAACCTCACTGATTCGTTGGGGCAAAGTCTTGAGTTTGTGTTGTGCAGGTCTCCGCATTGCTTGCAACGCCTATGTGACGTTTCCTTCCTCCTACTGGTTCGATAACCTCGGTCTCAACCGAGGGAAGACTTGTTGTTGTACTCTTCACACCTTGCTCTTGGGGTTCCCAACAAGACTCCACATCAGCCAACAAGTTTTCTGGCGCCATCAAGGAGTCATCAACAAGTTTTCTGGTGTCGTTGCCAGGGAGGCTAAGGACGTCTTCACTAGGGGAGTCCTTCACTTTATTTCTCTTTACTTTGTTTTTAGTTTGCTTTGTTTCTTTTGCTTGGTTTTGTTTGCCTCTTTTCAAAAAAACCCCAAAAATTAGTCTAGCTTGGTTTGCTTTCTTTATTCAAAAACACACAAAAATTAGTTCCTGCTCTAGTTGCTGGTCTGTTGTTGCCTTGCTTGGTCATGTTTTCTATCAATGGATAGTTTCTTTGAAACTAGTTCTTATTGGCAAGGTGGGTTCACAGAAGAACAAAGGTATTATTATAAGGAACACCGTTTGTCGCAAAAAAGTAAACACTTATGGGAACAAATTGATAAGTTGAATACTATTGCTAGAGACTTGTGCTCTACTTATAATGTTACTTATTGCTTTGATAAGTCCTGCTGCTGTAGGAGGTATAAACACCTACCCTTTCAATGTGAGTATAATGATAATGTTACCATATCTTCTTATGTTAAGGGAAATAATGACTTTTATGATGTGGAACAAATTGAAGAATTTATTGCTTTCAAGGGTGCATTTGAACTTGCTAGTTTGCTTGAAAATACTGATAATGCACCTTATGAACATGAGGTTTATGAGATACTTAAATTTTGCTTTGATAATTACAAGGAAAGAAATGGCTATATTCTTGAATATTTTAATAGGTCCTTTCCACATTTGGAAGAGACTAATGCCTTGCAGGAGTCTATGGAAGAAGAAATTGTTGAAACTGGAAGCTCATTAGATGAAAAAGAGGGGGAGAGTGACGAACAAAAGGAGGAAGAATGGATTATCTACCCATGCCTACCTTCTAATGAGAGTAACTCTTTATCCCTTACATTATTTGATTGTCCCCCATGCTTACCAAAGGAGGATGAATGTTATGTTCCTGTGGATCCTTTTGAAATATCTACTTTGGATAAAACTTGTGAAGGTTTTAATCCCACTATTTTTGAGCTTGATAGAAATTATGTGTTTGTAGATCATGAAAAGCCTGCTTTATGTGATAGTTATATTGTTGAGTTTATTCATGAGGCTACTGAAAATTATTATGAGAGAGGAAAATATGGTTGTAGAAGTTTTCATGGTACTAAAACACTTCTCTTTGTGCTGAAAGTTTTGAAGTTACATTTGTTTTCTCTTTCTATGCATGTCACTTTGTTCTTTGTGAACTTATTTGTGTACAAGATTCCTATGCATAGGAAGTGGATTAGACTTAAATGTGTTTTGAATTTGCTTCTTGATGCTCTCTTTGACTTCAATTCATAATTCTTATGTGAGCATCTTTTCAAGCTATCAAGCCTAACTTAAAGGCGTTAAAGAAAAGTACTTGTTGGAAGATAACCTAAGAGTTTCCTTTAGTCTTGGAAGTTATTACTACTGTAATGAACTCTCCTTATCCTTTTTGTTTGCTTTTTGTGCCAAGAATGACCTCTAATAAGAGGGAACTAAGATTTAGGGAGTTGTTGTCCCAAAACAGATTTCTGTCTTCCACCAAAAAAATTCGTGAGGAGGATCTGTAACTCGGATTGAGCTCAAAATTTACGAATAAATCCCCCAGTATATCGGCTAACTTTCGTTAGTTCATCACTTTTTGATTTGAGCAACAGAAGATGTTAGAAAAAATTCGTTTCTACCTTCTGGTCTGTTTTGACAGATTTCTGTCATCATTTGCATTTGCTTCTTATTGATTCCTTTTTGAGCTATCTTCAGGTAAATTGAGTTTCTTTGAAGGAGTTACTTCAGTAGCTTGTGTTTTTAGTGAAAAGCCTTGCTGTTCCAAAGCTTTGCCCACAGTCTAATATCTTTTGAATAAGGTAATGTTGCTAATGAAGATTGTGTGAAGTTTTGTATGAAGGAAAAATTTCAGGTGTAGAGGGAGAATGATGCAATGAGATGAAGAATGGACAAAAGCTAAAGCTTGGGGATGCCACCATGGTGTCACCCCAAGAAATATCCAAGAAGTACAAGGGTCAAAGCTTGGGGATGCCCAAGACATCCCCTTCTTCATCAATAAAAAGCTCAGGTCTGTCTAGACACTTCACTTTTATTGTTTCATGCATAGTTTTGTTGTTCTTGGAGCGTCTTAGTTTTCGTTTGCTTTGCTTAGTTTGTTTAGTTTTATTTAGTAGTTTGGACCCCCGTTCTCGCTGTGTTGTTTTGCAAATAAGGTTGCTTGGTGTTTGGAAAGGAGTAGTAAGTTCTTGCTTGAAGTGCAAGAGGAGCATGCATTGACTGTGACTAAGACTTTAGCATGACATGCTAAGTGTTGTTTTTGCATTATACTTAGTGATTATTTCTGTAGCATGTTTTGTTCCAAACAATTGGGATTGCTTAGTGTGCCTTGAAGAAATTATGCGTTGTTTTAGCATGCAAAAGCATAGTATTATGGTATTCTCCTTTGATGTTTTGCTTGGGTTGACTTGACGCATGCTCACACCATGTTATGACTATGACAAGTCACCATTAGCCTCTATGATCATTTAGTCCTTGACTTGTAGTACCACTCTTTGCTTTGATTAGTTTGCTTTGTTGCATTGCATAATTATGGCCATTATTGCTCTCTTAGTTGGTTGCTCCCAATCTTTTGCTAGCCTCCACTTGTATGAGTAAGTTCTACTCATGTTTCCAACTCCTAAGAAACCAAGTTATTCCAAAGTGTCCACTATAAATTCCTATGGATGGTGAGTTACACCATTCCAAAGTATATTCTTGTTTTCATCTATCTTCCAGTTAAAAACTATTTTGTTATGTGAAAACTTAGTGATTAAAGCCCTCACGAACTTGATGGCACATTTTATTCTTTGCCCCTAATAAACTTGAACCATTGAGGCAACTTTGTTGTATATGCTTGCACTTATAAGTTGGGATTAGCAGAACCATGCTGTCACGGGGAACGTTTTCAACATTGCACTTATACATTTTGTACTCCGTTGATATCATGCCCTTTTGTATATGGATGTTACGGGTGTGAAATGAAGTGGGAACTTGTAAGTCCATGGAGTTTGTATTCCGTATTAGAGAAACGTCTGGGCCGCTAGCCTAAGCCATGCCTAATCATGGTGGAAACTTGCAGCATCACCATAGTGAGCTATCTATGAAGCATCCTCAATAAAAAGCTATGCATATGGTAAATAAAAAGATTGTTGAGATGCTCATTG
The DNA here is from genome assembly GCA_023614405.1 of Avena insularis. Taxonomy (NCBI): domain Eukaryota; kingdom Viridiplantae; phylum Streptophyta; class Magnoliopsida; order Poales; family Poaceae; genus Avena; species Avena insularis. Next base: position 1,184,250 of record JAJUPC010000015.1, on the reverse strand, counting down.
TCTGCTTGCCTTATCATTTTGGTTATGGGAAAGCTCCTGTACCATGTGCAAGGGGTACCCCGTTGGCGGTTCTCAATGATATGCAAATACTTACAGTGACAAGAACTTGCCTGGACCCTAAGTTGAGTATCCATGAGGCGTAGCCCTCATAGTCAAGGGACTTGAGATTGCCAACTTATACTTTCTCAAGCATATACTTCAGCTTTGCCACTTTAACCTTAACCACTTCAAGATGCTTATGATAGGGGCAATGAGGGTTGAAAGCTAATAAGTACCATAATTTTTGGAAACTCTTTTTGAAACTTGTAATCCCTGCTTCCTTTACAAAAAGGCCTTTCTTCCACCATTATTTGAGTCTCCACCTTCTACCTTTAGGCACCATTAAGAGAGCATAGCTGTCATTCCGTGTGCAATGTTCCAAAGCTATTAATTCATGCATATTGTGTTATTATTTGTTCATGTGCTATTTGTTTCTAGTCATCCTTGTGAACTTTGCAGGTGTCCTATGCATTATATTGCTATTCTATGAGGGACAAGCTGATTGCCATTATGCTATGTTTTCTGCAGGTAAAACAAGCAAACATTTTTCAATGCATATTATTCATGATCTTTGTTTGTAGCTTGCCATGTTGCATGCATAATTACTATGTCCTATTTTTAGAACTCCATCTTTCATGCATATGTTTAGAGTTCTTTGATCCTAGCTTTCAATGTTTGCAAATGGTTGGATCTTTATTGTGAGGGTGCATGTTCACCTAAAAAATTATTCTTTTATCACTTACCTACTCGAGGACGAGCATGAGTTAAGCTTGGAGATGCTGATACGTTGGAAACGTATCTGTATTTTTTGAGGCTCCATGCTTGTTTAGTATCTACTTTGCTTTACTTGTCTACACTTTGAGGTGCTTTTTACATGTTTTCTGATACTAACCTATTAACAAGTTGCAACAGTGCCAGATGCCTGTTTTCTATTGTTTTTTGTTTCAGAAAAGTTAGTAAAGAAATATTCTCGAAATTGGACGGGACGAACGCCAAAGTCAATAACTTCCCGTGGGGAACAAGAAGTCCGAAGGAGAGACGAGGAGGCCGGCCAGGGAGGCCAGACCCACCCTAGGCGCGGGTGGGCCCTACCTCACTCCTGGGTAGGGTTTGACCGCCCTGGCAGCCGCCTCGGTCTCCCCTTTCGTCTATAAGAAGCACCCGACACAGAAACTCTCGGTACCCGATCAGGAATCCACGAAACCGTCTGTAGCCGCCGCCACCATCGTCCCTAGATCGGGGGGATCTGAAGCTCTTCCCGGCACCCTACCAGAGGGGAGATCATCCCGGAGGCTTCTCTGCGGTATGATTTGTGAGTAGTTCCACCTTGGACTATGGGTCCATGTAGTAGCTAGATGGTTGTATCTCCTTCTTTATGCTTTCATGTATAGATCTTGTGAGCTCCGTTCATGATCAAGATCTAATCTATTTGTAATCATGCATGTTGTGTTTGCGGGGATCCGATGGATATTGAGATTATTATGTTGGTTTGATTAATGGTTCTATCTTTATGATTCTATTATATCTGTGTTGTTTGTGATCTTGCATGCTCTCCGTTGCTAGTGGTTATCTTGGCCAAGTAGTTGCTAGTGACTCCAAGAGGGAGTATTTATGCTCGATGGTGGGTTCATGCCTCTAGTTTCCAAGGGAAGTGACAAAAATCTCTTCGGTTGTAGATGTGTTGTTGCTACTAGGGAGAAAACAACGGTCTCTTGTTCATGGAACATGTGGACTGTTTACCTTACACACTTTGCTTAAAGCAGTTGTCTGTTGCTTGCAACTTAATACTGGAGGGGGTTCGGATGATAACCTGAAGGTGGACTTCTAGTCATAGATGCAGTTGGATTACGGTCTATGTATATTGTTGTATTGTCCAATCAACTTCATAGGATCTTTCTAGCTAGTAATTGCATTATTATGCCTTGCTCAGTTCCTGTCAATTGTCCCGCTGTAATTTGTTTATCCTTTATGTCATGTTTTTAATCTAAGGAGAGCACCTCTAGTGAACTATGGACCCCGGTCCAATCTTTACCATTGATACATCTTCCACTGTTACTTGTTTACTTGCTGCAAACCATTACCTTCCACACCATATGTTTAATCTTTTGTTATAGCAAACCGGTGAGCTTGGCAACCTCACTGATTCGTTGGGGCAAAGTCTTGAGTTTGTGTTGTGCAGGTCTCCGTGTTGCTTGCAACACCTGTGTGACGTTTCCTTCCTCCTACTAGTTCGATAACCTCGGTCTCAATCGAGGAAGACTTCTTCTTGTACTCTTCACACCTTGCTCTTGGGGTTCCTAACAAGACTCCACATCAGCCAACAAGTTTTCTGGCGCCATCAAGGAGTCATCACGCTGAGGTGTCGACTGGTGCCTCTCTCTCGCGGCGCGGCGGTGTGATCGGTCCCGGTTGGGCGGAGGTGGCGGTGGTTTAGGTGGTGATTAGGCAGGCATTGTGCTCTCATGCTCGCGATGTGTTGGCCGTGATGGTCATTGGTGTGCTCTCCGGTGGTTGCAAGGGTCGCCGCCTCTCTCGGTCATCATCCTGCAGAGGTTGCCGTTGTAGCTGGTTGGTGCCGTTAGCCGCAGATGGCGCCCATGGTGGTGACGCTCCCTACCGGGGGCCGTCGTGGCGAGAGTGGAGCCTACGTCTTGCTGCCAGTTTCAGCGGGCGCTGCTCCCGTCTGTTCTGGTGTGCCCCATGGTTCTGCAGATGGCAGCCATGGGTGCGGTCTTCTCTCCAAGTGCGAGGTGAGCCGTGCCAGTGGTGGTGGTGGCTTCTCTTTGCCGGTTGCCAAGCTCTTGTGTCGGATCTCTTTTAGAGCTCTTCGGCGTACCTGGCGTGGAGTGGTCATTTGCGTGTGCTCTCAGCTAGCCCACCCTTCGGGTATATCGAACCCATGTGGGGTTGGGGTTGTCCTCGGTGTTGCTATGCCTTTCGACTACGGCAGCGCCCCCCAGCGTGCGATGTGGGTGCTCCATGTGAGAGTGCTCAATGGTGTGACTCTGCCATGTGACGCCCTTCGACTCCATCCGATGGCACACATGCGTCATGGCGTCGTCTCGGCCGTGTGTGCCCCTTAGGCCAAACCCACGACACAGGTGGTGTCGGTGCGTTGTGCGGTCTCGGATGTGCGTTGCCCTTCGATTACATCGATGGTGCAGTGTCGAGGCTGGGTCTCGGCTGATCAAGGCCGTTCGTTTACCCCGGCAATGACTCGAGCTGGATTGTCCCCCCGCGGTCGTGTCCTGCTGGTTCTTCCTTGTGATCTCTATGCTTGGGTTGTGATGAGTTTTCTCATCAGTCAACCGCCTCCGAGGATTCTCAGAGTAGCCCCTTTTCCTCTCAATCTTTGTTGTGGGTGGTGTGTGTGTTTTTCTTCTTTATTTCTCTTCTTTTGTAACACCTGTAAATTCCGGTTCATTTGAACCCTATCTTGTAGAGGCTGAAAAGCCTTATAGGCAACTTTGAATGAAATTGTTCAGGTTGGCGTAAGCCCGCCGTAGTTCCGCTCAAAAAGAAAGTGTAGATGAAAGTCTTTGCATGCCTAATACGAAATATATGATTGCCCGCTAAAAACAAAATCTGTGAAATCCCTCTCTTGATATTGATTTCTTTAGGTTGCTCACCACATACCCCATGTGGTTCTGTGAAATCCCTCTCGATGATGGTAGCACGGCAATTATTACAATAACATTAATCCTATCTCGATCATCACGGTGTCATCATCAGCTCGTGGCCGCGGGTCTCGTTTAGACCGTGCTCATGTGCAACCGCCGTGATCCAGACATTGTCATGTTGTGCCAGTCGTCTATATTTCATTTTATATAAGAAAGGGAGAGATAATGACGGATCTGTCACTCGTACAAAAAATTGTTCTCTAGTATATCTGGCTGCTAGTGAACTCCTCACATTTCCTGTTAGTAGAATCATTTCTGAACCACCGTAGTAGTTTACCCCTGAGAAGGGATAAAAATGGGAATCTTGATCATCCCGGTTGGTGCTCGGTCTCCTGTTCAGCTTACCATCTTGCAGCGAATGTCAAAACCAGCTCAGAATTCCTTGTCTAAAGAAATAACAGTTGAGTACTAAGGCCAAATTCTACTCATATTTTATCAAGAAACCGAAGAATGTCAGACCAGCATTGGGACCAAAGGCATCACCCACCTAATCCATAACCGCAAAGCATCATTTTTTTCTTCGAAAAAGAAAACCGAACCAAACCATCGTCATGACCATCATCTGATGGACAGTGATCGCCTTCTCAAAATACTTTCAGAAAAGAAAGATCACCTTTGCAAAGAGCTCGCACGACATGGAAAAAGTTCAACATCATGCCATCAAGCTAGTACTGTACTACCGTTGATGAATTGGCCAGGAATGATGTGAGAGCGGTGGCGCCGGTGGCAACCTCTTCGTCGGCGGTTAATAACTGCCCAGGCGCAACAACACATGGGCTGGCCACCCTCCTTTAATTAATTATTATTATTATTACTATACCTTCATCAACTGGCCAGCGGCCAAGTGCAGTGCTGGAACCCTGGTTGATTGCTTGAGAAAACATGTGAAGATCGTTAGGGTGTTCATGAATGTGACCATGGATCCCGTCTCGCAGTTACACCAGAAAAAAAGAACTCTGCTAAGATAGTAACAAACAGACACTCTTGTTTGTCATTGGCAAAAAAATAAAAAGAAACTCTGTTTGTCTTTTGATGAGTTCATAGCCTAATTATGTGGAGGCTGGCTCCCTGGCCTGATCATGGCAGGGTCAAAGTGGTAGTTCTCTGGAAGTACATGAGTGATGGAGTTTAAGTAGAGGCAGTTCGATTCCAATAAAAGCTAATAAAACAGTTTGGTTCTTTACAGGTTAGCAGTCAGTGAGGACGCTTCAATTGTCTCAGAGCTCTTGGCGAGGCGTCAAATCGAAAGACAGCGGCTCCCTCCGAGCGGTGTCGATGTGATGCCACTGACCTAACTGAACCGACTAGCGAGCTAAACGCATGCATTTTTTTTTGTCCAAGGAAGCTCTGCGTAGTTTGCGGTAAATTTTCCATGACAGTGGAACACGCATCTTAAATGAAGTGCCCTGAATCCACCGTTCCAGATTCAAACGAACATAGGCCTACTTTCACCATCTCTACCTTCAGGCTTGGCGTCAAGCTCTCGTTGTGAATATGTCTTCGTCCATGAGTGAAGAGCTCTCAATTCAGATCCTCGTCTTCTAGCTAGCTAAGAGTGTGTGTTAACCTCAGATTGTGGACATATTGCCATTGATCAATTAGTCGGCACTGTAGTTGCCAACTCTGATAAGCTGAAGCCCAAGGAAGAAGACGATTTGACGTCGCCCGACATCAACCAATTTGCTCATGCCGTTCCACGACTAGCCCGCAGCAACGATCTAGTCTACTGAAAAAGGGTAAATGACGGGATCGTGAACAGGCTCAGACCACGGCTTATTCGCTAACTGAAAACGGAACTAACTGAAGAACATGACGAGACTGAATCTCAGGTGCAGCAGAGTTAACTGACGAAACTGCATTTTCGAACAGCCACCATGTCCTGAGTCCTCCCATAGAGAAAACCAAACCTGGCCGACTCATATAACCCAGTACTCCGTAGTAAGAGCTATTTCCCCATTATGACAAAGCAGTATTCTAGCAGTGAGTTAAGAGCATTGCAAAATATTTATCTTCCACCTTCATGCAGTAACTTCTGTATTACCTTCTGAATGCTCAGCACTCGAGACGTGGCTTCTCATCTGAAAAACAGCATCCCCAGATGGAAGTGGGCTTCAGCAGAGCGTTCATTGTTTTATGCAGACATATCAGTCAGACTGCAGTCCATGTTCCTAGTCTTAATTATCCGAAATCATGGCTTTATAATCCTCTCGAAAAAATAGCTTTAGTATCTTGGATATTCCGTAACGGCTTTAAGAGGCTTCTTCATGGTTCGTAACAGAAAATCAAGCTTTGCTTCCATAACAAGCTTATGTAAACCAGAAGCGGGAAGAATCTTACAGATCATTGAGAACACATCTCCAGGAAGTGATTCATCCTGTAAACATTGCAATTAACACTTGTGAGATCACCAGCATCTCAGCGCACAAATTGGACAAGTGAAAAAATCACATTGGTAGACTTCAGTTAAGCAACAAACAGTTAATTCAGAAATAGGAACTTCACTTCTTGAGTGGATTACACTACTTACTACAGTGGCTCGAGATCATATAGACAGTTGAGACCATATATGCTCTACCAAAAGTAACGTGCTGGTGGTTCATTTTCTTGGCAAGTAGTTCTGATAACAGGTCTTTACCAGCAACAACCCTTGAGAAGTAGCTGGATCAGTCAGAAACTTGCTACCCATCAGTCCTAGCTGGGTAATTTATTTTTTTGACTTTGTTAGTTTTTCTCGAAGAGTATTGTGAAACTATGTGTCTTATATGAAATTATCCCAGTTCGGTAAACCAACAATAAAGGACCTAACTAAATACATATTAGCTGAATAGGATATGGGCTCCAAGGAGTGTATCAGGTGCAGGGTGCCTGGCTTGCTTAGAATGTCTTCCCCGTCAATAAGATCGTTGATCCAACCTGCAGCTGATCAATTGAGCAATTATTTCCTTCCAAAAATACAAATATCTCTTCCTATGATGAGTTCATATTGATGGCTAACTCTCTGTCATGATCAGGGTCCATTCAAACTGCCAGTCAGGTGAAAGTGCAAGAAAAGTGGTGTCAGTTCAATCCCAATAAAAGCTAATACCGGTTTGGTTCCTTACAGGTTAGCAGTCAGGATGCTCTCCTCTCGTCATGCCAATCTGATGGACTGACTGATTCCGAGCTTTTAGTTTCTCCAGTTATTGTTGAGACGTCACAGCAAAGGCAACAGCACTGAGTGCTGTAGGTGTGATGCCACTCATCTAACAGTCTGTGCAGTCGTTTGAGTTGGCTGCCAAGCAAACCGTGATATCTGCAGAAATCATGAAACAGAACCGATTAGCAGGCCAAATGCAGGTTTATATCAAAGGAAGTCTTTGCAGTATTTTATACAATAGTGAAATGTGCACCTTAAATTAAATGCCTGAAATGGCACTATCCACCGTTCAAAATTTAAATGAATCTAGGAATACTTTACTTACACTCTTTCAGGCATGCACTTCTTTAGCATGGCTTACTTTCGGGGTTCAACAGACCAGCATCTTGAAGATCAATATTTGCCTATGCAGCCCATGTGCAGCGTCGATTTCATTATGTTTTTGTATCTGTCTGTCTCTATAGCATCAAGTATCATTGCCTAAGATAGTAATTCCTTAAATAGACTGTCTGGCTCTTCCACGACAAGTTCTACTGGTTGCATAGCCAAGGCATGCAGAGAGACCAAATGATACGACAACTGATCAACTGCTTCGTATATCTCGTTTGAGCTGTCGTGTCTGATGTCTTCCACTCCAAATTCATCTATGCAGCTGTTTACTTTTTTGTTCCCCGCTCTCTCATTAGCTTCCTGAGCCTTTTCATGTCTTCCAAGTTCCAACTGGTGAGTTCCATAAAACAAGTTCGAAATTAGGACAAACAAGCATCCACTGATTCCCTCCAGCTCGAGTAGTTGTTTGATCACTAGCTTGCCGATCCCCACATTTCCATGGATCCTGCAGGGTCCCAGTAATGCACCCCAAACCACAACGTAAGGCTTCATTGGCATATCTTTTACTAGATCAACAGCCTCTGCGAGATGGCCACGGCAACCAAGCAGATAACTATGCATGTATAATGCTCAACTTCAAGCTCAACACTGTAGACATGTCGCATGGCTTTAAAGCAATACTGTCCAACTTCTAGTAGACCAGCATGACTGCATGCAGAAAGAAGACAGACAGAAGGTGATATCACCAGGGGAGAAGACATCAGATATCATAGTTCTGAAGAACATGAGTGTCTCCTGTGAACGCCCATGCACGGCCAGCGCCCAAATAATCACATTCCAGGCGATGACGTTTTTATGTGGCATCGCAGTGAACAAGCCTATGACTGTGTCTACTTGATATCCTGACCACATCTTGCATACATATCAAGAAGTGAATTAAGTAGAGTGACACCAGGATTACTGAAACTGTCTTTAACATAGCAGTGTATCATCTTTCCAGAGGCCAAAATCACCATTTTGTCCGTAGGCAGAGAGGTCATCTGGAGTGAGACCCAGGGATTTCATATACGCTTATAAAGAACCAACGCTTCACATATTCAGCCACCTTGAACATAGCAAGAGATCATGGCATTCCAAGAGACTGTGTCCTCTCTAGCATCTGCTCTAACCAATCTCTTACACCATCAACTGAGCCAAGCATCGAAGTAAAGGAACCGACATTCTTCATGGGCATCAAGTCGAAATATCTGTGAGCCATCCACAGATCCCCACACTTACCTTACATGTCCACCAGTGCGGTGCCAAGTTTCAGGTCAACCGGGATCCACTAGCCAGCATATGACAATGCAGGAGCCGACCAACTTGAAGATTTCCCTCACTTGAACAAACAAAAAGCAGACTGATGAATGTAATGTAAACACATCGGCGAGAAATCCTTGATGCCTCATCTCTGTAAACAATGTGCAATCCTCTCTGGTCTCCCAGCCTACGTGTACCCGCCGATCATCGTGGAACACGACACGATGTCCCGCTCTCCATCTCAACAAAGAACTGCCGAACAACGTGTTCCATGACACGGCGTCCCGTTCTCCATATCGACAAAGAACTGCGGAACATCGTGTTCCATGACACGACGTCCTGTTCTCCATCTGAACAAAGAACTGCCAAACATCGTGTTCCATGACACGATGTCCCGTTCTCCATCTCAACAAAGAACCGCCCAACATTCCGCAGCGACCCCGCCGACGTGTAGGAGTGCAGGATCACATTAGCCACGAACAACTGCCTCGCAAACCCCAGCTTGAAAACAACTCCATGGGTTGCCAGCAAGTGTTCCGTAGCCCGCGCCCCTTGCGCACGCCTTGAGGAAGAATGGCACCCTGAACTCGTTGGGAAGGACGCCATGCCGGAGGACGTCGCGGTGCAGACATATCGCTTCCTGGGGGTAGCCGCTGTTCGAGTAGGCCCTGATAGGGCTGTTGTACATGAACCCGTCCGGGTCTTGTACTCTGTCAAACAGTTGGCGTGCGTGCCAGAGCCCGCCATGCCGAGCGCCACAGGAGAGTGCGCAGTAGGAGGCAACGAGATGAGAGGCGACTGAGGCCGCGTAGGGGGGACCAAGTACGAAGAGGTGGGCGTGGAGCTGGTCGAGGTGCTGGATGGAGCGGCAGCGGCGCAGGAGCTCGAGGACATGGCGGGCTGCTGCCGGTGACATCAGGCGAGAGGCGTTCATCAAGTTCCCCAGAAACTATGATCCTGGTGGGCCCTAAACTATTGGATCTGGCCGGACCTTGACGGGCCGCGATTATCAAGCCTAAGGCCCAGAAACACCAGGCATATATCCTTTCCCTCGGTCTGTTGGAATTAATCTATACTATACAGTTTCGGTCAGAGCGGCGATTCTAAACGGTACGTGGCGTGTGCACGCATTGGCCGTTGGTTTTGCATGTAGACTTATAAAGATCCATGTCACAATTTTTTAGACTATAAATATCAAAACGCTTTGTTATTTTATACTATAAGATATAGATGCATGCACATTTTATGGAGCTATGTCAGGATTAGGACAGGACACTGGTGTTGCATGTCGTAGGCACTAAATGAGCACAATGAACTAAAAATAACAATGTAGATGAGACGTTTTGCTAGCAGAAACTCAGCTCGTAACTCCAAAGCAAATAGCAACCAACAAAAATCAGATCATAACTATCAGGCAACAGAAAGCAGGTAGTAACTCCGAGGCAAACAACTAGAAAACTAAAAAAAAGATCTACCATAGTAACAACATACACCAACTTGGGGATCCCATCCTCTTGCCCCAGCAGCTCTGCCCTGTGCCTCGAGCTCGCGTCATGCGGAGAGCATGAGGTCGCTTTGGTTGCGGGGAGCCTCGGTAGTCTAGAGGTTGAAGAAGAATAATAAAAGGGAGGGGGAAATGGAGAGTACTCCCTCCGTTTCAAAATATAAGATGTTTTAGCTTTGTGAATGAAATGTATTTAGATTTGTTTTAGTGTGTAGGTTCATTCAAGTTTGAAGTGAATCTACACACTAAAACAAGTCTAGATACATTTGCTTCACAAAGCTAAAACATCTTATATTTTGAAACGGAGAGAATACATGGAAAGGGGAAAGATGAGAGGAGAGGTTGCGGGGAAAATGGAGTGGGTGAAGAAGTGGGCCTGGTCCATAGCTCTGGCAAAAGGGAGTCAGTACGATGGAACGTAACAGTTGAATACAACACAGTGCAGAATAAGAATGCTCGAGAATATCTTTTTTTTTGGAAATGGGCGTTTTATTACTCAAAGCAATGTTTACACCCGGCCTCTGCATAACTAGGATGCACATAGCCAAAAATCTTCACAACTTACAACCAGTAGTAATAGCATAAAAAGTATAAATGTATAGATAACACAATGGACCGTGACTATGATATTTCTAATCGTAGGTCACGCTGCCATCCATGTCTAGAAAAGATATCCCGCGCCACGGCCTCCAAACACATACACCCTTCCGCAAACAAGTCGCGAAACTCTATACGTTGAAGAGTTGTCCATGATCGTAGGATCGTCGTGACTCGGAAGATAACCTGCAATGAAGAAGACCCCATATTATTAAAAATCTTATCATTTCTACATAGCCATAGCGACCAAATAATGGCAAACGCTCCCACCCTAAACACAGCCCCATATTTATCATCAATCACATTCAATCAATTGCCAAAAACATTAGCAACCGACGAAGGGGGAGATAAACCAGAGGCCACTTGGGTGATTGACCATATAGCACGAGCAAATTTACACTGAAGTAATAAGTGTCTAATTGTCTCATTATGATTACAGAAGACACATTGTTTGCTTCCTTGCCAATTCCTCTTAACAAGATTATCTTTTGCAAGAATTACCCCTTTTCGAAGATACCAAGCAAATACTTTTGTTTTTCAGGGGTATTTTCATTTTCCAAATTCTACTATTATCATCAACTGGAATATTTGGTTGGATCAAAGCTCTATAAAACAAATCAATAGAAAATTTACCATTCCATAATAGCTTCCAGTTAAATTCGTCCACACCCTCTGACAACAGTATCGTAGACAGTCTCAATAAGAGATTATTCCATGATAGTAGTCTAGGACCTATAAGACTTCTACGGAAAGAGACATTAGGAGGATTAGATTCCATTACCCTGAAAAGTGTATCCCCTTTATGTCTAACTATCGAATATAGAGCAGGATATTGTTCTCTAAGAGACATTTGGCCAAGCCATCTATCTTCCCAGAACCTAATCTGCGATCCATCCTTAATATTAAAAGAACCAAAGCGTAGAAAATGTTTTTTTGGATCCATTAGCCCAGCCCAAAAGTGTGAATCACTAAAAATGTTTTTTGGATGCCATTAGCCCAGCCCGAGAATATCTAGAACCGGGAACCGACTCTCAAACCGATAGACGGCTCCGACATGCACGCTACCTCCCGTGCACGCCCGAGTTGCATTTCCGATGTTTCGGTTTGCTTTCGCATCCGAGTCGGATCAGGCTGTGTTGTCCGTGCTGTCCTGACCGTGTATATATATATGCACACAAAGCTGTATCGCTTGTAACATAAAGAGAAAGAGAGATAAATATCCGAGTGTCAAGACGTTCGTGATATATTGCATGTATGTGACTGATCTATGGGTGAAACCTAAAACCGTCCACATCCCGCTGAAACCCATGGACATAGGACACGACACGCAGCAAGGAGCGTCGGCGGCTACAGTATGCGAGGTGCTCGACGACGATGACCTCCTCATCGAGATCCTCCTCCGTGTCGGCTTCCCCACCATCCTCATGCAAGCCGCCCTCGTCTGCAAGCGCTGGCTAGGACACGTCTCCGACCATGCCTTCCTCTGCCGTTTCCGGGAGCTCCACCCGCCCCGCCTCCTCGGCTTCTACATTGAGGCTTGGGATCTTCCAACCACTCTACCACCCTTCGTCCCAGTGCTAACTCAACCCCCAGAGTTTGCTGTCGTCATGTCCCATGCAAGGTTCGGCTTTGAAGCCTACAACCTTCTTACATATATGCTCCATATCGACGAATGTCAGAATGGCAATGTCTTCGTTCACTGGTATGACCACGAAAGCAATAACATAGCTCTGGTACACAACCAAGCTCGCGTACACAACCCGCTGCACCCTCAGCGAGGACTCACCATCCTCCCTACACTCCCGACATGTGGAATCTACTCCCGAAATGTCTGCGATATGAGACAAGTCCTCTCCCGAGAAGATGGGGATGGACTATCCTACTTCTGCCTACATGTGGAATCTAGCCCCCACGCCCAAGAATCAAATTTTCCTGTGGAAGTATACATGTTGCAAGATGGTTGTTGGCACGAGACGCTTCGTGTCTTGCACATGGGCCAACTCCCTCATCCGCTAACTGAACCAAAATCTCTACTCGTCGACAACAAAATATATATATGCCGGCATGCCTAAGAAAAATAATTGCTCTGGATTTGACAACCTCGAGTATCTCCATAATCCAGCTTCCACCAGGAGTGGACAATCGCGACAGCGGCACCACGTTGTTGGCACGGGCTCACGATAATTCTGGTGTATATCTAATCCAAGTTAAGGAGTTTCAACTTTGTGTCTGGCTCGACAAGGGAGGCGGCTGGACGCTGGTGGATGCCGTTTGTCTGCGTGAGATGTGTGATAATTTGAAGAAGTCATGTTGCACAATTGAGGATGGGCATACTCCTCTTCTCATGAGGCAGGTGGCGGACTACGGTGACTTTCTGTTCTTGAAATTGGGTGGATGCGCGCTCCAATTTGATATCAAGTGCAGGACACTGCGTAAAGTATATGAAACTAAAGACGGTTGTTTGGGTGATATCAATCCTTTCATGATGATCTGGCCTCCCAAATTCCCGTTGCTCAAGCATGATCATGCAAGGTTTATCTTTTGGCCCATACTATAGTTGTCCAGCCTTGCTTCGGTATCCCCCCCTAGAGAAAGAATCCAGCGATTTTCAGCTTTTAGCGGGTTCGGGTGCATAGTCCGGTTGGAAACCGGGTAGAGTTAGAGACCGTGTACTATACGTATACTGTAGTACGGCGGGCCGGATAGAGTCAAGGCAGTTATAGCCAGGGAATCACGATCGCGCACAGCTCTCGCCTCGCCGAACCTCTCGCTCGAGCAGATCGCTCGCCGCCCTCGCTCGTCGCCGCAGATCGCTCGCACAGCTCTCGCGTCGCCGCACCTCTCGCTCGAGCAGATCGATCGCCGCCCTCGCTCAGTTCGTCCACCTCCCCTCGCTCCTCCTTGCGCAGATCACTCGGACGTCATCCCCTCCGCTCGCACGGCTTGGGAATTAGGTGGGCGCCATTGCTGGACTCCGCGCAGATCGCTGTCGGACTCTCGCTCGCCGCCCTCGCACAGTTCCTCCACCTCCCGTCGCTCCTCCTCTACACCGTGTACACGTACATCCACTAGGACGCCGCCCCCTCCACCCACCTGGCTTGGTAGGTGGCCTGTTTGGGTGAGTACGGTGCTAGCAGGGTTTGGGCCGTTGGTGACAGGTCCTTCTCCTCCGTGATCTCGCAAGGTAAATCCTTCTCGCATCCTGTTGATCATGTGCATGTACTATATGCTAGCAATGCGATGGATTTCGGTTGATGGTTAGTACTGCTATAGGTCATGGCGGACAGTAGCGATTCTAGTAGGATGGAGGTAGATGAAGGTTACACTGACAGTGACGCTTCTTCTTCTGAACACGGGATGTTACCTCACGAAGATGGGCACATCGATGGTGACGATGCGTCCGACAGTAATGTGCGTGACCAAGATTTCATGTGTTGTAATATTTCTTGTGATGAACCTCCCTTCCAAAATATATTAATTTATGATATTTGTTTTTTCATTCGGTAGATTGAGATGGACGTTGACAATGAGCAGAATGATTCCGAGGTATTGGACAGTGAATACATAAGCAAGGTATGTAGACTGTTATTTTTTAGGCACATGCAATAAATGAGAAGCGATGAAAATATAACTAAACTATGTTTTTCATATTTTTTGTTTAGTTATTATTTGGCAGTGATAATACGTTTGAGTACTACGGAGAATCAGACATGGAGATAGCTGAAGATTTAAGCTCGGTAAATAATAGTGAGGTATGTGTCTTATGTATTTATTGGCACGTGATATAATTAAACAGTAGCAATGTACTCATATGATTTTGTGTTCTTTTTCCGAATTTGTAGGTCACAGAGGTTGATGATAAAGGGAAAGAAAATAAGGTGGATTGTCAAAAGGATATTGGTCATACTGGAGATGATCGGGAGAATCGTTGGAAGATTAGGAATATGACATTTCTTTCGGAACCAGCAGCATATGTTTTCTACAACAGCTATGCCAAAGAACACGGATTCAGCATTAGAAAGGACAAATTCAAGAACAGCAAAGGGCCATCAAAAGAAGTACGTAAGAGGAATTTTGTTTGTTCTAGGGAAGGTAAACGTCAAGACAAGTTCTTGCCCCTTGAGGGACGTAAATATAAGCCAAGAGGAGAGTCTCGTTGTGGATGCGCAGCGAAACTGATCGTGATGCTAGATAAATCAAGCGGTGTTTGGCGTGTTCAGAAATTTGATGACAATCACAATCATATGTTGGCTAGACCGGACGAGGTGCCTTTTCTTTGGTCACACAGGAGGATCAAAGATTTCCAGAGAGCAGAGATATTAGCAATGGCTGCTGCTGGGATCAGAAAGCACATGATCATGAGTTCTTTTTATCAGCAAGTATGGTCGATACAGTCAAGTTGGATTTACAAGGAAAGATTTGTATAACATGTGTGCTAGGGAGAAGAGGAAGCTACTTGCGAGCGGAGATGCGGCCACGGCCATTGGTATTATGAAGAGCAGGAAGGAGAAGGACCCTGACTTCTTTTTCGATCATCAACTTGATGATAAGGGTCGTTTGCAATGTCTGTTCTGGTGTGATTCTCAGTCACGTCAAGACTACACGGATTATGGTGACGTGGTGGTGTTTGACAGCACGTATAAGATGAACCGGTATGGTATGCCATTTGTTCCGTTTGTCGGCCTGAACAACCACCAGAAGACTATAGTATTTGGGTGTGCCATTATATCAAACGAGAAAGAAAGTACATATACTTGGCTGCTAAAAACATTTATGAGAGCAATGTGTCAGAGGATGCCAAAGTCTGTAATCACGGATGTGGACGGTGCCATGATAAGAGCGATTCGAGGTGTCTTACCAGATGTGTTTCACCGTATATGTACATGGCACATTGAAAAAAACATGAGCAAGCATTTAAGTTTCAAGTCATTGCCAGAGTTTCGGTCTCTCTTATATTACACCAGCACGAAGGACAAATTTGAGGAGGGATGGCATGCATATGTTCGGAAATGGCAGACGGAAAAGACAAAATCTTGGCTGAAGAGAATGTTCAAGAAGAAGGAACTGTGGGCGGCCGCGTACCTCGCCGATGGATTCTGGCTAGGTATGAAAAGTAACCAACGTAGTGAAAGTCTTAACTCCTGCCTCCATCTTCACCTCGATTATGGGATGACGCTGGTGGATTTAATAGTGCACTATGAGAATGCCATTGTGCGTCTCCGGGAGAACGAGGCGCGGGATGACTGCACGGCTTCACAGACTGTGCCGGTGACGGTAACTAAATGGCAGGAAATTGAGTTAGCAATGGCCAACGCCTTCACACCAGCTAATTTTTATATGTTGCAAGAAGAGCTTAGCAAGATTGACGGCATAGTGGTTGAGGAAAAAAATGTGGGAATAGAAGGATCAGTGAGGTACCTAGTGGCATGGAAAAATAAGCGGCGCAACAGATTTTATGTGGACTATACACCCAGCAATGTGGAGCAAAGTATAGAGTGCTCATGCCGAAGGATGGTCCGTAGGGGTATTCCTTGTAAGCATATACTCTTTGTTTTGGTTGATCTGAAGTTGGTTGAATTACCAACATGTATAGTTCTTCCAAGATTATCAAAAGCAGCAAGACGTGGATTGCCTGCGAGGCGCACGAGCGATCTGTTTGGCTGGGGCTTTTCTGGGGCAGAGGAGCGAAAGCGGTATACCGAGCTCAGTGTGTTAGCGTCAGAAGCTTTACATGTGGCGTGCAAGGACCCCGTGTTGTACAATCAATTAAAGGCAACCATGCAGGAAATATTATCAAAGCGACAGACGTATGATACGCCAAAGCGTGCTCCAAGAAAACGTGTTGAAAATGATGCAGAAGATAATGATAGTAAATTACCTTTAATAGGTGATCCTGTTAAAGTAAAGACAAAAGGTGCCTCCAAGAAAAACAAGAAGAAAGGTAAGAACTCTCTTGAGAGTAAAAATGGCAGGCCACTTGATTACTCCGAGAAAAGGCGGTTATCGGTATGCAGCGCTTGCAAAAAGCCAGGACACAAGAAAAACAGCATCAAATGCCAAAACCATCCTAGGTAAGCTTCTTGTGATGTGACCATTAAATTTTTGAATTGAAGAATTGACTGTTCGGCGGCATATTGAAGTCATATTAATTATTTTCATTTTCTCGTCACATGCAGGCATATTGCAGAAATGACTGTTCGGCAAGAAGAAGAGTAGAATGTAGTAATCTGGATCATTGCTGAAGAGATGGCTTTACTTTAATTATTGTTCTTTGTTTTTTTTGTTATCGAAAACTTATAGGCTGAGCACTGCTGTAAGTGAAGTAAGTTTGAACCCCTGTTGAAATCTTGGTTGTGCTGAAGAATCCAGTTTCTGTATGTTTAACCGGCCTGTATGTTTAACCAGCATCCACGGTTTTTGCATATGCTAGTTGCATGATAGTTGCTTGACCGATCTGGAGTTTTACAAAATGTTGACGGTAGCTACCTGGACATGCTTTTCGATCGAACTACTGTAGTTTCATCGTGTAAAGTTGATTTAACTGCTCGTGCATATTAGTGTAGCTTGCAGTACTGCAGAATAATCGTTGTTCACAAGTTGGTCTACAACAGCGTTTATTCTGCTCTACATAGCAGGAGTTTCAAGTACTGTACTGTAGCTGCGCTAATAGCCGGAGTTAATTACATGATTAACTTTTCCATGTACTAAGGCCCATATCTTGTCTCGTGAGTCGTCACATGCGCCTCGCGGCCGCCTCTGGTTCGACCTCTCCGACGTGCCGCGCCGCCGGACAAGAAGCTGGAGCCGGAGGACTTGCAGGACTTGCTGTTCGTTCGTTTTTGGGTGAGTTTGGGAGCCAGATGCTGCGCGGTTTGGGAAAGCCAGATGTACGTACTGCTATAGATCACATGCATAGCGTACTGTTAAAGGCAACTTGTACTTTAATTTACGCATGCTGGAGTAGCAGGAGTTCGATGCGTGCGTAGGAAAGGGAGTACTCATGAATTGTTGTACCATCAGGCTAGTTGTACACAGAGATCTGAAAATATCGTAATGTCTGAATAATGACTAGTACAGTTTACGGAAGGTATCACAAATATTCACTACATCTCGATTAATACAGATGGAACAGCAACACAAAGTAGACCGAGGTTGGGAAACCTTCTTCGGGACAAAATCCCAACCATTGAGCACTCATGCTGTTATGCGTGTTGCCACGTCAAGAACCTTGGTCTTGACCTTGTCGAGAATGTTTGAATCAGACAAAATTACTTATGCAACTTTAAGTCTTCTAGTAGCATCCACTTTAACCTGCAAGTTGTTTAAACATGGTTAAGGAAAGGAGTAGTCTAAGAAAATAGTACCTTGGTGTAGATGGAAAAACAGGTGGAGCAAACAAAATACAAAAACCTGTGAAATTTCGCCAGTCATGCGATCGCCATCCCACTTTTCCATACATTCCAATGTAAATAAGCCACATGAATTCCTGAATAATATACACGTTACTATGCACGCCTTGTTCGATAAAGATAATGAGATGTAAAAGAGTTGAGATGAAATCGAAACTCACCCATCTTCCTGCTGAGGCATTTCATACCGTACTATTGGCCAGTTTGACACATCTGGGTAATTTGTTTTTGCATCTTTGTTACACTGTTGTATGTCAAACGCGATTTGGTCTCTCTGGAAAAAAAATCATCCACTTAGTGCAACTTCCTGTATGAGTAAACACAATCGTGGTATAGTTGAGTGAGGGGGAGTACCAGCCTTTGAACAAGTTCTCTTGCACTAGATAAAGGGTATGCAGAGTCGAGAACTTGGAATTCTTTCTTTGGTTCATGCATGACAACTGTCGCCCAATGAGAATCGTTTATATTAATCGGGAAATAGGCCTGCATTAACAAAAAGAAAAAAGAAAAATAATGTCTCAAAGAAATTACGCGTGCTGCTAACTTGTAAATTAAAAATTGGTTACCTTATCACGGGAAAAGTATTCATCCATAACTCGACCAATTGCGCCACTTTTGTTCATCACATAGTCCATATTGTGCTTTGATTTCTTCACTTTCTCCCTTTTTTGGCCCAGTTTTAAAAGGAATGTTGTCCTAACTATTGTGAATATGTATCGGTCATGCCCAACATGGAGTAACAAATCTCCAATGCAAGCATCAAGTACCTGGAACAAGCTAAAAAATTAAATGTTGGAAACATTATAATACATGTCTGTACATACATACGTCTTAATGAAAACTTACTGGATCAGTAAGCCACCGATGGTCTAGAACTACTTTAAGCTGGATTGAAGTGGCGGTACTTCCATTTTGATTTAGATAAATAATTTTGTCACCATGTGACTTTTTCTTTGAAGCGTTTTCAACCAAACCAACGGCTGCTGCTATCTGCTTATCAGTCAGCCTAGATGGATGCTCATTCTTGTTTTGTAACAAACCTGCGCAACAAATAAATATCATGTCGGTGCACAACATATATTACAACAAGAAAAATAAATGGATGACAGTACCTCTCTTAGTGGCACGACGTTTTCAGGGTTGAAATCCTACATAATTTTTTAAGTTTTTCTGGAATTTTTCGCTTCCTCTTCGGCTTATCGCATGCAACAACATGACTATCGACGCTCCTAGAATCATCTGAAGCAGTTGCTCCATCCTGAGCGTTACCATTGATCTTGCTTGATTGGTAAATTTCTGTCGGTAGCTCCGACGACGATGATTTAGACATGGCTAGTTCATCGATTTGTTCAGGATTAGAAGGTGTGCTACCGACTGGAGCCTTCCACGGATTGTTGCCTCTTTCAACTTGTGGGGTCACATCACCATGTTCCCCATTGTTATTGGCAGAATTTACAGTTTCCTTGATTATCTGATCAACTTCATCTTCAGTAGGTACGGTGTCTTTCGTATACCAGAATTCTTTATCTCCATCCTCATGCGACCCTTTTTCTTCGTCCTCGCCAGCTGAGTTGGAAACAGAAGCTGCTGTGCTTTTGTATATTACACCCTCCTTGTTTAACTTTGCAACAAGTTTCTGAAAAATATAGTTTATATTTCATGAATCAAATAGCAATGGAAATTAATAATGTGATTAAAGGAATGGCATGTCACCTTTGCGTAGATGTCCATCATTCTCTTCATTTGTCTCTCCATCACTGCCTCCATCCTCTTAACCATTTTTTGTACCATCACTGTCTCCATACTATTCATCAGTTGCTGCACCATTCGCTCCATCATTGCCTCCATCCTTTCTTCCTGTGCCATTTTAGCAGTTTTTTTTTTCGAACTTTCCACTCCATTATTCCTCGGCGCATTTGCTTTTGGCTTAGGATCCGTTGCTGGGTTTTTCAGCCTGTCTAACCTATACTGCAATGTAATATTATCTTCGACCTGCATGTTAGAAAAGGGAACAACTCATTAACATTATTCGTATTCCGAATGATATATACTTATAATTAATAACCAAGTATTAAATACATGACTGATTACCACAATGTCGCCTTCACCCCGGCCATTGTCGCAATCAAAGTCATCCCTTATCTTAGTAGCATCCTCCGTCCAATTAAGCATTAGTGGTCGCAACGCCAATTCTGGATTCAGAATAAATGGATCACATCTTGGCTTGACTTTTTCCCAATAAACGTACTGCATGAAAAATAGTAGATCAGTGACATATATTCTTTAACATTTTAAGTGCGATCGCATTGAATGACGTGTAAGTGTCAATACATACCTGCAATATTGATAAGTTACCCCTAGGCCACTCTCTAATTACTTTGTACCTAGTTTCAAGCTTCAAATACACCATGAGATGCTCAAGCGAAAACTGACACCAATTAATCTTAGACATACGGTCTAAATCCTCAACGAATGCCCAGTATTCTCTAGGTACATTATATATTCCCATTGGGGCCAGCACTGTCCCAAGCAAAACTAGGACAGCTTTCCGAAGAAAGTCATCATCTGCGGCTTTACCTGTGACAATCTCATTAATTAGGCCATCAATGTCGATGTACCCTGTTTCTGAGCTGAGAAAATGTGCCGGAATGCGTGTCTTGGAATCATCCCCTTGCTGCTCAAGGATTTTCATACCAGAATATCCAACGTTCGGTAAGCCAAATATGCACTCGACATCGAGTGCAGTAATTGAAAATTCACCTTTGTTCCGTGGTAAAATAAATTTACTACTTTTATCAAACATCTCTAGCATGCATTGTAACAGGTAAGTGCGCATTTTCATACGGGGAATTTGCAACATGGGCCAAAGACTTGTTGACAGAAATTTTAAGCGCTGGTCACTTGTAAAACTGTCGGCCAGTTTTACCCATTTTTCAATGGCGCAAACTATAGGGCCATCGAGCTCGTCCATGCTGTTGAACAAACAAAAGATGATTAAGTATGTAACAAGTACGAAACGTAAATTTGTATCTACTAGTAATCACGTTGCATGCAGATAAATGTACAATTACGTAAGGACGACCTAATAATCTGGCCTAGCGCCTCCATCGGCATCTGGCCGCATATTACACGGCCATGTTTGGCAACTAAACGTATCGTATGTGCATGCCTGAATCAATAATTCACGCTTGATGCATGTAGCTTAGTGCAGATCGAATAGAAGTAATCACCTAAACTAATCAAGATTAGAACCTAAGACATGTTACCTGGTGATGGCGACGGTGACCACAAACGGCCGATCTGCAACAGTGACCGTACGGCCGGCGGGTCGATGACTCCTCGTTGGGGCGAGACTAGGGACGAGGTGGAAGGCGGAGCTAGGAAGGAGACGGGATGAGTTTCACGAGAGGCTGGAGGCGGCGCTATGGTGGAGGTGGGAGGCGGAGCTAGGTAGTAGATGAGATGCGTTTTTGGAGAATCTGTAGGCGGCGCTATGGTGGAGGTTGGAGGCGGCGCGACCTAGTACGCGCCTAGCAAAAGGCCTCGTAGATCGTGGACACGAACGACCTACCGCGTGATCATCGTAACCTGCCGCGATATGTGCGCTCGGCTATGTGCGATATGATCGTGGATGTACGGTTTTTTTTCTGACATAGACGTACGGGTTGTTAAGTTTCAAATCTAAAATCTAAAATCGTAAAGATTAAAAATATATACTCGTTTGAAACAATACCATTGATCTACGGGGCCCACATACTAGGGTTTCGCTGGTAAAATGACCGCCGGAGCCCCACGGAAACTTGCATCTGACCCTACCATATGTCGACACATGTGGTGCAACGCCCACGGATGGAATGATTAGCTACCGGGAGTGAGCGTCCTCCCACGCATGCCTTGGCACGCACCGAAGCTCTAGACCCCTATGAGGAATCTCCCGCTACGGGTCAAACTGACAGAAACCAGAGGAATCTTGAGACAAACCTTGGTTTCCCTTGTTCCTATGGACTAAACCAACCTGAACAAACAAAAGAGTCCATTGGTCAACCCTCGCATGGAAAAAGCTAGGGGGTAGATCTACGGGGCCCACATACTAGGGTTTCGCTGGTAAAATGACCGTCGGAGCCCCACGGAAACTTGCATCTGACCCTACCATATGTCGACACATGTGGTGCAACGCCCACGGATGGAATGATTAGCTACCGGGAGTGAGCGTCCTCCCACGCATGCCTTGGCACGCACCGAAGCTCTAGAACCCTATGAGGAATCTCCCGCTACGGGTCAAACTGATGGAAACCGGAGGAATCTTGAGACAAACCTTGGTTTCCCTTGTTCCTATGGACTAAACCAACCTGAACAAACAAAATAGTCCATTGGTCAACCCTCGCATGGAAAAAGCTAGGGGGTAGATCTACGGGGCCCACATACTAGGGTTTCGCTGGTAAAATGACCACGAGCCCCACTGCGGTGACCCTACCATATGTCACACTGTGGTGCAACACCCACGGATGGAATGATTAGCTCCCGGGAGTGAGCGTCCTCCCACGCATGCCTTGGCACGCACCGAAGCTCTAGACCCCTATGAGGAATCTCCCACATGGTCAAGTCAAGCAGAAACCAGAGGAATCTTGAGACAAACCTTGGTTTCCCTTGTTCCTATGGACTAAACCAACCTGAACAAACAAAAGAGTCCATTGGTCAACCCTCGCATGGAAAAAGCTAGGGGGTAGATCTACGGGGCCCACATACTAGGGTTTCGCTGGTAAAATGACCGTCGGAGCCCCACGGAAACTTGCATCTGACCCTACCATATGTCGACACATGTGGTGCAACGCCCACAGATGGAATGATTAGCTCCCGGGAGTGAGCGTCCTCCCACGCATGCCTTGGCACGCACCGAAGCTCTAGACCCCAATGAGGAATCTCCCGCTATGGGTCAAACTGACAGAAACCGGAGGAATCTTGAGACAAACCTTGGTTTCCCTTGTTCCTATGGATTAAACCAACCTGAACAAACAAAATACTCCATTGGTCAACCCTCGCATGGAAAAAGCTAGGGGTAGATCTCTGGGCCCACATACTAGGGTTTATTTGGTAAAATGACCGTGAGACCCACGGAAACTTGCATCGACCCTATATGTCGACACATGGTGCAGCATACACAGATGGAATGATTAGCTCCGGGAGTGGCGTCCTCCCACGCATGCCTTGCCCTTTTGACCAGAGGAATGGGCACGAAGCTCTTGTCCCCGCAGCAGAATCTCACAGAGGAATCTTGAGCCAAACCTTGGTTTCCCTTGTTCCTATGGACTAAACCAACCTGAACAAACAAAATAGTCCATTGGTCAACCCTCGCATGTAAAAAGCTAGGGGGTAGATCTACGGGGCCCACATACTAGGGTTTCGCTGGTAAAATGACCGCCGGAGCCCCACGAAAACTTGCAGCTGACCCTACCATATGTCGACACCTGTGGTGCAACACCCACAGATGGAATGAGTAGCTCCCGGGAGTGAGCGTCCTCCCACGCATGCCTTGGCACGCACCGAAGCTCTAGAACCCTATGAGGAATCTCCCGCTACGGGTCAAACTGACGGAAACCGGAGGAATCTTGAGCCAAACCTTGGTTTCCCTTGTTCCTATGGACTAAACCAACCTGAACAAACAAAATAGTCCATTGGTCAACCCTCGCATGTAAAAAGCTAGGGGGTAGATCTACGGGGCCCACATACTAGGGTTTCGCTGGTAAAATGACCGCCGGAGCCCCACGGAAACTTGCATCTGACCCTACCATATGTCGACACCTGTGGTGCAACGCCCACGGATGGAATGAGTAGCTCCCGGGAGTGAGCGTCCTCCCACACATGCCTTGGCACGCACCGAAGCTCTAGACCCCTATCAGGAATCTCCCGCTACGGGTCAAACTGACGAAAACCAGAGGAATCTTGAGCCAAACCTTGGTTTCCCTTGTTCCTATGGACTAAACCAACCTGAACAAACAAAATAGTCCATTGGTCAACCCTCGCATGGAAAAAGCTAGGGGGTAGATCTACGGGGCCCACATACTAGGGTTTCGCTGGTAAAATGACCGCCGGAGCCCCACGAAAACTTGCAGCTGACCCTACCATATGTCGACACCTGTGGTGCAACACCCACGGATGGAATGAGTAGCTCCCGGGAGTGAGCGTCCTCCCACGCATGCCTTGGCACGCACCGAAGCTCTAGAACCCTATGAGGAATCTCCCGCTACGGGTCAAACTGACGGAAACCGGAGGAATCTTGAGCCAAACCTTGGTTTCCCTTGTTCCTATGGACTAAACCAACCTGAACAAACAAAATAGTCCATTGGTCAACCCTCGCATGGAAAAAGCTAGGGGGTAGATCTACGGGGCCCACATACTAGGGTTTCGCTGGTAAAATGACCGCCGGAGCCCCACGGAAACTTGCAGCTGACCCTACCATATGTCGACACATGTGGTGCAACACCCACGGATGGAATGAGTAGCTCCCGGGAGTGAGCGTCCTCCCACACATGCCTTGGCACGCACCGAAGCTCTAGACCCCTATGAGGAATCTCCCGCTACGGGTCAAACTGACAGAAACCGGAGGAATCTTGAAACAAACCTTGGTTTCCCTTGTTCCTATGGACTAAACCAACCTGAACAAACAAAAGATACTAGGGCAGCTACAATGTCTACTGCAAACTGTACACATGCATGTGACGACATAAGATACTACTCCCTCCCTCTGTAAATAAGTGTACATCTAGCTTTTGCCTAAGTCAAACATAACTAAATTTGACCAACTTCATAGAGAAATATAGGAATATATATTACATTAAATTGTCATATTATAAAACTAGATTTAAAAATAAATCTAATGATATTAATTTAGTGTCATAAATGTTGGTATGTTGTTCTAAAAAGTTAGTCAAACATTGTAAAGTTTGACTTAGGACAAGGCTAGAAGTACACTTATTTGCGGACGGAGGGAGAGTACTCCCTCCGTTTAAAAATATAAGATGTTTTAGGTTTGTGAAGAAGATGTATCTAGACATCTTTTAGTGTATAGGTTCAAATGAATCTAGACACTAAAAGATGTCTAGATACATCTCTTTCACATACCTAAAACATCTTATATTTTCAAACGGAGGGAATACATAGAATAGTTAGCTACAGTATCTACTTGAAATTAAAGTAGTCCGATCAGGCAAAGCATGTCCAGGTAGCATAACATTTTGTAAAACTCCAGATCGATCATGCAAGCATCATGCAACTAGCATATGCAAAAGCTAGATGTCAGTTAAACATACACAAACTGGATTCTTCAACACAACCAAGATTTTAACTGGAGATCTGCACGGAGTCCAGTAATGGCGGCCAGGAGAAACGAAATTCTTCTACACGATCGAGCTGCTTCGGTGGACCAGGTTCAACAAAAGTGGGACATGCACCTTGTTTTTTCCTGGCGGCACCCGGCATTTACAAACCACCTCCGCTAGTACGACTCGAGACCTTGCAACCGGTCTCCACCCCGATCCCGCCCGATTTCGTATGCGGTTGTTGTATACGGGGTCCGTACGACTCGGTCTCCACCCCGATCCCGCCTGGTACCCGTTACCGGGTTGAAGTTTTTGTCTAGGGGGGGGGGGACACCGAAGCAAGGCTCATAGTTGTCCATTTGATATTACTTAATAATCTGCATTCTGACATTTGTTCACTTCAAACAGAAATTCCACGCGCAGTTGAAAGTTCTAGGGACGTTCTCGGATGGTACCTGAACCGTGAGTAGCCCGGTGGACATCAAGGAAGAGCAATAGAGATCTCTGCTGTGTTTCCTTAGTTGTAGTTAAATATATTAAATTGGAATGCTCACCGCATGTTGAGTAGTCATCTTACCTGGTCCTCTTGTGTCGAAGTCTTATGGTTCCATGCTTGTGTGTTTGCTAGTCACGGCAAAACCGATTTCAGTTAGCGATTTGTAGCTCTAATACAACATTAAAAAGAGTTACATGTCCCATGAATGATTCAGCTTACGATCAACCCATTCGGATATCGACCACATCATCAACCCGTGGTACTGCATATCAATTGAATTTATCCATGACACCATCGCACTAGTGGAAACGAGGTCTTTTGTTGATCCCGAAAAGGGGCTTTAACACTGGTTCTTCTACGAACCGGTGTTAAAGAGAATACCAGCGTGGCCCTGCGGCAAAAAGAGCCCCCTTTAACACCGGTTCGTTACACGAACCGGTGTTAAAGGTCCTACCGATGGCCCTTGCCCCCTTTAACACCGGTTCGTGGCATGAACCGGTGTTAAAGGGGCTATATAAACCACCACCCAGCCCACACCCCACTCTTCCATTCTTTCACATTTTGGAGCCTAGTAAGAGGGTGTGAAGAGTGCTAGTTTGTGTTTTTTTCATATGCACTAGAGGTGTTCGGTGAAATACCGAGAGCTCAAAATAAGCTTTCTTGTTGCTCTTTCCGTCTCGGTCGAGGTCGGCAACTATAGTTTCATGTGTCATTGATGTACTATATATATAAATGGTCATCTCCCTATTATTTTTTGATATATACTACATATTAATGCAGATGAATCGGCAATGGATGTCGGTGACCGCCGCACTTCCAGTACATTACGGGCCTCCAAAATTTCATCGTTGTGGCTAATGCAAACCGTGGTCACAATGGTTTTATGTGCTGTCCGTGTGTTCACCGTCGAACAAGAAAGACTACTCAAATACCAGAACCATTCACGCCCACCTGCTTCGATCCGGTTTCATGCCCAGCTATAATTGTTGGACCAAGCACGGAGAAAAAGGGGTTGTGATGGAAGACAACGAAGAAGAAGAGGATGATGAAAACTATCATAATATGTATCCTGAATATGATGATAATGCAACGGAGGTAGATAATGAAGATGAGGAGGGAGCAGATGGGCCCGCTGATGACGATCTTGGTCGGGCCATTCTTGATGCAAAGGAAGAATGTGAAACTGAAAAGGAAGGAGAAGCTGGAGCAGATGTTAAAGGATCACAAAACATTGTTGTATCCAACTTGCGAAGATGGCCACAAAAAGCTAGGTGCCACCTGGATTTGCTGCAATGGAAGGCGAGAGAATGGTGTGTTGACGGCGCATTTTCAAAGTTGTTGGTAAAATGAAGAATCTTCTTCCAAGAAATAATGAGTTGCCCGACAAGACATACCAAGCAAAGAAGGTTGTCGCCTCTAGGATTAGGCGTGCGGAAGATACATGCCTGCATTAATGATGCATCCTCTACATGTGAGAAGTACGAGAATTTGGATGCATGCGGTATGCCTTTATCATGCGGTATAAGATCGACGAGGCGATCCCGATGTTGAGGCGAGGCCCCTAGGAAGAAGGTTCCGCCAAGGTTATGTGGTATGCTCCTATAATACCACGGTTAAAACGTCTCTTGAAATAAAGAGCATGCCAAGTTGTTGCGATGGCACATGGAAGACCGTAAGAAAGACGCGATGTTGCGACACCCGCTGATGGGTCACAGTGGAGAAAAGTCGGCGAGAGTACCGGACTTCATGCGTGGCGCAAGGAACTTAAGGTTTGGTCTAAGTACGCGGCATGAATCCTTTTGGTGAGCAGAGCTGCGATCGCAGCACTGGCTGTGACCCTATGTATCTATAACCTTCCTCCTTGGTTGTGTATGAAGAGGAAGTTCATTATGATGCCAGTGCTCATCAAGGCCGAGGCAACCCGGCAGCGACATTGATGTGTACCTAAGGCCATTAGTTGAAGAACTTTTACAGCTGTGGGCCAAACCAGGTGTACGTATGTGGGATGAGCACAAAGGGAGCCATTTGACCTCTGAGCATTGCTTTTTGTAACCATCAATGATTGACTGCTCTTAGTAATATTTCAGGGCGGACAAACAAGGGATACAATGCATGCACACTGTTTAGATGATACTGAAAGTGTATATTTGGATAAATGTAAGAAGGTTGTGTACCTAGGGTATCGCCGATTTCTTAGAACACGCATCCGATGAAAGAAAGGCAAGCATTTCAAATGTCTGGCGAGAACCGGAGGAAGCCTGTCCTCCGTGCGGTGAGGAGGTATTTGGTATGGTCAAGGACCTCGAAGTAATCTTTGGAAAAGGTCGTGATCTATCATTCGAATGACAATGCGGACACGCGCCCATGTGGAAGAAGCAATCTATATTTTGGGACCTACCCTATTGGAAAGTCTTAGAGGTCCGCTCTTCAATCGACGTGATGCACGTGACGAAGAATGTTTGCGTGAACCTGCTAGGCTTTCTAGGAGTGTATGGGAAGACAAAAGATACACGAAGCACGACAGACCAGCAACGCGTCGAAGGCCCTGAAGAGCCTATGCATCCCGAGAAGAAGGGTAAACGATGTCACTTAACTCCCGCCAGCTACGCTCTTACCAAAGCGAGAAGGAAATCTTTTTGAATGTCCGAGCGGTATCAAGGTCCGTCGGCTTCTCTTGAATATAAAGGGAATAATAAATATGGCAGAGAAAAATTCCAAAACCTGAAGTCTCATGACTGCCACGTGATTATGACACAATTGCTTCCGATTGCATTGAGGGGCTTCTACGAAAATGTTCGAGTACCCATTGTGAAGCTATGTGCATTCCTCAATGCAATATATCGAAGGTAATCGATCCAGAAAGCCTACCAGGTTACAAGCAGATGTGGCCCAATGTCTTGTCGACTTTGAGTTGGTGTTCCACCATCCTTCTTCAATATTATGGCGCATCTCTGGTTCACCTAGTAGAAGAGATTGCCATTCTCGGTCTGTATTTCTACAATATATGTTCCCCTTTGAGAGGTATATGGGAGTCTTAAAGAAATATGTTCATAACCGTGCTAGGCGAAGGAAGCATCTCCAAGGGCTATGTAATGAGGAGGTCATTGAGTTAGTGTTGATTTTATTCTGACCTTAAGGCGATTGGTGTTCCAGAATCACGGCATGAGGGAGACTGTGGAAAAGGCACCCTAGGATGTAAAGCAATGATATGTAGGGATGGGCATTCTCTCAATCAAGCTACACGGTTTTACAAAGATCTATCTTTGTTGCCCCGTATATCAATGAACACAAGAATTTAATATGCCTCAAACACCCGGGGCAATCTGATGAATGGATTATAAGTGAACACATGGCGAGTTTTGGCGGCTGGCTGCAAAGACTTCTCACGAATAACACCACTGTTGGGGATCAGCTGTACTTGTTGGCCAGGACACCATCTTCGATATGTACTTTCCAAGTGCGAGATAAATGGGAATACATTTTACGATAGGCCAAGATAAAAAGAGCACCAACCAAAAGCAGTGGTGTCCGCGATGCAGCAGAAGACAATGGGCAAAAGACCACGTATTATGGGTTCATAGAGGAGATATGGGAACTTGACTATGGACCTAATTTTAAGGTCCCCTTGTTTCGATGCAAATGGGTCAAGCTAACAGGAGGAGGGGTTGAGGTAGACAAGAAGTACGGAATGACAACGGTGGATCTCAACAATCTTATGAAGAACTTAGACGAACCATTCGTCCTAGCCAATGATGTGGCTCAGGTTTTCTATGTGAAGGACATGTCCTCCAGACCAAAAAAAGAAAAATATGCAAACCAATACATCATATGCAAAGCGTCACATAGTTCTTTCAAGGAAAAGTAACATCGTGGGAATCGAGGACAAGACCGACATGTCAGACGAGTAGAATAAGTGTGATGCACTTCCGCCCTTCACCGTGACCCAAGCATTCCGTTAAGTAAAGAAGATGATCCATGGTTACGTCTGAAGCGATCATAAGGAAGGACATATGCCAAGAAGTTCATGCTCATATTATGTAACTCTAGTTCATGTTTTCAGTTCTTTTATGTATCTTAATTTTCAGTTCCAGTTCGGCCGATTGTTACTTAATCTGACCATGTATCTTAATTTTTAGTTCTTTTATGTACCAACAGGGGGATCTGAAACCTTTCCGTCCACCTCTGGTGAAAAATACAAATTCCTACCGAATCGGCAGGAAGTGGGTCAGATATGAACTACAAGTACATGATACGATGCTCATGATTTTTTACAAAAATCATTTTTAGGTTCACAATATGCTATTTTATCAAAAAACAATGCAAGTTGAGCGAGGCTTGGTGAGATTCAAGTGTATACAAAAGATGCGACATTTAAATATCCAATCAATTCAAAAATGTTAATACAAAAGATGCGGCATTAAAATATGATTTGATCTAATAAAAATCATTTTTTAGATGCTTAATATTTCTTATTTTCAAAGTTTTAGGATTTAACAATTTATTTTTGTTTGAATTGAATAATCAAAATTTATATGTAAGTGTTTTAATTATTTTGAAAATTTTCATGTAAATTAAATATAAAATGATTTACATGAATGGATAGATATTATTTTTCTGAAAATTATGATATATTATTCATATTTTTCTGAGTTGAAATGAAAAAGATATGAATTTTCTAAATTCATATCATATTTTAATTAAAATGCCCTTTAATGCATGAAATAATGCCCCTTTAACACCGGTTCGAGAGGAACCGGTGTTAAAGACATTATTTCGTTCTCACCACCCCTTTAACACCGGTTCGACCGGTGTTAAAGGGAAAATAAATCTGCGGAATGGATCCCCTTAACACCGGTTCGAGCCACGAACCGGGGTTAAAGGGATAATTCACCTTCCCTCCTTTCTTCCCCAGGCAGCGGATCGATCGAACACCGCCAGCCGCGCGCAGAGAGAAGCGTCGCCGCCGCCGCCCGCGAGCGTCTCGCCGCCGCCGCCGCCACCGCCACCGCCAAGACCGCCACGCCACAGCGCGCATGAAGCGATCAGCGCGGCAGCGCCTCGCCCTCGCCGCCACCGCCACCGCGCGCCAAGACCGCCACCGCCACGCGCTAGGCAGAGAGCGTCGAGCCCTCGCCCTCGCCGCCGCGCCGCCGAGCTCGCCCGCGCCTCGTCCCGCCGCGTCCTCGTCCTCGCCCTCGCCCTCGCCGGAGCCGCCGCGTCCTCGCCCTCGCCCTCGCCGGAGCAGCCGTACGTCGGATTAGCTAATATATATGTAATCTTGAACTTTTGTCCGGCGCAAGCTGGACGATGGTAACGCTCTCGGTCGCTTTGTATTGTGCAAGCTGTCGCGCACGCCGCACGGGCCATGCATGGTAGCAACGGTAGCAATAGTACTACTAGTCTTAGAACGAAGTCTAGCTCAATTAGATAGATGGGCACAATTAACCACGCATGCGTTAGAATAGACATGTGCGCAAACACGATTAGAGACAAACTACTCATTATTCAACAACACTCAAATAAATTTATACTATAAGACACACACACTATTTGTGATCCAGCAACAATACTATCAAGTATATGTTGGCAGGATCGGAATGGAGGGAATACTCGTGAGTATAAAACCAATTAAAAATAGTGAAGTAATCTTCATCTGTATCAAAGAATAACAAGCGGAATGTAAAAGGCCAAGCAGGACATATATGGATGCACTTGTTGGCACTTGTGTAGTACTTAATTTTTTGGTGTAATATGTCGGTGATTATTGAAATCAACACCAACTATTAAAACCAGTTGGTGCGAATGCGTCGAAATTGAAGATGATCTTCATCCTAAGAACACACCGACGTGGTCAGTCACAAGCGATATGAAGTAGTTCCCCATGTAAATCGATCCAACAGAGCAACCATTTCCCCACCAGTCTTGCTTGTCTTTTTAATATAGTGTATCATTGCACATCTCACTAACATCGAAACTCAAACTAAGATGGCATGTAATTATGGAGGGAGTAGTAGTATAGATAGGGTGTCAAGCGGGGCGGGTTCGCGGGCAACATAGTTTCATCCTGATTAGGGTTTCGACCCCTCGGAACTCGTTTAAAATGATCAAGCATCCTTAGGGTTTTAATTTCATTTGTGTATTTTTGTATGAATAATGTATATTTGTGTATGAATCCAAGTCCACTTGAATGTTTACACTCTTACTCTAGATAATATTATTGTTTTAGAAACTATGGATCCACTTAGTAGAAACCTTGAAGAAGAAATAATGGAGAACATTATTGATGAGGACACCTCACAATATCTGAACTTGGAGGGACATGATGACGATAGCTCAAGTACTAGTCATGGAGAAGATGAAGACTCCGGTGAACGCAATTTAATAGTTACAAAGTCCGGCGAGGTATATGCATTGATTAAGCCTCTGCTGACTTCCACCAACAATCTTGTTCTACATGTATTAATTAATTAACGCTTCTTTCTTCTTTTAGCCCTCTGGATCGACCAGCCAGCAACCATCTTCTTCTACGAAAAAGAGCAAGCGAGGCGCGAGCCAGCGGTTGAAAGATCGTGCAAAGTTCACGATCGAAGCAGTCCGTGTTGATGGCAGGCCGATGGAGCCCAAGAAGGCCGCATGCAAATTTGTACGTCAGGCTGGAGTTCTTGTTAGGGACCAAATCCCAATCATAATTGAAAATTGGAATAAGCCAAAGAAGGGCGACGGTACCTTTGTCGATGACAGATCCAAAGAAACGCTTTGAAATTTGTTGTTGGTAAATTTCACCCTTCCGCTAGAGGAGGATGAAAACAACCCAGTTATAAAGGAAAAGGTCAAAGAGTGGACTCTAAAGAAGATGGTGGCGCTTTCCAGAATGGAAGACAAAATTGAACAAATTTGTCAAAGCTGGCGAGACTCCAAA
Organism: Avena insularis; assembly: GCA_023614405.1. Lineage (NCBI taxonomy): Eukaryota > Viridiplantae > Streptophyta > Magnoliopsida > Poales > Poaceae > Avena > Avena insularis. The sequence goes on along the minus strand of JAJUPC010000015.1, from coordinate 1,151,525 downwards.
TTTCAAAGACGCATATTATGTGTAGATAAGACCTCACTGGATCGAATTTGAGACATAGAAAAAAAGTGCTATAGCTAAAAGAGGTCGAAACCAATACGCTTAATGCCTCAAGAAGGAATATCACCAGAGGACGGGGTCGGTGGCTACATATCTCGGAGGCCTAAGTGGGAGGAAGCTGAGAAGGCCTGCGAGAGAGGATCACATCCCAAGCAGATGGGTGGGACCTCGTGCAAAGACTTGGTTCTCTGGAATCGGGCAAGGTTGGACCCGAAACAGGATTGTGTATCTTCCCAACCCTCCTTGCCAAACCCGTCCTGAACTCATCACGGCATACGAGGAAACATCCGCCAGACCTTCCATCCCAACAGAGAATGACCAGCTCACACGCCATCGGTAAAAAAGAACACCCTAGACATGCACGAGGCACGGGGGTATGGCGTGGAAGGATGGGTTTACGGTGGAGCGACTCTTACGAATGGCGGCGAGAAAAGAAAAAAGCGTCTGAGCGGATGACAGATAGAACATGCACTTGCGGCTGCGGCGCAAATGAATGCACAACAGAGCCATCAAGCTACGGCCCATCTCAGCGCACGAAGAGTCTGCATTGAAGCTGCCGTGGCCCGGACTCTGCGCGGAAAAGCAGGGTGGCTTCCACGGAGAACGTGCCGCCCACGCTTGAACTGACGGGGTCTCGATCCCCCGTGGATGAGATCACGGAGAGTGAACACGCTGAGCTGCATGTGAGATTAATGGGCTTATCCATTAAGGTGGTACCACGCCTTACCTCCTGAGCTGGTGGAACTTACCACCGCCGACCGATTCAGATGGCTATGCTATTGTCGGGTGGATGAGGTTGTGAAGGAATATGAGGAAGCACAGCTTGACCATGCTACGGTGAAGGGAAACTCAACTCAAATTTGCGGTGAAAACAACCATTCTTTGGAAGAAGGAACACATTGTGCTTCCAAATTGAGGTCACTGGCACCGCCGTCTCCATGGCGTCAGATCTGAGCCGCTTCAGCTATCTCTGTGACAGCCATCTCGTGGCAGCCATCTCTGCATGGCAGCCATCTCCGCCGTCGGCCATCTCTGCTGGCAGCCATCTCCGCCGTCGGCCATCTCCGGTGCTTCAGCCATCTCCTCATGAAGAAACGCGCCGTAGGCCAAAAGCGAGGAGCATCAATTGCCACAAAGAAATCCACGAGAAACCGCACGCCAAAGAGTTCAAAAACTACGTCCCGCAGCCTTCCGCCAAGCCATTGCGGTTTTACCGTGGAATCACAGTGACGAGGAGACCAATAGGATCTCGGAAGAACAGGTCAAGAAATTCTTTGCACCTAGACGGCGAGCCAAAGGAGAAAATAGATCCGGCGGTGGTGGAGAAGTTTACAAAAATCTTTGAAACCTGAAACCCCACTTGTGCCGGACTACGGCGCCAGATTTTGAAGGCGGATGCAAGGCGCGTAGGGAGACTGAAAGTAGCGATCGTGAGGCACCCGAAAACAGTTCCCATGCTCGGAGAGCAGGAAAACCAATCATGTGCCCGCTCCAAATGTTCGACACGGGACGCTCCTCCCGTAAATGATTACGGCGAGCTACAAAGAAAGGCCAATGAGATGGGGATGACTTACATTGCATACTTGAACGTCATGGGAGACAACTTGCCCAAATGCGATGCCAACCCCATACAGCCATGGAAGTATGGGAAGAATCTCGTCAAGAAAGAGGAGCTCAAGACTCTACCAACAAAGATGCGGAAATTACACAAGTGGTACCTTCATTTCTGCAAGACGAGAAAGTTAGAATGGATCACGGCGCATATAAGAGATGATATTTTCTTCTGCGGAGATGACGCGATCGACTTCAACATTCAAGACTTGCATTTTCTATTCAATCAGAAGGAACTCGACAAAGCTGCCATCAGCCTTTATTGTGTGTAAGTACTATTTCTATAATTTATATCTCATCTCATTCACTTTATTAATTGCATGTATATATATATGCTCACCATATATGTATATACTATTATGCAGGAAAAAGGTTATGTAATGCAGGAAAGGAGGCTCTTTTGACATTGGGTTCGTTGACCCAAATAGAGTTCATGAAGAAGTGGTAGAAACCAAACCCGGGCAAACAGAAGATTACTTGCTAACGTCTTTACTGAGACAACAAACCAAAAGGGAAATACTATTGCCTTACAACTTCTCGTGAGTACTGTTACCCTCTCTCTTGTACACATTCTATTTCAGCTTACTCGATGTTAAGTGTAACTGATGATGAGTTATGCGTGCGTAGGTTCCACTTTATTCTGCTAGTCATTCAACCCGACTCAGGAAAAGTCCTTGTCATGGACTCGTTACGAAAAGAAAAAGAGATATGGGCAAACTTTAGAGAGATGCTCCAGAGGTAATTTCAATCATATTATCGCACTAGATTGGCAACTTTCGTGACAATAAGTAATTAATTACTCCTTTATCCATTTTCTTTGTCGGACAGGGTTTGGAAAAGGTTCACGGGCAGGGCCGTGGGTGAATGGTCAGAAGAACTAAAATTTGTAGACCAAAATGTAAGTAATACTAGCTAGCTTCCAATTCCATTATATCATGCTTTATTGATTATTATTTTGATTGAACTCTCTATTCTCGTAAAGTGCGCGCATCAGGGACACGGCAATAACTTATGTGGGCACTATGTTTGCGAATTCATTCGCAACACGATATGTGTGACGGGCCAAGCCGCACTAGAACAACTTAGAGTAAGTAAACAAAGTCCACAACATTATTTTATTACCATCAATTGTGTTGAGTTTTATTCTTATATATATATATTGACGGCCCATTCTTCATATATATTCAGATCGAACGGATGCGGGACCAACTCCTACCATTTGAACGCATACGAGCCATTCAAGAGGAATTGGCGGGGTTCATACTTGATGAGGTCGTCACGCCTGGCGGAGAACTCTTTAGATATCCACCAAAATGAACGATGACGATGTATGTGCCGATGACGATGTATGTGCCGATGACGATGTTTGTGTATAATAATAGTTGCTTAATTATTCATGTACTCGTATGTACCGATGGCGATGATTTATGTATACCGCTCGATCGATTCCCTCCGCTCCCCCCTCCAGAAATACGCCCGGAGCAGGCAGAGGCGAAAAGTCGCATGGCAGAAGAAGCGTTTTTCACGCAGCGGCGAGGAAAAGCAGCCACTTTAACACCGGTTCGTATAAGAACCGGTGTTAAAGGGGCCCCCCCTCTAACACCGAACCCTCAACAGCGGTTGGGGAACCGCTGTTAGAGGGCCCTCCCAACCGGAGTTAAAGGGGGGGGGGGCTGCACTAGTGTCGTATGGCCACAAATAACAAATCAAAGAGCACCTTGGAGGCAGCTGACTCGAGCGCAGACGGCATGGCCAACATCTATTTTGCAGAGGTTCCGTTGGTGGTTGTCAAGGTGACGTCTGATTCGCTGGCTCAAGGAGGAGAGATAACAATTGCTCGATCGACAGTGGTCTTTCTTCTCGATGGAGTATGTGCGTTTTGTGCGTGTGAGTAGCCCGGTCGACAAGTGTTGCCACGTGCATGCGGGCATGTTTCATGGCAACAGTCAGTAACTAACCGGGCAATTCGATCCTTCTTTCATTAATGAGACAAGTTAAAACATTATATTCCCCTCTGGTCCATATTAATATTCTCTATTTTATTTAAATTTGTATGCATCTAGTTAACTATTTAGACTAGATGCATAATATTTAGACAAAATTGAGGCGTTAATATGGACTTGAGGAAATATTATAAAAGGAGACAAGCTAAACCATTGGCCTCTGCTTGAAAAATATAAGGACATGTTTGATTTATAGGAATTGTGTAGGATTTGAATTCTATGGAATTTTTTCATGTGTTATTGTTTGATTCATAGGAACATATCCTATAGAAATTAATTCTATAGGAATCTTGGAGTACAATTCCTATAGAAAAGAAATATTAGATCTGACCTCATAGAAAAATTCTTTTGCTACATCAAACGAAATTTCTCTTCTCGTAGGATTCAAGTTGACATGACACTAGACGGGTTTGCGCGCTTCGCCGCGCCGTCTGCTTTGCGTTGTTGGACGCATTTTGCTGTATGTTGTGTCATGGCATTGGTATTCTGTTCATCTATAAAGCACAAGAATTCTTTCACCAAAAGATAACACAACAGGATACATAAGTCCACTTGTTCTAATTCCTAAAAGTAAGACGGCAACACAGGAAAAACCCATCAAGCAGAAAAGTTAAACCAGACATCGAACAAACCACCTATGACTATGGTACGAAGAAGCAGAGCAGAAGTCCCCGCTCCCCAAAACACACCAATGTCCTCCCGTAGCTCAAATGCAACCACTCGGCGAACACAACAAAATAACACGCCTGTATAACAGCACAACATGATCCATCCGCTGTATGCAACTACACACAGCCTAAGCTACGACAACCGCTATCACCGCATCTGAAACCACAAGACAGACGCAGTCAAAAACATCTAACCTAGTGTCTTCGGAGGAAAAAAACTCAATGAAAAATGAACAGAGCACGATCATTCTATTTACCTAATCTCTTTAACACTTAGTCGACGTCATCCAAACTCGACACGTAGCTTGGATTTGTATCCCTCAAAGAAACTGTCATGAGTTTCTCCAATTTCTCTAGCTTAGTAGCATCTCACCGGTCAACATTGTTTTGAAGAGACGTGTAGTTATGTACATAATCAGAAGGTGTGAAACTGCAAATAGCATACTGGAATAAATCGTGAAAAGTTTGATGGCTACCATAAAGTAATTTCTCTAAGCCTTGATTACTTCAAGGATTTTCATCCTGGTTCAGAACCAAAGACATTATCAGAGATATATGAACATATATACGCAGTTTGTCCATCCTGGATACAAAATGGTAAACCTACAACCTAGCCTTAGACTTAGATGCCTCATTCATATAAGTTAGCACAAAAATAATTAAAATATCATTGTTGCATCCATTTTACTTATAAATACTCGAAGACAAACACTTCAACATGCATAGTGCGTGTATCCATCGAAACTTCAATAGTAATATATAACAAGAAACCATAAATTTGCTAGAATGAGAATTGAGCAACGCTATGCCATAATATATGATATAAAAAACATGCACCTCTAATCTTCTAAAATAATAATAAAGATAACATATTATTTTCATCCCTTCCTTTCCACAAGAATATTACAGAATAATTGAAGGCAATGATAAACCAGCCCTATCAGGCCATCCACATTATTTTGCAAGAACATCCAATTGCTGAGAACGTGTCTCAAGGGGATAACCTGAGTAGGAGAGTCATTCACCTAAATTAGAATTAAGAAAGGAGCCATTTGCAAAATGGCCTGAGTAAAAGAATATCATTGGATATAACTTCAGAAGTTACACCAAAAGAAGCAAATAATTGAGATTAAATTGACACTCTAAAGTTTATATAAACAAAGAGCCTTGAATGAATCGAGAAGACTGCAAAATCAAGGAAATCTGACAGTACCACCAAATAATTAGATAGATTCGCATGTTATCACTAGTAGCTACCCATTATAATGGAATGCTAAGAGAAATATAAGTTTCAGAACAAATGAATTATGTATTATGAAATATAAAAATGAGACTATGTGGCGAAGTTTCAAGTCAGTCTATCTGTGTAAATGTTGGAAGCTATTTCCAAGTAACCCGTCAAACCAAAGAAATTTCATATTTTCATTCCAACACACAAAGATATAATAAACCTCCACTTAAGAGTAATCAATAAAATTAGGAATATAAGCATGTTCAATTCATGAAACAATTGTCCCTTATATAAAACCATGAAATGCAATAGCCAACTATAGGTAAAATGTATTGTGATCTACTTAGAGAGTTGTATTCCTTCCGAAATGGTGGATTGACAGTGGCACTACACGTCTATATACAATGTCACTACACGTCTATATATGACAATCGAGTGAGGGTATATGATAATACTATTCGTTTTGCCACACATGTGTTAGATTTCTAGTTTTAGCAGATTTTACTCTTAGTGTTACTTCATGATGGTGAAAACTGGAACATATTCTAACTCTTATACATTTTTTATGTAGGACAGAACCAAAGCAGCCCTCAGATAGAATCCAAACGTCAAGAAAAAGAGTAAATGGCACAATATTAAAAACAGTAGGTAAAGGAAAGGCTGCCTCTTCAACAATCCATGAGAAATAACAGTAATACGCAAACCCAAAAATTATACTTGATGCTTAGGTAACCACTCTTCTACCAACTATTTGTTTGAAGAAACACATAAATTGCTCTCAAGAGGATCTAAGGGTGTTTGAACTTAGATAGGCATCACTTGTAGTATTCCTTCTTTTGTAGCTGGTAGGTTATACTGACTACATGTTTAATTATTGGTTCACAAATCACATTGTATAATCAGTGTGTCCACCATCTTCATACTTGATCACATATGTTCTGAAACAGAATATAAGGAAAAATTCCATCGAAACAAATAGTGATTAGCTTGGTGAAAAATTAAAGTAGAACGGGAAAAGACGGTCTTACCGAGCACACTTATAGAAAATGTGGTGGCAATGTATTTACCAAGTTCATCTGATGTAGTTTGATTAAAGTATACTTCAGATTTGGCCTTTGGGTTATCCAAAGCAACCATGCATAGCCCCAAAATAGTCGAGGAAAATATATTATGACGTACTAGACTGGGTAAAATTTATTGTACATAACCTTTTAAATTATCCAATATACAATGAATTTATTTGGTCTGTCATAGTTTCAAATGGCGAGACAAGGAATCTGCGTAAATAAACATTAAGAAAACAACAAAATTGTAGTGGCTAAAGCAATGGTTGAACAACATATGAAAATCTCAGTTCAGAAATTTGTTGGACATGTCAGATATGAACTGAAGGAGTTCCACGTACACTATAATATGAATGCTAAGAGTGCTTAAGGTTAAGGACTAAAGATTTGACATAAATCAAACTATTAAGCAAGTGTCTAAGAAAATTTCTTACCGACGGCACAAGCTTCTAGCACGTACAATATAGGGTATCTCCAATGTAATAACTTAATTGGGAAATAGGATCTCAATTTTTGATTTGTATAGTGACATGCCTAGGAAATAGAAACTTTGCAAACTTTGGAAAGTACTTCTTTAAGAATGAAAGAAAAAACCGATCCATTATGTGCTCTAGCATATAAAATTTATGACACAAGATGTGACAATTACAACAACTATCTACATGACTTTATCGTAGGCAAATCAAAAAAATACAAGCTAAGATTTGAAGACATGACTAACTATGATGCTAGTGTGCCGCTAATTTACATTCATAAAGAAAATACTTAGACAGAACTATTAGTTATGAATTATGCAAATTAGGTCCCATATACCTTCATTATATGACAAATTCTCCGTTTTCATACTTTGTCGAACAATAGAGAACATTTTTGTTCCCCAAGTCCTAGCTTTCCAAGATCAGATATTTTCAGAAAACCTGTACTCGAAGTGTCTTGTATACTTATTGAGAATGTGGCCCTATTGAATTCGTATACATGGATGCTAGTGATGGCATGATATTTTGGCAACAAACTGACTCAAATAGCAACATGAATTAGGAATTTTAAACACGACCTGCATCTGCATATTCTCCAACTCAGTGCACTTTCGGTTTTCTAGGATAGATAAATAATATTTAGATAAAAAAAATACTACTCCCCATATATACTGGAATAAGCAAAAGATATTCTAGCTGAGAGTCTTGTATTCCAGATTGATTTATCTATTGATCTGGTCTTCCTATAATACATCGATATGATGGAGAACACTGAAACGTCCTTACATATGCTACAATAAGAACAATACCCAAGATGGAACACTATATATATAGAAAGGCGTAAAGAACAGAGAGACATGGTACAAAATTAGGTAGCATGGAGATAATTATATACCTTGCACCTAAGGAATTACTTGAAGATAGTTCCTGAATAGTGCACAAAATTTTATAATGCTCAAAGATACATGGGGAAATGATAAGAGGCGTCTCTATGCTTCCTGAAACAAAACATGAAATTGATTTACAACAAAAGCTAATATTACTTATCTACTGTCAGTTATTTTGCCATCTAAACAAATGAGATGGTATGAATTTCGCAAGAAAATGACAAATAGCTGCTAACTATTTACACTAGTAAACTAAATATATATGAAAAAACACACATGGTTTGCTCAAAGTCTTCTACCAACAGAAAGAGACATACATGATGAACATTCTCCAAATCTAATAAACTTCTGTCCAAACACATTTTTAAGATCTTTTTCATAAAAGCTGGAATGCAAATGACCAAGATGTCATAACAAATAATCCAAGAAGTGGCTCACTTGGCATAACTTAAAAATATACAGATCCAAAATTGATTTCAACGAAAAAATAAACTACAGAAATATAGTTAATGCATTTATCTTATTGTGCAAGCTGTAATTGCAGACATAATTATCAAATTTCACAAGTATTAGGAGTGCAAATACAAAAGTATAGAATTGTCACCTTGGTCTTGGATCAATGATTAGGACGTTGCACCGCCATTAGTAGCAACTACGCCATGATGTACCTCACCAACAAATATAGTCCATGGGAGAAGGCGGAGGGCAAAAGCTAGACATGCATTAGCATATTTATGCAACAGAAATTAGATGATTATATAGCACAAGCGTGGAGTGATAGAGAGATGGTTCATGTAGTTAGAAATTTAAAATAGCAAAGAGCAACGGATTTCATATTTAGAACACTATAACAAAAACAAACCTAAAATGCATATCAAAATTCATGTAGGAAGTACCAAAAAGATGTCCCACCTCTACCGTCGGCAAGCCGCTATCGACCAGCCACACCACCTCCGTCGCCTACCACATATCCAGCTCCACCCCGTAGGTCACGGTAACTGAAATCTGACCCACCAGTCCAAACGAACGCCCTAGGTCAGTCTAAACAAAAACCAAACAGACAATATCACGTCGACTGGGCGCTGGGTGTGCACGCAGACAACCCCACATCAAGTTGTAGTACACATGCCTCCAAGGTACAAAGATCCTGAAAGAAGAACGACCACCACCAATAAAAACCAATGTCTCAAAAGGTCGATTGTGTTTTCACAGCAGGCAACTTAACAAAAGAGCTAATAACTAAAGTAGATAGGCTTAATTGGCTCAATAATGTTCGGATAACATTCAAATACTGGAAGTTGGCTGTAAAAGAAATAGGAAGTTGAATATGCAATATAAGCAAATGCATGAGCGGTAATAAATAGATTTTTTATCCTACTAATGGAGCAGATGCTCAAAATCATTACAGAGAATTTTAATTGTGGCCAAGTGAATGCATTCAGCGAGTTGCAAATCTCACCTGTTTAATTAAATTAAGGTCAAATGCTCCATACAATGGACTTCATCTACAAATAATAATTTGTAATTGGTGACATGATTAAACATGTTTTTCATGCATAACCTGATACACAAATCAACAATGAACAGATCACACATAAGCAATAGCATAGAATAAAAAAAGACAGTGTGGATAGTCAGCCTAGCCGACTAGGACGTGAGACCTCCCTCTCCACTATAAGCATATCGTGTAAGAGAGAGGCGAACTATACCTATAGGGCAAGGATCAGCTGGCATGGAGGGAGGGTGGAAGCGCAGATTCCTAGGGAGTAGGGACGTCGGTAGTCAGATGGTAAGTTGGCAAGTTGTCACGTGCTCTGCCACTCGAGGTTAATGTCGATGAAAGGGGTGCCCGTGCTCAACACCATCACAGCGACGAACAGGAACCAGCCAGCCACGTCACGCCGCGATGCCTCCCTCCCCATCAGCCACACCAGTCCATCCGATGACTTGTGGGAGGGGTGGGTTAGAGATGAAGAAAGTAAAAAGAATAGAGACCACTCACCTAGGGCCATTCACCGCAACCGACTCCTAGAGAACCACCATGGCCGCCGGGTACAGGAACGATAGAAACATCGGCGGCAACCCTACGCCCGAGCGAGTATGGTGGACTATGAGAGAGGCCTTGGCGATCTAGGGTTTAGAGGCACCAAGGGAGGAACCTTGGCCGGCGGCTAGGGCTTGGGGAAGCCCCAAGTCGGCGGATAGGAGAAACCCTAGGGCGGCGGCGACTTGCAGGAGGCCGGCGGCTAGGGTTAGGGTTTTAGGGTGTGAGAGGTGTAGGGAAGAGGGGCAGCCCTGCCCATCCTTTTATAGGTGGGAGGGCGCGGCTTGGGAGGAGGGAGTCCTCCCCCAAGTCGGCCTCCTTGGCCGGCGGGTGGAGGGAGAGGAACTCCTCCCCAAGTAGGTTTCCTGCTCTCCCTCCACCAAGCAAACTTGCCGTTTGACTTTTTCAAATTGGCGTTTGACTTTCAAACTAGGATTTGATTTCTCCCTTTATTTTGCCCAGTCATGTTACCTAGTACATGATGCAACCATCCCATATTGTTATGACACATTCATGTACCCTTCCCCTCCGGAGTGCTGGACCTTCCGGACCCTTCTAGAACATTCCCGGTGAAAACACCGGAATCATTTCCCAACTCCGAAACAGGACTTTCCTTATATGAATCTTATTCTCCGGACCATTCCGGATATCCTCGTGATATCCCGGATCCCATCCGAGACTCCGAACAACATTCGGTCTCTTACTCATCATTCCATAACTACTCAACAACATCGAATCCTTAAGTGTGTCTCCCTACGGTTCGTAAATTATGCGGACATGATCGAGACACTTCTCCGATCAATAACCAATAGAGGAATCTGGAAATTCATATGTCTCCCACATATTTCTACGATTACTTTGTGATCGAATGAACCACTTACATATGATACCAATTTCCCTTTGTCTCACGATAGTTTACTTATCCGAGGTTTTGATCGTCGGTATCTCTGCATACCTAGTTCAACCTCGTTACCGATAAGTACTCTTTTCTCATTCCCGTGGCATGTGATCCCTTGTGAGCCAGTCACATGCTTGCAAGCTAATTGGATGACATTCCACCGAGAGGGCCCAGAGTATATCTATCCGTCATATGGATGGACAAATCCCACTCTTGATCCATACTTTCCGAACACTCAATGCCACCTTTATAGCCACCCAGTTACGGTGTGGTGTTTGATGTCATCAAAGCATCCTTCTAGTGATGGTGATAAGAATGATCTCATGGTCCAAGGAACTAGGTTACTATGTATCAGAAAGCTTATAGCAATTGAACTATTAAAATGACTTGATCTTTATGCTACGTTTATCTATAGGAGTATGTCCATCATACCATTCTCCTAATGATATGATATTGTTGTTAATAACATATCAATGTTCATGATAGGGAAACCACAATCATCTATTAACCAACAAGCTAGTATTATGAAGAGGCTTTACTAAGGACTCTAATTTAGTTTACAAATCACACAAGTATTAATGTTTCCTCGTTAATACTGTTATAGCATGAATGTAAACATTTATCATAAACACAAAGATATAATAATAACTATATTTATTATTGCCTCTAGGGCATATCTCCAATAGTCTCCCACTTGCACTAGAGTCAACTAATCTAGATTACATGGTAATATACCGAACACCCATGGCAGTTTGGTGTTGGTCATGTTTTGCCCTCGGGGGAGGTTTAGTCAACGGATCCGCCACATTCAGATATGTGTGTACTTTGCAAATCTTTATGTCACCATCTTGGACATATTATCGAATAGCGTGAAAACGTAGCTTGATGTGCTTCAGCTTCTTGTGTGACCTTGGTTCTTGCGCATGGGCTATGGAGCCCATGTTATCACAGTAGATAGACATTGGGTCCAGCGCACTTGGAACCACATCGAGCTCTGTAATGAACTCCTTCATCCATATCGCTTCTTGTGAAGCCTATGAAGCAGCTATGTATTCCGATCCAGTTGAAGATTTCGCCATAACGCTTTGCTTTGCACTCCTCCAGCTAACCGCTGCACCATTCAAAGTAAATACGTATCCAGATTGAGATTTAGAACCGTCTGGGTCGGTGTTGAGCATCGGTGTAACCATTAACAACGAGATGTTCATCACCTCCATAAGAAAGAACCATATCCTTAGTTCTTCTCAAGTACTTAAGGATGTTTTTGACCAATGTCCAATGATCCACTCCTGGATCACTTTGATATCTGCTAGTCAAACTAACTGCATATGCAATGTCGGGTCTAGTACATAGCATGGCATACATTAGAGATCCTATGGCTGAGGCATAGGGAGTCTTACTCATCCTTTCTCTATCTTCTTTCATTGCTGGACTTTGAGTTTTACTCAAGATCGTATTGGGCAACATGGGCAAGAACCCTTTCTTGTTATCTTCCATTCCAAACCTCTTTAGAACTTTGTCCAAATATGTACTTTGTGACAATGATATTAGGCGTCTCGATCTATCTCTATAAATCTTTATGCCTAATATGTAAGCTGCTTCGCCAAGATCTTTCATTGAAAAACTATTATTCAAATAATCCTTGACACTATTAAGAAGGTCTACATCATTCCCAATCAACAATATGTCATCTACATATAGTATTAAGAATTCTACGGAGCTCCCACTCACTTTCTTGTAAATACAAGCTTCTCCATAAGTTTGTATAAAACCAAAGCTTTTGATTACCTTATCAAAACGTTGATTCCAACTTCGGGATGCTTGCTTCAATCCATATATGGACCGTTGAAGTTTGCACACCTTGTTAGCATCTTTAGGATCGACAAAACCTTTGGGTTGCATCATATACAACTCTTCATCAATGTCTCCATTGAGGAACACTGTTTTGACATCCATCTGCCATATCTCATAATCATAATATGCAGCGATTGCTAACATAATCCTCACAGACTTTAGCTTCGCTACTGGTGAGAAAGTCTCATCGTAGTCAACTCCTTGAATTTGTTGAAACCCTTTTGCGAAAAGTCGAGCTTTATAGACAGTAACATTACCATCAACATCTGTTTTCTTCTTGAAAATCCATTTGTTCTCGACAGCCTTCCGGCCATCCGGTAAGTCCACCAAAGTCCATACTTGGTTTTCGTACATGGATCCAATCTCGGATTTCATGGCTTCTTGCCATTTATTGGAATCTGGGCTCATCATTGCTTCTTCATATGTCGCAGGGTCATCGGTGTTGTCCACCAACATGACACTCATAACGGGATCATACCAATCAGGAGTGGTACGAGTTCTTGTTGACCTGCGAGGCTCTGTAGTAACTTCAACCGAAGTTTCATGATCATCATCATTAGCTTCCTCTCTTACTGGTGTAGGCTCCATGGGAACTACTTCCGGTGCTGCGCTACTCGCAAGTTCGAGAGAAGGTTCAACAACCTCGTCGAGTTCTACTTTCCTTCCAGTCACTTCTTTCGAGAGAAATTCTTTCTCTAGAAAGGATCCATTCTTGGCAATGAAGATTTTGCCCTCGGATCTATGATAGAAGGTATACTTTATAGTTTCTTTAGAGTATCCTATGAAGACGCATTTTTCCGCTTTGGGTTCAAGATTGTCCGGCTCTAACTTCTTTACATAGGCTTCGCAAACCCAAACTTTAAGAAACGAAAATTTAGGTTTCTTTCCAAACCATAATTCATACGGTGTCGTTTCAACGGATTTAGATGGCGCCCTATTTAAAGTGAATGCGGCTGTTTCTAATGCATAACCCCAAAACGATAGCAGTAAATCTATAAGTGACATCATAGAATGAACCATATCTAAGAGAGTTCGATTACGACGTTCGGAAACACCATTACGCTGTGGTGTTCCCGGCGGTGTCAATTGTGAAAGTATTCCGCATTTCTTCAAATGCTCGCCAAACTCGTAACTTAGATATTCACCTCCACGATCAGAACGTAGAAATTTAATCTTCTTGTTACGTTGATTCTCTACCTCACTTTGAAATTCTTTAAACTTCTTGAAAGTTTCGGACTTATGTTTTATGAAATAGATATACCCATATCTACTCAAGTCATCCGTGAAGGTAAGAACATAACGATAACCACCACGCGATGCTACACTCATTGGTCCACACACATCGGTATGCATGATTTCCAATAAGTCTGTAGCTCGCTCCATCATACTAGAAAATGGAGTCTTAGTCATTTTAACCATCAGACATGCTTCACATCTTTCAAGTGATTCGAAATCAAGTGATTCAAGAAGTCCATTAGAATGGAGTTTCTTCATACGCTTCACTCCGATATGACCAAGACGACAGTGCCACATATAGATCGAGTTATCGCTCAATTTCAAACGTTTAGCCTCAATGTTATTTATGTGTGTATTACTACAATTGAGATTCAATAAGAATAGACCATCTATCAAAGGTGCATGTTCATAAAACATATTACTCATATAAATCGAACAACCATTATTCTCAGACTTAAACAAGTAACCGTCTCGCAATAAACAAGATCCCGATATAATGTTCATGCTCAACGCAGGCACCAAATAACAATTATTTAAGTATAAAACTAATCCCGATGGTAGATGAAGAGGTAGCGTGCCAACCGCGATCGCATCAACCTTTGATCCATTTCCAACGCACATCGTCACCTCGTTCTTCGCTAGCTTCCGTTTATTCTGCAGCACCTGTTTCGAGTTACAAATATGAGCAACCGAACGAGTACTAGTGAGATACACATCAATAACATGTATATCGAATATACCTTTCTTCTTGATGTTGTCGTTCTTCAAATCCGCCAAGTACTTTGGGCAATTCCGCTTCCAGTGACCTTCTCCCTTGCAGTAAAAGCACTCAGTATCAGGCTTAGGTCCAGTCCTGGTCTTCTTCGCCGGTGCAGCAACTTTCTTACCGCCCTTGTTGAAGTTTCCATTTTGCTTAGACTTGCCTTTCTTGAATTTGGTGGTCTTATTAACCAACAACACTTGGTGCTATTTCTTGATCTCCACTTCTGCAGATTTCAACATGGAGAAGAGTTCTGGCAACGTCTTGTCCATGTTTTGCATATTGTAGTTCATCACAAAGTTCTTGTAACTTGGTGGTAGTGATTGGAGGACACGGTGAATCCCCAAAGAATTAGGAATCACTATACCAGAACTTTGGAGTTTGTTTGCGTGCCCAGACATCTTAAGCACATGCTCACTAACGGAGTTGCCCTCTTCCATCTTGCAGTTAAAGAACTTTTCAGAAGCCTCATAACTCTCAACTGCCGCGTGAGCCTCAAATATCATTTTGAGTTCACGGACAATATCTTGTGGGTCATGGTTCTCAAACCTTTTCTGAAGCTCTGATTCCAAACCATACAAGATAGCACACTGAACTGTGGAGTACCGATTCTTCCGAGTGAGGTAAACATTCTTTACTTCATTGGTAGCAGTAGCTGCAGGAGGGTCACCTAGCGGTGCATCCAGCACATAGGTAAAATTACCAGCATTGAGGACAATCCTCAAATTGCGGAACCAATCCGCGAAGTTGCTTCCATTGTTTTTCAACTTTTCTTTCTCTAGGAACGCATTAAAATTGATGGTAGGGGACGCCATTGATCTACAACATATTTGCAATAGTTTAGACTAAGTTTATGACAAATTGAGTTCTAATTAATAGTTAAATTAATCTAGGTGAACTCCCACTCAAAACAATATCCCTCACATTGTTTTAGTGATCACACGAACCAAATCCACCACATCAAAATCGATCATCACGAGAGTTGATGTAGCTTCAATGGCGAACAATCAACATGTTCATTATATCTACTATATGACTCATGCTTTAGCTTTCGGTGATCCGTGTTTCGAGACCATGTCTGTACATGCTAGGCTCGTCAAGATCAAACCTTAGCTTCTGCATGAGCAAATCTGGGTTGCTCACGTTGTATACACTTGCAGAATCTAACACACCCGATCATCACGTGGTGCTTCGAAACAACAAGCTTTAGCAACGGTGCTTACTAAGGATGAACACTTTAAAACTTGACATTTTTGTGCTTGAGGGATCATCTTATAATGCTACCGTCGTTAACTAAGCAATACAAGATGCATAAAGGATTAACATCACATGCAATTCATAATATGTGATATGATATGTCCTTTCTTCTTGTGCTTCCGATCTCCATCTTCAAGCACGAACATTATCTCCATCATCACCGGCATTGCATCAAGGTCAATGACGTCGTTCCATGGTTGTCGTCCACCAGCTTCAACTATTACAACTACTTTGAATAGACACGCGGGTCTTAACAGAATTTAAAGACAACCATATGGCTCCTGCCGGTTGCCAACTTACAATAAGGAACATTGCATACATCAAATATAATCACAATCATGGCCATATCACATCACAACACACCCCTGCAAAACAAAGTTAGACGCCTCAAATTTTCTTTGCATATTTTACACGGTTTGGGGCTTTCAATAAGTGTCGCTCTAACTTACGAACAAGAACCACAACGTTGATGCTTGAACTATCAAGTGCCCGTTGTAAATTGGATCTATACTATGATGGGAGAGACAGGCACCCGCAAAGCCACTTATGCAATACAAGTTGCATGTTGAGCGTGGAGCAAGTCTCATGAACGATGTCATGTAAGGTTAGCCCGGGCCGCTTCATCCCATCATACCGCAAGATGCAAAGTACACAAGAATCAATTGATAATAAAAGCACCACCGCCCACAATGACCATTCTGTTCTACTCGTGCAACAGATCTACATATAGACACGGCTCTGATACCACTGTAGGGGTTCGTAGCATGGAAAACAAAAAAAATTCTAAAGCATGCAAACAAACAAGCCAAGATCTATCTACTAGATTGTAGCAACGAGTCGATAGAGGAACTCACCCTCGAAGATTCCAAAGCGGTTAACGAGAGCAGATTCTCGTGGGTGATGTAGTCGTACTCTTGCCGATCTCAAGATCGCGTAGACGATCCTTCCTGCATTCAGATTCGGCAATGCTTCCGCGATCGGTCGCTCGTACTTTCGATGAAGACCTTCCTCTCCCTTGTTCTAGCAGGCAGCGGATGTTGTAGCTTCGCCTAAAGCCGGAGCGAGTATGGTGGACTATGAGAGACGCCTTGGCGATCTAGGGTTTAGAGGCACCAAGGGAGGAATCTTGGTCGGCGGATAGGGCTTGGGGAAGCCCCAAGTCGGCGGCTAGGCGAAACCCTAGGGCGGCGGCGACTTGCAGGAGGTCGGCGGCTAGGGTTAGGCTTTTGGGGTGTGAGAGGTGTAGGGAAGAGGGGCAGCCCTGCCCCTCCTTTTATAGGTGGGAGGGCGCAGCTTGGGAGGAGGGAGTCCTCCCCCAAGTCGGCCTCCTTGGCCGGCGGGTGGAGGGAGAGGAACTCCTCCCCAAGTAGGTTTCCTACTCTCCCTCCACCAAGCAAACTTGCCGTTTGACTTTTTCAAATTGGCGTTTGACTTTCAAACTAGGATTTGATTTCTCCCTTTATTTTGCCCAGCCATGTTACCTAGTGCATGATGCAACCATCCCATATTGTTATGACACATTCATGTACCCTTCCCCTCCGGAGTGCCGGACCTTCCGGACCCTTCTAGAACATTCCTGGTGAAAACACCGGAATCATTCCCCAACTCCGAAACAAGACTTTCCTTATATGAATCTTATTCTCCGGACCATTCCGGATCTCCTCGTGATATCCCGTATCCCATTCGAGACTCCGAACAATATTCGGTCTCTTACTCATCATTCCATAACTACTCAACAACATCGAATCCTTAAGTGTATCTCCCTACGGTTCGTGAATTATGCGGACATGATCGAGACACTTCTCCGATCAATAAACAATAGAGGAATCTGGAAATTCATATGACTCCCACATATTTCTACGATTAATTTGCGATCGAATGAACCACTTACATACGATACCAATTTCCCTTTGTCTCACGATATTTTACTTATCCGAGGTTTTGATCGTCGGTATCTCTGCATACCTAGTTCAACCTCGTTACCGATAAGTACTCTTTTCTCATTCCCGTGGTATGTGATCCCTTGTGAGCCAGTCACATGCTTGCAAGCTAATTGGATGACATTCCACCGAGAGGGCCCAGAGTATATCTATCTGTCATATGTATGGACAAATCCCACTCTTGATCTATGTGTCTCAACCCATACTTTTCGAACACTCAATGCCACCTTTATAGCCACCCAGTTACGGTGTGGTGTTTGATGTCATCAAAGCATCCTTCCGGTGATGGTGATAAGCATGATCTCATGGTCGAAGGAATTAGGTTACTATGTATCAGAAAGCTTATAGCAATTGAACTATTAAAATGACTTGATCTTTATGCTACGCTTATCTATACGAGTATGTCCATCATACCATTCTCCTAATTATATGATCTTGTTGTTAATAACATCTCAATGTTTATGATAGGAAAACCACAATCATCTATTAGCCAACAAGCTAGTATTATGAAGAGGCTTTACTAGGGACTCTAATTTAGTTTACACATCACACAAGTATTAATGTTTGCTGGTTAATACTGTTATAGCATGAATGTAAAAATTTATCATAAACACAAAGATATAATAATAACTATATTTATTATTGCCTCTAGGGCATATCTCCAACACAAACACGCCCTAAATATGAGCGTGGCGTAATGGAGCCCGAGCTCCATGGAGAGGGATAAACTTCAACACAAATTTCAATTTGAATATTCAAAAAATAGGGGGAAAATACCGGCATGTAGATAATGTTATACACTACATGCCCGCCAAAACATTGGGGTAGAAATACGTTGTTTAGAATTGTTTTGAATTTTTTTAACAAGCCCAAAATAAGCCCAAATTAAATTGAAGGAGAGGGATAAAGAGCGTCGTGTCGCTCGCGCTGTGACACGCGCAAGCGCAACCGCCCTAAATGTTTGTTTTCCTTGGAGGGACGAAGGAAAGTAGCAAACCGAATCCTATTAGAGCATCTCCACTCGCCTAACCAGGACGTCCGTCCGGACGTCAAAAATCGGCCCAGTCGCGTACCTAGGGACCTGTTTTCGTCCGGATTTAGGCGTGTTTTGGTCCGGCCTACCTAGGCCGAACCCAGGTTCCTGGGTACGTCCTGGGGACGCTGGACGCCGCAAAAAAGGGCGTGGGCTAGCTCTGTCGGCGAGACAGTCCCATTCTCACCCACTTCACTCGTCCAGACTACCGCGAAGAGCTCTGTCGCCATGACTTCGCTGGCGGAGCTCCCCCACGCCGAGAGATGCCCACGCCTCTAGCTACGCTCGCCGTCGTTGCCGCCCAGCTCCACACCTTCTCCGCCGCCGCTTTCTCCGACCTACCTTGCCGTAGCTGTGCTTCGGCTCCGTGCGCCCACCACCACGCCCGCTAGGTGTTCGACATTTGGCCGGATTCGGCCATGGACTCCGACGGCAGTACATCCCCGACTCGGCGAGGAGATACTCGCCATGGATTCCAACGACGAGGAGTTGCTCGCCGTACTCCTGGAGGAGGAGAGCGCCGATGTCGCCGAAAGTGAAGAGCACTTGTAGATTCTCGCATCGCTCGCCCAGCTGTACATGCAGATGGCGAAGCCGAAGCGCGGTGGTTCGGCGCCAGGTCGCATGAAGTGCAAGGCGAGATAGAGGATAGAGGGCTATTGCATGTTATACACCGACTACTTCGCCGACCAGCCACTCCATGGAGAGGACGTGTTTCGCCGTCGTTTCAGGATGAGCCGGAAGCTCTTCCTCAAGATCGTGCATGCCATCCGGGAGTTCGACCCATATTTCCTTTGCAAGAAGGACTGCACCGGCTTGGTTGGGTTTTCCTCGCTTCAGAAGTGCACCGTGGCAATGAGGTTGCTTGCATATGGAGCGCCGGCTGATGTTGTCGATGACTATCTCCGCATCGCCGAGTCCACCGCCCTTGATTGCTTGTACAGGTTCTGCACGGCGTGATTGCGATGTTCGACGATGCTTGAGATCACCCACGTTGAAGACCTCGCCGGATCCTCGCAGTCAATGAAAGTAGAGGATTTCCTGGTATGCTTGGAAGCATAGATTGCATGCATTGGAAGTGGAAGAACTGTCCATTTGAATGGCAAGGAATGTACAAAGGCCACAAAGGAGGATGCACTGTGATACTTGAGGCAGTTGCTACACATGATCTTTGGATCTGGCACTCCTTCTTTGGCATGGCAGGATCGAACAACGACATCAACGTCCTCAACTCCTCAACTGTCTTTTCCAAGCTTGTTGAGGGTCATGCTCCCCCTGTGGAATTTGAGATCAACGGGCATCACTACAACAAGGGATACTATCTAGCAGATGACATCTATCCAAGATGGCCAACATTTGTGAAGACTATCTCAGACCCAATGCTCCCCAAGCATTCTCACTTTGCCAAGGAACATGTAGCTTGTAGGAAGGACGTGGAGCGGGCATTTGGTGTGCTCCAGCAGAGGTTTGCAGTTGTCCAGTTTCCTGCTATGACCTGGTCGAAAGATCAGATGTGGGAAGTGATGAACTGTTGTGTGACCTTGCACAACATGATCATTGAGGATGAGAGGAAGGATCCAATGCGTTTGCTCGAGGAGAACGAGCCATACCATCTACAGGGTCCTCTGGCCGAGCCTGATCATCAGGTGCCTCCAACATGGGCTATATTCATCGCAATGCGTCAGGAGATTCGAGATTCGGCGATGCATCAACAGCTGCAGGATGATCTTGTCGAGCACCTATGGGTACGCAGGGGCAACACGACGTAGATGCTGAGCATGAACTGACCAAACTTGGCCGAAATATGTTATAATTTTATTGCAGGCCGAACTATGTTTACATTACGCCTAACTCTGTTTAAAATTTCGTCGAACTTTGGTCTTAAAGTGTTCTGTATTCATCGTATAACGAACTATGCCAAAATTTGGACGAACTTTAGCCGAATTCTAGCGGAAACAGGCGACCCGGGAACTCGGCCTGGGTACGCGAGTGAGAAACTGGACGTACCCAGACCGAAAACTTGCGCCGTCCGGCCAAAGTTTGGTTCGGATTTCGGCCTGGGTTCAGCTAACGAGTGGAGATGCTCTTAGAAACCGACCAGGGTCTGCGTATCATACCCCTCGGGCCGGCCCGGCCCAGCCTACATAAGCGAAGTTGCGAACACCCGACCGGCTCGTCTCCTTCACAGCGAGATAGGGACCAGCCACACGAAACCATCGATCCCTTCCCCGCCGCCGCGTCGATCAACCATGGCCAACTACGACTACTATGGCCCCCCCTCTCCCTCCCCACCGCCGCCCGACGGCCACATCCACTTACCGCAGCAGGCTAGTATCTCCGATCTCCTCCTTCATCTACGCCACAGGGCCAACCACGCGCCGGCCGACGAACATTCCCGCCACCGCCAGCAGCGCAGGTTCGCATCTCCCGCCCCTCCCTTGGTCTAGTCTAAAATTATTATACCTATTGTTGTTTCATCTGTTCGATTACTGAGCGGGTGCCAGCTACTCTGATGCTGTTTCTTCGGGTGGGGGAATCCTTAATCTTGTTCTAAGTTCTAACTCTAATTTCGGCTGGCTGCCTTGCAGCAGGAACTGGAGATGCATGTGATTAACTTGGACCATCGGATCCCACCCGTCACGAGACCAGACGGCACTACTACCAGATGTATGATTATTACCGCCAGACCTCACTGTCCAGCGACCGCCGCTTCTACCCGCCGCCACCACCGGGCAAACACCGCAGCAACCCCTTATCACCGTGCCGAGCACCACGAGCGGCGGAGCAATCGCTGTCACCAAGGGGCAAGCAAGGTGGTATGCCTGGCCAATATGCTCTCGCCGGGCGACCGCCTCGAGGACGACGGGTTCTACCGGGAATTTCTGGAGGATGTCACCAAAGTGGCGCACAAGTTCGGTGAGCTGGTGGAGGTGGTGATCCCGCGGCCCAGCATCGGTGGCCGGGCTGCTCCGGTGGTCGCCGGAGTCGGGAAGGTGTTTCTGGAGTACGCGCACCTTGACAACGCTGTCTGGTGCAGGAAGAGATTGGATGGAAAGTGGTATAGAGGGAAGGAGATCGCTGCCACGTTCTTTAATCATGGCAGGTTTGCTGCTGGAGACTACGCCTAAAGATGGATAGTACATGGTGAGAAAACCATATAGTATTTGCTAGTTTTGCAAATGCTCTGTTTGGTATGCAAAATTGTGGTAAGTATGTGATTTATCTCCTTAGGAAATTTTAACAATACTTGTTGAAAGATGATTTAATGTCACGTGTGTATACTGTTAATGTTACAAGGTGTTTATTTGTGGACATGGTAGGGGAGACTCCACGTAATACAGGTTTTGCAGAGGATGAGGGTGTTCCTTGCGTGTCTTTGTGGGTGCTTGCTTGGCTAGTTGAGAAGACGTCGTCGATAGATAAAAGAAATTAGAGAGGTAGGGATTAGGGGAGGATGGAAGTTTGAATATTATACTAGAAGACTCATTTTAAATAGAGTAACATGATGGACACCTAAGGCAAACAAATTGCCTGGTTACAAACTCAATTACCTTTTACTTCCCTACTGCTAATGGGATGATTGTATATCCAAACCCAAAAACATTACACCAATGCCATCTTGCCATTGCTTTTAGTGAAGCTAATAATGATTTTATGGACTCCTAGTTACAGGATTACATTTAATAGTGTCGATTGTTGCGGTTCTTGTTTTCTATACTTATAACTGAAGTTTCGGATTATAGCAGGTAGACCCAATGGAATCTACTTGACGCTCATGTTGGCAATAGATGTCATACTTCTGAACTTGTTATTCTCTGTATATGACGTCATAATATATTGCATTGCTACTGAAAAACTGACTTGTTCGGGTTATTTTAGCATGGACCATCATTTTGATTCATTACTGTTCTCTAAACTATCAGTTGTTCTGAAGTGCGAAGTCCAAAACTGGAACTACAAAGGTGTAAAACATATATTTTCAGAACATTATTGTATAATGCAATGAATATTCCATATCTGTATATTGAAGCATGCTATTACGATTGTATGCACAATTTCAAGCATTCTCGCTTCTCCGACTCGATGAAAAACTCATCAATAATGGAATCTTGTGGTGTAGTCCAGCTGTGGTAGATCGAACTTCAATGACGACATGTCGCAAACCCTAGATTAGAACTTGGGGCTCTGATACCACTTGTTACAATTGCGACAAGAAGATAACGAAGAACGAAAACGAAAAACACAGCAAGGGGACACAGATTTGACGTGGAAAACCCTCTCCAACAAAGAGACGAAAAAACCACGGGCACCAGCCAGCGAAACTTCACTATATCGGGGAGTGTTTACAAACGCCGGGGATTTCACAGATGCAACTCATCCCAACCGGTAGCTTACAAGGGGTTTATATATCGTTGGAAACCTAGGTCTTCGACGATTCGTACCGTACCACAGGGGGCTATCGGGCCTCGCTCCACTCGTCAGAAGTTGGCCTATACTTTATAGAATTTGGATCAACATATAACAAACTCCACCTTGAGACAGATTCCTTCTTGTAGCATCAACATCAACCATCTCCCTAAACAAACAAAGCAAATACTTTCGGCGCCAATAGCCACTTGGGTGAATCAGTTAAACCAACTAAGTTCGAGCAAAGCTCAAACTTAGCAACAGAAAACAGGTTTAGTCATCATATCAGCAGGATTATCATGAGTGCTGATCTTGCATACCTTTAATTTACCTTGAGCAACAATGTCTCTAACAAAATGGTACTTGACATCAATGTGCTTAGTTCTCTCATGAAATATCTGATCTTTTGTAAGGTATATGGCACTTTGACTGTCACACAACAAAGTAATGCAAGAAACATCTCCACAAAGCTCAGCAAACAAATCTTTTAACCAAACAGATTCTTTGCAAGCTTCAGCAATAGTCATGTATTCAGCTTCAGTAGTAGATTGTGCAATAACAGCCTGCAATGTAGCCTTCCAGCTAACAGCACAACCACCAACATTAAACACATAACCTGTGAGGGATCTTCTCTTATCCAAATCGGCAGCAAAATCCTAAACCCTAATTACACTCCGGCCAAGCCTCCGGCGACGGGTCTCGCTCCACTCATCAGAAGTTGGCCTATACTTTATAGAATTTGGATTAACATATAACATTTTGTACATCCGTCACCACGGCCAGGGGTTGCTTCTTTGGGACACTCATACTGAGGTCCTCCAGAAATCTTTCAACAAACTGAATTATGGACATTGGGCTTTGGAAAATTTCTTCGTGAATTGCTTTCTGTCTCGCATGCCATATTGCCCAAAGAGTCACCAGCGTCCTCGTTGGATCCTCCTTCTTCAGAGTATCAAACAGGGAGAACAACCACTTCCTCGCCGAACCCTCAGTAGCCGGCGATATGTGTTCCACTAATTCTGCTGCAGTTAGAGCCCAAACGCAGCGAGACATCTGACACTCTAATAAGGAATGACGCCACGAATCCTCCTGTCCACGGATCGAACAGGCAGGAGTTGGTGCCATATTTCGGTGATGCCTCAGATCGCCCGTTGGAAGAGAGTGTTGAGCCAGCCTCCATAGGAAAATTCTAACCTTCGAGGGGACCTGTATTTTCTAGAGTTTGCACCATGATTTACCTTCATCCATCGCGCTGGAGGAGCCTGAGCGGCTTTCAAGCCACCCCTCCCTGGTCTATTTAGTCATAGCCAAAGCTCTGTACGCCGACCTGACCGAGAACACCCCTTCTTCTCAAAATGCCAAGCCTAGAAATCTTTTTGGTTCCGAGTTGACAGTGGGATGTTCCGTATGATCTCGGCGTCCATGGGTAAGAAGAATTCTTCAAGTTTGTCCTCACGCCATGACACTGTAGCCTGATCAATATAGTCACTCACCAACTCTGGTGCATCTGTTCGACGAGGGGCCACTGGCCGAAGCCTGGTGTCTCGAGGAAGCCAATTGTACTCCCACGCCCTCGTATCCTTGCCGTCTCCAATCCTCTTAATCAAACCGATATTTAGAGTATCCCTGCCCTCGATGATCGACCGCCAGATTTGCGATGGGTGAGATCCCACCCCCGCACTTAAAATATCCGTGTTGGGGAAATAAGCTGCCTTCAAAACGCGTGCACTAAGGGTGCTTGGCTCTAGCAGTATACGCCATGCTTGGCGAGCCAGTAGAACAAGGTTGAATAACTCTATGTCACGAAAGCCCAGCCCTCCTGCATATTTAGGCAGTGTCATCGTCTCCCAAGAGACCCAACATGTTCTGCGCTTTCCCTCTTTGCTACCCCACCATAACTTCCGTAGCATTGAGTTTATGTGTTCACAGATACCCTTCGGTAGTTTGAAACAAGCCATTGAGAAAGTAGGTACTGCTTGAGCCACTGACTTAATCAAAATATCTTTTCCTCCCACTGAAAGAAGTTTTTCTAACCATCCCAGTACTTTCTTCCAGACACGATCTTTTAAGAACTTAAAAGAGCCACTCTTCGATCTCCCAACATCAGATGGTAGGCCAAGATACTTAGCTTTGAGAGTTTATTTCTCCACATCAATCTCACTCTTGATGTTTTCTCTCACCATAGCTGGACATCCCTTGCTAAAATAAATAGAAAATGTGTCCATATTAATTCGTTGACCAGAAGTCCGGCAATACTTTCAAGCACCTCCTTAGCTTCCCTTGCTCCCTCCACGGTTGCTTCGAAAAACAGCAGGCTATCATCTGCAAAGAGTAAGTGGTTCATAGCCGGAGCCATGGGGGCCACCATAATACCATTGAGCCCCGATGATGGATTAGGCACGAAAGGCCCTCTGCTGCCATAAAAAACAAATATGGGGAAATTGGATCACCCTGGCGGATCCCTCTCGTGGGTTTAAACTCATCCTATGGTGCACCATTGAAAAGCACCGTGAACGATACTGATGTGACCAGGTGCATGATCAAGGCCACTGATGCTACACTCAATAGGGAGGAAGAGTGCTTCGTTGGAAACCCCAAGAGCAAGATATGAAGAGTACAGCAGCAAGATTTCCCTCAGTAGAAACCGAGGTTATCGAACCAGAAGGAGGAAGGAAACGTCACACAGGTGTTGGAAGCAACGTGGAGACCTGCACAACACAAACTCAAGACTCTGCCCCAATGAATCAGTGAGGTTGTCAAGCTCACTGGTTTGCTGTAACAAAGGATTAAACGTATGGTATGGAAGGTAATGGTTTGCAGCAAGTAAACAAGTAACAGTGGAAGATGTATCAATGGTAAAGATTGGACCGGGGTCCATAGTTCACTAGAGGTGCTCTCCTTAGATAAACAACATGGCATGAAGGGTAAACAAATTACGTGAGGCAATTGGAAGGCCGAGCAAGGCATAACAATGCAATTACTAGCCAGAAAGATCCTATGAGGTTGATTGGGCAATACAACAATATACATAGACCGTAATCCAACTGCATCTATGACGAGAAGTTCACCTTCGGGTTATCATCCGAACCCCCTCCAGTATTAAGTTGCAAGCAAGAGACAACTGCTTTAAGCAAAGTGTGTAAGGTAAACAGTCCACATGTTCCATGAACAAGAGACCGTTGTTTTCTCCCTAGTAGCAACATCACATCTACAACCGAAGAGATTATTGTCACTTCCCTTGGAAACTAGAGGCATGAACCCACTATCGAGCATAAATACTCCCTCTTGGAGTCACTAGCAACTACTTGGCCAAGATAACCACTAGCAAAGGAGAGCATGCAAGATCACAAACAACACAGACATGATAGAATCATAAAGATAGAACCATTAATCAAACTAACATAATAATCTCAATATCCATCGGATCCCTGCAAACACAGCATGCATGATTACAAACAGATTAGATCTTGATCATGAACGGAGCTCACAAGATCTATATATGAAATCACAAAGGAGGAGATACAACCATCTAGCTACTACATGGAGCCATAGTCCAAGGTGGAACTACTCACAAATCATACCGGAGAGAAGGCCTCCGGGATGATCTCCCCTCCCGTAGGGTGTCGGGAAGAGCTTTAGATTCCCCTGATCTAGGGACGATGGTGGCGGCGGCTACACACGGTTTCGTTGATTTCTGATCGGGTACTAAGATTTTCTGTATCGGGGGCTTCTTATAGGCGAAGGGGGAGACCGAGGCGGCCGCCATGGCAGGCAAACCCTACCCAGGCGTGGGGTAGGGCCCACTCGCGCCTAGGGTGTGTCTGGCCCCCCTGGCCGGCCTCCTCGTCTCTCCTCTGGAATTCTTGTTCCCCACGGAAAGTTATTAACTTTGTCCTTCGTCCCATCCTCTTCCGAGAATATTTCTTTACTAACTTTTCTGAAACCAAAAAGAGCAGAAAACAGGCATCTGGCACTGTTGCAACTTGTTAATACTTTAGTACCAGAAAACATGTAAAAAACACCTCAAAGTGTGGACAAGTAAAACAAAGTATATACTAAACAAGCATGGAGCATCAAAAATTATAGATACGTTTCCAACGTATCAGCCACCCATGTACTGCTGAATCCAAGCTTCAGCATAATAGCCTCCAAATAACTCCACTCGACCCTATCATACGATTTCCTCATGTCGAGTTTCAGCGCACAGAATCTTTGTTTTTTGGATCTACTCTGCTTCATAAAATGCAAGCATTCATAAGCAGTAATAATATTGTCCGTGATTAACCTCCCCGGTACAAACGGTGACTGCTCCTCTGAGATGATCTCTGGCAAAATCACCTTCAGTCTATTCGCCACCACCTTAGATGCAATTTTGTAGATCACATTGCATAAGCTGATTGGCCTGAATTGTCCCATCTCCTGTAGGCTTGCAACCTTTGGGATCATTACTATGAAGGTCTTATTAATCACCTCGGGGCTCTCAACTCCTGCCAGCACTAGATGAACTGCCTTGTATACTTCAGTCACACAAATATCCCAGTTCCTCTAGAAAAAGGTGCACCGGAAATCCATCAGGCCCCGGCGCCTTGGTCGGGTACATCTCAAACAAAGCCTGTTTAATTTCTTTGTCTTTAAAAGGAGCACCCAGGTTAGCATTCATGGCAGCGCTAACACGACAGGGAACCTTGTCAAGGACTGCCGCCATATCCTCTACTCCTTCAGACCGATATAAATCTTTATAGAAATCACTAGCCAATTTGCGATTCTCTTCCTCCCCAACTTGTAGAGTACCATCCTCTTTTCGCAATTCCACCACCCTATTCTTTTTTCGACGACGGCTTGAATGCAAATGGAAGAATTTTGTGTTCTTATCGCCCTCAGCCAACCACTACACTCGCGGCCTTTGTCACCACATGACCTCTTCCCTCTCAAGGGCTTCTGCCAGATTGGTTGTTATACTCTTATCCTCCTCCGCCGGCCCCAGCCTGTCCGGTGCACTACGGAGAGCCTGAAGTTGGCGCTGCAGCTGCCGCACTCTCGCCTGTACACTTCCGAAGGATTCATGTCCCCACTTTGATAAGCTACCAGCCACCCGATCAAACTTCATATGCAAATTAGCTAAGGTACCTCTCGAAGTCGCTTCACTCGATTCCTTTTTCAGCATGGGCGAGAACTCCTCATGGCCCTCTCACATAACCACATACCAAAACACTCTCTTATGTCTCCTATCCATCCTCCTTGGCTGAAAATCAAGCCTCAAAGGTAGATGATCCGAGGTCACCACTGTTGAGAGATGATGAACCGCGGCCATGGGAAACAGCTCGCACCAGCTGGGGGATGCAAGAGCCATGTCCAGCCTGGTTTGACTAAATGACCCGCCGGCCACCTTCTTTTCATAGGTCCATGGCACGCCCTGTACCCAAGATCATACAGGCCGCACACATCAACCGCCTCTCTGAAACCAGCCATCTGGTTGTCACTTCATTCGGTGATCCCCATGTGCTCCGATCTATGAAGAACCTCATTGAAGTCCCCAATACAAAGCCACGACAAATCGTTCGCCGAGCGAATAAACTTGATCATGTCCCACGTCTTGAATCGCTCATCTACTTGTGCTTCACCATAAACAACCGTGAGACGCCATGGCTCCTTTCCCTCCTCTCTAACCACTGCATCAAGGTGGTATTGCGAGTAAGGTAAAATCTCTATATTTATTTCATTATTCCAAAACACACCGAGACCTCCACTGCGTCCTGAACTGTTTATTGCAAAAGCCCTATCGAAACCTAAAGTGCGAGCTAAACACTCCACTCGATCTTTATGAAGTTGAGTATCCACCACATACAGAATCGTAGGAGAAAAGCACCTCGCTAAATCGCGAAGCTCACGAACTGCCGCGCCACCACCTAGCCTCGGCAGTTTAGGCCTAATACACTCATTGGCCTCGGCGGTGCTCCCCATTGGAGGCCGCCTACTCAGAGGACACATTCTCCTTAGGTGACACCACCTGCCGTGGTTTCTTCTTGTTCCTTGGTGGCGTATATGCTGATGGCAATGGAGAAATACCCGTGGGCTTCCCCTCGAAAGGCACTATAGCTTTGGTCATCTCCAGCTCACGAGCCATCATGATCGCCTCCCCCGAGTTGGTCCCCAATAGCAGCTTCTGCGGGGATGCATTCTTGCTACCAGCATCCAGGGCCGTGCGGTGACCCAACATACTACTGCATGATGTAGTATACTATAGTCGTTGACATAACACCAATGAAACACCGTTCACTAGTATTACATCCCTCAGAATGGCACAACAGAAACACAACGGGTCCAATACATGGCTAAAGGTTACAACTCACTCTTTACACAAGATCCAGATAACACTCTAGGTTAAAGAGAGAGAAATAACTTCTTACAAAGAAGAATCAAAGATGAACAACGCAAGAACTAATATGATACTAAGAATGGTATGTTAACTAAAGGGCTGACATTGCTGTTACTGCAATGCACTATAGAAATAGGTTCTTTGGTTAGAGAGTATATTCCTATTTAATCAGTAACTTCGTCTTCACTTGAGTTGAAGTATTTGTTGACTTCCTTATCTTTGTTGAAGAGCTTTAGATTTGGATGATGATTCCTGGAGCATAACTTGGTGTAGACATCGTCTTAAGGCTTCAAAATCTAGCAAGGGTTAAGGAGATACGTTGAGTACGAGCGTACTCAGCAAATTCACTAGAAAACGAGTGTTTGATGCACTATAACTACATCCACAGACCATAGGTCGTAGGTCATGCAAGTTTTCGTAAACATTTCTTCAAATGTTGCTTTTATTCTGAAAAGCTATGTCCGTCAGCCTTCACGGGTTTACCAGAACTTTCATGGAGTTCCTTTCCCGCAGCATTCGCAACTCCTTCCCGAAACAGGGAGTACCAAGTTACAGTTCTTACACTCTGCAGAGGTGCGTTACTTTTACCATGAGATATCAACTCCTTGTTGCACAACTGGGCAGCTTACCTGTCCACAATTCCGTGTTGTGGGGCCTAGTAGATGATCCAAGCCAATTACTGCCCTCTCCGCGACCTCATATGTCTGCACGATCCTTCGAGCTGGCTCATTTGCGTTAAGCCCCCTTTTGGGCAGGCTAAAGCCTAATGAGTTCCCGAAGACTCTATGACCTGGTGTTGCCCTGGCAAGTGCCATAGTAAATGTTCCATCCACTAAACACCATCCATAGATAATCTAGACACCAAAAGTGTGGGGCGTAAGGGTGCCCACCCATATGTTGGATCCGTGCAAGGAATCACAATGTCACGTTAAGGTCGTCTTGCCTCCATACAAGAGGAAAAGGATACAGCTGACTTCTCCGTCCCATTCCAAATCTCATGGTTAACGCGTAATATACGGCGCTAGAATCACTGGCGACATTGGTTGTTAAGTCCTAGATGCTATGTTCCTTTACCACCGGAACTTTTATCGTAGGTTATTACCTCATGGCAAATAACCTATCATCACATTATTATGAAAATAGTGTTTTCTGACCTTTTTCAAATGCAGGTGATGACAACACTTGATTTGCAAAATACTTTATAGAAAATAATCAAAGGACATGAGCAAGTGTGAACTTGCCTTGTGTGATTGCAAGATTATGCACTCACGGTCTTCAAGACGGTATAAGATCCAAAATCTAAAATCATCATCATTGGTCCGGTAAGGACTAATATTTAAAGAAGCAATATGCTCTCATGCATAAGTAATGCGATGCACTTTATAAACGTGAATCCCGGGGATAACGTTGTTCTAGGGCTTGGATTCCAGAAATGGTTACTTTAGAATGTGTTGTCCCTTTTAGATAAGTTTCATACTTGTGCTTCTTATTAAGACTTGCGAGTGTATGTGAAACAATCATATAATTACAATACCATAAAACAATGAAACTCACACAAAATGTGAAATGCTACTCAAGATTGCTTATATAAGAGTTCTTGTTTGAAGTGGCAAAAAGAATAACATTTTAAGAAAAGATTTCTTTTCTAAGGTCTAAACAATCTTTGTGGTTAGTTGAGTCTGGTCGATGTTATTTGTGCTTGCTTGAATAGTTTAAGCTTGAGATGCTTTATGACTTAATTATATCAGACCAAAGTTAACTATAAAACATATAACAATGTCTTTAGTATTATATTTAGAGTCTGGCAGACTAAAGTTAACTTTAAAACATAGATGCTTGAAAATGTATTACTTATGACATTTGTACTTTGGGTACTTGGTAATGTTTTCTTAAAATTACTTAAGAATGGTTATTCTTCTATTTAAGTAGTGGTCTCTTAATTTTGTAGTGGAACAAGATTTCTTGTTTCCTTATAAAGGTGTGATTGTGGTTTGTGGATAAATAAATAGTATTAGGGACTACTCATGAATTATTTTTGGATTTAGTCCATTATAAAGTTGTATTTGATTTATATATCATTCTTGAAGATTTTATAATTGTTAAAGATTTTTTTAGAATATAAATTATTCATATAGTAAAAGGATAATTCAATAATAGTATTTCTAATGTTTTGAATCATTATGACTTGTTATTAATATTCAAGACTAATACTTATTTATTAGACTTGATTGACTAATTTTAGAAATATTAACAAATTTATTTACCCTTGTATGAATTTTAAACTAAGGAAATAGGTTTAAATTCAAGTTATTAAAGTGTTTGAATTTTTATTTAACTCAATAGTGGAATATTACATTTTTAACATGTAGATAATATTTTTGTGATCATTTTGGTATATTATATTTATTTTTATGATTTATAAATAATAAGATATGATTTTTATAAGATTTATTACTTTATATATATACTTAATAAATAATAAATATTTAAGTAAGTGAAATAATAATGCATGATTATACTTTTAAATTATAGTTCTTATTTTTCTAAGATTTTTGGTAATTTATTCATATTTTTAACATTTACCATTATTGGGATATGAATTATCAAAGTTTTATTACCTTTAAAATCTTTAGTAAATAATAATTATTTAAATTGTTATCATAATAAGGTTTAATAATAGTTTTAAGTTATAGATTTTATTTTTCTACAAATTTTCATATATTATACATATTTTTCTGAATTTATAAAACAAAACTTATTAATTTAACAAGATTTAATCATTTATTTGATTTCTGGAATATTAATAATTGAGCTTATAACATTTTATTTATTTCTTAAACAGGAAATAACTTTTTACACCGCACTCACACCTAGCCCTAGTCACTGACCAGCAGGCCAGTGGCCACCTCAGCTCTCAGATTAGTAAATGTGTTCGTTACCGACCATATTTCTACTTCGAGACAATGACACATGGGCCCTAGGCCACATCACTGCCACGCGAGACAAAGACTAGGTCAAACATAGGACTGGGTCCAGGGTGGCATCGGCGTGACGTCGCTATGGTGTCAGCACCACCACCGCCGTTAGTGGGTGGTCACCGGCGACGATCCACGGCGCCCCAGCAAACGAAACTAACCTAGTTCGAATCAGCGCAACTCGTTGAACCCTAAAGTGGCGGTGCCGCTCGGAAATGGTCATCGGAGCCTCAGCTCCGACGAGCTCTGACGGTGGCCGACGATGGCACAAGGTGAGACGGCGATTCACATCGAGATAAGGCGATTTAAGGATAATGGAAGGTTCAGGAACTCACCCTGATGACGATAGAGAGGTCGGCGAGGACATGCGTGGTCGGAGGCGAGCTCTCCGATAAGATTCCCGACGAACTGTCGCAAAGAGGAACGGCAAAATTCGTCCACTCCAGTGTTCCCTTTAATGCAAGATTTCACCCATAGGATCTACGGAGGACGGGGCTTCTCCATGGCTACTTGGAAGAGTGTGGGGAGGTGCGGCTCGACGGCGAGGTGTGGCTCCGGTGAGTTAGGGTTTCGGCCCCATTCGAATCAGTGAGGATAAGGAGGGATTGTGGATAGGGATTGAGGCAAGGCGTCGCAGTGGCCTTCTTATCTTCCTCTGGAACAACGACAAGCATCTTGACGCATGGTCGATTTACACGGCGGCAGGCGTGAGCTCCTCCAAATGCTGCCTGTGCGTGAGGATGACGATGATGTCGCTTTTGCGGAAAAAACCCTGGTGAATCTTTCAGTTCAACCCACAGTCCTTCTTCGGTCCCACTTGTCAGTCATAGACGAGAACGAGCTGGGCTGGCTACTGGGCTTTTGTGGGCTGCACATGGGCGACAGGTAAAAAGAGAGGAGTTGGGCCACGACCAAGAAATGTTTTTTATTTGTTTTCTTTTTTCTATTTTCTGTTTTACTTTCAGAATTGAATTATACTTATTTGATTTGAATTCTATTTATATAATTGATTTGTTGAGTGATTGCAGCACTAATAAAGTATATTAAGGTTCTTTTATGAGTTTGTCATATAGTGATATTATTTCTTTATTTATTTTCTATTAGAACCCCTTTTATATAATGTAGAAATCCTTATTATTAATTTTCTTCCTATACTAAACCATGGCTTTATTATATGATATTTTTCTTATTTGTTTATAAAACTTAACTCTACTTGGCTCATAGTTTGAATAGAAATGTTTATATGTATAATGATCCTATATCATTATTTGATGCATGAAATACAAAAGAAATTAATATGGTTAATACTACTTCCATTAATTTAGGAAATGGCAATGTATATATATTCTATTATGATAAACATAGGGGTTTAGGGTTTGAATTGTAAATATTTACCCTAGGGTTTAGGGTTTTTAATATACCTAGATTCTTTTGTTGATGTGAGTAAAGGTTTAGTAACTAAGCATAAGGTCTTTATATTTGTGATTTTTACTGATATCACCGTTTCAAGTAAAATAGTGGATTTGCTTTCTAGGCTAACTTATGAGAAAGAATTGATAAAGTTAGTTCTTAAGCACCTAGGATAATTATGATTGAAAATGGCAAAGATGTGCTTAAATGATTTGATATAAGAAAATACTCCTATAAACCATTGTGCAAATTAGATGATTGATTAACAATATGAAAGGGATATTATGTTTGGTTTTAGATTTAGAGTTGGGTGTTAACCAATAATGTCTATTTTCTATAATTCACAATCCTAGACTTTTAATTAAGGAATTCTTTTCCTAGATATACTACTTCTTCCTATCCATCATCATGGTTAACATGATGATCTTTTCTTCAAAAATATTCCTATCCACCTATTATTCTTCTAAATCCATGAATGAATACAATGGGATTGACACTAAAGCTTTTATGGTTTTCTCATATCCATACTTGGTTATATCCACTACTCTATTGTTGATAACCTTCAATCCAACAGGTAGTTCCTTTAAACTCCACTCATAATCTTCCTTAATCATCCATCACAAATATTTCGCCATTAGATGTATTCATCCAACTACCTTTCTCTAAAGCTTACTATTCCTTAAGGTGAATAATACTACTTCCATAACTCCATGCTATACTAAATTGAATCATACTGTCTTACATTTACTTTCCTCTAATAGCTCACACTCCAACCTCACATAATATTAATATGGCTTGTAATAAATACTCTAGGATAACTTACCTATGCTAGGGTTTCAATCATGTTCTACCCACCAATATCACTTATACTAGATATAAGAATTCAATCTTGGTGAGCAGGGCATGATCATTATAATCCTTTAATCATCTATAGCTTAGGCTTCCAATTGGCCAATCAAGACTTCATCAATACAACCTTACAATTGTATTGAAATTATCTTCTCAATATCTCTAATTGGATTAAGGCTGTTATTCATGGACTATGCCCACTTGGTCTAATAGAATTGCTACTGGTAACTAACTTCAGAGTTCATCCTAGTAATCTTATTTACTAGCATATATTTAGATATCCTAATAACTCTTCTATCATTTCAGGAGTGAGTTGAACTCCATCAATTATCACATTGATTTATTCTCCTTCAATCACTCCCATCCTATAGATGATATTTGAATCTTACCATATACCTTTCCTTAGTTGTTTCTTTATAAGCACTTAAGTGTAAACTATGATATGGTCAAGAGTTGATAGATTGAGAACTGGTGAATCAATAGTTGATTTCTCAACTGTCGTGGTATTGCCGACGAGTACGCCATGGAGGGGTCCTCATAGTGCGTGTTTAGACACGTGGGGTAAGGCGGACGGTTGATGGGTACGAGGTAACACAGCTTACCCAGGTTCAGATCCCACAACGGCGGTGGAATCCTACTCCTGCTATAAATCACTATAAGGGCAATACGCCGAGTTACAAAGATAGGTTCTCTGTGCGAGGTTGTCTGATGTTGTGCCCTAAAGGCTCCCATAGGCCCGACTTATATAGTCGCCAGGTCCTAGGGTTACAGGGAAAAGTCCTAGCCGGACAGGTGACAGAGTCCTACACCGTCTATTACTAGTCTTGTGTATCTTGCACTCCAAGGCTCCGGGTACGCTGGTGACTCCATCGCAGCCTTCCTTTATCCGGCATGGGACTCCCTTCTGGATCCACCTAACTGGGCCGCCCAGCAGGCCATAGTCCATGCTACCGACTATGGGCCACCAGGGTTAGTCAGATAAGAGACATGCTATAAGGATACTCATATAGCATATCCCCAACAGTAGCCCCCGGAGAACTCCGAGATCTTGCGCCGTCTTGCCTCTTCACGTTGAATGCTCCGTCTAGATGGATGTTGGCAAATCGTCAAGCAATATCTTGTAGTCCTCCCAAAGAACCCTGCAAGGTTTTCTCCGTCTTCGAATGGTAAGCCGGAGAAATGCTGAATCTTCCATAGTACTCTTCCGTAGTCGGATTAAATCCGTCCATGCCGGAATCTTCGATGCGATGGCTCATCTACCCGTGTCAGCTAGGATGACGTAGGCTTAGGTCAGCGACGCCTTGTAACTCACACATGCAGAGAACGCAATCATATCCGATTTTCCTGTGCGAGTGATACGAACCGTTGGCGGCGACGGTTGGAGATGTGGCGAAATTACCACGCACGTTCATGAACACGTCGTCTATGCGGCAACCGTCCGATCAGCTGCACGAATCTTGACGCAGAGCATGATAAATAGTAACCGTGGGACACTTTCCACCTTTTACCTCATTCCTCTCGCGTCATCATCATCTTCCTCCAGCCGCATGCCTCCTCGAGCTCTCCGCGAGAAACCTCGAAAACCCTAGCCTCCCTCTGCATCATTCGCATCCTTCCAGCACCCCATGGCCAGCAGCAGCTCCTCCCCATCGATGGCGGCGTCGAACAAAGCCACGGCGAAGCCGACGAGCTCCATCGTCCTGCCCCTAGAGGGCCTGGTCATCCCCGCATCGGCGGTGATTGAAACCACCGGCGGCGACCATAATCTGGCGGCGCTAGAGCCTCTGGAAGAAGAGCCAGACTCGCACAAGGGCGACTGGCGCGGCTCGGACATCACCAACCGCGACATTCAAGAGATGATCGCCGAAGGCTACCTCCCTGTGATGGAGGGGCTCGCCTGGCGGGCGGCGGCGGCCGGCGAGGTGACACCTTCTCCCCAAGTCGGAGAAAAGGTGTACCTCAAGGCTCAGCTGGTACGCGGCGTTTCCCTGCCCATCTCCCACTTCTTTCTTTCCGTCTTGAACCACTACAAGGTCCAACCCCATAACCTCTCCCCCAATAGCATCTTAGTGCTTAGCAACTTCGTGACACTTTGTGAGGGTTACCTAGGGATTAGGCCTAGGTTAGACTTGTTCATGTACTTCTTCACCATCAAACGTGAAGCCGGGCAC
The DNA here is from genome assembly GCA_023614405.1 of Avena insularis. Taxonomy (NCBI): domain Eukaryota; kingdom Viridiplantae; phylum Streptophyta; class Magnoliopsida; order Poales; family Poaceae; genus Avena; species Avena insularis. The sequence goes on along the minus strand of JAJUPC010000015.1, from coordinate 1,114,318 downwards.
AGTAGGGAGGAGCTTAGGAACTGCGGCACCATAAGCTTCAAGATTCGACCTGGCCGGCGGTTCCCCGACATCGTTGGCCACGAGTCCTGCAAAAACTGGCAGCGGACGTACTTCTACGGCCCCGACATTCCTTTGTCGGGCCGAGAAGTAACGTACCCGGACTTCGCGGATGGAGCCGCCGCTGAAGTTTTCACATGGAGATCCCATGCCTCCCTTCCCTCCGACATCGACGCTTCTCGCGCAATAAGGCGGATCGAATGGTTCGTAGAGACGGGTTTGACCGACTTGGACCTGGCCATGTGCTGGTTCATCAGGCGAATCCAACCTCTGCAGCACCGCGTGAAGTTCATGCACGAGTATACCAGTGATAGAAGGGATACCCTCTGGATCTCCGTGGATAACTTCTCGAGCGACTCCGTCAAGCTCCGCCTGAAGGACATCGTCAAGGTGAAGGATAAGAAGCGTGGCTTCACCATCACCTACGACATGTTCGTAGACGGCAAGTTCCCAAAGGTAGATATGTATTTTTCATGTACGACATATGCTCCAGTTTCTTCGTCTTGCCATTGCCATCCATCTAACACGGTGATTTCTAACTTAACAGCTTAGCGATCTAGATGAGGACAACCTGGCTTCCCAAATCTACGATCCAAAGATGAAGGAAGTCATGGTCGTGTCCGACGATGATGTCCTGTTGGCGCGAAAGCGGAAGAGCTCCACCTCTGACACTGCCAACGGAGGAAAGAAGAAGAAGACGGAGGGTGGATCCTCCAAGAAGACTACCGCCGCCCTGGAGGCAGAAAAGAAAAGACCCACCAGGATTTTTGCCAAAGCACCCCCATTAGTGTAAGCTTCTCATTCTCCGACATTGTCTTATTTATCTGTCTTGTTCCTGTACTTATGCACTTTGCACGTTTCAGGAAGAAAGCCACGACCAGCCTCAAGAAGACCTCCAAGACTTTGGGGGCTTCTAGAAATATCAAAGATATGTTGCATCGCGACTCCTCCCCCGCCATCACCCCTGCTAATCCTGTCGTCAAGCCTTCCTCTGCCCCGACAATCTCTCAAGCCCAGGAGGCACCAGGCCCTTCCGCCATGGAAGTGGATTCTGGCGCTTCTACCGAACTCGCTGTTGTCGGCGAATAGGCAACGCAGGAGAGCGTTGCTCTACAAATGGCTGAAGCTCCGGCTAAGGATGCCATCGGTAGCGGCAAGGCGGCAGTGGGAGCTGGTACCTCTGCCGAAGGCGGCGCCCCTACTCCCCAGAAACCCTTCGAGTTCCCGAAGATAGTTTACCCGGCGCTCCTGCCGAGTAACACAACTATGGTTCCTGGAGGAGTGTCGTCATCTCCGACGTGCGGTATTTAGGAGCTGCTCCGACAAGTAGATATCTTGCGGGGAAATAGCATTTCCTTTGGCAAGCTGCTGGCCGAGAGTGCTACAAACCTCAAGATTATTGCACTTGTAAGTTTTACTTTGCCTTTTGCATTTCATTATGAGTATCCCACTGTAGCCCCCGAGGATGTAGACGGAAAACCATAGGTTTTGCATCTATATGCTCTAAGAGTGACTAAGTTAGAAAGAGCTCTCACTGTATCCCCCAAGCATTTAGATGGAAGAGACTATTCCGACTAGATGCTGTAAGAGTAGCATACGTAGTGTTTATATTTTTTAATACTGTAGCCCCCAAGCCTCTAGTTGTAACTGAATTAGTTCCGACTAGATGCTTGAAGAAAAGCTAAGCATTTTCCGAGTTAAAACTTTATACTGTAGCCCCCAAGCTTCTAATCGAGAGCTGAAGTAGCTCTGACTAGATGCTTTAAAGAAAAGCTAAGCATATTGCTAAGTTAAAAAACTTTCGATGTAGCCCCCGAGCGCCTAGATGGAAAGTTTTCGACTAGGTGCTCCAAGCAGACTAAACAACAGTTTTAACTTTTTCCTTTATTTCACAGAACGAGAATGCTCGGCGGGGCATGGCCAACGACAAGTACCAGAAGATACGCGCAGATCTTGAAGCCGAAAAGGGTAAAACTGCCATCTTGAAGGAACAGATCATCAAAAACAAGAGCCTGTTTTCTTTTTTGCGCATTCCGTCTTGGTTTTATGCCTTCCTTCTTCGAGTACTCACTGTGTGTTTTGTTTTCTCCGACTTGCAGAGCATGTCGCCAAGGCCAAGGATATTGTCGAGCAGTCCAAGAACATTCACCAGCTAGACAGTGAAAACAAAATCCTTAAGAAGGAGAGGGAAGAGATGCTGAAGATGCACAAGGATTCCATGAAAGCCCTGCAAGATTCCGCCTCCGCGGAGATCAATCGCTTGAAGGAGGAGCCTGCGATCTTAAAAGATCAGAAGCAAGCTGCTGATGAGCAAAACCATCGCCACAACGAGGCATTTAAGCTCCTCCAACAAGAGAAGGAATCCCTAGCGGACACCGTCTGGCAGGCTAAGGCCAGCATCTTCAGTAAGTGTCCTCCGCCTTGTATTTCTGTAGTCTGGATACTTAGAGTTTATTGAACTCATGCGCTCCTTGTCGAAATTTTCAGCGCCTATGGGTTTAACCCGCTCGCCTCCTTCGGACAAGGAATGCATGGTTCTTGCCGGTAACTTCATCAACACCGCCATCACCCAAGCCAAGGAGATTGCTAAGCCCCTCTAGATATATATCAAGGCATCGGACTCCGTGACGAAGTACTCGGAGATTGCGCCGAGCCCCCGAGCGTGTTACAAGCTGGAAAGCTTCATGTGCACGGGCTGGCGTGAGGATGGCACTCTCAATGGTGAAGGCACACTATGAAGATGCCGATATCGATACGGTGACCTCTAGCATCCCTGACTTTGATGATGATGGCAAAGAGATTGATCACGAAGCCATCTTGTCATCACTCGCGGGTTATGACACCAGAGTCGCCGAGTTGGTGGACATCGACGTCTTCGTGCCCATGAACACCATCGACAACGTCAACCAAGATTCCTCCGAGTCTCATCATAGCGCCGATGTTGAGGGTGATTCTCCGGCTGGGGACGATGCTGCTTCCAAGTCTCCTGCGCCTAAAGAGTGAAAAACACTATGTAATATTTGTTTTGCCTTTGGTGGATGCGCGGGGAAAAAAACTTGATGGTGTAACTTAAGGCGGAAAACAATGGTTGTTATGTCCTTCTACTTAAGAATTTAGTTCCCAGCATATATATATTTTTTAAGCAAGTGCTGGCTTATCCATTACTTTGGTTCTTATGCTTGACTTTTCTTGAGTCGAAAGACTCGTTGTTGGAACCATGCACTTAGGTGATGATGCCCAGTGGCACCGTCAATAACCTGAGCACAAAATCACCGACAATAAGTGCCAAAAGTCACTACTCCAGAATCCACATAAAAACGACAAAGAACGTGTAGACCAGAAAACTTAAGCTAACGCCCGTAGGCGGAATTTTCACAAGTGCAAACACAAAGGTTGTGCATAAAGGTTTTATATGATCCAAAAATGAACACTAAAGGAGGTAAAAGACTCAGAAATATGAGTGAACCAAAGAGCTTTATTTCATTGATCATATAAGAGATACACAATTAGATAAAAGTGCTAAGTGTAAAAAGGACGTAGCTGTGCTATGTTCCATGGCCGATCAAGCTCCGGGTAGTCATCATCCGGGTCACGTCGCTTACGCTTATGATCCTCGTTGGGTCTATCCTTTAGTTCACGATTGTCAACAAGGTAGTAAGACCAATTGAGTAGCGCCTTACTTATGATGAACGGTCCTTCCGATGGCGGGGATAATTTGTGTGACTTTTTCTGCTTAAGTCGGAGCACCAAATCGCCCTCTTTAAGCGAAATGCGAGCAACGGCGACTATGGTAGCAGCGTAGCTTCTGATGGTAGATGGCGGATCTTTGGCATGCCAAAACGCGCTCCTCCTCGAGAAGGTCCACATCCAGGCGTCTGGATTCTTTAGCGTCATCCTCGCCGTAGGCTCCAACTCTTGGTGCATCGTGGAGGATGTCGGAAGGCAGGATAGCTTCTGCTCCATATACCATGAAGTAAGGAGTGTAGCCGGTAGATCTGTTGGGTGTAGTTCGTAAACTCCACAACACATATGGCAATTCTTCCGCCCAGGCTCCAGCTGCTCTATGTAGCGGTGCCTCAAGACGTGGCTTGATTCCCTGCAGAATTAATCCATTGGCTCGCTCAACCTGACCGTTGGATTGTGGGTGTGCCACAGATGCAAGGTCAAGTCGGATGCCTTTATCCCATCAATATGCCTCCACTTCTCCGAGTGATAAATTGCTGCCATTGTCGGTGATAATGCTATGTGGGATACCAAATCTCACCACTAGATCCCGGACAAACCTGAGGGCAGTTGCCCCATCAAGCTTTCTAATGGGTTTAGCTTCTATCCATTTGGTGAATTTATCAACTGCTACAAGCAGATGTGTAAACCCACAAGGTGCCGTCTGTAACGGTCCCACCATGTCTAGCCCCCATACCGCAAACAGCCAAGTTATTGGTATTGTTCACAGTTCTTCAGCAGGAACATGTGGTTGTCGGGCATAATACTAGCATCCCATGCATGTCTCAACCAGCTTGTCGGCGTCGCCTCATGATCGACCCAATAGAATCCTTGTCGGAAGGCTTTCGCGACCAACGATCGAGGAGCGGCGTGATGCCCGCAATCTTCGAGATGGATTTCGCGTAGGATTTCCATACCTTCTAGCTGGGAAACACACTTTAGGTATACACCAGTAGTGCTCCTTTTGTAGAGTTGCCCATTGATTATGGTATAACCCTTTGCTCGTCATACTATTTGCCGTCTTTCGACTTCGTCATCGGGCAAAGTTCGGTGTTTGAGGTATTCCATGAATGGTTTTGTCCAAGCCGGAGGGACCTTAGTCACCATGTTGACGAAAGAGTCAGCTCTATCCGGATTGTCGATGTCGGCTCCCTTCACGGATGGTGTGCGTAGGTGCTCGAGGAAAACTCCTGGCGGAATTCGCTTGTGCCCTGACCCTAGCTTAGACAGCAGATCAGCCGCCTCGTTCTGTTCCCTAGGCACATACTTAACCTCATAGCCCAAGAAGCTTTTGGCTATCTCGTCCATAACGTCTTGATATGCCGCCATCATAGGGTTCCGTGCATTCCAGGTGCCAGCCACCTGCTGGGCAACCAAGTCGGAATCTCCACAGCAAACTATGCGCTTGATGCCAATATCCTTAGCTACACGTAGTCCGTGAATGAGCGCTTCATACTCCGCCATGTTGTTTGTAGCCTCGAAGTGGATCTGCAGAACGTAGTGTAGCTTGTCTCCTGTTGGTGACTGTAGCAATACACCAGCCCCCGAGCCGTTGAGCAGCTTTGATCCGTCAAAGTGCATCACCCAGTACTCTGGTTCCGGCAACGGAGTAGCGTCTGGCATCTCCGTCCAATCTGCAACAAAATCCGCCAAGGCTTGTGATTTGATAGCGTTGCGTCTCTTGTAGGTGATCTCGAAGGCGGCAAGTTCAGTGCCCCACTTCGCGACCCTTCCTGTGGCGTCACTGTTGTTGATGATGTCCGATAATGGAGTCTTGCTCACCACTGTGATTGGGTGCTCCTGAAAGTAATGCCTCAGCTTCTGAGAAGCAAGGAATACTCCATAAGCTATCTTTTGGTAGTGCGGGTAATGCTACTTAGACTCCGTCAAGACCTCGCTTACATAGTAAACTGGTCGTTGAACTCCGTGCTCATAGTCTGGTTCCTTCCGCTCTACGACGACGACGATGCTGATAACCCGGTTGGTTGCCGCCATGTAAATTAACAGGGGCTCTCCAGGCCTGGGTGCTGCAAGGATGGGCGCTGAGGAAAGAATCTCCTTGAGCTGCTTCAATGCTGCATCTGCCTCGTCCGTCCACGTGAATTTGTCTGCCTTTTCAGCAACTTGTACAGCGGCAGGGCCTTCTCTCCAAGTCGGCTGACAAACCGACTAACTACTGCAACACAACCTGTTAGTCGTTGAATGTCCTTTAGGCATGTCGGATGGTTTATGTTTAAGATGGCCTTGATTTTCTCCGGGTTGACCTCGATTCCACGCTGGGAAACGATGAAGCCCAACAATTTGCCGGCTGGAACCCCGAAGACGCACTTCTTACGGTTAAGCATCATGTTGTATTTCCAGAGATTATCGAAGGTTTCTTTTAAGTCAGAGATTAAGTCGTTTGACTTTTTAGACATCACCGCGATATAGTACACGTAGGCGTGAACGTTCCGACCAATTGGTTCGTGAAGGCAACGTTGCATTGTCCGCTGGTAGGTAGCACCTGCGTTTTTCAGCCCAAAGGGCATCGTGACATAGCAAAACGTGCCGTATGGGGTAGTGAATGAAGTGGCCAATTGGTCCGACTTCCTCATCTTGATCTGGTAGTATCCTAAGTATGCATAGAGAAAACACAAAAGTTCCGAGCCAGCCGTCGAGTCAATGACTTGGTCAATGCGAGGCAAAGCAAACGGATCTTTGGGACATGCTTTGTTCAAGCCGGTGTAATCAACGCACATTCTTAATTCATTGGTTCCCTTTTTGGGGACAAGTACATGATTGGCCACCCATTGGGTGTGAAGGACTTCTCGGATAAATCTAGCCTTAAGTAACCTAGCTATCTCTTTGCCAATGGCACGTATCTTCTCATCTCTAAAGCGTCGTAGAGGTTGTTTCACTGGTTTGGATTTTGGATCAATGTTTAAGCTGTGCTCGGCAAGTTCCCTAGGTACACCTTTCATGTCGGCAGGTTGCCAGGCAAAGATGTCCCTGTTCTCACGGAGGAACTCGACGAGCGCGCTTTCCTATTTGGGATCCAGGTTCATCCCAATGGCGGTGACCTTGGAGGCATCGCCTACCACAAGTTCCACCGGCTTGGTCTCGATGGAGGCCTTGAACGCAGGAGCGGAGTCGGAGATTTGTTTCTTCGACGCGGGCATCTCTGAGTTATCGACCTTGCTCTGGATCTCTTTGAATTCTTTGCTGTAGAGGACAGCTTCTGCAACAACTGCTTTGTTGATCTTGCAGTCCCTTGCCTTGGTAAAGCTTCCAGATACGATGATGATGCCGTTTGGTCCGGGTATCTTGAGTTTGTTGTAGACGAAGCATGGCTTGGCCATGAACGTGTGGAATATGTCGCGGTCGAATATGACGTTGTCAACACCCGGATTTTTCAATCCTAGATGCCTGTTATGCCATACATCGCAATCCCAGGATTACCATTTTTGCGAGACATAACAGAATTGGATACCATAGTACTTCATCCGTTACAACGATACATAAGTTCTTACACAAATAGGGATCTCATGATCCAGTTCTTAATACAACATCAAGCAGCGGAATACATAATAATAACGGTAGGCGTAAGCTCCATCTTCGAGGTCACAGTAATGCCGATGGGAGATGATCCTAGTTGTAGTAACCTTCCGGGTCCATCCTCCGGTACTCCTCTTCATAGTCCGCCATGGGAATAGCCAGGGACAAAGCCATGAGTACTCTTTAAGTACTCGCAAACTAATACTAACAGGTAAGGGGTTTTTGGATAATAGGGCACTAGGCTCTAGGGTTGTTTTGCAAAAGCCAAGTTTATCTCTACTAAGTTCCAAAGCTAGTCACAATTTTATAACTCCTAAGTGGGATCTTGTAATTCAGGTCACAACTCTGTTGTGGTCAAGTCAAAGTCTCAATTCATTTCACAAGTCATTTTGAAAAGTCTGACGGGGAACAGATGGCCACTCTAACTGTCCATAATCATGACGCTGCTATTCAATAGTTTGACACTCTGCAGAGATTGTACACTTTCACCACAACATTCGATACATCCGTCAGGAACAAATCCTGAATTCACCATACTCAGTATGCGGATAATCAATCCTAACCTTTCATTTACACGCCCTAGTATAAGCACCTCTCCTGTGAGTTTGGCCTCCCAACCATGACTCACTGTCATCTTGGGTACTGCACAGGTGGACAATCTTCACAAGGTAGCCTCAGCTCAGACCTTGGCCGTGAGGGAACTAATACTAAGGAATATAAGTTTCCAGTCAAGCCCTACCCAATATTAGGGTATTGTGGTTGTACGATAAAATTGGAATGGTATCGCATCCAGACAACCATCATTTTTTTTATAAAGAGCTAAGGCTCATGCCTCAACCTTTTCATTACCAAAAATCATAAAGTGTTTGGAAACACATGTCCAAAACATTTTAATAGAATGATCCATCATTCCAAGGTTTTCATAACCAGTTTTTCCACCAAGAATTCCCATCTAAAGTTTATCAAGTTTTATGCTTAGCACTAGCATCTACAGGTGGGGGTAGTACTAATGAGGGGTGGTAACTAATGGAGTTTTACTAAGTCCAACCTTATATCTTAGACTGATATCAAGGTTTCTGTCCTAGGCCAAATTTTATGCTCTTTATGCAACCTTCAGCACTTTCCACAATCTACCAGTCACTTAAGTAAACTCTAAGTAAGCTTTGATAAAGAAATAAAGTAAGAAGTTAGCAAGTAAAACTAGGATTGGTTTATCAAATGGGTAATCTTGCAAGGGGTAGCTTGCATAGGTAGGGTATCAGCTTGCATAAGTAGGGTGTCTTGCAAGTTTTAGCTTGCATCAATATCAGTATAAGGCTGCTAAAATGCAAGTGTTAGCTTGCCTTGTGCAGAGCAGTGGTTGAAGTTCTCCTCGGTTTCCTCTTCGTAGTATCCTCCTTCCTCCTCGTATCCTTGGTCGGTACTAACGTCTATGAATAAATACGAGGTACACAATCACCAAACAATACTTAACTACTTGCAATCATCACACACAAGGTTCTTATAGATGATCTAGCATCATCTCTACACTACAAGGTTAAGGCTTGGTTTAAGTCTTTTTATTTTTAGAAAAGTAATTTCTACTCATTGAAAAACTACTTAAGATTTAATATTCTCCAAACTAAACATGGGATCATGTTGACACATGTCATCACCTCATATTGTAGTCCATGGGAATGTGATTTAAAGTGGTGTCACAATTTAATAAGGTTTTACCCTTTTATTTTAATTAATTAAAATGACTAGAAATGCTTATGAAGCATTCTTTTATTACTTGAACAATATTTCTGCAAGTAAACCTATATATTTTTATATATTCTGAAAGGTATGGTTAAATGTGATTTTTGAGAGTTGGAATCAACTCAAAAGCTATTATGGTTTAAATTTGAAAAATGTTTGAATGCAGAAAAGCTTATGCCTTGTTATTTTTACTATGGGTGATCTACAAATCCAAATGACTTGAATCCAACGGGCTTGGATTCAGCATTCACAGACCTTTCTAACAAAATTGGTTTCATCCAATTTGGTGCACTGAATCGATCTGGGTTGATTTTTGAAGTTGGGTACAGAAGTGTGTTTGAATTTAAAAAGAAAAGGTTTAATTTGAATTGCTGGGCTGCGCGGGAAATTCTAACGGGCCGGCCTGCTAAGCGCAGTGCTCCCGCGGGCTGCTTAAGTGGGTGTCCCCACTCTTCAGTGACACAGGGCTGGGCGAAGCGGTATGGGGCAACGTGGATCGTTCGATCTAGTTCTAATCCAACGGCTGGGGGTCATCGTCGACGTGAGACATCTCCGTGAAGCGAAACCTAAGCGCGCCAGTGAAGTGCTGGGGGCTCACCGAAATGCAGGCGAGGGTCGGCAGGCGAGGCGGCGACTAAGTCGACGATGGCGAACTCAGGTGGTCATGGCAGCTCTGGGGCGGCTCAATCGCTGGCTCCTTTCTTCTCCGGCGTGGCAGGCTCAGTGAAATTCGGCGAGGTGGTGCTCGCCTTGCTCGAGAACGTGTGGCACGGTGAGGAGAGGGAGTGAGATGGTGTGAAGAAATCGCGGGTGGCCTCTATTTATAGTCGGCGAGGGACCGTCAGGCGCGACAGTGAGCTCGTCGGGGGCGACGTTACAGGCGGCTAATGGCATGTGCAAGGGTAGGGGACGGTGCGGTGTCTCCTGGCGATGCTCAACGACATGGTCGCGAGGCATGGGGAGGTGTGGTTTGGTCTGGAACGGGCGATGCTCTGCGCGGCAGAGGCGGCGTCTTCAACGGCGGGCGGTGGCTGTATGGCACGGGGCGGCAAACGGGGATGTCTGGCGGTCTCCTGGGTCGGTGGAGATCGTGTATGCACGCGGTGAGTGCGGCGCGCGGTCTGTGGGTGATGGTCGAGGGTGGCGCTCTGGCGCACGCTCGGCATGGTCTGGGCGCGGCTTGTGCGTGTGGTCCATGGCTTGGCAACGCTTGCGGCTGGGACGGATCAAGCGGTGGGCGGTCGCCTCCTAGACAAGGTTGGCACGGCTAGTTCTTCCTCTAGCCTGCTGTCCACAATGGGGTGACATTGGGGTGCTCGGCTGTTCACCATTAATGGCAATGGCAAGCTCACAGGGGTGCTAGTGTTGGGCTAAACTTTCTAGATGATCTACTGAGTTGTGTTTGAGCTAACTAGGGAACAAGTTAGGCAAGAATCACTGCACACTATAGTGTTTGTTGTTTTGTTTGATTTGTGTCTGCAACCTGTTTGATGAAATGGCCGCATGAAATCAAGTTTTGAATTTTGAAATGAATTTTGGTGGGTTTGCTAGATTGGTGCTGGTGAGTCTGCAGATGCTTGGGTTTTGAAAGTTGAGCTTGTTTGGGTGGGTTTTGAAAAGTGGGATCTTCCCATATGAAGAAGATTCAATTTTGAATTGTCATTTAAACTATGCATTTGAAAGTTTCTGGATGATCACAAAGTGGGCCTTGATACCATGTTATGAATACATTCAAGGGGTGCAAAGATCCAGAAAAGTTTTTGTTAGGTTTTGAAAGTTTGAGACAGCCAAAGTAGGCATGGGAGTTAAATTGGTCAAAATGACCATTCACTTAATATATTTGTTTTGATTTACTTGTCTTTAGGAAAAGTGTGGGAAGTGTTTTAGATGATGTTCATTTCACCTAAGAAACATTTTACAAGCCATGGATTACACAAACAAGGTGGTTTTAAAGAAATTCAAAAACTATGCATACACATATGCATGCATTCATGAGTTTATTTAGAAAAGTTTTTGTTAACCCTAATCTTGATGATTAGTGTTTGATGATCTAAGTTTGGTATTTTTGGGATGTTACAAACCTTCCCCCCTTAAACAAAATCTCGTCCCGAGATTTGAAAAAGGACGAAAAGATTACCTAGGATTTGAAGAGATCAGGAAACTCCGTCCTGATGTGATCTTCGCGCTCCCAGGTAGCTTCCTCTTCTGTGTGGTTGCTCCACTGAATCTTGAGAAACTTGATGCTTCGGGTTCTGGTAGTTCGAAAGGCTTCTTCCAATATACGGATGGGTACTTCGGGATAGGTTAGGTCATCGTTGATCTCTATGGTCCGGTGATCGATATTCTTAAACACTTCGGTCTTCTCGGGGACTTCGAGACACTTGCGAAGTAACGAGATATGGAACACATTGTGCACAGCTGACATCTCCTCTGGTAGCTCCAGTTGATACGATACTTCTCCTCGATAGTTTAGAATTTTGAAAGGTCCGATATATCTGGGGGCTAACTTTCCCTTGAGTTGGAAACGCTGCATTCCCTTCAATGGCGACACTTTTAGAAAAACAAAATCTCCTATGTTGAAGGAGAGGTCTCGACGTCTCTTGTCGGCATAACTCTTCTGTCGAGATTGGGCGGTCTTGAGATGCTCACGAATCTTGTGAACCTTCTCTTCTGCTTCTCGTAGGATGTCGGGTCCGAAAATCTGACTCTCTCCTACTTCCGACCAGTTCAAAGGGGTGCGACACTTTCTTCCGTACATGAATTCAAATGGGGCCATTTGCAAACTGGCTTGGTAACTATTGTTGTAAGAAAATTCTGCAAAAGGCAGACAGTCTTCCCATTTGGATCCATATTCTAACACACATGCTCGGCATATCTTGAGTATTTGATTTACTCGCTCCGCTTGTCCATCGGTCCGAGGGTGATACGTTTATCGAAATCTAGGCGGGTTCCTAAACCTTCTTGGACTTTCTTCCAGAATCTCGAGGTAAACTGAGTTCCTCGATCCGATACGATGTTCTTGGGGACTCCGTGCAAACTAACGATTCTAGCGATGTACAACTCGGCTAGCTTCGAACTCTGGTAGGTGGTTTTGACAGGCAAGAAATGGGCGACTTTGGACAATCTGTCCACTATGACCCAGATAGAGTCATTTCCCCTACTAGAAGTAGGTAGTCCAGTGATAAAGTCCATTCCTATAGAATCCCATTTCCATTCCGGAATCTGCAAAGGTTGCAACAATTCAGTGGGTCTTTGATGTCCTGCCTTGACTTGCTGACATATATCACACTTGGCGATATAGCTTCCGATTTCTCTCTTCATCTTATGCCACCAAAATTGCTCTTTCAAATCTTGATACATCTTAGTTCCTCCGGGATGGATAGAATAAAGAGTATCATGAGCCTCCTTCAAGATAACTTCTTTCAACTCCGAATCTGATGGTACACAAAGGCGTCCTTTGTACCACAAAACTCCTTCTTCGTCCACGGTGAATCCGGCACTTTGCTGTCTGCGACGACGCTTGATTCCGTCGATACTAGCATTTCCCTTCTGCGCTTCTTTAATCTGACTGATCAAAGTGGGCTGAAGTTCTATGCTAGCCAAAAATCCTTCACTTACTAATTCTATTCGAAAATCTTCCATCTCCTTGTGCAGACTTGGTTGCTCCTTCAAAATCATGGAGTTCAAGCGGCACGGCAATCTTCTAAGGGCATCTGCTACCACGTTGGCTTTACCAGGGTGATAGTGAATGTCCAGGTCGTAATCCTTGATTAGCTCAATCCATCTTCTCCGCCTCATATTAAGCTCCTTCTGAGTGTTAGGCTCTTGTGATCCGAATAAATCTCACAACGGTTTCCCATCAGGTAATGTCTCCATGTCTTTAGGGCTAGAACTACGGCTGCGAGTTCGAGGTCATGGGTTGGATAGTTTTGCCCGTGTTGCTTCAATTGTCGAGATAGATAAGAGATAACTTTGCCTTCTTGCATTAGCACACATCCGAGACCAATCTTGGATGCGTCACAATACACATCGAAGGGCTTCGTGATATCCTGCATGATTAAGATTGGGGCTGATATCAATCTCCTCTTGAGTTCTTGAAAACTCGCTTCACACTTGTCTGTCCATTCAAACTTCTTGTCCTTCTTCAGCAATTGGGTCATGGGTCGGGCGATACTCAAGAATCCTTCTACGAATTTGCGGTAATATCCCGCCAATCCGAGAAAAGCACGAACTTGGGTTTGAGTGGTTGGGGCTTGCCAATCTTCTACATCTTTCACTTTAGCAGGGTCAACGGCAATTCCTCCGGCTGATACAATGTGACCGAGGAATCCTACTTCCTGTAACCAGAATTCACATTTGCTAAACTTTGCATACAGCTGATGCTCTCTAAGGGTTCCAAGAATGGTCCTTAGGTGCAGCTCATGTTCTTCTTCTGATTTGGAATAAATCAGAATTTTATCGATGAAAACAACGACAAACTTATCCAGGAAGTCCATAAAAATCTTATTCATGAGGTTCATGAAATAAGCGGGGGCATTGGTTAATCCAAAAGACATGACTGTATACTCATACAATCCATATCTGGTGGTAAAGGCAGTCTTTGGGATATCCTCTGCACGAATCTTGAGTTGATGATAGCCAGTTCTAAGATCAATCTTAGAAAACACCTGGGCACCGGTCAACTGATCAAACAAATCTTCTATCTTAGGCAAGGGGTACTTGTTCTTGATGGTGACATCATTCAACTTCCGATAATCCGTACACAAACGGTTACCTCCATCCTTCTTGTCCACAAACAGACGGTGATCTCCATGGTGACGCACTTGGTTGAATCAATCCGATTTCCAACATGGAATCCGATTGCTTCTTCATTCTTCTAGTTCGACGGGTTCATACTATAGGGTCTCGGGCTATGGGTCTGTTCCGGGATTAGTTCGATGATAAACTCGATATCCCGATCTGGGGCATACTGGGAAAACATCTGGAAATACATCGGGTATTCGCTGCACTATTCGGACTTGGTCAATGGTAGGTTGGGCTATACTCTTGTTACACTTGAATTGGCGAGGTAAGGTTTCAGATATATGCTCGACTGATATTCCGGTGGTACTGGTCATGGTGATGGCTTTCTTGGCACAGTCAATCAATCCTTTATGTTTGGACATCCAATCCATTCCTAGTACTACTTCCAAACCTTTAGTTCCGAGTACAATTAGGTTAGCATAAAAATCTATGCCATGGATTCGGATAGGGACGGCTTTGCAAATTTGCCTAGCCTTGGTGGTTGATCCGGGAATTTGTACAATCATCACATGCTTCAATTTGGTTGGTTGAATTTTACTAGTGCAGGCAAATTCTTCGGTGACAAATGAATGCGATGCACCAGAATCAAACAACACTCTTGCAAGTACTGAATTAACAGAAAGCATACCTAGCACGACGTCTGGCGCTTCCTAAGCTTCTTCAGCATGCATGATAAAAAGACGGCCATTGCGGTTGAGTGAATTCCCTGGGGCAAATCTTCTCCCTAGCTGGACACGACGCTGCTGCTGAGCTGGGACATTGGCATTGGGGGCTGTAGCATTCTTCTTGTTGGGACACTCGTTGGAATAGTGGCCTTTAATTCCACAGTCATAACAGGTCACTTGTGACTTGTCCTTGGCTGCGACAGGCACAACATTGCTTCCAGTCCTCGGGGCAGTGTTGGGATTGGTAGCATTGTTGGTGTTGAACTTGGGTGGGGCACGGGTGAAATTGCTAGAGTTGTCGGGGTTAGTGTGATTTCCTCCGGGTCTAGGGTTTCCACGGTTGGGGTAGGTAGGACGGGTCATAGGGGGTCTATTGGTTCTTGGGGCAAATCCTGGAGATGGGTTGGGGCAATACTTTGGGGTCTGATGGGTTCCGGGTTGATGCATCATGCGACGCTTGCGGTTCTCATTGGCTTGGTTGATCTTTCCTTCCATCTGGATGGCTGAATCGACAAGGGCTTCAATATCGGCAAAGGGGATATTGACTAACACCGTCTGCATCTCGTCATGCAGACCATTCAGGAATCTTTCTTTCTTCTTGGCTTCGGTGTCTATCTCGTCCGGGGCATACCTAGCTAATGACAAAAATTTGTCACGGTATTCCACTACAGTCATCCTTCCTTGCTTCAACTCTCTGAACTTGTCTCTCATTCTCTTGATCAAACTAGGTGGCACATGAGTTCTGCTAAACTTGACCTTGAATTCCTCCCAGGTCATCATCTGGCCTCCGGTCATGGCACGAACACTGTTCCACCATGCCCTGGCATCTCCGGCTAAATAATGGGTGGCGTACAGGACTTTCTCGTTGGCTTCCACTCCTGCGACTTCTAGGTTGTTTTCCATGGTTTGCAGCCAATCATCGGCGTCTAGGGGTTCTTTTGACTTGGTGAAAACGGGTGGGTTGGTATTCTGGAAATTCTTGAGCTTAGATCCGTGGTGGTCCTGATTTCCGTGGCCTTGGTTGTTGTGGGCTAGCTGGGCTATCTGTTGCAGAGTGGCTAGGTTGGCTTGACGTTCCGCTCTTTCAGCTTTGCGGTCAGAAGTCAACATTTGCAGGATCTGCAACATCGGATCCGGGGTTGAACCACTTCCTCCACGTGGCATATGAAGATTGATATAGATCATGAGAAAAGAGGGAAATTTCTAAGATTTTGGGTTTTTGAAAAGTTTTTAAAGGTTTGCCTCAGATTTTTCTAGCAACTTGCTTTTTCATTCATTCAATCACTCGATACAACGCACACCACAGCAAGGGAAAACAGATGGTTTTAAGAACCATTCTGGAAACTACGATACAGTGGGACTAACTACTACTCACTACGCTAGTGCTTAGTGCTACTACTCCTTGGAGTCTGTGGCTTCATCATCTTCATCATCATCGATGAAGGCGAAATCATCCTCATCGGTGAAGAAGTCCATGGCCTGATCCTCCAGAAAATCATCGTCATCGCTGAGGTAAGAGTAAGGGTCTCCACGAAGATCTTCTCCGGCATTCTCCCTTTCCTCCAACTGCATGTCTCTCTCGTGGATGGTCTCTTCCAGAGATGAGATGCGATGGCAAAGACGGGCAATAATGCGCTCCTTCTTGTCGAGTTGACGGCGACGAGACTTGCGGTCCTTTGCTAGCATGGCTATGGTCTGATCCTTCGTCTTGATGATGGCAGACTTGTGGTTGCAATAGTCACGGCAGTTGTCCAATTCCTGCTGACGATCATACATCATGAAGCTAAGGTGGTCCAATTGAGTCTTCAGCTCGGGGTGGTATGGGGCTTCCAGGGGTTGTCCATTTGCATCACATCTTGGGAAAAACTCAAAGCGAGTACCCTTGATCTGATTGATGCTCTGCCCACAGACGGAGAGATTCTTGCATTGCTCTGGCAAGTCCATCGAGCCAGTTGTTCTCTCTTAAGGTAAACTGAATTCCTTCCGCAGTGGGAGGTTCAATCTTTCCTCGGAGACTTGCAACAATTAGCCACTGCAGATCTTCTCCTCCTTGATCATTGAGCTGAGCTCCGAAGAACTCGGGGTGCGGATGCTCCAGAAGTTCCGAAAGCTGATCCAGATCCCTCTCAAAGATAAGGTCTCCTCCATTCCCAAGTTGGTAAAACTTGCTGTACTTCACGTCCATCTATAAAAATAGAGGATGAGTAGATTAGCAGAGTGATCAAGTGTGTCAAAATTTTATCTATGTTGCAAGAGTTTTTGAGGAACATGAAGTTTTATTAAAGAATTAAAGAGGTAAGAATGAGAATAGGTTTTCGTAAATACTTTTATTCTTTGGTTTTGAAACTAAGTTTTTTTTTGGTTCACGTCCAGTCTAACTAGGGTCTTCTATGGTCAGGATGGCTCTGATACCAACTTGTCAACACCCGGATTTTTCAATCCTAGATGCCTGTTATGCCATACATCGCAATCCCAGGATTACCATTTTTGCGAGACATAATAGAATTGGATACCATAGTACTTCATCCGTTACAACGATACATAAGTTCTTACACAAATAGGGATCTCATGATCCAGTTCTTAATACAACATCAAGCAGCGGAATACGTAATAATAATGGTAGCGTAGGCGAAGCTCCATCTTCGGGGTCACAGGCAATGCTGACGATGGGAGATGATCCTAGTTGTAGTAACCTTCCTGGGGTCCATCCTCCAGGTACTCCTCTTCATAGTCTGGCCATGGGAATAGCCAAGGACAAAGCCATGAGTACTCTTTAAGTACTCGCAAACTAATACTAACAGGTAAGGGGTTTTTGGATAATAGGGCACTAGGCTCTAGGGTTGTTTTGCAAAATCCAGGTTTATCTCTACTAAGTTCCAAAGCTAGTCACAATTTTATAACTCCTAAGTGGGATCTTGTAATTCAGGTCACAACTCTGTTGTGGTCAAGTCAAAGTCTCAATTCATTTCACAAGTCATTTTGAAAAGTCTGACGGGGGAACAGTATGGCCACTCCAACTGTCCATAACCGCGGACGCGGCTATTCGAATAGTTTGACACTCTGCAGAGATTGTACACTTTCACCACAACATTCGATACATCGTCAGGAACAAATCCTGAATTCACCATACTTAGTATGCGGATAATCAATCCTAACCTTTCATTTACACGCCCTAGTATAAGCACCTCTCCTGTGAGTTTGGCCTCCCAACCATGACTCACTGTCATCTTGGGTCTTGCATGTGGACAATCTTCACAAGGTAGCCTCAGCTCAGACCTTGGCCGTGAGGGAACTAATACTAAGGAATATAAGTTTCCAGTCAAGCCCTACCCAATATTAGGGTATTGTGGTTGTACGATAAAATTGGAATGGTATCGCATCTAGACAACCATCATTTTTTTTATAAAGAGCTAAGGCTCATGCCTCAACCTTTTCATTACCAAAAATCATCAAGTGTTTGGAAACACATGTCCAAAACATTTTAATAGAATGATCCATCATTCCAAGGTTTTCATAACTAGTTTTTCCACCAAGAATTCCCATCTAAAGTTGATCAAGTTTTATGCTTAGCACTAGCATCTACAGGTGGGGGTAGTACTAATGAGGGGTGGTAACTAATGGAGTTTTACTAAGTCCAACCTTATATCTTAGACTGATATCAAGGTTTCTGTCCTAGGCCAAATTTTATGCTCTTTATGCAACCTTCAGCACTTTCCACAATCTACCAGTCACTTAAGTAAACTCTAAGTAAGCTTTGATAAAGAAATAAAGTAAGAAGTTAGCAAGTAAAACTAGGATTGGTTTATCAAATGGGTAATCTTGCAAGGGGTAGCTTGCATAGGTAGGGTATCAGCTTGCATAAGTAGGGTGTCTTGCAAGTTTTAGCTTGCATCAATATCAGTATAAGGCTGCTAAAATGCAAGTGTTAGCTTGCCTTGTGCAGAGCAGTGGTTGAAGTTCTCCTCGGTTTCCTCTTCGTAGTATCCTCCTTCCTCCTCGTATCCTTGGTCGGTACTAACGTCTATGAATAAATACGAGGTACACAATCACCAAACAATACTTAACTACTTGCAATCATCACACACAAGGTTCTTATAGATGATCTAGCATCATCTCTACACTACAAGGTTAAGGCTTGGTTTAAGTCTTTTTATTTTTAGAACAATAATTTCTACTCATTGAAAAACTACTTAAGATTTAATATTCTCCAAACTAAACATGGGATCATGTTGACACATGTCATCACCTCATATTGTAGTCCATGGGAATGTGATTTAAAGTGGTGTCACAATTTAATAAGGTTTTACCCTTTTATTTTAATTAATTAAAATGACTAGAAATGCTTATGAAGCATTATTTTATTACTTGAACAATATTTCTGCAAGTAAACCTATATATTTTTATATATTCTGAAAGGTATGGTTAAATGTGATTTTTGAGAGTTGGAATCAACTCAAAAGCTATTATGGTTTAAATTTGAAAAATGTTTGAATGCAGAAAAGCTTCTGCCTTGTTATTTTTACTATGGGTGATCTACAGATCCAAATGACTTGAATCCAACGGGCTTGGATTCAGCATTCACAGACCTTTCCAACAAAATTGGTTTCATCCAATTTGGTGCACTGAATCGATCTGGGTTGATTTTTGAAGTTGGGTACAGAAGTGTGTTTGAATTTAAAAAGAAAAGGTTTAATTTGAATTGCTGGGCTGCGCGAGAAATTCTAACGGGCCGGCCTGCTAAGCGCAGTGCTCCCGCGGGCTGCTTAAGTGGGTGTCTCCACTCGTCAGTGACACGGGGCTGGGCGAAGCGGTATGGGGCAACGTGGATCGTTCGATCTAGTTCTAATCCAACGGCTGGGGGTCATCATCGACGTGAGACATCTCCGGCGAGAACGAAACCTAGCGCGGCCAGTGGGGGGTGCTGGGAGCTCACCGGGGTACGGGCGAGGGTCGGCGAGGCGGGTGAACGACGGCAGAACGGGTGGTCGACGACCCCGGGCGGCTCCAATCGCTGGCTCCTTTCTTCTCCGGCAGCGGCAGGCTCCAGTGAAATTCCGGCGAGGTGGTGCTCGCCTTGCTCTGAGAACGGTGTGGCACGGTCAGTGAGGAGAGGGAAGTGAGATGGTGTGAAGAAATCGTGCGGGGGTGGCCTCTATTTATAGTCGAGCGAGGGGACCGTCGGGGCGTACGATGAGCTCATCGGGGGCGACGTTACAGGAGGCTAATGGCATGGGCAAGGGTAGGGGACGGTGCGGTGTCTCCTGGCGATGCTCAACGACATGGTCGCGAGGCATGGGGATGTGTGGTTTGGTCTGGAACGGGCGATGCTCTGCGCGGCAGAGGCGGCGTCTTCGACGGCAATGTACGGCAAACGGGATGTCTGGCGGTCTCTGGGTCGGTGGCGATCGTGTATGCACGCGTGAGGGCGGCGCTATGGGTGATGGTCGAGGGTGGCGCTGGCGGCGCCTCGGCATGATGGTCTAAGCGCGCGGCTTGTGCGCGTGGTCCATGGCTTGGCAACGCTTGCGGCTAGGACAGGGAGTGGCGGTGGA
Source organism: Avena insularis (assembly GCA_023614405.1). Classification (NCBI taxonomy): domain Eukaryota; kingdom Viridiplantae; phylum Streptophyta; class Magnoliopsida; order Poales; family Poaceae; genus Avena; species Avena insularis. Next base: position 1,094,244 of record JAJUPC010000015.1, on the reverse strand, counting down.
CGGTGGGCTGCCTCCTAGACAAGGTTGGCACGGCTAGTTCTTCCTCTAGCCTGCTGTCCACAATGGGGTGACATTGGGGTGCTCGGCTGTTCACCATTAATGGCAATGGCAAGCTCACAGGGGTGCTAGTGTTGGGCTAAACTTTCTAAATGATCTACTGAGTTGTGTTTGAGCTAACTAGGGAACAAGTTAGGCAAGAATCACTGCACACTATAGTGTTTGTTGTTTTGTTTGATTTGTGTCTGCAACCTGTTTGATGAAATGGCCGCATGAAATCAAGTTTTGAATTTTGAAATGAATTTTGGTGGGTTTGCTAGATTGGTGCTGGTGAGTCTGCAGATGCTTGGGTTTTGAAAGTTGAGCTTGTTTGAGTGGGTTTTGAAAAAGTGGGATCTTCCCATATGAAGAAGATTCAATTTTGAATTGTCATTTAAACTATGCATTTGAAAGTTTTTGGATGATCACAAAGTGGGCCTTGATACCTTGTTATGAGTACATTCAAGGGGTGCAAAGATCCAGAAAAGTTTATGTTAGGTTTTGAAAGTTTGAGACAGCCAAAGTAGGCATGGGAGTTAAATTTGTCAAAATGACCATTCACTTAATATATTTGTTTTGATTTACTTGTCTTTAGGAAAAGTGTGGGAAATGTTTTAGATGATGTTCATTTCACCTAAGAAACATTTTACAAGCAATGGATTACACAAACAAGGTGGTTTTAAAGAAATTCAAAAACTATGCATGCATTCATGAGTTTATTTAGAAAAGTTTTTGTTAACCCTAATCTTGATGATTAGTGTTTGATGATCTAAGTTTGGTATTTTTGGGATGTTACAAACGTGGTACACGCTCTTGAAGGGGACCACCTCGAAGGTCATGCGCTCCTGGCGGTAGTTATTAACATCGCCAAAGGCTACCTGAAGTGTAATGCACCCAAGGGACCTAGCCTCCCGGCCAGGAACTACGCCGTGGAAGACGGTGTTGGTCCGCCTTAGGTTTGCCTCTGTCAAGTTCATCTTTTGCAGTGTATCCAGGTACATGATGTTGATGCTGCTTCCACTGTCCACCATACACTTGGTGAACTCCACGCCATCAATCAAGGGGTTGATGTCCATGGCGTATTGGTTCTCCGTGGGTATAAGGTCTGGGTGGTCCGTCCTGTCCCAAGTTATGGGAACCTCCAACCAACGCAGGTACTGAGGGACTGGGGGGAGAGTAGCCATTAGGATCCTCAGAGAGGTCTTCTGTTGTCGGACGGTGGGGGTGCCAAGGAAAGTGTGGTAGACTGGGGCCTTCTTCGTGAAGGGGTTCTTGCCCTTGTCGTCGCTCTTGGCGGCGTGCTTGGGGTCAACGTCTTCGTCCATGTCACTTGAATCCTTGGACTCCTCCTCCTTCTTCTTCCCCTTGCCCTTGCCGCGTGGTCTGTTCTTCCGACTTCGCTTGTAGCTGGACTCCGGATCTTCCTTGAGGTCGTTGACGAACTTGCAGTGTCGATTGGTATGGGTGGCTTTGCCGTTGACGTCGAGGTGTACGAGGCATGGCATATCACGGTACTCCTCGTAGGTTTGGGGAACGCGGAGCAGTGCCGAGGTGGTTTCACTTCCTCGTTGCTGCCCACGACCGGCTCCCCTTCCTCGGCCACGCTGTCCGCCCTCTCCTCGTCCTGCAAAAGTCATAGCGATCATGTCGGTAGATTGCTTTTCTTCTGGAGCGGTTTTCCGCTTTGTACTATTGTTCCTCCGAGCTTGAGTTGGAACGGCCGTTGCCGGCAAGGAGCCACGAGCATCGTCGGCGGCAACTGCGAACTCACTAGCCAACTGAATCATCTGGTTTAAGTCAAGTTGTTGATTGTCCTGCAAGCGCTTCAGCTTATGTCGGAGCAACGTGCCCCTTTCCAACCCATCGATGAAGGTGGCCATGGCGGTCTGAGCGTGCACTCCTGCGCAGGAATTCTTCATGTCCAGCCAGCGGGAGAGGTAGGCGCGAGATGTCTCGTCTTTCTCTTGCACGCACCGCTGTAGATCGCCCACAGTGCAGGGACGCTTGTATGTACCCTCAAAGTTCTTGGTGAACGCTTCTTGCATGTCCAACCACTTGTAAATAGATTTCTCCGGCAAGTCGTCGATCCATTGACGGGCCGTGCCCGCCAACATTAATGGGAGGTACTTGACGGCGACATTAGGGTTGCCTCCGGCAATCTCCACGGCGTTGTCGTAGTCCTGCAACCAGGTGGCTGGCTTGGCGGTGCCGTCATAGGGCTTGATGGTCTTGTCAATCCGGAAGCCTTTGGGGTAAGTTGCGAACCGTATTGCGGGTCCAAAGCAACGTGGTCCTAGGTATGGTCCTTCCCGGGCCTCGTGGATCTTATCGATCCGCGAACGTGCATCGTATGGCTCCGGGTTCTTCTTCTTCTTATCAACAGGGGATGAGCTGCGTGAATGACGCAGGCCTCCTCCGCCATGGTGACTGCTTGGTGGTGACGGAGGTGGAGGTGGCGGTGGGTTAGCCTTCTTGCTGTTACCCTCCTGTGATGCCTCCCGCCTGTCACGGTTGCTTGTTGGACGCGGAGGGTCATGGCGCGACCTGCTCTTATGTCCTTCGTTGTGCTTTCCGTCATGACGGGTCTGCTCCGTGTTGTCGCGGATGACGATGCCGCACTGCTTTGGTGGGGGCATATCCGTACGATGGTGAGCTTTATAATCTTCGCGATGTCGGGGGGACCGGGGCGGTGGCGATGGGCGACGAGGTCGGGCCTTTTCTCCGTGGTCAGAGGATATTGGGATAGCATCCTTTCTATTGTGCGCATCCCTCCGTCTTTGTTCTGAGGAACCCGTCTGGGACCCGACATCAAGAGGAGATCTGTCCCTTGGCGGCTTGTATCGCTGACCGCTGGCGCTGGGTTAGACTCAAGCCTCCGAGAGGTGGCCTTTCTCGCTTCACCGCTTTGGCCACTAGGTCATAGACCTATTCCATCGCCTCAGCGATATATCCTGCTCGAAGGGTCTTGGCGATGGCGAGGTTAAGGAGTGGGGTGGGCATCACCTTGCCTTCCTTTCATCAATGTATGGCTTGGCTTGTGCCGGCTTCGAGGGAGCCCATCCTAGGTTGCACCGTACACCAGGATCGTTGATGACGCGAGCCAGAGCTTTCTTAGCCTTCTGCTGTTGTAGCAGAGTCTTGTACTCGACCTCCATTGCTCTAGCTTTCTCTATGGACTTCTGCACGTTGACCAGATCTCGATCTAGCTTAGCGCCTTGCTCCGCGATGGCTTGCGCTTCCTCCAGCAACTTCTGGCGTTTCTCATCAAGCTGGGTCACGTTCCGGATATGAGCAACGGTCAGTGGCTCGACGAGGAGATTGCCGTACATCACTCTATCGGCTGGAGTAACCTGGGCTACTGCAGACGTAGATGCTGGAGGTGGCAAGTTTGCGGTGTTATTGTTACTCGGGCCGGTGCCGAGTTCCCGCATTGCCAGACCGGGTTGGGCGGATGAGGCATGTCTTTTGCGCGATCATCGTCAGCAGCAATAAGTGGCCCCTTCCCCTTTTCTAGTGCCATAGGCGGAGCTCGTCTGGGTTGATCTTCATCCATCGCCGTCCCAATGGTGATGAACACTCCTCGGGACGCGACAATGTTGTTGGCCTATTCGTCGCGCGAGTACTCCTCCTCCATCTCCTCCATAACGGAGTCTAGCTCTTCTGGGCTGAAGTCTATTTCCTCTGAATCTGCACTAAAGTCAGCATAAAGCGCGTCAATGACAGAGTCGGAGGGCGCCAGGACTTCCTCGATGACGGGCGGTGGAGGTGCAATGGGCTCGACGATGACTGGAGGCGGTGGTGTTGCTATGACGATGGCGGCCGGAGGTGGTGGTGGCGGTGGCTGAATCGGAGGGGCTCCGTCAATGAGCGCGAGCGCTGTGTGAGCTGCCGCTTCGGCCTCCGCGTAGTTGTTGACGGTGCTCACCATCTCTTCGAGGGTGAGGCGTCCTGTTGCCTGCTGCCATCTTAAAGAATGTCGGAGAAGCGTGCCACGGTCCAGTCCTTCCACGAAGTGATACAGAGCGTTATCATCGGGATAGTGGGCTAGGTCAGCTCGTATGTGGAGCCACCGCCGTAATCGCGGGTTTCGCCTCTCTCAACGCAATAGCCGCCGGATCGAAGATGGTAACCACGCCGACGAACTTGGATCTCTGCTGTCCAGACACACGGACTAAGCCAGCGGATTTGCAGTGATCTTCCACCTTTATATCGTGCACAAGGGCGGTTTGGGTGGGCCTTGAAATTTTCCGATCTTTGCCGGCAAGCTCCAAAGAGAGATCCGACATCGATCCTTCCGCGAACGTATCCTGCCCGTAGGCGGTCCGTGCGGGTCTTGAATTTTTCCGATCTTTGCCGGCAAGCTCCGAAGAGAGATTCGACATCGATCCTTCCGCGAACGTATCCTGCCCGTAGGCGGTCCGTGCGGGTCTTGAATTTTTCCGATCTTTGCCGGCAAACTCTGAAGAGAGATCCGACATCGATCCTTTCGCGAACGTATCCTGCCCGTAGGCGGTCTGTGCGGGTCTTGATGCTCCTCCGACTCCCAGGGAACTAGTGTCCGAGTCGGTTTCGCCGATGAAGAGGTGGATGTCTCCGATAGGAACGATCGAACACCGCGTAGGGTTCGTCTTCGCCGGGATCCAGAACTCGTCGAGAGGGACGATCGGAACGTTGCCGAAGAAGAGAACTCGACCGATGGCTACGGTTTCGCCGATTCCCGCGAAGATCGTGGTCCTCGCCCGCTGAAGAGCCTGAAGAGCCTCTTGCCCCACGGTGGGCGCCAACTATCGTGGTATTGCCGACGAGTACGCCATGGAGGGGTCCTCACAGTGCGTGTTTAGAGACATGGGGTAAGGCGGACGGTTGACGGGTACGAGTTAACACAACTTACCCAGGTTCAGATCCCACAACGACGGTGGAATCCTACTTCTGCTATAAATCACTATAAGGGCAATACGCCGAGTTACAGAGATAGGTTCGCTGTGCGAGGTTGTCTGATGTTGTGCCCTAAAGGCTCCCATAGGCCCGACTTATATAGTCGCCAGGTCCTAGGGTTATAGGGAAAAGTCCTAGCCGGACAGGTTACAAAGTCCTACACCGTCTATTACTAATCTTGTGTATCTTGCACTCCAAGTCTCCGGGTACGCTGGTGACTCCACCGTAGCCTTCCTTTATCCGGCATGAGCCTCCCTTCTGGATCCACCTAACTAGGCCGCCCAACAGGCTATAGGCCATGCTACCGACTATGGGCCACCCGGGTTAGTCGGATAAGAGACATGCTATAATGATACCCATATAGCATATCCCCAACATCAACATTGATGAACAACAGATATAGGAACATAGCTCAATGGATATGATAAGGACTGATATGGAAAGAAAGATATATGATGAATAATCTAGACTTAGTTTCTTTCCTACTCAAACTCACTAAAGAGTTAAGGTTAGGTATTACTATGATACTCATAGTAAGAATAGATAAAAAATAAATAAGTCAAGAGCAAATTATTACATTCTTAACTTGGAATTTATGAGTTGTTGTGTTGAATATGATGATAGGATCCCTTAAGGATCAAATATTAATCCTTTAAGCAATGTATTATGAGTAACATTTTATTATATTTGATCTACCCTTAGATCAAATCATGTCTATCTAAATAAGGTTTTAGGAAAGGTCATATTGCAACTTATCACAGTCAACTTGATGATCTACTTCAATTGCATCAAGTTAAGAGAAGCTTCGATCGCTTTGACAAGTTTTGTTTAAAAGCGCGAAAATTATTCGGATCTTCTATATATGAATACAATAACACATCTGATTCAGCTTATTTCTAGACTCTAATACTAGAATGTTATAGCCGCCTCTCCCGAAAAGCGCTTCTTGTTTTCGCGCTCCAGCGGGCCTTCTCTCCCACGTCATAAGTCGTTATGACCGCTTACCAAGAAATAGTCATAAGCCCTATGAAGCCCTGCACACATCATGGGCCTTCAATGAGAGAGAAAAAACATCTCCCAGCAGGACCGCAAACGGTTTTCTCCTTCGGAGGCTCGTCATATATTCTGTCCAAAAATAAGTCGGAACCATTTTATCACTTCACTCGCCCCCTCCTCCGCCGGCACAGCGGTGGTGCGCCGAGCCCAACCACTTCGCCTCCACCTTCTTCCTCCCCCTCTCAAGCCCTTCCAATGGCCGGACCAGCCCCTGCTGGCGCCGACCCAGACATCCCCCCAAAGGAGGCGCCATCCAGAGCCCCGGAGGAATCGATCGAGGCGGCGCAGCGCCTCCAGCGGGTCCGCGCGAACCTCCGCCTCCCTGACCGGCCCTTCGCGGCCCCGTCCACCGAATACGACGCCGGCCTCCGCGCCCTCCGCCTCCTCGACTTTGTCCGCCTCGACCTCCCCTCCTCGGGCGTCCCGCGCCCTGACCTCGTCGCCGAGCTCGTCGCCAATTACTCCAGCAGTCGCGGGCGGAGCTCCGTCCGTGGCAACCAAATCGAGGTCTCCCTCGAGTCATTCGCCAGGGCGCTCCGCCTGCCTCCCTACGGCACCCCGGCTGGCACCGTCACGGACGGCGCCTCCGCCGCCAGAGAGTTCACCAAGGTCTACATCGGGGCGCCGGCGGAGGCTTCCACCGTCGTCAAGCGCGGGCTGCCCAGCAGCTTCTTCGTCAAGGATGTGAAGCGTGCTCCAGAGTACACAACGGAGCTGCTCTGGGAGCTAGTGAAGCAGGAGATGGAACACCTGGTTCAGAGCGAGAGCACCGACTGGGTGAGCTACTACGGCGCGTTCCTACAGAGGATCATCTGGGTGGAGATGCCGGAGCTCTTCCAACCGGCAACAACGGAGCTGTCCGTGGCAGTTGTGCCTCCGCCGGCGGCACTGGCATTGTCTGTCCCAGCAACAATCCATGAGAACCAGAAGCGTTGCTCTGAGTCTGACATCGATAGATCTGAAGCTAGCTCCAAGCATTGCGACATGGCATCCAAAAAGATTGATTCGGCATCCGAGATTAACATTGCAGTGTCTAAGAAGGTCGAAACCACATCCAAGCAACTTGAGCAAGCAATGGAGTCCCACGACCAAGCATTGGTTACCAAGGAAAGAGATACTAATGATATCGATAGATCTGAAGCGAGCTCCAAGCAGATTGACATGGCGTCCAAGAAAATTGATTCGGCATCCAAGAAGAGGAAGCAGCTGCAGTCACCCAAGACGGAGCGCCGATCTCCACGCTTGGCTGGGTGTGTCCAGGTTGTGCTTAAGTAGTCAAACTTGACTTAATGTACTCACAGTGCCACTGGATTAGTTACTCCAAGAGGTATGTGTACTGGTTCTTAATGATCACACAACTAGATTAATCAGCCGTGATGGCCTTTTGATGGCGAGCTAGCTGACTATAGTTTAGCTGGATTCTCCTGTTGTATAGCCTTGGCATTTATGGATGCTGCTACTAATCTCAGAAATGTACTAGTAGTTTTGCTCTTCCATTTTTGTACTTTAATTTATACTATCATAATTAATTGATGTGTGATGCTTAATGGTGACTGCCACCTGCTCTGCTCGCCAACAACTACACCCTGACTCACTGCACAGCATGTTTGGCCAGACTGTACCCGATGGGGTTGTCCCGCTCGTGCTTGCCGTCGGGTTCACCATCGCCATTGGAATCTGGGAGGTCGACGATGATAGCCAACTAGGACAGGTGTAGGCTATGACATATAGATCACTGGACATCTACTCCCAGTTTCTGAATATTTTCAGAGCCAACAGGGCAGACACAAATCTCTGGAGTTTTTTCAGCTGCCTGCTCTACTGGTGTATATATGTGGCAAAATCTAACTCTGGATGATACCATTTCACAGCCAATAAACCAATTTGGATGATACTGAATCAATATTAACAAGTGCACAGGTTAATCTTAGCCACAGCAAAGCACAATTTTTTTTTGTGGTGCAGGTTCATCCTACTTGTTACTACTGCTGCTGCCTGCTACACACTAACAAAACCAGTCATGTCTACCATAAGCCTGAAGTATCCTGAATGTCGCCTATTCTGAGCCTCGTTCTGCCAATCTGGTGAGTCCTTCGCTGAATTCCCAGAGCGCCCTTCGCCAAGGCGTCGCTCTTGGCCAGTTTGCTCACCTTCTCCTCGTTGCAGTCCACGAAGTATTTACCTATCACTCCCTTTAGCTGGGGTTGGGCCCTACATAACATGTACTTGCTGCTCCCTGAAAAACCGCTGATTGTCTTCATTTAGACAAAAATGAATGGTAAAAATTCTTCAGTACTTTCATCCGGTGACAGTTAGTCATTTATCTTGTTTTTCCATAGTTATAGGCATTGCTAGGAATAATACTTAGTAACAACAAGGACAGGGAAGAACCTGGGGCACATTCTTCCACAGCATGTAGGTGAGAACTAGAATTGCCAATGGTTTGGTTGTCAAGCTGGGGTTAGTGAGGCAGATGTTCGTGGCTAATGCCCTCCTGCACTCCTCCATGTCCAAGGGATCGCTTCAGGACACTCGGAAGTTCTTTGGTGAGATGGCGCCGGACAGGAATGTCGTGTCGTGGAACACGATGATCGGCGGGTAGACACAGACTGGAGAGACCAGCGAGTCATGCACATCTTTAAATAGATGAGGCATCAAGGAGTGTCTCTAAAATGATTTCACATTGGCCGATATATGCGGCAGTTGACCTCGTCGTGGAAGAGTGAAACAATCTATTTTAGGTTTGTTCCACAGTCAACGGTAACCTGATGCTAGAGATAGGAACATCAAAATGAAATAGATGTGGCGCATGGGCTCCAAAGGCATATATTCATCTCCACGTAGGACTGTCTGATGAAGCCTGAAAGTAAAGCACATCCGTAAATAGTGGAAGCCTGCCTAGGGTTCATTTGAATTTTGAACGGTGGATAATACAGTTTGAGTTATTTAATTTTAGATTCACATTTCACTAGTATGGAGAAATACTGTAAAATAGTGTTTTGCCAGCTAATCGGATCAGTTTAAGACTTTCTACAGATATCATGGTTCACTGGACAATCAAGTCAACTGACTGTGCAGACAGTTCGGTCAGTGACATTACATCAACAGCAGGCAGGAGTCACTACCTTGGCTCGGAAACAGTCAGTTCATCAGATTGGCAGGACACCGAAGAGCATCTTGACTGCTGATCACCTGTAAGGAACCAACCTGTTCTTAGCGACATAGGTGACTGCTAATCACCTGAATGCTAATCAATATGGGAAGAGGTAGGTTTTGCAATGCTGGGATCACAGATGGGTGAAAAAGCTCCCTGGCGCTCACTCGTGACCACAGGTAACACTAGTGTTTTCTATGTGTATTTTATTTTTTCTGATTTTGTTTTAGTTTGAAACTTGGAAAGTACAATGCAAATCTGGGAATTCTACAAATTTATAAATCCCAGGAAAATTGAAATATGTTTTTTTCGCAACTTTGAATTTTTCTGATGTTTAAATTTCAAAAGTTGCAATTTTCTGAGTTCAAATTTCTGTAATTTTCGGAAGTTCGAAATTTGGAAGTTTGAGATTTGAACGTTATTTTTTGAAAAGACTGAAATTTAGAAATTGAAATTCTGGAAGTCAAAGATTTACAATTTTTTGAAATTCTGATAGTTTAAAGTTATGAAAGTTATATGATTAGAGAAACAGTCAAGGATGATGAGGATCTTGGTAGATCTTAACTAGTACATTTAAGTAATTACACAGGGATAATACCGAATGTAATCAAGTAATGCAAGTAAATTCTGTTATAATAATTAACAAATTTTACTATATGGCTATTTGCTTGGGCACTAGCATTTCCATGCATTCTGGATGCAGTTTTCTCTAAACAAGCTATACAAGATGTTAAGAATCAATAGTGATGGCTTTGGATCTCCTTTGCACACCCTCGTAAACCAATTGGAATGTTTCCACTGCTGATGAGTTTTTCATTGAGTCGGAGAAGCGAGAGAATACATGAAATGGAGCTGATATGTCTAAAGTAGGTCCTCCTCCTTATCCTTGTTAACTCCGCCAGATATACTGCATTCAGATAACCAACAATAAGTGTGTTATCATACTTATTACAGAATGTCAGTTAGGTACTGATGATCCTATAAATGAAATTAAATCCTGACCTGCAGTTTGGTTTTATCGGCCTTCGGGATGCATGATAGCTGAAAATATGTCTTCCTGTGCTGCGGTGCTAACTGTTGAGTGGATCGATGGTTTGTTTGAATGCACCTCTATTATCTGACGTGATGATGCCCCCCTAGTACAGCTGCTATTGTAGCTTGCACTATCCTGCAACTGGAGTGCGAGCTCAAGGTTCCAAAGCACATCACCCATTGCTGGCCTATCTATGCTACGATCAGCAACACATTGCTCTGCTATCTCTGCAAATTTACTGAAGCACTCAGGGGTGATTTCCTCCTTGACACGAGGGTCAATAATCTCTTTGAGTACACCTTCCTTTCGGCAAGATAGCGCCCAGTCACGCAAGCTCACTTGCTCCTCTGGGAGCAGTGTGTTTATCACAGGGCGTGCACACAGGATCTCCAACAACACTACCCCAAAGGAATACACGTCTGATTTTTTGGTGAGACGCTGCAGCCGGAAGTACTCTGGATCAAGATATCCAAAGGTGCCTTTCACAGCGGTGCTCATGTGGGTATTTTCAATATCTGGACTAGCTTTGGATAGACCAAAGTCAGAAACCTTTGCCACTAACTTATCATCCAATAGGATATTGGTGGTCTTAATGTCACGGTGGATGATTCCTTGCTCTGAGCCAGTGTGGAGGTAATGCAGTCCTCGGGCTGCACCGATGCAAATCTCAAGGCGCTGATGCCACAACAGTGTCGGGCGTCTGGTGTTGTACAGGTGCTCCCGCAGAGTCCCATGTGCCATGTAGTCATACACCAGAATCATCTCACTCTTATCCTCGCAGTATCCAATCAGAGACACAAGGTGGCGGTGGCGGAACTTGGACAGCATCTCAATCTCTGTCTGGAACTCATGAACACCCTGCTTAGACATTGGGTTGCAACGCTTGATTGCCACCTTGGTGCCACTATCTATCTTTCCCAGATACACATTCCCAAACCCACCTGTGCCAAGTAGGAAGGATTCGTCAAAACTGTTGGTAGCAGCCTCAACTTCAGCAAATGAGAAGTGGCGGCAATGACTGGAAGGCAGTGTCGACGTGCTGTTACCATAATCCTTTGCTATCTTCTTTCGTCTGCAGATGATGTAAATGCCAAAACATGCGATCAAAAGCACTGCGAAACCACCAACAGCTCCGGCAACGCCCTTTGATTTCCCTCCACCAGACGCCTTTGGCAAGTAGGAAGGCTTGTCACCGTGGCTGGGATTGACATCAGGCTCTGGTGGAAGTGGAGGATTGAGCCCAGCAAGATTGTTCAGTCCGTAACTCTGTAGCTTGAAAACCTCAAGACCATTCAGTATTGCATCAAAGTACTCTGGTCTACTTGAAATATCAGGGTGAAGTGCAACCCACATGTCCACCTGACCGGAACCAACAGTGAGGATAACGTAGTCCGTGTATGTTGTTCTGGCGATTCCTCCGCTCCAGGCGATGATATCCATTTGCTCCTCCACTGTCTGGTTGTTGATGTAAATGAAGAATGACCTCTGATTCTCCTTGGTAATAGGATACTGGATTTCACAGAAATGGAACCTGAGGAGGTAAGAGAATCCTGCATCAACTGGTAAAATCCATGTAAGGTTGTAGTTCAGGTTGATCTGTGAATTTCGTCCCATCGACCGAGCTGTACCATAGACACCAAGTGGCGCGGTGTAATTTGGCACTTGGGGTGTATACTCGATAGTCAAATTACTATCTTTGGAGAAGGTCACCCCATAGGCACCAAATATGTACGGGAAATCAATGCCCCATGAGCGGTAAAACCCCGAATCATATCTCGGGGAAATGGCTGGGCCTCCGACGTTGAGTCTGTACATAGTCTGGAAGGCTGTGTCAGGGCTGAATGAGAAGGGGGCTGGGTTATCACCGTTAACCAATCTTGTGTTAGCTGCTGTGAATATGTCAGGCGTGGGTATTATCTCAATGCCATTCACAAATGCATAAGAACCATTCCGATGTGCTGAAGGGGCAAATGTGAGGTCTAGGCTGCCTGTAGAAACATTCACCGAGAATTCACGGACAAGGTAGGCAGAACTCATGCCACTGAAGTAGGCATTGGAGACAGCTGTTTGCGAAGCATTGAACTCATTTAAGAGGACAAGGTTTGTTGCGGTGACACTGAAGTAGGCATCGGAGACAGTATAGTTTCCATAAGAAATCGGATAGAAGTAGAGGCGTAAGAACATGCGGCCTGAGCTGACAGGGAAGGAATAGGTGTAATTTGAAGTGAAGATGCGGGCAGTCATCCAAGGGACATTGGAGGGGAGTGAATGATCTTGGTACGAAGCAGTGGCTGCGACTCCTTTTACTGACGGCGCGAACTTGGAGTCGGCATCCCCGTCCCAAGTACGATCAATATCATCATAGTTTTCCTCTGATTCTCCGCAGTTTAGGAAGATTTGTTCAGAGGGAGTAGAGTTGTCACCAGCTGCCACGGCGAGCGACACAAGAGCCAACAGTGCAAGGGTGGCTGGTAGAATTGGGAATGCCATTTCAGTTGTTGGTGCACCAGGATCAACGATCCGGGGACTCTGTTGCAACTACATGATACAAGATAGCTTCATGAACAGTTGCATACATTGGACAGTTCTGGGATATGTGGAAAAATATCAGGAAAAACAGAGAGTTGGAATAGTATTACTGTTTTCTCTTTTCTGGTTTGCATATACGTGGTCTGAAAAACGCGCGTTTCTTGGCCCTTAAACGCGTTTTTCTGGTTTGGGTGGATAAGGGGTCTGGTAGAGATGCTCTTAGGCACAACCACAGAGGTATAGAACCTGCAATTACAGCATAAGAAGCAGGAAGTTCAGTAAACAGAATGATGGCAAGATGAACTATACTTCAATTTATGAAAGGCAGAACATCCACGGCTCCCATACTCTACTCATCATTGCAAGAATTTGGACAAACTGAAAGTTTATGCTGCTACTACTACTACTACTAATCATTGCAAAAATTTCACCTAACCGAAGTTTCTGATATCGCCAAAAAATGGGAACTGTACCAAAAAGAGGACGAAGACGGTGACCTGTTGGTGGAGCCGCAGCTGCCGCGAGGGAATGGCAAAAACCACTAGAAAAGCAGCCATAGAAGAAAGGTCATACAGGAGACTGGTTTTGCTCTCTGTCTGGGGAGATTTGATTTTAACCCCCCAGCTCGCATGCCTTTGATCTTATACCCCTTTTTTCGTCTGCCTAGCTCCGAAACCCCCTGTTCAGCCTGACTGTCGCTGATTGCCCCTTTGGCGTTGTTATCTGTTCAATTAGCACGTAATGAGATCTTCACAGCAAAACTCATGCATAAATCAGACTAAAACAAGGGAATATGATGTTACCTTTCCATATCGATCACACCCCTTTCTTAATCCAGCCCCTCCCCACTTAAATCCCCATGTCAATCTCTCAAAGACCTATGGTTTCTCCGATTTAGACAACACAAGAGAGAAAGCGAGCAAATCCACGAAAAATGGAAGGGAGAAGCTGAACCTACCTTGGGACAGCAATGGAGGGCGGCGGGTGGGGAGGGGAACGCGACAAAGCAGCAGCAAGGGGCGACGGACGGCGGGGCGCAGCGGCTGGCTGGATCGGGAACTAGCAGAGACAAGTGAAAAGAACAGGCCAGACTCCTCTCTGTATCGTGTGTTGAACAGATAACAGCGCCAAGGGAGCAATCAGTGACAATCAGGCTGAAAGGTAGGCAGACAGAAAAAAAAAGGGTCGGAGGTAGGCAGACGAAAAAAGGGTATACAGATCGAAGGCGCGCGTGCGAGCTGCGGGATTTAAAATTAAATCTCCCGCTCTGTCTGGTGACCGTGGCCACGCATTTTCCGGCCCCTTTCCCTTTCTCTCCCTCATCTTACTTACGCTCTAGAAAAGTCAGGTCCTAAAATAAACACGGACATTTAAAAACTCTGTCGGACAGGTGGATTCCCATCTTTACAACCCACACCTTTATCCACAAATCTCTCGTTCTTTATTTGTAGTACGATCCTTCCCAGATCCAGTCTGACCATCATCCATCTCCCCTTCCCGTTCTGCTGTGTGGGGTGACCATCGTCCATCTCCCTTCCAGTTCTGTCTATGTTGGGACACCGGCGACGATGACCGAGGACCCCTGCCGGCGTGCGGACACCCATCCCCAAGAACTGGGGCACTAGAGTCTGGAGTCCGGCGACGCTTGGGGTAGTGGTCATGGCACCGTGCGGTTTGATATACACCTCTTTAAAGGGCACCAACGTGCCCTGCCTGCTGCCTCAAGCAGAGTACCATTTGGGCATCTACAACGCTAGCGCTTAGAGCATCTCTAGTCACGTTCCCAAATGACAAATGACACCTGGTAGAAATGATGATGAATCAGTCGTTTGGTGGCCGCCGCGCCATGCAAAGTTTAGTGCAAAATAATCATAAAATTCAAAGTTCCTGCCACCTTTTCATCGCGATCGATCGTCGGCCAGAATATTACCGAACCGATGTGGATGAACTAAATGAAAATATTTTTGATGCGTCGTCGCCTGTGGCTCTACCTCCAGATCGACGATATCCTCATGCGCCTGCTCGTGGTACTCTCCCATCACCGATGCCACTGTCGATGCTGATGTTGTTGTCGCTCTATAACTACAGCTTCTGCCGCTGCCACCGCCTTCACCGTGGCATTTTTTTTTGCAGGATCATGTCGCGCTAGTACATGTGCGCCGCTAGCATTTGGGGGTCCATCCTCGACGTGTCGGTGGTCAAGATGAGGAAGTCTTCCTTCCCTTTCTTGGTCACGACCCTTTCCTTCTTGGTCACGACCCTTTCCTTCTCGATCACGATATTCTCATCTTGCTTGGGCAACAGAGACTTCCACCTTTCATTGTTCTTCTCCCCTTGGATGAGCAAGTTCGGCAAGACATAGGCAAGACACTTTTCAATCGACGCCTGAACCTCGTCGGATGATGCCGCTTGAGCCATGGCTTCCTTGGCCTTCTTGTTCCCGATTGGTGTCACACCGAGGTGGGTCAGCTCCCTTAGCCAAACTCCTCCATTTCTCGCACCCTTTGCGCTTGATGTAGCAATGCATTAAGGCAAACGGTTTACCCTCATTTTTTAACTAGTACATCTCTAGCGCCTTGTCCAACTAATAAGCATGAAAACACATCGACGATCAACACAACAATGCAGAACAAAGATGATCAACATGAAAATGCAGAATAAGGACGACATGGATAAACCCTCTTTCATCGCCATAGCTTATGCCATAGCAGAAGATGCCACATGAGAGAAGAAACGGGCAGATGCTGCCATGAAGCTTCCCTGATAATCACGAAGAACCACTCAAACAGCACTTGCATGGACATCATGATGGTAAGAGGCATCACATTTATTTTTACCTGCCGAGGCTTAGGTTTTGACCATCTCTCCAAATTCACCGAGTGATGTTTGATGCTACTCTTGCAGCATTTGCGGTAATAGGCAGAATGGAAATCTTGCACTTGTACATTGGTGGGACAGCCTCATTGTGAGTTATTTGGCGACGAATCCACCAAAGGTACCAATAGGTGACGGAGATTGTTTCCTTTAGGTTAATATGCTCCAGACCCGGGAGAGGGCAATCCTTCATCCGCAAAAGATGTTCTAGAACAACCGATCCAGCCCTATCAATCACCGTAGATTCCTCTATGATTTTATGTAGCCCAAGGGATACCCACATCTCATGCGCCACCGGGCAGCGAAATATTAGGTGTAAAACGAACCTCGGCCCCTTGATGACAAATTGGACAAGCACCATCATAACCAATATGCCGGTTTGCCAGAATGCCTTTAAGTGGAATAATACCGTGGAGAGCATGCCAAATAAATATTTTCATTTTTCCTGGAATTTTGAGTTTCCAAAGGTTTTTCCATACCGGATTCGTAGCAGAACTTCCATGTAACGCCAATTGCACCGCCCTAGGCTCAAATTGGTGCTTCCACTGTAGGTGATAACCAGGCCATATAGCGTATTGGCCATGTTTAGTGTACTGCCAGGCTATGAAGTCATCAAAGCCATGCTGATTAATGGGGATTTGAAGAATTCAGCCTACATCAGCCGACCAGCTCGTCATCCCAAAAGCCCATGTATGGATTAATAAGTCCAACCTTTGTAAGAACAGTCTAACCCCGCGGATTTATAATTTTCTTGCCAGCACCCGATGGTATCCACGGGCCAGTCCAAATATTAATCGACTTCCCATTACCAACTCTCCACACCATGTCTCTCTTGAAAGTAGCTAAACCAGCTAGCAAGCTCTACCATGTGAACGATGAACCTGCCATGGGTCCAGCATCCAGAATATCTCCATGAGGATAGTATTTAGCCTTAAGAATCTTTGCGCAAAGAGAATTTGGTTTTTTTATAAGCCTTTAAATTTGTTTGGCCAACATAGTAAGATTAAAGGAGTGGAAATCCCTGAACCCATACCCCCTTCACTCTTCGGGTAACATAGCTTCCACCATGCTAGCCAATGCATTTTTTTGCTATTCTCATCACCCCCTCCCCCCCACCAAAACTTTCATATAGCATCCATTATCCTTTTACACACACCAATTGGAATTTGAAACACTGACATTGCATAGATAGGAATTGTTTGAGCCACGGCCTTCAACAATATCTCTTTTTCACAAATATAAAGTTGTCGTCACAAGTATTGTTGATTATGCACTTCCATTGTCAATTTTGCGCCGTGTGATCCGAATGTCCAAAAACTCTTTGGTCTCCTTCATGTTACCAATCCTTGCGCCAGTTTGTTTGGGCTTTCTCTGGCAGTCCCAAGTCCAAGAACTCTTTGTTGGCATGCACCTGGAGAGTTACTCCGCCGGTGGCCCCCATTGGCCAGCCTTTGCATTCGGTGGCGACTTGTACATGGAAAATGGCGAGCCATAGGGGAAAGTAAGGTGGGCAGCCCAGATAGTAGCATTAGAAAAAAGCGATGGAAATCACGATTTGAAATGCGGCCCCAAATCATGAAACTTTATGTTGTATAGAAGGCTAGCAAATGGAGAAAAAATGGAGGTCGGAAAAGAGAGGTCGCGACTCAAGAACACGATGAACTCACCCGGCCTCGCCTTCGCAATATCCTCGTCATCTCGGATCCGCCAGATGTTGTGATGCCACTCGGGAAGTATTCAAGCTGAAATGTACGGCAGGAAGTGGTGAGCCTTCACCCTCGATCAGGACCAAGCTCCTTTCACCGTCATTACGACTTTGCCGAGTTTGACCTAAAGGATGTTGGGGATGCCAGAAGCCGTAGAACAAGAGGATGAAATGGGGGAAGAATTTTGGCACTATACTTCTCTTCACTCTCTTCGTTCAATTTTAAAGGGAGACGGCGCGAAATTACCATGCGGCCATCCGGCATGCACGGTGACTATTGGGCGCCGTGTGAACGTGCCGGAGTTGCAGCCACAATCTCGCCGCGTCTACGTGTTGTGGAGATCGTTGGCTCTATAACTTATGCATGCATTTTGATCTTCGTTAATGCGCCTGCTCCATCTCGAGGCGACTCCTCGAGATGTCAAGTCAAGACAGGCTGGTGGACGATGCAGGAGACGAAGCGACAATTACTAACTATCAAAAATCTGTGAATTGACGTAGTGACAACTCCCAAAGTGGCAAAGTCATCTCACCACGCGACGGGAAACATTGGCATCACGAGGCGTCCCAATGGACGCACTCGGGGACTAATGAAAGGGGAATGACCAACATGATAGGCCCATCACGCGGAGTCGTCGTGGAGACTGCAAGGCCAGACGAAGCCCACCGGAAGCAAGCTCATTCTAGAATGCCCAGTCAGTCGACATGAGGAGCAAGTTACGGCCCAGACGACATTATTCTCGCCGCCTTAGCGCAAACGCCATCTAGTCCTAGTTGAATCACCACCTCCTTCGACTCTGTAATGGACCTAGTGCAATACAATCTCACGCAGGAGCAGGTCCTTACCTCCACCGATAGGGGACGAACCTGGGTAGAATCTGTGTGACCAATCTCGTTTCAGGAATGCCTAAGCACTCTGCACTCTCATAAGCTATCCATGTAGCATCTGGCGGATCTATGCACGGACAAAAAGTTGGTTGCAGCAGCATTATAGGTAGTTATTTCTTTTTTTTTTTAGAGTTGTTATATAGTTGCTGCACTCGGTTGATAATTTTGCACCATTGTTGGTGGTTATTTCCTTTGGTAGCTAGATACATTTTTTTTGGCTTGCTATACGAACGTACCTGGTTTTTGTTGTCAAAGTATTTGAGGCAGTGTTGGCCAAGCCCAATTCCAGACGGTACCATTTGTGTCTGCGCCCAGGCACAGGCAGTGCACTTGCCCAAACAATTGGCGCACCGTGGACGCACGCACCAGAAGGGAATCGGGCTGGCGTGCCACGTCCGACCCTCACGGGAGCAAGTTGTAGAGATTTCGAGACCGACGATAGGTCGGTACGATTTTGGGTCGCTACCCCGCTTGTCAGCGACTCGAGATCACACGCCCGGCCGGCGCGCGATAGGACGAGTTGGACTCGGACTGGGATCGGGCTAGTGCTGGCCAATATATTTGCCCCACCAGCAGCCGGCCCGTCTCCTCCACCCCAGACGATAGAACCAAACCATAAAATCCCGAAGAGTCCAAGACTAATCAATCACCCGCAGACGCCGCCGACCCCGACGACCCCGACGCCGCATAGCATGGCGAACCGCTACTTCGTTTTCGAGAAAAACTGGGCGGCGAACCCCCCACCGAGACGGACAACCACGGAGATCCCTCCCGGCCTGCCGCCGGCCGACGGCCACTCCCCGCCGCAGGTACGCGTCTCTCTGGCCCCTTCTCCCGCTCTAGAACTCGACAAGTTCTTCAATTCTGTTCTTTCTCTTCTCCCTACATGTCGTTTTCATGGTTCACGCTAACTGAATTTCGACCGTCTTTGCATGTGCAGCAGGGCTGGATTCCGGTCCGCGTCGAGTGTACGCACTTCACGAGACCCGACGGCACCCCGGAAGTCCTGCAACTCTACGGCAGGCCATGTTCTCCCAACGCCGCCGCTCGTCATGACTGGACAGACCGAACCGACATTGACAGGGCGGAGCGGCATCGCCGGTGGTCTCCCGAGCCGCACCAGGTCGAGGGGGCGACGAGGGTGGTGTGCCTTGCCGAGATGCTATCGGTCGAAGAGCTCCAGGACGACGACGACTACCAGGAGGTGTTGGACGACGTCAGCCAGGAGGCGCGCAAGTTCGGCGACCTGGTGAAGGTCGTGGTGCCTCGGCCAGGCCAGGCCGGAGCCGGGAAGGTGTTCCTGGAGTACGCGTGCCTCGACGACTCGATCCAGGGGAAGATCAGGTTGGATGGGAGGTGGTTTGCCGGGAGGAAGATTGTTGCTGGCTACTACCCTGAGGACAGCTTTGCTGCTGGAGACTATGACGAATAACCACCTGCCTTGTACATAGAAATTTGGTGCGTGAGGAAAAAAAAACTGTCTCGGCTTATGGGGAGGACCCTGACACACGCGGGTGCATGGTTTTTGTATGGTGGCTTATGAGGATTAAGGTTACAGCATGCACATGAAACTAAGCTTGGCTTTATGGGAAAAATATGGCAATTTTTAGAAGGTCCAAATTTAGCATTTTGGCTTAGGAATACGCAGGAACAAAAAATCTAGAAACGATGACTCGTGGAGAAAGATGAATTAAAAAATAATAACTTGTATTATCGAGACGTGTGGTTGCACGTGCACACTAATAACTAGTAACTAATAAAAGTTATTTGCTGATTTGGTATGCCGATAGGCATTAAAAAATCATATGTAGTCTTTACATCTGTTTTTGTGGAAGTCACAAACTAGAACATAATTCAGCAAAACTTTATACTCCCTCCATCCCGGTTTAAAGGACACAATTTGCAAACCATGCAATCCCAAAATACTTAGACACAAAAGCATTTAATCTCTGTAATTACTCCGTATGAAAACAATAAAATAATTGCATGCACATGTGTGAACAAATGTGAACGCTTTGCTAACTCTTTTTCTCCTCATGCATGTTCTTTTTCACACTATTAAATGAACCAATTAGAAGACACCTAGGGTCCAGAGAATTGCAAATTATGTCCTTTAAACCGGGATGGAGGGAGTACTAGTATGTATGTACATATATGATATTGTAAAGATGTTTTTAAAGAAAGAGTAAAGTTTTCGTGTGTTTTTTTGCAAAACAGGCTACATGGAGCTTGGGTGAAGTTTTCGCGTTCTCGGACACTATAATCTTTTGTGAACATAATTGTCAGCTACAGTAAGTTTCAGAGTGGTACACCCTACCAACCTCTAGGTTTAATGTCACATTAACTTTGCACTAGTATGCATGTGCACCAGTACATGTTCTTCCAATCGCATCCTTGCAAGGCAACTCCATTTTCAGCCACACGTTCGTCACGTCAGATCCCGGCCAAACTCCGCTTGCTGCACTCCGTCACCGTCGGATCGCATCCGTTTCCTAGCCTCCACTCGTTCCATTCCCTGATCGTGCCATCATCTTCACTTCGGACCTTTTCCCAGTTCATGGACGCGCACCAGCAGAGCACACCCGACGCGGTTGCGGTGGCGTTGGTCACGACGGAAGACGACGAGCATCATCCCGCGCTGCACAGTCACAACGTGGCAGAGGTGGTGGCCGCGCTGCCTCTGGAAACACGGTGGCTGCCCCTGGCGCTCCGCCGGTACCGCGGCTACTGGCTGCCGGAGGCGTACATGCCGGCGCTGGCCGCCTTCTACGACCATTTCGAGCCGGCGCCCACAGGCGACGTGCTCCTCGCCACCTGCCCCAAGTCCGGCACCACCTGGCTCAAGGCCCTCGCCTTCGCCACCGCGCACCGCGCCACGCACCAGCCCTCGTCCGCGCACCATCCGCTCCTCCGCACCGGCCCGCACGGCCTCGTCCCATTCCTCGAGGCAGCCTTCCTCGGCGACGATGTTGGAATTTGCCCACGTATCGACTACATCAAACTACACAAACAAGCGCGTTCGACAAATTTTATGACCAAGGGCACGTGTCATGCCCATTCTTTTTCTTTATTTTTTTCTCAACTTCCACAATGTTACAAAACTTAGGTACACCAGTGTGTATATACGATTAACCCAATGTCCTATACCTACTCGTACTAGGACACATCCAATATAGTAGTACGTACACGACCAAGACTCGCACTAGGACTCACCTATATGGCACAAACCGACTATGAAAACTACACTTTCCAAAACTAAGAAACCTAGCTAGACAACTAACTTGACTCTCTTACCAGGATTAAGCTAACAGACGACGCGCGAGGCGTCCTCGCCGCGTGCCCGTCCCCGCCCCGCGTGCTCGGCGCCCACTGGGCGTACTCGAAGCTGCAGAGCGCGTCACCGGCGTCGGAGGTGCACGCATCGCGTACCTCTGCCGGGACCCAAGGACGTGCTGGTGTCGTGGTACTGGTTTCTCAAGAAGTTCATCGCTCACACCGGCGATGATCACCGCGAGGTCGACTTCGGCGAGCTCTTCGAGGTGTTCTGCGAGGGCCGCAACGGGTGCGGGCCCGTGTGGCGCCACGCCCTGGAGTACTGGGAGGCGAGCAGGAGGCACCCGGACAAGGTGCTCTTCCTCGGGTACGAGGAGATGCTGCGCGACCCGGCGGGGAACGTCCGGAAGCTGGCGGTGTTCCTGGGGTGCCCGTTCACCGCGGCGGAGGAGAGCGCCGGGATAGTGGACGCCATCCTGGAGCTTTGCAGCCTGGAGAAGCTGAGGAACCTGGAGGTGAACAGGAGCGGCGCGCCGGTGCTGGCCGTCTCCAACGACGCCTTCTTCAGGAAGGGGGTGGTCGGTGACTGGCGCAACCACATGACGCCGGAGATGGCGGCCAGGCTGGACGGGGTCGTGGATGACGCCCTGCGAGGCACCGGGTTCTCGTTCGCCACTGACTCCGGCCACCACGCCGAGGAGCACGACGGAGTGCCGGTAGGAAATTTAAGCACCATTTTGCCATGATGCGGTCCATGGAGCGAACCAACCAAAATCAATGAACTTTAGGTGGAATCTACTCCACGGATGACGAACTTTAATTTACTGTTCCCGCGGTACGAGAATAAAGGTTGACTCCTTTTGCTATGTGATGAAGGCATCTCATTGTATTTTGGTACACTAGAACATGATATGTAATACTCTCTACGTCTAGAAATAACCGACTTAGGTTTGTCTAAATTTGACGGCATCTAGCTAGACAAGTTTTAGTGTATAGCTACATTTATATCTAAATAAACTCAAGTCAGTTATTTATAAACGGAGAGAGTAATTAAGGCTAAGGTTGTACCAAATAGGCATGGTACTAATTCGGCGACCTTAGTTTGTATCTCGTTTTATTATCTATGTGTCCTAGTCGGTTAGGGTTAGTCGAATGCCTTATCACTTTGTCCTATATAAACAAGAGGGGTATCATAATATTAGAGGAGCTGAAAATTATAAAAAACTTTGATTTTCTCGTTTGTGAATCATTCCTCCAGGGTTGGCGTCGTGACGATGTATCTACGCTCGTATGATTATCTATCTTATTGATATTTGCATGAAGGTTCTTATGCTATCATTTTCATGCTTTGGTGTTAGGCGTGTTCTTCATCAAAATGTTGTGTGCTGGTTAATCTATTCTAGCGTGAGGTTCGTCGTTCATCGTCGAGTTGCTCGCAAGATTAGTTTCTCCATCTTCAGGTTACGTGTATTATATGATTGAGAGATTTTTATCCGATCTATTGGATCAGGAGGCGCATTATGAAAGATCGGACTAAATAGTCTTTATCATCGTGTGCATGAGCATGTAGACTTAATACATGAAACCAATAGAGAGGTGGGCATATGCGGGCTAGGCTTAGAAAAAACTCGTCCGTGTATGTAACATAGTCGCCCGTTGTTATAATTTAGTCATCGCACACATAATTAACTTAATCCCCCGGACCCCAACATGGGTGGGATCCATCAGCACATGTGTCTTCTGATTGGCTGCCGTATCGGGTTTAGCTTAATTTTTTTTTTAAACAGGAGAGCCCCGAAGGGGCAGGAAGCCTCAAATTAAATTACGACGATGAAGCTACACATTTTCACGCGCTGGATCCTAAGAAATAGGAAAAGGAAAACAGGTCTAGACGCTTTACAAAGAGCACCCTAGAAGATAAACAAAAAACCCAATTGGGTCCTCCTTCCAACACGCCTCTGTTTCTGACTGGCCTCACGATGGAGGTTGAAAGAGCACCGGGTCTCGCCGGTGAGCTTGATAGCCTCGATGCGGCTTGGATAATCGGTTGCCTGCATGCCTCCGATTTGGATCTGCAAAAAAAGATGGCTTCACTTCTCCAGGAGAGTTCATCACCGCCATCGCTCAGATCAACATCCATGGCAGACGCAACCTCCGCATCTAGATCAGGAGAAGATACTGAAAAACAGCAACGATGAGCTTCCAGGATATGCCGCCGATGCGCCTAGAAACCAAGCTCCTACCTCAGAGCTCCTGCCCGAGATGAGGGAGGGAAGCCATAGAAAATGCATCTGCAGCAGATCCAAAGATAGGGTCGCCCAAGGAGAGACCAGGCTGCGGCGTCACCAGAGTAGCCCCCCTCGCCACCAAGGCCGGCCAGGAGCCACTTCAGCTCACCACGCAGTGCAGGACGACAACCTTCCCCCTCGCCGCCACGGCCGGCCGAGAAGAATCGATGCCTGCAGGACCAGGTCTTCACCAGGTAACCAGCGTTGGATTTATTCCAGGAGGCAGTGTTTCTCCACTCCACTTCCCCCTCCGGCCATCGGAGTTGAAGGAGAAGAAGGAGGAACCCTAGGGCTGGCTAGATCTCAACGCCAAGATCTACCCATCCGCTCCATCTACTGGGCATAGCGCCCGCAACCGGCATATCTCCAAACCTACCCCTAAACCTATCTACTCCGGTGCTCCCCCTTCTCCAACTCCGGCCGGCAGAGCCGATGGAGAGGAGTCGGGGGAGGCCCAGCACGAGGGCGGCGACTCTCAACGGGAGGAGGGGGTGGAGAGCAGACTACTTGGGGTTGGTTCCATGTGTGGTTTAGCTCAACTTGGGTTTCCGTTTGCTTTTCCGATGGTGGTCGGTCTAGTGTCTCCCCGACACAAAACCAGAGTAATGCAACTCAAATGTTTTGTGTGAGCTCGTTAGTACTATGTCACCAAAGAGCTTGATCTTAATTTGGTCAAGTGGCAAATAACAAGTATCCCATCGACACCTTTTTAAACAGGAAGAAAATGCAACTAAGTTGAGCCATATATGCTTATTTCTTCTTCTCTTTGAGCATGATGTATTATAGGGTGTTTGCTCCGGTATAATCCCCCTCTCCCCCTACTGAACCAAACTCAAACAGAAGGATGACTGAGATCACTAGATACCCGTTCGTAACTAAGGGTATGATCTTCAGAATACAAGTATGGGAAAAAAGACACCACTCTCGTGACCTTCGACACCCCTGCAGGCGACCAGGCTGCGCCGCCATCACCTCTCCCCAGTCTCCTCCTCCGTTTCCCTCTCGCCGTTGCCGGCTTGCATCGTTGGGCAAGGACCGGACGACACCGGCGTCGGTGGCCCCTCGACATCCCACTCTCGGCTGGACTCTGCGCAGGGCGGGTGGCTCCGGGAGGTGTCCTCAAGCGCCTGCGGCTCGGCGGCGGGGCTTCTCATCGTGGACCTGGTGGTGAAGTGGCAAAGTAGGGCACCCGTTGGCAGTGATGTGTTTCAATGGCACGGGTAGGCAGCGGAGACACCCGCTCAGCCCAGATCTGGGTCCTTTTGGGCCCCATCTGGGCTGGAGCAGGCCAACGTCCATCCTAGCAGCATCTTGGCTCCCTGGAGGTGGAGGTGGAGGGTCGGCAAGCACTGGGGATGGTGGTATTACGTGTTGGTTTGCTGCAGTGGGGTGGCGGGGGATTTACGGGCCCGACCTGGGCATCGACTTGTTACTCTCTTTGGATCTTTCCAACATATAGCATCTTCGTCAGCTCGATATTAAAAATGTCTTCCTCAATGGCATCCTTGATGATAAGGTATACATGAGACAGCCTCCTAATTTTGCTCATCCTGATAAAAATATGATCATTGTTGTCATCTTGTCAAGTCTATATATGGTCTGAAGCAGGATCCTCATGTCTGGCATGCCCACCTTAGCTCTGTTCTTTGCACATTGGGATTCTCACCATCAGTTGCTGGTACTTCACTATTTGTACTTCAGAGGGCTGATCTCACTATGTATTTGCTGGTGTATGTTGATGATATCATTGTCATCAGCTCGATTGCTTCTGCCATTCCTAGGTTGATTGCTGAGCTTTGTTCTGAGTTATTATTAAAGATCTTGGAGTTCTACATTATTTTCTAGTGTTTGAGGTTCACTCACCATCGTTTGGTAGCCTTATTCTTCGACAGCGTAAGTATGACCTTGAGCTCTTGGCACATGTTGGCCTATTGAAGTGCGGTCCTGCTTCTACACTGATGTCCTCATCTAAGCGCCCATGCAGTGTTGACGGTGATGTTTTCTCATCTGAGGTTGCTACTCAGTACCGTTGGTAGCCTTTTGTATCTTACAGTTACACGGTTTAATCTGTTCTTTGTTGTTAACAAGGTGTGTCAATGTCCCAATGAGCTTCACACTTCTCACTGGTCTACTGTTAAGCGGATTATTTGGTATGTGTGTCATACTATTAACTATGGTCTTCAGTTTCGGTCATCCTTCTCGACACCACTCTATGCCTTTTCTAATGCTGACTGGACTGGCAGTATGGATGACCGACAATCTCCGAGGGATATGCTATCTTTTATGAAGAAAATCTTATTGCATGTAGTGCTCATAAGCAGTCTACAGTTTTCAAGTCAAGTTGAGTATAAAGCTCTAGCTATTGCTATAGTAGAGTTTGTCTGAGTGCAGTAAGTTGTTACAGGAGTTTGGCATTACATTAGCCCAGTCCCTGTCTTATGGTGTGATAACATTTGTGCCACATATTTATCATCAAATCTAGTTTTTCACGCAAGGACGAAGCAAAGTGAGGTGAATTTTCACTTCGTTCGTGAGCATGTATCTTAGAAACAATTCCACGTTCAGTTTATTTCTTTCAAGGATCAAATTGCGGATATATTCACAAACCACTACAGTTTTCATTATATGATTATTGTAAGGGCAATCTCAACCTTCCACTATCCCGATTGAGAGGGAGGATGATAGAATACGTATGTATTTATATTTTCTATGGGTAGGATTCATGTATGTATCTAACTCCATCTAACCTCTTGTTGTAATCTGATGTCATCTATATAAATATAAGGGAAATGATAAATATCATCCGGGGATATCGCCTCGCGATCCCCTGGTTGCTGGCTCGGTCGCCACTTTCCCGCGCCGCACGGTGACACCACGTTTCACGGGGACCCACACCTCCTTTTCTTCCTTATCTCTTCCTGTGACTTCTGTTCTCCTTTTCTCTTCCTAATTCTACTCCTATGTCCCCGTCTCCTATCGGCTACGTGCGCTGCACCCGCCGCCGCATCTCCGGCAGGTTGCGCCGCCTCCCGTCCTTGTAGCTCCAGCTGCCACCGCGCTGTCGCCCGCCCGCTCCTGCAGATTCGGTCGTCGCGCCGCCACCCTCCCATGCAGCTCTCTCATTGCCGGCCTCAACACCCGCGAGCTTGCCCGCGCCGCCCCATCAGGTGGTATCGCCGGTGAGGTCTCGTTCTGCCAGGCCTCCTTACAAGCAGAGGATCCTGGGCTGCTCCGGTGCGGGAACCAGCACGGCGAGACGGCGGTGCTACGGGGGAATGGCGCCACCACCGCGGCTGGACCAGGCCGTGTTGTTGCCACAATTTAGAGCGAGCCATTTGCTATCTTAGCATATTATTTTTGCTATGTATTTATATACTTTTTGCTATTTTCGTACAATTTATTTGCTACAACCAATCTTTATGGTTTTGCTACAAGTTTCGAGCGAGAGTTTTACGGCGATGTCTTTGATGATGGCTTCTTTGCTACATTAGAAAAAATATTTTACTACAACCGTTTTATGGTTTCGTTGCAGTAGTGTAAATCTTTTGCTACGAGGTCTCCGCCGAGGTTTTTTCGGATGAGTCTCTGGTGATATTTTCCGGCGAAGTCGGTTTGCTATATTAGTACTTTTTTTTTATAAAGTCTTCTATGAGTTCTCCGGTGAGGTCTCCGGCGAAGGTTGTCTTTTTTATTCTGTTTTTGGGCGAATCATTTTTTCTACGGTGCAGCAAAACCGGTCATTATATAGCAGAAACGGGGTTTAATATAGAAAAACAGAATTAAAAAGGATACGTATGAGCAGGAGGACCCGGGAACGGACCCGGAAACGCGTAGCACCTTCTAAGTACTCCTATAAGGCAATGCCGGCTTGTGCTGTATTGTTTCGGTCAATTTTGTCTAAATCCACGCGGCAATGTAGGCCGGCTGGGGTTGGATCCACATGAATGTCTTGTCGGCTCCCCAATGGACACACGTAGCCACTCCAGCAGTCCAGCTTGGCCACGAGGTTGCCTCGATCGTCGACAAGGTCGTAGCTGTACACCCCGCGCTTGAAGACAAAGTAGGCATACCCACCGCTCACATCCTGCTGGGCGACGTCCACCATGGAGGCGAGACACAGCTAGCGCCATGTCCCAAGCCGATGAAGTCGGCGGCGTCGCCGAGGCTGTCGGAGACGTTCCCGAGTAGGTCTAGCGGGAAGTCGTTCCAATCCGGCGGCACGAGGCTGGCGCGGAGGTGCTGCAATGGACGTGGTCGAAGAGCGAACGAGCCTACTACGATCATGATCATGCACATCAATCTGCTTTTCTCCCTTTGCGTAATTTGTAGTATTTGTACAATGGTATTCAGGCACAAATAATCCAGACTCGGTGTTCCATGGTGCCGCGCCGTTGCATCGCGTCACGGCCAAGTGCTGCTTAATTTTCCTTCCGGCGCGCCGCCGGGTGCTCTACCGCGGCGCCGGAGTCGGTGACGAACGAGAACCCGGTGCCTCGCAGCGCGTCGTCGACAGCAGCGTCGAGCCTGGCAGCCATCGCCGGGGTCATGAGGTTGCGCCAGTCGCCGACCACCCCCTTCCTGAAGAAGGCGTCGTTCGAGACGGGCAGCGCGCGCGCTGCTCCTGTCGACCTCCACCTCCACCACGGCCCTCAGCCTCTCCAGCCCGCACAGCTCCACGACCGCGTCCACCGCTCCGGCGCCCTCCTCCGCCGCCGTGAACGGGCGCCCAATGAACCGCGCCAGCTTCCGGACGTTCCCGGCCGTGTCGCGCAGCACCTCCTCGTACCTCAGGAAGAGCACCTTGTCCGGGCGTCTCCTGCTCGCCTCCCAGTACTCCAGGGCCTGCCGCCACACCGGCCCGTACCCGTTGCGGCCCTCGCAGAACACCTCGAAGAGCTCGCCGAAGTCGACCTCGCGGTGGTGATCGCCGACGTGATGAGCGATGAACTTCTTGAGGAACCAGTACCACGACACCAGCACGTCCTTTGGGTCCCGGCAGATGTAGACGATGCGGCTATCGCCGCCGGTGACGTGGTCCGGAAGCAGGGAGTACGCCCAGTGGGTGCCGAGCGGGCACGCGGCGAGGACGCCTGGCACGTCGTCGCTGCGGAAGACGCCTTCGAGGAACGGGACGAGGACGTGCGGGCTGAGGCGGAGGAGCGGGTGGTCCACGGAGGAGGGCGGGTTCGCGCCACGGTGCGCGGTGGCGAATGCCAGCGCTTTGAGCCAGGTTGTGCCGGACTTGGGGCAGGTGGCGAGGAGCACGTCGCCGCCGGGCGCCGGCTCGAAGTGTTCGCGGAAGGCGGCCAGTAACGGCAAGTGCAACTCTGCCAGCCAGTACCCTCGGTACCGGCGGAGCGGTCGCGGCGGCCACCTCGTCTCCAGCGGCAGCGAGGCCACCACCTCGGCCACGTTGTGCGTGTGCAGCGCGGAATGGTGCTCGTCGTCGTCTTCGGCGGTGGACATGGCCGCCCCGTCACGTGTGCTCTGCTGCTGTGCGTCCATTGGCTAGGCAAGGTGAAAGTGTGATGACTGATGAGACGATCGACGAATGCGACCAGTGGAGAAGATATAGAGAGGGAGGAAATCAAATGGTGACGTCGACGGAGCAGAAAGTGGAGTTTGACGTGACGAATGTACGGTGGCCGCGCTCCAAATGGACTTGTCTTGCAAGAACGGGATTGCCGTATTCGGGTGGCGCCGTACACCAATAACACCTACGCCCAGATGTGGATGAATGAAACTAAGTGGACTTATTCGGCCGTAATCCGATTACATCGTTATCTAATAAGTACCATTAATCGTGTTTGGTTCAATTCTCGCATAAATAGATTCCATGTAAACGAGTTCCGGGGTAGTTCAAATCCGTTACCGGTCAATCCCAACTGGAAAGGAAACGCGTTACCAGAGGAGACCGGGTCGAGCGAAGCCTTCTAGCTCGATATGGAGCGCCGCCTATCTGGATCCTCCCACCCACTCTCCTCCTCGACTGGCGGCAGCGGCGGATCCTCCCGCCCGCTCTCCCTCGATCGATCTTCCCCTCGATCTTCTGTACTTCAGAACAGCGATGCCATGCGCATTCGCGAGGAGCAGCGGCGCCAGACAACCATCTCCTCTGTTTGAGAAGGTCTCCCTCCCCGGATCCCCACTGCTCACCGGCGTTATGGTCCGTCCCCAGCCGCTCTCCCTTGGATCTCAAATTTTGATAGTCAGCCTTCCACCAGATCTCGTCTGACCTTGTTCTGATCCTCTGTAACTCGATACCTTCACCGTCATGAACCAAACTAAATTGCAAGTAGTCTATTACACCTCTAGTCTCACTGTAATCCCATTCCCTTAATGTTTACGTTACCAGTATGTGAACCAAACATCTCGTTAGAGGTACGTACTTGACAGATACCTCAGCTGAGAAGTTGATAAGGTATTTGAAATTTAGGTGAAAAGTACATTCAGCACAAAGGATGATCCAGGTTTTGTGTGGTATTCAAAGATTGCATCGTAAGAAAATGGATGGATTACAATACTCTCTTCATTCCAAATTAGTGGTTATTAATTTGGATTGGAGTGAGTACTCATTTGTAGTATCACTGGGCCAAAGGGAAAAAAATACCATAAAACTTAGCACTCTAGCATTTCACTTGTACACCCAATTTGCACTACTATTACTCTCGTGGCATGTGAAAGTACCGACTTGATACGACTAGAGGGGAGGGTGAATAGGCGTCTATCCAATTTTAATTTGTTTCTCACTTTTAGGATCAACGAGAAAGAAAGTTATCTAGATGGCAACTAAATGAACAACCTAAATACAAGATAACTTACAACAACCATAAGAACGGTAAATAGCAAGAAGTAAAGGAAGGGAACAAAGTAACCGGAGCGGGGACACGGAGATATAATTCCCGTAGTTCACTCCCAAGGAGCTATGTCTACGTTGGAGAGGTGTCGGGGCCACACAAGGTCACCCGAGCGCCACAAAGGCCTCACCTTCTTCTCCGGTGAGCTCCCCCACAAAGGAGGCCTCACAATCCACTAACCGGTGACCTTGAAGGCGCCAACCGAAACCTTTACACCAAGGCTAAGGGGGAAGCTCCACAACTCAATTGGAGGCCCTCAACGACACCTCGAAGCTTCACAACACAAGCCTTAGCTCCGAGGATGCCCTACACCGTCTAGGGTTTCAAGAAACCCAAGAGCAACAAGATCCACAAAGGATGGGTGGGGGAAATCAAATCTTCTTTGGTGGAAGTGTAGATCTAGGTCACCTCCCTCACCTCTCAAAAGATCAAGTCATTTGAGTGGCTAGAGAGAGAGATCTAGTGAGGTGAAGCTCAAGCATTAATGGAGGAGAGAGAAAAAATCGAAGTAGGTGGGAGGAAGAAGAGAGGCGTCTTAAATAGGCCCCCTCCGCACTGAACCGTTACAGCCCCCGTGACCTCACTGGAACTTCCAATGAGAGGCTGGAAGTTCCGCCCAGCATGGCTCCAACGGTCATCAGACCGTTGACGCCCGCTCCAAAAGCTCAATCGGAAGTTCCGGTCATAACATACCGGAAGTTCCGGTGAACTTCCGATGCAAGTTCCGACCCAAGTTTCGGCAAATAGAACGCTTCAAACAGAAGGTTACTGATCCTTCAACGGCTTCAGCGGAACTTGGAGCGGAACTAGGGGCAGAACTTCTGGGTCGCGAACCAAGTCTGACCGGAAGTTCCGGTGGCTGGGCGGAAGTTCCGCTCAGGAACTTTCTGGCAGGACAAGTTCCGATGCAAGTTCCGGCCCAAGTTCTGGCAAATAGAACACTTCAAACATAAGGTTACTGATCCTTCAGCGGAACTTGGAGCGGAACTAGGATCGGAACAAAGCTTAGATCATCCCGCAGAAAAAACCTGAGCGGAACTTCCGGTGCCAGGCCGGAAGTTCCGGTGAGACAAAGAAGGCTTCAACAGATCAGAAACACACTCTCTCACGGAATAGTAGGATGGCTGTGGCGGTGCATATAGGTTTGTGCAGGAACAAGTGATTTCCCACAGCCTTCCGAGATGGACCCCCTCTTAATAGTACGGCGACCTAAAACAACAACAGGAGAGAAACTAGGAGAAAACTAAAGGCCACCGTCTTCATGAGATCCCAAGAGAGCATCCACACCATTTTAATGAAACATCAACAGCGTTTTCCCTGAAACTCAAGCGCACAATTAAAACACAAATGGGATTGTCATTAACACCAAAAACAGCATGTGAAGATATAGTCCTTTCAATCTCCCCCTTTTTGGTGTTAGATGACAATCCCAAAGATTTGCATAAAATAGAAGCAATCTTTGCAATAGATGGGACAAGCTCCCCCTATATGTGTGCAAGGTAAAGAGACTGACACACATACAAGGAGGCTCCCCCTTCCAATGCAAAGATAGCACAACTGCAAGGTACAAGAAAAGATAGAAATCATACCAGGTACCAACCAACTGTGGTGGAGACAAAAGAGTAATAATAACAACAAGAGCTACGAGGCTCCACCACCATATGCATATGCCCATAAGATGACAACAAGAATACCACATACACGGCATTGCATAAGATACCACATAGTCTCAAACATAATATGGTCCACAAGCACACATAAGTTCACAGACATAAAAGGTCCACAAGCACACAAATAAACTAGAGAGTTCGCGAGCTAGAAAAGATCAAAGGCAAGAACAGGCTCGCGACTCAACCCATGCAAATCCCGTAGACAACCTAATAGACATCTTTCTCCCCCTTTGGTATCAAGACACCAAAAAGGAAGAGAAGATCAATCTAATCGCCCCAGCCATGAAAGGGAGGAGGAGCAGACTCAGGGACCCAAGAACCCCACTCAGGCGGCGGACCAGTGACCTCCTCCTCAGACTCATCCTCAGACCAACGGTAGTTGTCGCGAATCCAATCATCCTTGGGAGCAGTGATAGAGCTAGTGACCGGTGAGCTAGGAATGTTGAGAGCAGTCATGATGGCCTTATGGCGCTGAACATTGTGACGTTGATCCACATACGCCTGATACTCGCGGTCCTGGAAAAGTAGAAAGTCTTCTTCACCTTCCCAAGCAGCTTCTTTGCCCAAGACGGCTGCCTCTAGAGAGAAGGGCCACCAGCACTAGATCCACCAGGAGCAGAGGAGGGACCACCAGCTTCATCTCGAGCCTTCTAGAGTTCAGCTTCCCTTTCCTTGAGAACGAGGCTTTTGGTGCTTACTCACACGCAGCTTCTTCTCCTCATGAATGGTGATGTTGTCTTCAGGAAAGCGAGTGCCAGTCGTCTCAAGCTACTTGTGATTGATGAGAGTCTGAATATAGGGATCATAGATGCAAGAGCGCTTGTCAATAATAGCCTGCCACATCTCTGTGTAGATAAAGTGCATAACATCCATTGGCCTATCAGTGTCACGACGGAGATAAGTCTGATGCATGAGGTCAACCTGATAGGCATGAAACTGATCAAAGTTGCCAGCCTTGGGAGAGATGGTGTTCAATTACACCCTGCGCATGATGTCATAAACTGGCAGCAGATGATTCACCTGCCCAACGGTGCTCCACCCTTCAATGTAGAGAGGCTCCAGGACCTCAGGATCAGCATCTTGGGCGGTATGAACATGCCAACCATTTGCCCCTTTGCCAGGCTGAAGGGGATAGCCAAGGATCTCAGCAAACTCAGACCAAGTGGCGGTAAGAAATACTCCCTTAGTCATCCACTTCAACACACCTTCAGTAGAGGAGCTCATGTGAATATACAGGGTAGTGTAAAACTGAGCAATAGCAGCCTCATCAAAGTTCTGATGGTGCTCCATGAGGGGAATCAGCCCAAACCTCTGGCAAATATCGAGATCCTCGCCAAAATATGTATGTTTCTCTTCCATGTGAGTCACATTGATGTACTTTTGAGGAGCAACCACAAACTTAGTCTTTGTTGCATATATCTCAGCAAAGATGTGTTCCTAACGACAGTTGTGGAAGAAAGGATCCAAGCAAAGACGGTCACGAGGAATGAGGTAGGGATCCGTACGCCTGAATTCAGATTAAGCCTTCTGAGTCCATTTGGAGATTTTGGCCTTGGACTTGTCAGGCCCAGCAGCAGTGGACTTCTGAGAAGCAAGAACAGGCCTCTTTCCTTCAAAGCAACCTGACAATGACGGCAGCCGGCTGAGTAGTTGGACGCACTACCTCAACATCTTCTTCATCGATCTCAGGAGGAATATCAGAGGATGGTCGACGGACACGCTTGCCTTTGCGAGTACCACCTTGCCCTGAGAAGAAAGCACAAGAATAGGGAGGGAAGGTGGGGTAAGTGCACAAGTTCGGAAGAGGAAACAAAAGAAATAGATTGGAAAAATACATTCAGGAAAAAATTCACTGTCGCCGAAACTTCCGCTGAATCGCCGGAACTTCCGGTGAAAATGGTCCACCGGAAGTTCCGGCCGTGGCTCATCGGAAGTTCCGGTGAGACCATGAACTGGCGGTTCAAAGCAGCAGTTCACTAGATCTAGATCTACAAGCCACAAGTGCAAAAATTTCCAAGAGTGTATTGGACCAATCTACTCTAGCATGATACCCTAGGCCTACCAAGATCTCCCAACGAGTTCTAGCCAAAGAACTAGCCTAGACATGGTGAGCCCTAACTCAAGCAATGGTGAGAGAGCTAGATCTCCATGAATGGAGGGATTTGAGGGCAAATACCGGAGTCCATGGCGGGAGATCAAGGTGGGGAAGGTTCCCACAGAGCAGATCTGCGGAGGGGTGGCCGGAGGCGAGGGGGCCGGAGCACCTTCGCGGAGAAGACCTGGTCGGAGGCTGCTCCAAATAGAGGACGGGTCTTGGGGGAAAAGGAAGAAGATCTCGTTTTCCCCCAGGGACCGCATTATATAGGACAGAGAACACCACCGGAAGTTCCGGGTCAGGCTGAAAAGATTCCAGGTCAGCATGTGGTTCAGACGAACAACAAGCTGACCGGAAGTTCCGGCAGCTGACCGGAAGTTCCGGTGACGCCAGAAAGATCTTCTCAGGTTTGGAAGAAAACAAGGAAGAACTTGTGCAGGGAATAGAGAGGGCTTGAGGAAAGGAAAGTCTTAGGATAGAGAGCTCAAACCGTGAAGAACCAAAGCCAACAACAAACAAGAAAAACACAAAAAGATCAAAAACGCAAATAAAAATGGGTCGGTGGCCGAGGCCACCTTATATAAGAGTAAATGGCTTGACACCGCGAAGATATATCTTGGGTTCATTACCAACACTCATAATGAAGCTCAAATGGTCTCCTTTAGAGACTATAGAGTATGAAAACTTTAATGTGCGCATAATAGGGATAGCGTTTCTTCATAAAAGGAACTACATTCCTCCTAAATCCATGCCTACATCCAAACAAGATACACGTTGAGACACGGGTAGGTGTGCAAGGTACTCAAGCAACATTGCTCGAATCAATGATATTTAGCTCATGCCTTAACTCTCGGAACCTTGCTTCATCAAGAGGCTTCGTGAAAAGATCCGCAAGATTTGCCTTGGTGGGAACATACTCCAAAGAAATGTCTCCTCTAGCAACATGGTCCCGAATGAAATGATGACGAATCTCAATGTGCTTGGTCCGGTTGTGTTGCACGGGATTGTGAGCAATGGCAATGGCACTCTCATTGTCACAAAGAAGAGGCACCTTGTCAAATGATAGTCCAAGATCCTTCAAAGTTTGCTTCATCCATAGCAATTGAGCACAGCAGCTTGCGGCGGAGATGTACTCAGCTTCGGCAGTGGACATAGACACATAGTTTTGCTTCTTTGAGGACCAACAAACCAATGATCTTCCAAGAAACTGACAAGCTCCGGAGGTTGACTTTCTTCCCACTTTGTCACCAGCCCAATCTGAGTCTGTGTATCCAATAAGATCAAAGCTGGCTCCCTTGGGGTACCACAACCCAAAGTTTGGGGTATGAACTAAATATCGAAAGATTCTCTTGACCGCCACCATGTGGCTTTCCTTTGGTGCGGCTTGAAATCTTGCACACATACCCACACTCAACATAATATCCGGTTGGGATGCACAAAGATAGAGCAAAGAACCAATCATAGAACGATAGAGTTTTTGATCCACCTCCTTACCCTTGGGATCGAGATCAAGATTAACCTTAGTTGGCATGGGAGTCTTGGCACCTTTGACTTGATCAAACTTGAACTTCTTGAGCATGTCTTGGATGTATTTGGCTTGGTTGATGAAAGTCCCTTTCCTCAATTGCTTGACTTCAAACCCAAGGAAAAACTTCAACTCCCCCATCATGGACATCTCGAAGCGATCGGTCATGAGCTTGGCAAAATCCTCATTAAAAGTTTTGTTAATAGACCCAAAGATAATATCATCAACAAAGATTTGGCATACAAACAAGTGGCCTCCAACTTTCTTAGTAAAAAGAGTGGGATCAATGAGGCCCACTTCGAAGCCACGGTCTAACAAGAGCTCCCTAAGGCAATCATACCACGCACGTGGGGCTTGTTTGATACCATATAGTGCCTTATTGAGCTTGTAGACATGGTTCAGGAAAAGTGGATCCTCAAAGCCCGGAGGTTGTTTGACGTATACCAACTCTTTCAAAGGACCATTAATAAAAGCACTCTTAACATCCATTTGATGCAACTTGAAGTTATGATGAGTAGCAAAAGCAAGAAGCATACGAATGAATTCAAGGCGAGCAACGGGGGCATAAGTCTCACTGTAGTCGATGCCCTCAAATTGTGAGTATCCTTGGGCAACTAACCTTGCCTTGTTGCGCATGACAATACCATTCGCATCACACTTGTTCTTGAAAACCCACTTGGTTCCAATGACGTTTTGACAATCTTTGGGCCGCTCAACCAATGTCCAAACATTGTTCCTATTGAAGTTGTGAAGTTCTTCGTTCATAGCATCAAGCCAATCATCATCTTCAAGAGCCTCGAAAACTTTCTGTGGTTCCACAAGAGAGATAAAAGCATGGTGAGAGCTAAAGGAAGCTAGTTGCCTCCTAGTAGTGGAACCTTTATTGAAATCTCCATAAACATTATCAAGGATATGGCCATCTCGAACAAGCTTGGCGAGACGATAGGCTTGACGGCGGGCTTGTGCTTCAACACTTGATTCTTGAGCTACCACTTGGTCATTGCCACCTATTGAGCCGCCGCCTTGACTATAAGCATGAAGACGAGGATCATCTTCATCAATCTCCACTTCGGGGGAGTCATCATTTGGAGTGGAGCCTTGAGAATCATTAACTTGCTCTTGATCTTGACGAGCTTGACCTTGAGGAGAGTCGTGACCCTGAGGAGGAGCCCCATCTTGGGGAGGTTGATGTAGTTGATGAAGAGCTTGACCGTGGGAGGTGCCTTGAGAAGGAGCCCCATCGTGGGGAGGTTGATGTTGTTGATGAAGAGCTTCATCGTTGGAGCTTGGAGAGTCATGAGTATGGGAAGCTTCGGAAGAGCTTGAGGGAGCTTGAGCCAAAATAGTAGGTCCTTGAGGGGCAAGATGATATTGTGAAAGTGAGGGCTCCACTTAAGTAGAGCTTAGTCCTTCTCCTTCGTCCACAAGGGGATCCTCAATGGGGAGGTGGAAACCCACACCCATTCTTCTTATGGCCTTAGGAGGAATTTCATCACTTGGATCACAAACACCATCTTGCCTAACAAGAGACTCATGATTTTCATCAAACTTCACATTGCTCGTCTCTTCAACTCTTACATTGGCTTTGTTGTAGACTCTATAAGCATGGGACTGATTTGAGTAACCAACGAAAATTCCTTCTTGAGCCTTGGATTCAAACTTGGACAAACAAACTCCTTTCTTGAGAATGTAGCACTTGCAACCAAACACCCGAAAGTAGCTAACATTTGGCTTTTTCCCGGTGAGGAGTTCATAGGGGGTCTTGTTCTTTTTCTTGCGGAGATAAAGCCGGTTGGTTGCCTGGCAAGCGGTGGAGATGGCCTCGGCCCAAAAGTTGTATGGAGACTTGAACTCAGCTAGCATAGATCGATCCGCATCCATCAAAGTGTGATTCTTCCTTTCGGCGACTCCATTTTGTTGAGGGGTATAGGGAGTGGAGTATTGATGGTTGATTCCTTCATCACTAAGAAACTCATCCAAGGTATAGTTTTTGAACTCGGTGCCATTGTCACTTCGAATTGAGAGAATGGTTGCATTGTGCTTCTGTTGAACCTCATTAGCAAAATCGATGACGGTTTGTTGAGTCTCACTCTTGTACTTGAAAAAGAACACCCAAGTGTATCTTGAGAAATCATCCATAATAACCAAGCAATACTTCTTGCCTCCAAGGCTATCATGAGAGGGTGGACCAAAAAGGTCCATATGCAAGAGCTCTAAACACCTCTCCATGGTGATTTGATTGAGTGCTTTGTGAGGAGTTTCATGCATATTCCCTTCAATACAAGCCCTACAAACACGATCTTTGGTAAAAGAAACATTGTTAATTCCAAGGATGTGGCCCTCGGAGTGAAGTCTTTGCAAAGTTCTCATGTTAACATGGGCTAGGCGGCGATGCCACAACCAGTCCTTGTCGGCTTTAGCATAGAGACATAGAGCATGGGGAGACTTGCTCCACATGAGGACCACAGTATGAGCATTAAAGAATGAAGAAAGACCCATAAGAGCAAGAGCACGAACTGAGAGTAAGTTGTAACCAAGAGTTTTGACAAGGATGACGTCAACCAAAGATACATCCGGGGTTACCACCACTATGCCAAAACCCAAAACCTGAGTGCTTGTTTTATCACCGTAGGAGACCATGGTGTTGGAAATATTGGGCCTCATCTCTAACATGATAGACTTTCTTCCTGTCATATGACTCGTGGCACCACTATCAAGCACCCATTTTGATCCACCGGAAGCATAGTCCTACAAGAACATTAAGCTTTGGTTTTAGGTACCCATTTTGCAATGGGTCCCCTTTTGTTAGTAACAAGAGCCTTTGGCACCCAAATGGCCCAATGATAATCATGCGTGTAATAAGTTCCCACATATCTAGCATATACATGACCATCATATGATTTGCAAAGAATATAAGAGGGATTGTTCTTTCCGGCAAAGTTTCCACTTTGCAAGATGGTTAGGCCATTAGAAGCCCCTTGAGCCATGCCCTTGTTCTTTTTCTTCTTATTGTTCTTTCTCTTCTTCTTCTTAGTCTTGGCAAGTTGATCCTTCAACACCTTGACTTCCTCGATGAGATGCTCATGCTTGCAACAAGGGTTAGGAGTGCTAGACAAGTCTATAATTGGCACAACGGAAGACTTAGCATGTTCGCAAATTAATTGAATTTGAAGCTATTCATAGGCTTAAAAAAGATTTGAGAATTTGCTCTCCAAGGCTTTGTGTTCCTCTTTGAGTTTATCAAGATCCTCTTGTGTCCTATCATGACCACCCACAAACTCAACTTTTTTCCTTCTTAAGCACCTTAACCAAAGCAAGAGCATGATCACATTCTTTAATTATAGAGCACATGGTGTTGTTATGATCATCTACAAGCTTAGACACACTTTATTCAAGATTAATTCTCATATTTTGTTCATCCTCAAGACTTTGAGTGAGAGAAGCAATTTCATCAGCGGCATCTCTTTCATTTTTACTTAGCAAGTCAAGAAGTTATTCCTTTTCATCTAAGGCATCCCTAACATTGTCAAGTTGTGAAAGCAAGAACTCAAAGCAAGTTTTAGTTTCTTCATCCAAGGTAGCAACAAATTCACACATGTCAATCATCTCTTTCTTCACCTCTAGACCAACAAGATCAAGAGAGGAAGGCTCACTAGAGATAGGTTGAGGAGTGGGTTTTGATGTTACCTCGGTGGCCTTGGCCATGAAGCACTTTTGGTTGGAGGATATGACATTTTCATTTGGCGAGTCAAAGAGGGATAGACGTGGAGTTGAGGTAGTGGCAAAAGTAGCAACTCCCACAATCTCTCCACCATGAACTTCATCATCATCATCTTCATCTGTGCCCGAAAGGTATTCTTCATGGACCACTATTGCTCGTTCCTTGTTGGCGATGTTCTTGACGGCGTAGTTCTTGTTCAAGGGATGAGGAGGTCTTGACTTGATCTTGCGAATGAGACGACCACCATTGTCTTCACGGTTCTCAAAGGTACACTTGGCCATGAAGTGACTCTTGTCGTTGCAATTGTAGCATGACCTTGCCTTGGGAGACTTGTTGGGTGAGTTGAATCTTGAGTTGTCCCTTGACCTTGACTCAGCCCGGACTTGTTCCAAAAGGGCCTCGAAGCGAGAGCAAGATGTTCGTTGAAGGCACACTTGAGATCCTCTTGAGACCACTCACTTGATGTATCATCATCATCAACTTCAATAGCCTTGGCCTTCAAAGCAAGTTTCACTTTGGTTGACCCAATGGCCCTAGCACGAGCGGACTCCGCATTCTTCTTGGAAATGGTCATGGCAATTACTTCACTCAAGACTTCTTGGGAGGTCATTTGGTGAAAGTTGGTTCTTCCCTTGATGGAGTTGAGATTTTGTTCTTCAAATGGAAGGAGAGCTTGAATGAACTTCCTCTTCATGAACTTGTCGTCAACATAGGTGGCCCCAAGATCCCTCATAGTGGAACAAAGGACTTTGAGGCGCCTATACATGTCTCCGGGGGTCTCATCATCTTGCATTGCGAAACCATCGCACTCGTTGTTGATTTCATCAAACTTGGAGCTTTGGATGCTTGCATTCCCAACAAAGAGCTCGGTGAGTTGATCCCAAGCTCCCTTGGCGGTGTCGAATTGGCGAATGTGAGCAAAGTCCTTTGGAGTCAAAGCCTTTTGGATCATGCCCAAAGCTGTGGCATTGAGTTGCTTGTCCCCCACTTCACCTCGTGTAAACTTCTTCTGGTCATATGGAGAGAATCCATCCTCCACAATCCTCATTAACTCAATAGAAGAGCTGGAAATATGTAAGCGCATTAGATATTGCTAATTGGCGAAATTTGAAGTATCTAGCATACGTGGTGCTCCTTGAGGAATGATGTGTGGCATGGGAATGGGTGGATCCCGAGTGTACTTTGGCGGTGAGGGTACCGCCGAGTAGTCCTTTCCTCCATTTTCCTCTTTGGAAGTTGGGTTCTCGGGCTCCTCGGAGTTCTCACTTGGAACCTTGGTAGAAGTTTGAGCAACAAAACCAAGTCCCAAGCGAGTGGTGACGGACGCGGGAGTCACCCCGGGGTCGGTCACCGTAACGGTGGGAGGAAGCTCGGTGGTTTGGGGTGTGTCATGAGCAACCATGGGGTTTGGCTTGAGAGACTACAAGATAGTCATCATTTCCTCGAACTTGGACATCATGGATGACTCCAACTACTTGAGGTCATCCATAGTGGCCAAGTTCTTGGATTTTTCGGTTTCACTACCCCCTTCGTTGGCCATAGTCTCTTAGGTGGTAAAGCCCGAAATAAGAGCATTGGCTCTGATACCAACTGAAAGTACCGACTTGATACGACTAGAGGGGGGTGAATAGGCGTCTACCCAATTTTAATTTGTTTCTCACTTTTAGGCTCAGCGAGAAAGAAAGTTATCTAGATGGCAACTAAATGAACAACCTAAATGCAAGATAACTTACAACAACCACAAGAACGGTAAATAGCAAGAAGTAAAGGAAGGGAATGAAGTAACCGGAGCGGGGACACGGATATATAATTCCCGTAGTTCACTCCCAAGGAGCTACGTCTATGTTGGAGAGGTGTCGGGGCCACACAAGGTCACCCGAGCGCCACAAAGGCCTCACCTTCTTCTCCGGTGAGCTCCCCCACAAAGGAGGCCTCACAATCCACTAACCGGTGATCTTGAAGGCGCCAACCGAAACCTTTACACCAAGGTTGAGGGGGAAGCTCCACAACTCAATTAGAGACCCTCAACGACACCTCGAAGCTTCACAACACAAGTGAAAGAACATGTTGGGCCCCCATGTGTGATTTTGGTAATTAATGACAATCTTTATGGACTAATGTGTGTGTTAAGTTATACTTGTAGGATTTGTCCATTGGCATCGCTTCGAGCATGTGTTGGCTTCAAGGTCGATGAAATGCAAAGAAGATTTGTCGTGCAAGCTCAATATGCGAGGTCGATGATGAGGAATTAAGAAAGGCGTTCCATCTTGAGAAGGGCAAGACCGTATACATCGAGCACAAGTGGATTGCTTAAGTCAAAGGTATAATCTTGATAAGTTTTCCCTTTGCCGGTCTCACGTTGTGTGTATGAGACCGGGTTTAGGATAGATAACCATACTATCAAGAGGGGCTCTCGTATGAGTAATTCGGTCACATCGTTCGGAGAGAGATCAAACCTTTGCATACTTGCATCATCGTATTTGGTTGCTATTTGGTTTTATCCATGTGAGGATTTAGAGCTTTTGGTAATCTCCATAACAAGCTCTTGTTCATCAAAATCGGATCTCTCTTTTATATCTTGTTGCGATTTTGATCTATGCGGTTTTCCGGTGTCTCACCAAGTGAGGTATCTCACATTATATTACTTGATACTTTCTCACTTGGTTATAACCAATATTTACACTTTTTATTGGGAAGCCCTTATCGTCCTCTATCCAACGCAACTGGAATCAGGTCAATCGGAATTACCAATCAAAAGTTATCACCGTTTGTATTTTGCTTTATTCGGTTTGAAAAAGAAAAGAAAAAAAGAGTTTGGCTGGGCCGACTGGTACTACCGTGGGCCAATACCGGTCGCGCCTGGCAGCGCGTAACTCAACTTCTGGCCTGCCCGGTAGTCCTGGCCGGTACTACATTAATGGCACCTCAAGCTAGGCCCGGTAGTACCACTTGACTACCGGCCATTTCTGTCATTACCATTTCACAGCCTCGCGCCTCGGTTATCTCTATACCCGAGCTCTTTACTTATGCACTTTACATTGTGATAGCCTTCGTGCTTGAAGTAATATATATCTTGCTATCACTTTGTTGCTTATATTGCTTAGCTTAAGTTGTTGGTGCACATAGGTGAACCTTAGTTGTTCTAGGTTGTGCTTAACAAAGTAAACACTAGTTTTATTCCGCCTTTGTTGAGCCACTCTAGGAAAAGTTTTAATCGCCTATTCACCCCCCCCCCCTCTAGGTGACATCCATATCCTTTCAATTGGTATCAGAGCCCGGTCTCTCATTTTAGGCTTCACCGCCTTGAGAGTAAAGATGTCGGCTAGGGGATTTGTGCACAAGGACAAGCTCACATTCGATGGCACAGATTATGATGTTTGGAAAATTCGCATGCTTAATTTATTTCGGGAAATTCACCCAATTATTGAGGGATATCTATATGTGGGTCTCTCTTCTCCTATGGATACCCAAAACGAATCTTTAGAGGAGAAGTTGAACTCTCATATAGATACTCTAGCTACTAAAAT
The DNA here is from genome assembly GCA_023614405.1 of Avena insularis. Classification (NCBI taxonomy): domain Eukaryota; kingdom Viridiplantae; phylum Streptophyta; class Magnoliopsida; order Poales; family Poaceae; genus Avena; species Avena insularis. The sequence goes on along the minus strand of JAJUPC010000015.1, from coordinate 1,051,078 downwards.
TCTTTTGCATGTTGTGAGCAATGTAGTTCTTTCTTCTATCATGCCTTATTCAAGTGCTCGTGAGATATGAACCAAGCTTCAAGATAAATATAGCAAGTCCAACATTATTGAGGATGATTGTGTTGCTTCCACTTCCGGTCGAGATGATCTCTCATCGTCTACCACTTTACCAACATGTGATTTTTCACAAGGTAATGATATGGTGAGTGGTGATAGAAATTGCAATATGGATAGTGATATTACTATTTGTAATCCTTCATCCCTATCTAGTTGCAATGATCTATCTTTGGACCTTAACACTTCTAGCACTCAAAACTCCTTACATGCTTGTGTTAATAGTCCTTGCATATCATGTAGAAATGACTTGAATAAATCTCATGATGATATGCTCTTGTTGTCTTGTTGCCATGATAAAAATGCTTCTATTTCCTCTAGTGCTTGTGTTGCTAACCATGTAGAGGAAAATGAAGATTCTATGGGCCAAGACAAGGTCTTGAAGAGAGCTACAAGTGCAATCTCATCATCACCTTCCTCCGGTTCTCACATATGCCTTATGGCTAAGGGAACAAAGGTAACCTCTTTGGATCCCATTGTATCTCATGATGATGATGATGAGGTTGAAAATGATAATGATGATTATAGAGGTAAGTATGATATTACCTCTATTAAGAAAATGGGAGAGGTTGTATTTGGCGCTCTCTTCAAAAATAAAATTGCTTCCTCCAACTTTCTTGAAATCTTGAATTATGCTATAGAAGGCAATGATCTTATTGAGGAGCAAGAAAACTTAATTGATGAACAATTTGCGTGTGAGCGTAATTATTCTAATGAAATTGCTCAACTAAATGACTCCCTTGAAGAAGAACAAACCACCAAAGAATCTCTTGAGGAGACTTTCACTCTAGAATTATCTAGAGTAAAAGAATACCATGATAGAGAACTTGTGGTGTCAAACTCCTTCAAGTTTAAAAATGATGAACTTGAAGTTGCTTATGCTAAACTTGTTGAGGATTTTAAGCTTCTTGATAATGGCTCTCGGGTTGTTAAGAGGGAGCTCATCAAACTCACCGAGTCGCATGAGCAACTTAAAGCTTCATATTCAAAAGAGCTTGCCAAGTTGCCCTCACCTCTCGCTAATAATGATGATGCTTGTGCTACTAACTCTATTTCTTGTGAAGCATCTATTTTGGAGGAGAATGTTGAGCTAAAGGCTCAACTTGCGTTGCTAACTAGCAACTATGGGAAATTAGAAGAAAGTCATGTTAAGCTCTCAAGCTCGCATGAGGATCTTCTAGTCTCCCATGGTAGGCTAAAGTTAGCTCATGAGGCCATCGTGTCAAAGGTAACATCTAGTGGGCCTCATGTGGACATTAGCACTACATCTACTCCAAATGTTAGATTGCCATGTGCTAGTCCTTGTAGTTCATCCTCTCACAACCATAATATATCTCGTGATGAATTACATTTCGTGCCTTGTTGCTCTAACAATGTAGCATCCACTTCCTCTAGTGTTTTTGTTGAAACTAACCATGTAGAGGAAATCAAAAGGCTCAAGGCTAAAGTCACTTCTTTGAAGAATGACTTGAAAAAGGGTCATCAAGGGAAGGTCACACTCAACAAAATCTTGAGTGTGCAAAAATCCCCCAATGACAAGAGTGGGATTGGATTCAACTCCAATGTCAAGAACAAGTCCACTATCAAGTTGAAGCACAAGGACAACAAGAAGAATGGCCAAGATCAAGTCAAGAATCCGGCCAACATTGTTTGCTTCAAGTGCAAGGAAGAAGGGCACCATGTTAGATCTTGCCCATTGAAGAAAAAGCCTCTTAGTGTGAAGCAACAAGGGAAGCGGCCTCAAGCTCCACCTCAAGTCATTAATGGGCTTCTTCCTAAGAGGACTAGTCGAGCTCTTCCTCGAGTTGTGGCTTCACCTAAGAAGAAAGATGGCAAGAGTATAACTTGCTACATGTGTTGTGAGAAGGGGCACATTTCTTCCGCATGCACTATTGGTAACTCCTCATCCCATCCTATCTTGATTGATGATTCTTATTCTCTTTGTAAGGATGAGGTTGGCAATGTGTTTGCCAAATTTGTTGATGCCCAACGTGGTGTCAAGAAAAGAACCATTTGGGTTGCCAAGCCTATTGTGACTAACTTCTTAGGACCCAACTTGGTTGGGGACCAACAAGCTAAAACTTGATCAATAGGTAATTGTTGGAGGGCATTGGAGACTTGGCTACATCATGAAGAATTAAGGGATCTTCATTATTATTTTTGTCAAGCCAAGTCATGTGGACTATATTGCTCCTATTATATTTCCAATGTTTCTCCTTGCGGTAACATATGCTTAACTCATTTCATTGAAAGTTACTCGCCCCCTCGTGCATGTGTTGGTTTTGTATCTTCTATGCTTTTGTACATATTGTGCTTTCCACTTAATTATCTTGATGTATCAAGCATATTTATGTATGATTAGGTGGCACACCATGTATGTGTGTTTCTTGTGTTTGAGCCTTACTTGGTTATATTTGGGATCCTATTTGGCTCTTTTGAGAGATTAATGGATTATCCCATTTTGGGGGAGTGTTATGCTTAGGCATTCCACAATCCTAAAATTGTGTGTACATGAGGAATACCACCTAGTATTTATATTGGTTTATTGTTTAGTCTCTATGTGGTATAATTCTCATGAGAAACTTAAGTTTTATAATGTCCATTAATTATCTCCATTTGTATCATTTTGCCTCGTTTTGGTTTATGGTAGTATCACATTATGGGGGAGTCATATGCTTAGTGCATATTACAATCCTAGAAAATGTGAATATTCGAGGTTGTGTCACTTAGAATTGATATTGATAATTATCTAGCACCTATGTGACACATTTGCTCATATGAGTTCCAATTTGCTTGAATGGTGTTGTTGATCATATTTTGGATCTTGTATATGAGAGTGTTTCTTGGTATGTGTTTCCTCATATTTAGATCTCTATATCATCATGGAAACCATTTGCTTCAAGTTACTCTAATCACTAGTGATTGTGTGACTATTGGAAGCTACCAAGAATCTTGTTCGAAGCATCACACTTAATTCTTATATTTTGCTATATGCTTCTTTTTGTGACTATGATCTTGGATATCCATGCAAGCTACCTTGGGAAAACTATTCCCAATATTTCTTGTCCTTGGACAACGAGTACCCAATTTATGGTAGAATTTATTGATCATATTCACTTTGGCCTTTGCTTAATATTGTCCTATCTTTGGCCAAGTAAATGTTTTGTGTGCTCCCATGTGTTCCTTGCTACTTTTGGATCCTTCTTTTTTTATTGGTATCCTCTTGTGTTTTTATTTAATGTAGGTAGTAGTGATGATCTCATTTGTGTGCATTTTACATTCAAAAGGAAAATCCTACATAATGCACTATCCATGGGGGAGCTTTCCTATATTATTTAAAACATTCATATTTATGCTTCTTTGTTTGATCCATATCGGGTCTTATGTGCTTGGAACCTCAATCTTTTCGTTTTGGTATTTTGTGCCATCATGTTAAGTTTGGGGAGTTTGGTTTCTTGTTGGAACCTTGCTCTTTTTGGAAGTTGGTTTTGTCTCATTCCTTGTTTCATGATTTGACCATTTTAGAATGAGATAAATCCTTGAGCATTTTTATCTATCTTTTGCTCCTTTTGGTTTTAGCCTAGTTCATTTGTTGAACTTGTGATCTTTCATGTGTTGAATTGGTTCTTTGATACAATTTGGACATCGTTTGTCATGTCACACTCTTGTGTGTGCAATCTCGATTTACTTGGTGTTTTGTTCAAATTGTATCTCCTTTTTGGTTCTTGAAAGCTTTATACATGCATATTTACTATATGATTATATTATGGCATGCTTGCTTTCTTTGATCCAATATATAGGGGAAACTCCGCCAATTCCCATCGGCTAAGTTGTGCATGAAAGTCAATTTCATATCAATGTGCACATAATTATGTGGAGTCTCCCCTATGTATTGTAGTTTCTCTAACTACTTTGGACCCAATAAGTTTGGGGACCATTTTGTACTTAATTGTGTTTTAGGTACATTGGAGATATATTGGATGTTTGTATTTCAATTTTGAAGAAGTGGTGCATACATGAAAAGTTGAGTCAAGCTATAGGATGATCAGCGAATTCATATACTCTACATCCTACCAATTATATCTCGGTAACAAGTATCTCTTTCTCATGCTCATATATCTTGATTCCAACCGTTTGTCGGTTGCCTTCTAGCATGAATTCATGTATTTGTAATTGTTGTAGCTCTAGCCATGGTTTTTAATAGAACTCTCTATTGTAAATGTGTATAAGTTGAGATGAGTACATATAGTTGGGACTATACAAAATCATGCATATGATCCTCCAATCCCAAATATGTCAATCTAGCAATTTTATTGCCTATCCTTTCCTCAACTTCTCTCATGTGCAATAGTGAGATTTTCCTAGTTTATTTTTTTCTTGTGATACTTGTTGCCTTTCTTCATATATTCCAACTTTCTCCTTTTCCCTTGGTGATAGTTGTAATATATGTAGTGTGTTGGTGTTTGAAGCTCATTAATGTACAATAAGATATATATGAGCCTTTGGCCATGCTTTGAAGCAAAAATCTTATTGATATATGCTATGACTTCATTTTTGCCTTTCATGTGCTTTCTTGTATAATCTTCTTTATGTGTGCATATTTCTTCTTTGACACATGTCTTTGTGATGTTTTACATTTAGAGACATATACACATATGAGGAGATAATTTTAGTCGACTTTTAATCCTTGGAGACCACCTTTCTATTTCTCTTGATTCTTCGGTGGCTTCCAAATTTAATTGCCTATGAGTGCTTGTTCCTCTTGTTTGCATCTTTGGACACTCATATTTGTTCTCTCATGCCTTGTATTGTTAAATGAACTCGGATGAGTGAGGATTCCATGATTATGCACCTTGTTCCCAATTACAATTATCATAATTGGTGCATTATCTTTGGGGAGCTCATCTAATTCATTTAATAATGATCATTTGTCTCCTTTCTCATTTAGTGTGTTTTAAATGCTTATGGGGGAGCGAGGATTCCACATTTGTGCACTATGTATTCTAATGCATTTATTTTTAATTATGCACAAATCTTGGGGAGCTTCTCTATTTGTTATTTCAAACACTCTTTTGCTCATATCATAACATCTTGTTGTTTTCATTTGGACTCATTTGTTGTTTTTAAATTGGATTGTTGGACCTTGTAATTGCTTGCATCATTTGGTTTTATTTTGGCAATCTTTGGGTCCTCGATATAGTCCTACTCCCTCCCAAGTATTCATCATTGGATATGTGCAAATGCACACCTTTGGAGGAAGTATTACTATATTTGCCTTCTAGAACTTGTCACCCATTTCGGCAATCGATGCCAATGGGGGAGAAGTTTTAGAGGGTTTAATGGAAGTTGGTTTATGCATTGAGTTTGCTCTTGTGCATTTGCCTCTCATGCTCTTGCATCTTTGTTGTTGCTTAGCATGTGGCATATATAGAGGAAACTCCACCAATGATAATGATTGGCAATATATGCAATGAAATTCAAGTTCATCACACATGCATAGATTGTGGGGGAGTTTGCTCTATATATGGTGGTGGTACCAATATCACATACTTTTGTAGTTTTTGATATTGGTATTACCATTTTATTCATTAATATTCCTTATATAAACCCTCTTAAAGGGATTGTCATCAATTACCAAAATGGGGGAGATTGAAAGAACATGTTGGGCCCCCATGTGTGGTTTTGGTAATTAATGACAATCTTTATGGACTAATGTGTGTGTTAAGTTATACTTGTAGGATTTGTCCATTGGCATCGCTTCGAGCATGTGTTGGCTTCAAGGTCGATGAAATGCAAAGAAGATTTGTCGTGCAAGCTCAATATGCGAGGTCGATGATGAGGAATTAAGAAAGGCGTTCCATCTTGAGAAGGGAAAGACCGTCTACATCGAGCTCAAGTGGATTTCTCAAGGCAAAGGTATAATCTTGATAGGTTTTCCCTTTTGCCGGTCTCACGTTGTGTGTATGAGACCGGGTTTAGGATAGATAACCGTACTATCAAGAGGGGCTCTCGTATGAGTAATACGGTTACATCGTTCGGAGAGAGCTCAAACCTTTGCATACTTGCATCATCGTATTTGGTTGCTATTTGGTTTTATCCATGTGAGGATTTAGAGCTTTTGGTAATCTCCATAACAAGATCTTGTTCATCAAAATCGGATCTCTCTTTTATATCTTGTTGCGATTTTGATCTATGCGGTTTTCCGGTGTCTCACCAAGTGAGGTATCTCACATTATATTACTTGATACTTTCTCACTTGGTGATAACCAATATTTACACTTTTTATTGGAAAGCCCTTATCGTCCTCTATCCAACGCAACTGAAATCAGGTCAATCGGAATTACCAATCAAAAGTTATCACCGTTTGTATTTTGCTTTATTCGGTTTGAAAAAGAAAAGAAAAAAAGAGTTTGGTTTGACCGTGGTACTACAAGGCCAATACCGTCGCTACAGCGCAACTCAACTGGGCCTCCGCTGGTAGTCCTGGGTACTAAGCCCATTATTCGCCTACCGCCGGCAGTAGCCGAAGTACCAGACTACAGACCCGTTTCTGTCCGTCCAGCCCAGCTGACCTCGCACCTCTCTCTCTCGCTCAGCTTCTGGCATTGCCGCCGCGCTTAGCCTCGCGACGTTGCGCGGCTAGCCGCAGATCCGCTTCGCGCCTCGCCCGATTCCCACGCTGCCGCCCGCCGCCCTTCACTGCGGTGTGCGCCCCGCTGGCCCGCTTCTCTCGCCTCCACGCGCGCGTGCTGGCCCGTGTTGACCAGATCCTGCGCGAGATCCACGCTCCGCGCGCCTGCCGCTTCCCGCCTCGCTGTCTGGGCCAGCCTGCTGCTTGCCGCGCAAGACTTTGCATGCAGCGTCTTCGCAGCGTTGACTGGCGGCAGTCCCACTCGCCAAGCGCCGTCTGCTGCCCACTCGCACTGGCTAGCGACCTGATTTCTGGCATCGGGCGGTACTACCGGTTAAATCCGGTAGTACCGGCCCAGACCGAAAATGTGCTCCAACGGCCATATTTTGTCTAGCCATATATATGTCTTTTGTCCATTTTCGTTTAAGGGTTGCTTCTTCCTCCTCCTCTTGTCCAAGCTTTGCCCCCATTTGCCTTACTCTTTGAGCTTGATTTCTACTCACCCCTCCATGGATTCTTGCATATATTTGAGGGGTAGTTGGAGGAGATCTAGATCTATGTTTTGACCAAACCAAAACTTCTCTTTGTGAGTGTATCTTTGGGGATCTAGATTTTGGGGGATTTTGTGTCTCTCTTTGATTCCTCCTCTCTTGTTTCCCCCAATAGCTTTAGTAGCTTTGTTGGAACTTGAGAGTGAGGGATTTGAGCATCTTTGTGGTGTTCTTGCCATTTGCATTTGGTGCATCGGTTTGAGTTCTCCTCGGCGGATTTGATTTGAGTTGCTCATTGGAGCTTGTCCCTCTTGGGTTCTTGGAACCCTAGACGGTTTGTGGCCTTGGTGGCATTGTGGCCTTTTGTGGCATTTGTTGGGAGCCTCCAATTAAGTTGTGGAGAAGTGCCCCAACCTTGTGAGAGGTTCCGGTTGCCACCGACAAGTGCACCGATAGTGGAAGCGTGGATCGATCCCATTGGGGTGAGATTCACCGGAGAATAAGGGAGGCCTTTTGTGGCATTGGTGGTTTGATACCACCCCCTCTCCAAACGAGACGTACTCCATGTTGGGAGGAACTCGGTAAAATATCGGTGTCCCCGCGTGCCTCGGTTATCTCTATACCCGAGCTCTTTACTTATGCACTTTACATTGTGATAGCCTTCGTGCTTGAAGTAATATATATCTTGCTATCACTTTGTTGCTTATATTGCTTAGCTTAAGTTGTTGGTGCACATAGGTGAACCTTAGTTGTTCTAGGTTGTGCTTAACAAAGTAAACACTAGTTTTATTCCGCCTTTGTTGAGCCACTCTAGGAAAAGTTTTAATCGCCTATTCACCCCCCCCCCTCTAGGCTACATCCGTATCCTTTCAACAAGCCTTAGCTCCGAGGATGCCCTACACCGTCTAGGGTTTCAAGAAACCCAAGAGCAACAAGATCCACAAAGGATGGGTGGGGGAAATCAAATCTTCTTTGGTGGAAGTGTAGATCTTGGTCACCTCCCTCACCTCTCAAAAGATCAAGTCATTTGAGTGGCTAGAGAGATAGAGATCTAGTGAGGTGAAGATCAAGCATTAATGGAGGAGAGAGAAAAATTCGAAGTAGGTGGGAGGAAGAAGAGGGGCGCCTTAAATAGGCCCCTCCGCACTGAACCGTTACAGCCCCCGTGACCTCACCGGAACTTCCGGTGAGAGGCCAGAAGTTCCGCCCAGCATGGCTCCAACGGTCATCAGACCGTTGACGCCCGCTCCAAAAGCTCAACCGGAAGTTCTGACCATAACATACCGGAAGTTCCGGTGAACTTCCGACCCAAGTTCCAGCAAATAGAACGCTTCAAACAGAAGGTTACTGATCCTTCAGCGGCTTCAACGGAACTTGGAGCGGAACTAGGGCGGAACTTCTGGGTCGCGAACCAAGTCTGACCGGAAGTTCCGGTGGCTGGGCGGAAGTTCCGCTCAGGAACTTTCTGGTAGGACAAGTTCCGATGCAAGTTCTGGCCCAAGTTCCGGCAAATAGAACACTTCAAACAGAAGGTTACTGATCCTTCAGCGGAACTTAGAGCGGAACTAGGATCAAAACAAAGCTCATATCAGCCCGCAGAAAAACCCTGAGCGGAACATTGGGCGCTAGGCCGGAAGTTCCAGTGAGACAAAGAAGGCTTCAACAGATCAGAAACACACTCTCTCACGGAATAGTAGGATGGCTGTGGAGGTGCATATAGGTTTGTGCAAGAACAAGTGATTTCCCACAGCCTTCCGAGATGGACCCCCTCTTAATAGTACGGCGACCTAAAACAACAACATGAGAGAAACTAGGAGAAAACTAAAGGCCACCATCTTCATGAGATCCCATGAGAGCATCCACACCGTTTTAATGAAACATCAATAGCGTTTTCCCTGAAACTCAAGCGCACAATTAAAACGCAAATGGGATTGTCATTAACACCAAAAACAGCATGGGAAGATATAGTCCTTTCAGCATGTAGGAGTATGTCCAGAGTTAAACACTGTATTGTAGTCTAGTTATAGTTTACTTATATTATTTTTTCGAAATGGAGGTGCGTCCCGGTCTCTCTATATCGAAAAGATGCAAGATGTATACGATCTTTATTGCTTTATTGTAAAACGATCAGTAAAGGACGGACAAAGAACATCATTACACAACCCGAACCACCAAACAACTTCTACAAACTCAACAATGGAGGAATGTCATGTCAACAGGCCGTTCTATGCCCAGAAAGACAAATGATGACACTCCACCAGCTATATATGGACAGGGAACAATCGCATACCCCGAGATGCCATCTAGGAGGAACGAGAGCGTACATCCGGAATAGCAGACTCTTAGCGAGCACCTTGTGTACACGCCATAGAAGAGGTCACCATTGTCGAACCTCTGAGCAGTCTTCATGGTTAGGTTTCGCATAAAATTTGCTAGTCCTGCCGCCGACGCCACCACGACGCCAAACATCGCCCTCGCCCTGCGCGAGTCCATCACGGCATGTTCGGCACCGAGACTCCGTTACACCACGCCACCGAGACTCACCGCCGTTGACGGGTGAGATGTATACCACACCACTTTCTTGCCTCTTCCATCCAGTATTGCTCCAAGAAACGATGCCCTCAAGAGGGAGAACGACACCGTAGAGCCGTCATCGTCCAATCCAGTATCTCTAGATCTTAGAGTTTCCTCCGGAGCAATACGAGTGGGTAGACAATGGATGCAAAAGGATGCCTTCAGCAAAGTAAGGGCGCGTAGACGCTGCAATCGCGCACCATGGCAGGATTCAGAGCTCAGTTTTCACCAGCATCCATGCCTCCCCAACTCATCACCGAAACTAGATGCAGTATCAACATCACAACTAGTCATGGCCGACCACCTCCGGCAAAGAAGATGACCACCTCCGCCATCATACCCAAGGTTGCTGCCACTCGTGCTGCGAGTAGCCCTAGAGAACACGCGCCATCGTTGGAGGAGATGAGGGCAGGGTCGTGCCCGTCGGAGCCTAGGCTCAGATCAGGTCGTCGCCCACCCGCAGATAACCGCCGTCACTCAGTATGACGCCACGGGCCGCCGCCACTGCACACCATTGTCGCTAGAAGCTGATGCTCTGCCACCGCACCAGTCGATGATCGAGAAGATTCGCCACCGCCGCTGCGCCACACGGGCTTTGCCAAACGACACCCCTGGAGGCGGCAGGAGAGGAAGATCTGGCGACAGCGGCAGTTTCGGGAGAGCTCGTGAGAGAGGGTCTCTCGATGACGAAGGGTTACCGCACACGTTAGTCCATAGTTTGCTTATATGTGTTGCATACTGATATATGTGTTGTATATGTGTTGTAACTATGTCCATATAAATGAACTAAGTCTGGACACGAGCCAAATCGGGTTGGACTCGGTCTGAGCTGCCTTTTAACCTGTAAAAAAAGCTCTGCTCGGGTTGGCTTGTCAAGCCTTAGGTCTGGTAAAATAGGCTCCGCCCAAGCTCGTCTAAAACTCGGTCCAACTCAACCTGGTTTGCGAGACGACACAAACACCGAGAGGAGAGGTAGAGGTATGTGGCAAGTTTAGGAGCTTCTAGCATCAAATTGAGCATGTATGCGTACATATTTGCCCATCAAATTGCATAATCAATTAACTGAAATAGGGACAAACCCATTTTCATGAAAAAATTCTACTCCCTTCGAGCTATATTACTTGTTACAGAAATAGATATATTTAGACATATTTTAGTGCTACATACATTCAATACAGTGACAATTAATATGAATCGAAAGAAGTATAATTATAGCATGTACAGGGATGGCGTTGAACTGCATGTCGGCTTACTGGACACGCATGGCGCATGAGACTAGGTGTTGGCTGAACGCGGACAGGTTCATGTGTGCGACTGACATTTCGCGTCTAGAAGGCGGTGACATCCTCTCGTGGGCAACGGCGACATCGGCAGCGGCGGCGGGTGGCTGTCTCTCATGTGTATAGGAGAACTGAGAGTCCAGAGGTTGATGTCGTGTGTGGGTGCCTGCCATAGTCCTTTTTGGAACGACCAAATGGGCCACAAAGGAGTGCCTAGTTTAGCAGTTTCTCCACTCCAAAACTAGAAAACAAAGAAACACGAGCTTTGGTGCTGGACAGAGCTGAGCCCGGCGAGCCATGAGCCCGTAGCGGTCCAGGTAAATAGGCTATTCTCGGTCACCTCTCTCCGCGGGCTAAGCCTAGCTTAGGGAGAGCCCGCAAAATCTTGGGCCGAGCCAAAAACTCGTCCTCGTGCGTCTAGCCTTAAATATAACTCCATGTGATCCAAGTTGGGTATCGTAACAGATGTGCCACATTGTAGAGAAAGACAGAAGCCGTGAGTACATCAGAGAGGGAGGAGAATGATTTTTCTTCATGAACTAGTGGGAGACCGCGCGGAAAGAGAATTTTGCATGCATAGGTCTCGGATAAAGGAACCTTGCTCAGAAATCCTTGCTAGCTTCGACACCAAGCGCCCCACGTGTAACTTTCAATTCAACTATATGTAATTGGTCATATGTTCGACACCCAACCATGAACTAAAATTTTCCAATGGTATATGGATGTACGGTATCTTAGATTTATCACAAATTCTCTGTGTAAAAGCTCAAACCTATGCCCTCCAGCCAAAGTAACCATTTATCGGCATACTGGTTGAGTTTTTCCTTGAGTGACAAGGAACATGCTGAGAAAAAAACCAAATAAATATGTGATATTGATCATACATATAACAGTAGAAAAAATTTACTACAAACTAAGAAATTAATACTCCTAAAATAATGAAAAAACTACTAATCAAATATATATAACAGTAGGAAAACAAAAATGCATTTATAATATATATGCACATAGTATAATGGTACATATAATAGTAGTAAGATTCACTACAAACCTATATAAAAAATATAAAAATATGTACTCATGTGTTGCTTATATCAGATCCAAACAGAGATGCATATATGACAGAAACAGAAAACAATTGATTGATATTTTTCTAATAAATTCCGAAGTAAATGGCTTATCACTCCTAAAATCTGAAGAAAACTTTCCAAAACATGCCCATTAATGTTTTTAATTCCTCAAACAATAAAAACTCAAATTTCTAGCTAGCTAGGAAGCACCGGTACAATAATATTAGTTCATGCCTAAGGATGCTAATTAACTGATAGTGAAGGACTTTGTAGATAGATTAAGGTTTAATTTAGTAAAAAAAATTCTACTTCCCTATTCGACACTAGTGAAATACTCTTAGAGAGAATTCCTTATTCGACACTATGTCCCAATATGATTCCTTATTTGACACTAATTTTTTTCTACTTCCCTATTTGACAACTAGTGTAAATATTTTGTCTTATATGACACTCTAGTGTATTTTGAAAGCTAACGGTGTTAGTTTGGGACCTACAAAGATATTTTTACCCCTGGTGAATAATATGACAAAAACAAATGGCAATGTGCTCGTGGTGAAGTTATAAAATCATATCCAAAACATGTTAGTAATGGAGTACGGTTACAAGTGTACTTGAGACTTGACCATGCGTGCATTTGAGCTTATGGAAATTTGGACCTTTTGAAAAACTCTATTTCATCGCCATGTATTACCGGAAGTCAACCCACCGATTTCACATGCACGTATACTCTAATCCCACTAGCGTAAAGATTTTTGTTGTGACTATTTAGATCCCGTTCGCTTTGGAGAAATAGTACAGGAAAACTAGAGGAAAGCTATTTCTAAGGAATTATTTCCATTTTGGTCGTACGGAACAGAGAAATCACCTCCTACAAATCCTCTGGAAAGTTTCTCTCATTCGTGAAAACACAGGAAATCAAACATCCACTAGCAGTTCTTGTTTAGCGTTGGTCCGAGCCAGGTGAAAGAAAAAAGGCGGCAGAGCCATGTAATTTGGGAGAAAAATAGACACAGGCCACAACCAGTACCAGGAATATTTTAACTGCATGAATACCGGGAAATTAAGTTAGAAGACTGGTTGGCACCCGGTAATGCCGGATTTTGACGCAGAAAAAAAAGAGTCCACTAGGTAAAGGAGGTCGATGCCGTGTAAGTTGAGGAGCGTCGAGGGAACATGTCCACGTACGACCGAAGCAAACATGAAGATCGCTAATAGGTGTCAAATCGGTCGGTCTTTTGTATAGATAGGTATATCTATGTAGCTCTGTAATAGGACCTCGGATCCCAACACGTAATCACAGTGACCAAGTTGTCAGCCGAACTCATGCTGCCTAGCTTTACTTTTCTAGACTTAATAAGATTTAAAAAAACGAACCGGCGGACTGAATTTAGAATACAACTAGCACTAACACAGGGGTACTTTGGTCTATCTAGAAAAAAGTTGACGGAAGGATGTAACTGAACTAACTGTAGTGTCATATAAGGCAAAAAATTTAGACTAGATGTCAAATAGGGAAGTAAAAAAAAATTGATGTCAAATAAGGAATCATATTGGAAGGTAGTGTCAAATAAGGAATTCTCTCATACTCTTAAGTCATGTTGGAACGACCATAATTATGTCTTGGCTGGTTGCATACAAGATATATTTCCATCACCGCGGATTGGTTCTGCACACTAAAAAAAGAAAAGATTGGAAAAAAGATTCAGAACGAACTAAAAACCCCATTTTGTAGAGTACAGAGTGGAGGAGAAAACAGAGTAAGAAAATCTCATTTGTATAGATCTGGAGAAGCGTCTGAACAATCTGCGCAACTCGAGCTCTGTGTATGAACAAACGGCTGCGTATTGTTAGACTAAATCTAGTAAAAGAAATTAATCAAATAGAAAGAAGAGTAGAGAGGAAGGAGAACCTGTAGGCGAGAGTTCGTTCATACTCTGCCTCTGGAACTGACCGTTGAGTACGTGTGCATTCAGTTTGCCCGGAGTATAGATCTAGGAGGCGGCGCAAAACCCTAATCGCTTCCCCCGACCACTCTTAGAGGTTGTTCTTATTACCATCCGTCCGAGGTGCACTCGCTGGGGTTGCCCGTGACCGGATGCTGTAACTGCATGTGTCATGCAACCAAATTAATGTGGCTTGTAATAATAGCCGGCTCACCGGTCTGCGTATTAGAGACGATTGATTTTTCAGACCGCCTAAGGTTATATACTGAGGCATTTGTTTTTATTATTCGACTCCCAGGGGTCCATTTTTTAAGTCTGATATTGTAAACGACCGCTTCGAAGACCATTGGAGGCGGTCGTATTGTAACAAACCGGCTAAGGGGTACAAACATAGGCGGGTTTTTTCATAATTGGGGAAACCGTCTGCGAGCACCGTCTCTAAGTAACGAGTTTGTACTAGTGCATGTATCTCTGCATTGAAATCGCATATCTGTTAAAATTTTGATGAAATATCTCTCTATCATTGTCACCAATGACTGATTATTGCATAGATGTGCAAATCTTCTCTTTGATCTTTCTTCCTATAAAATTGAAGATTTTAATGACATAATCTGGAGCAATTAATGGACAAGTATGAGTTTTCAATACTCCTAAGTCAAAGGGGCCTCGGAGGAAGCGTCCAGAAGCTTTAACGAGCACCCGTACGGCGAGCCCATACGACCTTCTAAAGGCTTCACCGAGTTAAATCCTACATCTTTCATGAAGGAGATTGTATAAGAATGGCCCGCAACTGCCAGAAACAAGAATGGTGGTCTGTAGAACACATATGACGCCATTCGCATCTGAGGAGATGTGATCCCATATCCATCACCATAGCCACAACTCCTCTCCCTCTTCCATCTACACTCCATAGACATAGCCTTCTACCTGTAATCTTGATCTCATCACGATTGGCAGCATTGTAATACTATTTGTTATCAGTCCCTTGAGAATTTTCAATATAATTTTTATGATTGTTGATCTAATCATGTGTGAGTAGTCCTCAAGCGCTAGGGGCTGAGACATAGACTTGCAGCAATTATGTGCAATCTCTAACGTCATGTGATACTATGTTGTGATTTAATATTAGATCTATACTTTTGTATTCTTATATTTTTCATCGATCCAAGGACTTTTTAGGTACCCAAGACCCCGAGGATCGATCCAGGTAATAAGGTAAGATGGATCGTGATCATATTCTACACGTGAAACCTAGTGATAGCAAGGGGAGTATAGTAGTTGTTTGAGATCCATTTAGGAGTAACGGTAACGTCATTGATCATAATTCTTTGGTCTGTTTTACTTAATAATTATTGCAACCCTACGCGACGGTGGTGTAGTGGTTGGACAAAAGTTTATGGTAAGCATTACTATAATTACCATAGTAGTTACAGACGTACCGTCTATAATCTTTATTGATATAGATCACAAATACATGAGCAAGATTATTAAGTTTATATTTATCCTAACATATGTGGACAGCTATAGGTGAAACCTTAGGCTTGGCCTTATCTCCATCTATTGATACACAACCATAAAAGTTAAACGTGTTTGGTCTGGTAAGCAAAAATACTACAATTTTCCAAGGTATTGTTTAAAGTAATCTTACACCAAGCAAAATCTTCTCAAGGATTCGATAAACCTGGGTCTATTAGGGAGAAATAAGCTATACTACAATCTACAATCTGGATCAAAGGTATCATGATATCTCTCACACTGGACACTCTTCCAAGCTTGCATACTCATCTCGATAAACGATGCAATCATAGAGGTACATGTGGTATTTTTCAACCAGAAAAAAGAGGGCAGACGATTTTCTTGGTCTCATCGATACCCATAGGCAATGTGTTCCAATCAGGAAGAAACTTGTGTAGATACTCTAGTTGCTTATCGAAGAATGCATCATTGCATTTGAACTTTTCCTTAAGATCCAGAAGATTGAGCGTGACATCTAAACATGCGTTATTTGGATTGCAACCAACATACGATGATTTTTTTGCATCTTTCTAAAGTTGCGCCAACTTTGTTTTCTCTTTAGATGCAACCTTTTCCGTAGTGGTGTTCTTCTGAAACAACTCTTTATAACGAGGGTTGCATGCCATTGAAGCCAACAACGATGACTCATGGGTACCTTGTGCCTCTTCTTTTCGTGCTCATCCTCTTCATGATCATGTTTGGGCATCTCTTCATTCTTTCCTTCATACCCTCCTTCATTCCCTACCTCTTATGGATCTTCCCTGTTGTTTGCCCTTCCTCGCCGGCAACATCATCATCATCAACATCATCCTCACCGTGTGCATCAACATAGTTCCATTGAAAGTGAGGAAAAGTAAGGGGTGGGGAAGGTCACATGGCAAAAGTGTCCTACTAGTGGCGTTCCACAGCCAGAACACCTCTACTACGTTGTCCACAAGCAACGTTTAATTATATTGGAACGTTGTCAGTATATTGGGACAAAAAATGGGCATAGCCTAAACTACCAGCGACATTTCACTAGCACTAAACGCCACTAATAGGGACGCTATTTGTGGCCCACTTTGTTTGTCCCCGTTGTATTTGTGGGGACCATTTAGT
The DNA here is from genome assembly GCA_023614405.1 of Avena insularis. NCBI lineage: Eukaryota > Viridiplantae > Streptophyta > Magnoliopsida > Poales > Poaceae > Avena > Avena insularis. Next base: position 1,034,362 of record JAJUPC010000015.1, on the reverse strand, counting down.
GGCAGCGTTCGACTTCCTCTAAACACCACGTTATGATTTAGTGATGACGTTCGTGACTATCTGAACGCCACTAGCATTTTGGCTAGCAGTAGTGATTTGTATTTATTTTGGAGCATCACTAGCAAAAATATTGCTATAAGGTTTTCCTACTATTGCTATGTTTTAAGTTATCCATCCTGATTTAATGTTTGAGCATTAACAACATGGTTCAACAACTACATGTTGGGTTAAAGTTCGTCATCATGTACTGAGACTCACAACACTAGAATCCAACACAATCCGGGACCTTCGGTTCAAGTACAAGGGTTAAAACCTAGATGGAGGAGTAACTACTATCTTTATGTCCCCGTCTTGGACATGTTCTCGAATAGCATGAAACCGCAGCTTGATGTGCTTCAACTTCTTGTGTGACCTTGGTTCTTGCGCATTGGCTATGGCGCCCATGTTATCACAGTAGATAGACATTGGGTCCAGCGGACTTGGAACCACACCGAGCTCTGTAATGAACTCCTTCACCCATATCGCTTCTTGTAAAGCCTCCGAAGCAGCTACATATTCTGATTCAGTTGAAGATCTCGCCACAACGCTTTGCTTTGCACTCCTCCAGCTAACTGCTACACTATTCAAAATAAATACGTATCCAGATTGTGATTTAGAATCATCCGGATCGGTGTTCCAACTAGCATCGGTGTAACCATTAACAACGAGATGTTCATCACCTCCATAAGAAAGAACCATATCCTTAGTTCTTCTCAAGTACTTAAGGATGTTTTTGACCGCTGTCCAATGATCCACTCCTAGATCACTTTGATATCTGCTAGTTAAACTAACAGCATATGCAATATCGGGTCTAGTACATAGCATGGCATACATTAGAGATCCTATGGCTGAGGCATAGGGAGTCTTACTCATCCTTTCTCTATCTTCTACTGTTGCTGGACTTTGAGTTTTACTCAAGGTCGTACTAGGCAACATGGACAAGAACCCTTTCTTGCTATCTTCCATTCCAAACTTCTTTAGAACTTTGTCTAAATATGTACTTTGTGACAATGATATTAGGCGTCTTGATCTATCTCTATAAATCTTTATGCCTAATATGTAAGCTGCTTCGCCAAGATCTTTCATTGAAAAACTATTATTCAAATATTCCTTGACACTATTAAGAAGGTCTATATCATTCCCAATCAACAATATGTCATCTACATATAGTATTAAGAATGCTACAGAGCTCCCACTCACTTTATTGTAAATACAAACTTCTCCATAAGTTTGTATAAAACCAAAGCTTTTGATTACCTTATCAAAATGTTGATTCCAACTTCGGGATGCTTGCTTCAATCCATATATGGACCTTTGAAGTTTGCATACCTTGTCAACACCTTTAGGATCGACAAAACCTTTGGGTTGCATCATATACAACTCTGCATCAATGTCTCCATTGAGGAACGCTGTTTTGACATCCATCTGCCATATTTCATAATCATAATATGCAGCGATTGCTAACAAAATCCTCACAGATTTTAGCTTCGCTACTTGTGAGAAAGTCTCATCGTAGTCAACTCCTTGAATTTGTCGAAACCGTTTTGCGACAAGTCGAGCTTTATAGATAGTAACATTACCATCAGCATCTGTTTTCTTCTTGAAAATCCATTTGTTCTCGACAGCCTTCCAGCCATCCGGTAAGTCCACCAAAGTCCATACTTGGTTTTCGTACATGGATCCAATTTCGGATTTCATGGCTTCTTGCCATTTATTGGAATATGGGCTCATCATCGCTTCCTCATATGTCTCAGGGTCATCGGTGTTGTCCACCAACATGACACTCATAACGGGATCATACCAATCAGGAGTGGTACGAGTTCTCGTTGACCTGCGAGGCTCTATAGCAACTTCAACCGAAGTTTCATGATTATCATCATTAGCTTCCTCTCTTATTGGTGTAGGCACCACAGGAACTTCTTCCGGTGTTGCGCTACTCGCAAGTTCGAGAGAAGGTTCAACAACCTCGTTGAGTTCTACTTTCCTTCCAGTCACTTCTTTCGAGAGAAAATTCCTTCTCAAGAAAGGATCCATTCTTGGCAACAAAGATTTTGCCCTCGGATCTATGATAGAAGGTATACCCGATAGTTTCCTTCGGGTATCCTATGAAGACGCATTTTTCCGCTTTGGGTTCAAGCTTGTCCGGCTGTAACTTCTTTACATAGGCTTCGCAACCCCAAACTTTAAGGAACGACAATTTCGGTTTCTTCCCAAACCATAGTTCATATGGTGTTATTTCAACGGATTTAGAGGGTGCCCTATTTAAAGTGAATGCGGTTGTTTCTAATGCATAACCCCAAAACGATAGCGGTAAATCTGTAAGTGACATCATAGAACGAACCATATCTAAGAGAGTTCGATTACAACGTTCGGACACACCATTACGCTGTGGTGTTCCCGGCGGTGTCAATTGTGAAAGTATTCCGCATTTCTTCAAATGCTCGCCAAACTCGTAACTTAGATATTCACCTCCACGATCAGAACGTAGAAATTTAATCTTCTTGTTACGTTGAATCTCTACCTCACTTTTAAATTCCTTAAACTTCTCGAAAGTTTCGGACTTATGTTTCATGAAATAGATATACCCATATCTACTCAAGTCATCCGTGAAGGTAAGAACATAACGATAACCACCGCGCGATGCTACACTCATTGGTCCACACACATCGGTATGTATGATTTCCAATAAGTCTGTAGCTCGCTCCATCATACCAGAAAATGGAGTCTTAGTCATTTTACCCATCAGACATGCTTCGCATCTTTCAAGTGATTCGAAATCAAGTGATTCAAGAAGTCCATCGGAATGGAGTTTCTTCATACGCTTCACTTCGATATGACCAAGACGACGGTGCCACATATAGGTCGAGTTATCGCTCAATTTCAAACATTTAGCCTCAATGTTATTTATGTGTGTATTACTACAATCGAGATTCAATAAGAATAGACCATCTATCAAAGGTGCATGTGCATAAAACATATTACTCATATAAATCGAACAACCATTATTCTCGGACTTAAACAAGTAATCGTCTCGCAATAAACAAGATCCCGATATAATGTTCATGCTCAACGCAGGCACCAAATAACAATTATTTAAGTATAAAACTAATCCCGATGGTAGATGAAGAGGTAGCGTGCCGACCGCGATCACATCAACCTTTGATCTATTTCCAACGCGCATCGTCACCTTGTTCTTCGCTAGCTTCCGTTTATTCTGCAGCACCTGTTTCGAGTTACAAATATGAGCAACCGAACCAGTATCAAATACCCAGGCACTACTACGAGTACTAGTGAGATACACATCAATAACATGTATATCGGATATACCTTTCTTCTTGATGTTGCCGCTCTTCAAATTCGCCAAGTACTTTGGGCAATTCCGCTTCCAGTGACCCTCTTGCTTGCAGTAAAAGCACTCAGTATCAGGCTTAGGTCCATCCCTGGTCTTCTTCGCCGGTGCGGCAACTTTCTTACCGCCCTTCTTGAAGTTTCCCTTTTGCTTAGACTTGCCTTTCTTGAATTTGGTGGTCTTATTGACCAACAACACTTGGTGCTCTTTCTTGATCTCCACTTCTGCAGATTTCAACATGGAGAAGAGTTCTGGCAACGTCCTGTCCATGTTTTGCATATTGTAGTTCATCACAAAGTTCTTGTAACTTGGTGGTAGTGATTGGAGGACACGATGTATCCCCAAAGAATTAGGAATCACTATACCCAAACTTTGGAGTTTGTTTGCGTGCCTGGACATCTTAAGCACATGCTCACCGACTGCCCTCTTCCATCTTGCGGTTAAAGAACTTTTGAAGCCTCATAACTCTCAACTGCCGCGTGAGCCTCAAATATCATTTTGAGTTCACGGACAATATCATGTGGGTCTGAATTCTCAAACCTTTTCTGAAGCTCCGATTCCAAACCATACAAGATAGCACACTGAACTATGGAGTACTGATTCTTCCGAGTGAGGAAAACATTCTTTACCTCATCGGTAGCATCACCGCAAAGGAGTCACCCAGTGCATCCAGCACATAGGTCAAATTACCAGCATTGAGGATAATCCTCAAATTGCGGAACCAATCCGTGAAGTTTCTTCCATTGATTTTCAACTTTTCTTTCTCTAGGAACGCATTAAAATTGATGGTAGGGGCCGCCATTGATCTACAACATATTTGCAATAGTTTAGACTAAGTTTATGACAAATTGAGTTCTAATTAATAGTTAAATTAACCTAGGTGAACACCCACTCAAAACAATATCCCTCACATTGTTTTAATGATCACACGAACCAAATCCAGCACATCAAAACCGATCATCACGAGAGTTGATATAGCTTCAATGGCGAACAATCGACATGTTCATCATATCTTCTATATGATTCATGCTTTACCTTTCGGTGATCCGTGTTCCGAGACCATGTCTGTACATGCTAGGCTCGTCAAGACCAAACCTTAGCTTCTGCATGAGCAAAACTGGCTTGCTCACGTTGTATACACTTGCAGAATCTAACACACCCGATCATCACGTGGTGCTTCGAAACAACAAGCTTTAGTAACGGTGCTAACTAAGGATGAACACTTTAAAACTTGAAATTTGTGTGCTTGAGGGATCATCTTATAATGCTACCGTCGTTAACTAAGCAATACAAGATGCATAAAGGATTAACATCACATGCAATTCATAATATGTGATATGGTATGGCCTTTCTTCTTTGTGCTTCTGATCTCCATCTTCAAGCACGAACATGATCTCCATCATCACCGACATTGCATCAAGGTCAATGACGCCGCACCATGGTTGTCGTCCACCAGCTTCAACTTCTACAACTACTTTGAATAGACACGCGGGTCTTAACATAATTTAAAGACAACCATATGGCTCCTGCCGGTTGCCAACTTACAATAAGGAACATTGCATACATCAAATATAATCACAATTATGGCCATATCACATCACAGCACACCCCTGCAAAACAAAGTTAGACGCCTCTAATTTTCCTTGCATATTTTACGTGGTTTGGGGCTTTCAATAAGTGTCGCTCTAACTTACGAACAAGAACTACAACGTTGATGCTAGAACTATCAAGTGCCCGTTGTAAATTGGATCTATACTATAATGGGAGAGACAGACACCCGCAAAGCCACTTATGCAATACAAGTTGCATGTTCAGCGTGGAGAAAGTCTCATGAACGATGTCATGTAAGGTTAGCCCGGGCCGCTTCATCCCATCATACCGCAAGATGCAAAGTACACAAGAAGCAATTGATAATAAAAGCACCACCGCCCATAATGACCATTGTGTTCTACTCGTGCAACAGATCTACATATAGACACGGCTCGATACCCTTTGTAGGGTTCGTAGCATGGAAAACAAAAAAATTCTACCGCATGCAAACAAACAAGCCAAGATCTATCTACTAGATTGTAGCAACGAGTCGATAGTGAAACTCACCCTCGAAGATTCCAAAGCGGTTAACAAAAGCGGATTCTCGTGGGTGATGTAGTCGTACTCTTGCCGATCTCAACATCGTGTAGACGATCCTTCCGGCGCCGCGTTCCGGCAGCGCTCCCGCAGTCGGTCACACGTTCGGTACTCGATGAAGACCTTCCTCTCCCTTGTTCCAGCAGGCAGCGGAGGTTGTAGCACTTTCCTCGCGATTCCGGCAGCACGACGGCGTGGTACCGGAAGTAGAGGGGAGATCTCGCAGGGCTTCGCCTTAAGCCGGAGCGAGTATGGTGGACTATGAGAGAGCCTTGGTGATCTAGGGTTTAGAGGCACCAAGGGAGAGAGAGCTAGGCCGGCGGCTAGGGCTTGGGGAAAGCCCCAAGTCGGCGGCTAGGGTTTGCCCTAGGGCAGCGGCGGCTGCAGGAGGGCCGGCGGCTAGGGCTAGGGTTTTGGGTGGTGGGGTGTAGGTCTAGAGGGGCACCCATGCCCCTCCTTTTATAGGTGGGAGGGCGCGGCCAAGGGGGAGGGAGTCCTCCCCCAACTCGGCCTCCTTGGCCGGCGGTGGAGGGAGAGGGACTTCCTCCCCAAGTAGGTTTCCTACTCTCCCTCCACCAAGCAAACTTGTCGTTTGACTTTTCAAATTGGCGTTTGACTTTTCAAACTAGGATTTGATTTATCCCTTTATTTTGCTCAGCGATGAAACCTAGTACATGATGCAACCATTCCAACTCGTTATGACACATTCATGTACCCTTCCCCTCCGGAGTGCCGGACCTTCCGGAACCTTCTAGAACATTCCCGATGAAAACACCAAAATCATTCTCCAACTCCGAAACAGGACTTTCCTTATATGAATCTTATTCTCCGGACCATTCCGGATCTCCTCGTGATATCCCAGATCCTATCCGAGACTCCGAACAACATTCGGTCTCTTACTCATCATTCCATAACTACTCAACAACATCAAATCCTTAAGTGTGTCTCCCTACGGTTCGTGAATTATGCGGACATGATCGAGACACTTCTCCGAACAATAACCAATAGAGGAATCTGGAAATTCACATGGCTCCCACATATTTCTACGATTACTTTGCGATCGAATGAACCACTTATATACAATACTAATTTCCCTTTGTCTCACGATAGTTTACTTATCTGAGGTTTTGATCGTCGGTATCTCTGCATACCTAGTTCAACCTCGTTACCGATAAGTACTCTTTTCTCGTTCCCGTGATATGTGATCCCTTGTGAGCCAGTCACATGCTTGTAAGATAATTGGATGAAATTCCACCGAGAGGGCCCAGAGTATACTATCCGTCATATGGATGGACAAATCCCACTCTTGATTCATGTGTCTCAACCCATACTTTCCAAACACTCAATGCCACCTTTATAGCCACCCAGTTACAGTGTGGTGTTTGATGTCATCAAAGCATCCTTCCGGTGATGGTGATAAACATGATCTCATGGTCGAAGGAATTAGGTTACTATGCATCAGAAAGCATATAGCAATTGAACTATTAAAATGACTTGATCTTTATTCTACGGTTATCTATAGGAGTATGTCCATCATACCATTCTCCTAATGATATGATCTTGTTGTTAATAACATCTCAATGTTCATGATAGGGAAACCACAATCATCTATTAACCAACAAGCTAGTATTATGAAGAGGCTTTACTAGGGACTCTAATTTAGTTTACAAATCACACAAGTATTAATGTTTCCTTGTTAATACTGTTATAGCATGAATGTAAACATTTATCATAAACACAAAGATATAATAATAACTATATTTATTACTGCCTCTAGGGCATATCTCCAACATATATTGCTTCGTGCATTGCAATCGACATGAAAAGTGGGTTGAATCACTGATCACTAGTGATATGTTTGTCTGGCCACTATTTATACTCCGCCCCGAGTATGCACTTATCCCTGAGATCCACCCACCACCAATCCTCTCCAACCCGCCACCTCAATCATATCTAGCTCGCCCGACAGTCAAATATTAGGCGGCCGACGGCATAGGCGACACACCAGGATAGATCCGATCAATAACGAACGCGAGGCGGAGGCATCCTACATTATCTTCATGAAAGGTTCCATTTTTAATATCAATTTTTTTCCGCTCTTTCAATCATGTTGGGGTATTATGGTCTTAGGATAGCAAGGTGTCGCGATGGATCAAGAGCGACTTATGAATGACAATGATGAGAAGTGGGGTTGCTGGTGCGACTGTGACATGTTGCTGCATCGACTAGTACCATACGAGGGTGTAAATATTGGTCGTCTATTCATGGGATGCCACTACAAATCCCCGAGGTGCACATTCATGGAGTGGGTTGATAAACCACTCACGCATGAGGTTTCTCGTGTGCTGAAGGCGATGTGGACGCTAACCAAGAATAACAAAATCAATGTGTTGGAGAAGGAGTTTGAGCATGCAATCGAGGAAGGAAGGAAGGAAATACGACAAGAAGAGGTTGATGCGATTAAATCAAAGTGCTTGTCTTTGCCCGATGAGCTGCAACCGATTTGGGAACAACTCGATGCCCTTGCTAGTGCTAATCATTAATTAATGCAGTAATGACATGTATTATAAATGTATGATTGTGTGCTTTGTTTCTTTGAACTTGTTTGCTAGATGTATTTTCTCCCCCTTGTCGATTTAGTTTGGTTGACTTCTTAAATAAATAATATTGTCTCATATGTTCTTGTTATTTCAGAAACATATTACCATCGCAGACTCCATGTGTCCAATAGACACTAATAAGGGACCTTTGAGAAATTGCAATCCATAAAGTTGGTCGCGCTTGCGCAATAGGCCAATGTAATTTTCTATATAAACATTAAACCCTAGCTCCCACTCCTCACTCCTCACACCGCCGCACTCTCCACTCTCACTCTCAACTATCCCAAATCTCCATGAGTAGAACTAACCATATCAGCACTCCCCAACTCCCAGATCTCCACGATTCAAACCAACCATAGATCGCACCACTCCCCTCCCCTGCTATTAACCAAACTCCACACTTCTCCACTATATCCACATGTGTTCTACGTATGTTGGTCAGCCTATTTATACATTATGTTTTGACTTATTCTACATATTTTTGTTTCTTTGTCTATTGTCTCTGAAAATGTTTGTTCTCTTGAATCACTTATATCTTTATTTCAGATTTGCGTCGTTAGTTTTCTTAGTGTGGCTCACAGAGAGCAATCAGATCCGTGGTGATAACATCAACCTATGGCGCTAGAGGATGTCACTGATGCCAAAAACTTTGTGTGTACCAGCTCGTTGGGACTCCAAGTGTAGAGTATTGTAGCAAGCATATTTTCCCCACAAGGGTAACTCGAGAGTACATATGGAATTCTTGAGGAATTGGCTTAGAGACTTCTCCTATTTTGTTTTTCAAGCAATCTACAAAAAAGAGTATTTTTCTTGTGTCCCCAACTCCAATGTGTGGTTGTCAAGCAAAAGATTTCGTATTAGTAAAATTGAAATAAACTATAAATAAATAAAAGTAAAATAAATCTATAACTAGACAGAAAGTAAAAAAACAATAAGGTAAAGGTTTTTTGGGCTTTTGTTTGTGTTTGCTGATAGTAAAATTGTTTTTGTGTTTTAAGATTTAAGTGATGCAACAAATATAAAAGCAATAAAAGTAACTGAAAGGTTGTTTCTTATAATAAAAGTTGGACCAGGATTTCATGGGTTCACTTGTCTATTCTCTTATAAAGTGTAGTGGACATAAAATAATTCCTAAGCAATACAATATTGATGAAACTTCATTATGTGTATGATAAGCATTCATATGGGCATCACGTCCTATTTTAAAGATGACGCAACACATCTCACCTATACTACTCTAGAAAGGGGAAACTTCATGTAATCTAGAATTAAAAATAAACAAAGTATAGTCTTAGGTACTTTGACATGATGTTTGAATAACAGATGTGATACCTTGAACAAACAAGATCATCTGGGATGTCACTAGATGATAATAACACATGCATTCACTTAATCCCTAGTGAGATAAAAAAGGAAAGATAAAAACCATATTAGGTCTTGAATTTTGCTGTTACTATCCAATCACCACCACCATGTTACTCCAACTAATATACACTTTCCCCCACACATGCCCTCTCATACATGTTGGATAAAAACAAGAATGGGGTATATAATATGCATCTACCAATACATCTCACAAACTAGAATTCTAATCTCAAATATCAACTCATATAATAAAGATCCACCGCATAGGAATTATATAGATGACCATAATCATGTTGGGCGGCTCATATGGTACTAGAGCAATGATATATATATATAGAGAGAGAGAGAGCGAGAGAGAGAGATCAGACTACTATCACAAACCCATAGTCCAGAGATTGATTATTCCCTCTTCATCATGGTGATGAAGTGTTGGCTATGTGTGGTGCACTTCGTTGGAAACCCCAAGAGCAAGGTGTGATGAGCACAACAGCAAGTTTTCCCTCAGAAGAGACCGAGGTTATCGAACCAGAAGGAGTGAGGAAACATCCCAAAGGTGTTGCAAGCAACGTGGAAACCTGCACAACACAAACTCAAGACTTTGTCCCAGCGAACAGTGAGGTTGTCAAGCTCACCGGTTTACTGTAACAAAGGATTAACTGTATGTTGTGGAAGGTAATGGTGGTTTGCAGTAAGAAAACAGTAACAGTGGAACATATATCAATGGTAAAGATTGGACCGGGGTCCATAGTTCACTAGAGGTGCTCTCCTTAGATAAACAACATGGCATGAAGGGTAAACAAATTATAGCAGGGCAATTGACAGGAACCGAGCAAGGCATAACAATACAATACTAGTCAGAAAGATCCTATGAGATTCGATTGGGCAATACAACAAGATACATAGACCGCCATCCAACTGCATCTATGACTAGTACTCCACCTTTGGGTTATCATCCGAACCCCTTCCAGTATTAAGTTGCAAGAAACAAACAACTTCTTTAAGCAAAGTGTGTAAGGTAAACAATCCACTTGTTTCATGAACAAGAGACCGTTGTTTTCTCCCTAGTGGCAACAACACATCTACAACCGAAGAGATTTCTGTCACTTCCCTTGGAAACTAGAGACATGAACCCACTATCGAGCATAAATACCCCCTCTTGGAGTCACTAGCAACTACTTGGCCAAGATAGCTACTAACAATGGAGAGCATGCAAGATCACAAACAACACAGACATGATAGAATCAAATGGACAAAACCATTAACCAAAATGACATAATAATCTTAATATCCATCGGATCCCCGCAAACACAACATGCATGATTACAAATAGATTAGATCTTGATCATGAACAAGCTCACAAGATCTATACATGAAAGCACAAGGAGGAGACACAACCATCTAGCTACTACATGGACCCATAGTCCAAGGTGGAACTACTCACGCATCATACCGGAGAAGAAGGCCTCCGGGATGATCTCCCTTCCGGCAGGGTACCGGGAAGAACTTCAGATCCCCCCGATCTAGGGATGATGGTGGCGGCGGCTACAGACGGTTTCGTGGAGTTTTGATCGAGTGCCTAGGGTTTCTGCATCGGGGGCTTTTTATAGGCGAAGAGGCGAGGGTGCAGGCCAGGCACCAGGCTTGGCCACGCCCAGGGGGGTCTGGGCGCCCTTTGGCGCTTCTCCGTCTCGTCTTCTGTATTCTTGTCGCCCACGGTAAAATATTGACTTTGGATTTTGTCCCGTCCAATTCCGAGAATATTGATTTTCTGCCTTTCTGGAACCAAAAACATAAGAAAACAGGCAACTGGCACTTTGGCAACTTGTTAATAGGTTAGTTCCAGAAAAGATATAAAAACACATCAAAGTGTAGACAAAGCAAGGCAAAGTAGATACTGAACAAGCATGGAACATCAAAAATTATAGATACATTTCCGACGTATCATGAAGCCGTAGATGTTGGAGAAGGTAGAAATCCCATCGGTGGCGGTTCCGGAGGAGATTTCCCCTCCAATCTTCATTGGTTCTATCTCTATTTCAGTGTTTTTGTCTTTCTGCGCCACCTCCTCCGACATCGTCCCGGGGGGTCTTTTTATAGGCGTTTTTAGGTAAAGACTTCGAGGCTGGGGTGAAGATGGCTAGCTGCGGAGACTCGAGGAGGGAATGAGTATGGGTGGCACATCCTAGGGTGGAGCTCGCGCCACCTGGGCTTGTTTGGTCCTCGAGCCTTCCCTTTGGTGGTTCTTGTGCTCCGGATGCTTCTCTTTGCAAAAAATACCCCTTGAAAAACCCCCGGACCATTTGACTTTGTTTAGGTCCCTGAAATATAAACATACGCAAAACAGGGTTTTCCTATCCTGCAAAGTTATAAACTAAATAAAGGGGATCATTGGTAAATCCCCATAAATCAATGTAAAACATGGATATAACATCATATACGTTGCAAATATGTGGGTATATGTATCAATAAACTACAAAGTTCATGTATGCATTTTACATGCCTCCGTCGCTCAAAGATCCTTCACCCAATCACGATGTAGAAGTTTGTAGAATAGAGAGATGCTCAATATGAAGAAGATTAAAAAGAAGTGGTTGCAGTGCAATGTAATGAGTACTATGTGTTAATAATTTTTTTATATTTTGGTGAATATTTAATACAATTCGAATATAATGGAGAAACCAACTTGTTAGCGTTAATTGTAATTAACATTTGTCCCACTGAAAAGTGTACCAAATATAGCAAAGTAGACGTCTATTTCATGGCAATAAAGTCTCCAACGTGTATTTTTGTACCGAGGCGCATCCTTTGTGGTGTCACAGTCGCATTAGATTAGCGGATGGCATTCCACCGAGCCAAAAAAAGCGTTGGCTATGTACTTTCCTCGACACAATTATCCCTGGCGCCTTTTTTGTCGCGCTAGTGTGAGCGCGAAGATTAGGCATGCGCCTCGGCGTCTATAGACGCTGGGGCCCGAGGTCCATGTTGTAGTGATAATAATTACGACATAACCTCGAAAATAAGGTACGACTTCTGAAGTATCCAAACAAACGAAAAGGAGGCACACAAGGCAAAATGAAACCTCGAAGCCTAGAAAAAATTGTGTGAACCCACAAACTAGAGAGATCATGGTAGAAATAAATATCTTAGTTAAAGAAGAGAAAGTCGGAGTAGAGAAAACACACACGAACTCTATAGGAGTCGGTACTAGGTCAACTGGTGAGGAAATGACTTACCTAAGAGGCACCTAATCTTTAAAATACTAGACGAGATAGTAAAACTTTCAAATCAACACAAGGTGAGGTGCTTTCAAAAAAAATCACGACCACTAGACTCAACATCGACCAATAGCAAGATTTTCCTACAAAAGGTACTTCTTTGATACCAATACACGCGGCACCCCCAAGGATCAGGGCTATATTTTAAAGGGTATAAGGGAGCAATATCTTTAGCTTTATTGGCCATCATATTGTATCCACTCAATTATCATTGACTGAACCTATCAACTACGATTACTCCCTTGTCCCCTGAGGAAGCAATCCTACACATCTTAGCTACCATGTTTTACTATTAGGTTTTTTTTGTTGAGAAACACAGTACGTATATATACCCACCCCTATGAACACACGCATGCACCCTACCCTATGATCATCGGAATACATTCCCAAGTCGTTTGTAATCTTGGCCACACCTTTTTAAAAAGAGAGGTGTGTAACTTTACCCACACGTGCCAACCGACTCTTAACACCAGAATCATTATTCCTCTTATTTGGAAACTGCCAAAGGATGGTTGACCATGACCTTTGCCTTGTTGTCGATGAGATCATGAGTCACGCCCTAAGGATTGTTCGTATGTAACAGGTTAAATATAGAAGCCTATCATTAAGGATGTACAGTGACCAAGATTACGAAGGTCGTGCCTTTCTCAATCCCGACCACGCCCTACCTGTTATGATGCACCTCCTCCATCTATTTTCAAAACATTTTCAATGTGTATGCCAAATGGAATACCCAAACTACATGACTCATCGAATCTACTAGGAAAATTAGTGAGTCGATAGGGCCCCATTATATGGACTAAGGTTGTTGTATGCTTAGTTGTAGTTCAAGAGGCGAGAACTCGGGTCCTAGGGGTGGCTATCATGAGAATACAAAATCCACAATCCAATGTGGTATCCCACATAAGCCTTATCATGTTTAACTCACACTCATCGGTCTTTCCAATGTCATCATGTCATACCAGGTTCATTCGTAACTCTGATTCATCAACCGGATGTACCCAACTTAAACAACTAAGCATAACATATATAAAAGCTCTAGCGACGCTCACAAGCCAAAACCTAGTCATACTAGGAGCAGTGCTCAGGGAATTTAGGCAACAAGAAAGCTACATTGATGTCTACGCACTTCTATTCTTGTAGATAGTTGTTGGGCCTCCAAGTGCAGAAGTTTGTAGAACAGCAGCAAGTTTCCCTTAAGTGGATTACCCAAGGTTTATCGAACTCAGGGAGGAAGTGGTCAAAGGTGTTGGAGATATGCCCAAGAGGCAATAATAAAGTGGTTATTATCATATCTTCATACTTATGATAAATGTTTACATACCATGCTATAATTGTATTAACAGGAAACATTAATACTTGTGTGATTTGTAAACATAAAAGAGTCCCTAGTAAAGCCTCTTGTTAAACTAGCTTGTTGGTTAATATATGATCATGGTTTCCTGATCATGAACATAGAGATGTTATTAACAACAGGATCATATCATTAGGAGAATGATGTGATGGACATACTCCTATAGTTAAGCGTAGCATAAAGATCAAGTCATTTAATATAGTTCATTTGCTATAAGCTTTCTGATACATAGTAACCTAATTCCTTCGACCATGAGATCATGTTAATCACCATCACCGAAAGGATGCTTTGATGACATCAAACACCACACCGTAACTGGGTGGCTATAAAGGTGGCATTGAGTGTTCGGAAAGTATGTGTTGAGGCACATGGATCAAGAGTGGGATTTGTCCATCCATATGACGGATATATATACTCTGGGCCCTCTCGGTGGAATGTCATTCAATTAGCTTGCAAGCATGTGACTGGCTCACAAGGGATCACATATCACGGGAACGAGAAAAGAGTACTTATCGGTAACGAGGTTGAACTAGGTATGCAGAGATACCGACGATCATAACCTCGGATAAGTAAACTATCGTGAGACAAAGAGAAATTGGTATCGTATGTAAGTGGTTCATTCGATCGCAAAGTAATCGTAGAAATATGTGGGAGCCATATGAATTTCCAGATTCCTCTATTGGTTATTGATCGGAGAAGTGTCTCGATCATGTCCGCATAATTCACGAACCGTAGGGAGACACACTTAAGGATTCGATGTTGTTGAGTAGTTATGGAATGATGAGTAAGATACCGAATGTTGTTCGAAGTCTCGGATGGGATCCAGGATATCACGAGGAGATCTGGAATGGTCCGGAGAATAAGATTCATATAAGGAAAGTCCTGTTTCGGGGTTGGAGAATGGTTCCGGTGTTTTCATCGGGAATGTTCTAGAAGGTTCCGGAATGTCCGACCGAAGGGAAGGTGCATGAATGTGTTATATCAAGTTGGTATGATTGCATCATGTACTAGGTGTCATCGCTGAACAAAATAAAGGGTTTAATCAAATCCTAGTTTGAAAAGTTAAACGCCAATTTGAAAAGTCAAACGGCTATTTTGGGAAGTGGAGGGGAAGTGGGAAACCGAGTTGGGGAGGAGTCCCTCCTCCACCGCCGTCCCACTTGGGATCCGAGTTGGGGAGGGATTCTCCCTTGGCCGGGCGCCTCCCTCCTATAAGAGGAGGCAGGCTCCCTCCTAGCACACAAGATTGCCCCCTCTAAACCTAACCCTAGCCGCCGCCCACCATAGCCGCCGCCTAGGGTTTCTCCCCTAGCCGCCGACTTGGGCACCTCCAAGCCCTAGCCGC
This sequence comes from Avena insularis, assembly GCA_023614405.1. NCBI lineage: Eukaryota > Viridiplantae > Streptophyta > Magnoliopsida > Poales > Poaceae > Avena > Avena insularis. The sequence continues at coordinate 1,018,908 of JAJUPC010000015.1, read as the reverse complement.
CGGCCCTAGCACCCCCTCCTTGGTGTGTCTAAACCCTAGAACACCGAGGGCTCTCTCATAGTCCACCATACCGCTCGGCTTAAGGCTGAAGCCTGCGAGATCTCCTCTACTTCGGTACCACGCCGTCGTCGCCGTAATCGTGAGGAGAGTGCTACAACCTCCGCGTCTTTGGAACAAGGAGAGGAAGGTCTTCATCGAAAATCAACGTAGACCGATCATGAAACGCCTTTAACGCAGCGCCGGAAGGATCGTCTACGCGATCTTGAGATCGGAAGTGTACGACTACATCATCCACGAGAATCTGCTCTCATTAACCGCTTTGGATCTTCGAGGGTTAGTACTCTATTGAATCGTTGCTACAATCTAGTAGATAGATCTTGGCTTGATCATAGATTAGATCTTGATTGTGTGTTCATGCGGTAGAAATTTTTTGTTTTCCATGCTACGAACCCCGCAGCGGGTATCGAGCCGTGGTTTATATGTAGATCTGTTGCACGAGTAGAACACAATGGTTATTGTGGGCGTTGATGCTTTTATTGTCGATTGCTTCTTGTGTACTTTGCATCTTGCGGGATGTTGGGATGAAGCGGCCTGGGCTAACCTTACATGACATCGTTCATGAGACTTGCTCCACGCTTGACATGCAACTTGTATTGCATAAGTGGCTTTGCGGGTGCCTGTTTCTTCTAGCATAGTTAAGATTCAATTTACAACGGGTGATTGTCAATACTAGTATCAATGTTGTGGTTCATGTTCGTAAGTTAGAACGACACTTATTGAAAGCCCCAAACCACGTAAAACATGCAAAGAAAGTAGAGGCGTCTAACTTTGTTTTGCAGGGGTGTGTTGTGATGTGATATGGCCATGATTGTGATTATATTTGATGTATGCAATGTTCCTTATTGTAAGTTGGCAACCGGCAGGAGCCATATGGTTGTCTTTAAATTTTGTTAAGACCCGCGTGTCTATTCAAAGTAGTTGTAATAGTTAAAGCTGGTGGACGACAACCATGGAGCGACGTCATTGACCTTGATGCAATGCCGGTGATGATGGAGATCATGTTCGTGCTTGAAGATGGAGATCGGAAGCACAAGAAGAAAGGCCATATCATATCACATATTATGAATTGCATGTGATGTTAATCCTTTATGCATCTTGTATTGCTTAGTTAACGACGGTAGCATTATAAGATGATCCCTCAAGCACACAAATTTCAAGTTTTAAAGTGTTCATCCTTAGTAAGCACCGTTGCTAAAGCTCGTTGTTTCGAAGCACCACGTGATGATCGGGTGTTAGATTCATGAGTGTATACAACGTGAGTAAGCCAGATTTGCTCATGCAGAAGCTAAGGTTTGATCTTGACGAGCCTAGCATGTACAGACATGGTCTCGGAACACGGATCACCGAAAGGTAAAGCATGAGTCATATAGTAGATATGATGAACATGTTGATTGTTCGCCATTGAAGCTACATCAACTCTCGTGATGATCGGCTTTGATGTGGTGGATTTGGTTCGTGTGATCACTAAAACAATGTGAGGGATATTGTTTTGAGTGGGAGTTCAACGGCAATATGATTAAAAGTTGAACACTATTTATCATAAATTAAATCAAAGTGAATTTGCATAATTGTTGTAGTTATTGGCATCCGTTTACCACCTTGCGCTTAGTTATAATTGAGATGATAGAACTATAGAATTCTGGTTAGTTACTTTACTTAACTGGTATCGTATTGTTTTGAAGTGTTAATCTAAAGTTTAAAAGTCCTATTGCAAACTTTCAGTAAGTTCCGGTTACTCCATGAAGTTTAATAATTGGTATTAAAACAAGAGTGACAATTCCAAGAGTTAGTGTATGAGTATCATGTTTGTCTCCATGATTCTTGATATTCAAAGGATTATCTTAATATCAAGGTTATCTAGGATCTGAAAGAGTTGTTTCAGAAACCATGATGTATGGAAGATATTGTGATATCTGAAACGAAGTTTTGGTTACAACATGATAGAGTATAATATGGCAAAAGTCATGTTCTCATATTTGATGAGAATTTGCAAAAGGTTGGATACACTAGTTGTCCTAATCCTCCAAAAGGTTTTGGAGAGCAACATTATACTCGCGATTCACCATTATAAGCTAAAGTAGCTTGGTCATGAATAATTCCATGATAAGGGTGAATATTTGATGTAGGTAAAATATTTACCACACCAAGAGATTACTAAAGAAAGGAATTTGAAAGCACACCAAACATTTGATGATGGTGATCTACTTCAAAGTACAAGTCCAAAGACATTGGTATTTAATTATACACGCTTTAGACTATGTGTCATATGTATGACTCCACTGTTGATGTTGATAGATTCTTTCAAACAGAAAAGGAAATACTGAAAGAGAATCTCATAAATATATGACAGAAAAGAAAAGACTAGAATTGTTCAGTTTAAGTATATAGATGATATACATGTTATGGCTATATTCTTTGCTTATTAAACAATGTGGTTCCTAAGTATTTGATACTGAATTTGTTGGTGTGAATCGTCATACGAAACAACACAATTCATGAACTACAATGGCCTAAGTAACTAGCAAAAGAATATGTGATGATGTTCATCGAGAACAAATAAAGGGTTATTGTGTTGCTCGTTAAACATCAAAGCTTGCCTTCAGGATTTGTTTTATCAGGTATTATGAGAACAAAAGGGTTGTTCAAATAATTGCCGTAATCCATAAAAGATGGATGATTCACAAATCTCGTTGGAGAAATCACATCCATAAAACTAGTGCTAAAAATGTCAAAAGACAAATTGATTGAAAGATCACTTCGGAAGTGACATCGCCGTTTAAATTATATTGGAAAGAAAACATGAAGAAACTCCATGTGGATGGAATTTTGGAGTCTTTTGATTTTTGATCAAATGACGCTTGTGAAACTTTCCTAGAGATAATTAAAACTTCGTTCATAGGCCAAAAGGGAACGAATGACTAGCTTATTGGAATTTGTACATATTGTTGTACGAAGTCCATTATGTGTAGTCAAGAGCGATGAATGAATATATGAATATATTTACTTAATAAGGATGAAGTATGAAACATTTGAAAAGTTCAAAGACTTTCAAGATGAAGTGCAAAATCATTGTAACAAGAATATGAATAGTTTATGATAAGATCATAAATGAAGATATTTGGGTTACAAGTTTAGCATAATACCTAAAGATTTAAGGAATCGTTCCGTGGATTTGCATTTTCCGAAACACCATAAGAGTATGGAGCATTCGAGATATGTAATTAAACCTTGTTTGATATGGTAAGATCAAAGGTGTAATTCATAGAACTGTCATTATATTTTAAAGATTAAAAGCTTTAGAGACTACCATTTTTCTACTGAAAAGAGCTCCATCATAATCTGTTGAAATGACACCATATAAAGTTATGGTTTGGGATAAAACCCAAGTTGTCCTTTCTTAAACATTGGTACGCTACGCATAAGAAAGATGTTTGCAACCAAAGTCGGATGAACCTGTCTTTGTATGTTATTTCGAATAACTATTAAGTATTCCTCCATAACACCAAAGACAAAATGTGTTTGTCGCTTAGAACGTCAAGTTTCTTTGAGAAGGATTTTTTTCGTGAAAAGTTAAGTGGAAGGACAATAGAACTTTGATAAGATTAAAAGAACCTTAGCTATATGTGCAAAGTTGCGCAGCGCCGAAAAGTGTTCCGGAGGCATCAACAATGCTCATGGCTCACGTGCCTCAAAGGTTGTGGTTATGAAGGTCAAAGTTTTTATTGAACCAAGTAGGTCAAGTAAACAATCAAATACCAATATTTGAGGGTTGAATCATTATTTGAGAATAATGAACATACTACATGCAAAGAAGCAATGATGGGCCCTGACTCCGTAAAATGGTTTGAAGCCATAAAATCCGTGATAGTTCCATACACGAGAAATCAAGCTTTGAACTTGAAGGACCCTCGAGAAAGGTGTAAGACCTTACAATTGTGTTTGGATCTATAAAAAAAGTAGACATGGATGTTTTGCATCTATGAAATAGTCGACATGTTGGGAAAGAGTTCACAACAATGTTCAAAGGTTGACTATGACAAGACTTGATCTTTCATAGCAATATTTAGTCTAGACGGATTAATGTAGCAACCACTACATATAAATTTGTTATGTGGTAGTTGAATAAACAAAACAAGTTCTTCTAATAGAATTGTTACCTAGGACATGTGCGTAACACGGTCCATAGGGTTTTGTTAATTCAAAGGATGCTAAAAGCATATGCAAACTTCAATGGTCGAAGTAAGTATCGCAGAGTTGGAATCTTCAATATGATGAAACTGTTAAAAGAGTTTAATTTCACCAGAGACAATGAAGATGCTTGCATTAGCAAGAAATTAAGTGGGAGCGCTAAGACATGTTTCTAATACATTATGTGGAAGACATATTGTTGATTAGAAATGATGTATCTTTTATTAACACATATTAAGAATTTCATCCCGATGAAAGATTTAGGCAAAACCCAAATATTTGGCATCAATAGACGCTAATATGGTTGTGCCGAAAGTACATAGATGATGTATTGAATGAGTTCAATATAGAAACTACAAGAAAGGTTCTTGTCACACAGAAAGGATTGAATGAGTTCAATATTGATGACATATTCAAGTGTATTGACACTTGGTAAGTGAAACAAAGATTCAAGTATAGATTGATACTTGATGTATGAAATCACAAAGAGTATTTATATCAATCATACTGTGATATGTACAAATCCAGATATGTCCTATGCTCTAAATGTTATGAGCATATACCAGAATGATTCATAAGATGATCATTGGACAATAGTAAGGATAGTCTTATGATCTTTTGAAAGAACTAAGAGTATATTATTTGTAGAAGTGACAAATAGATGGTTAGTTCATTGTAAAAGTACTACATTGATACTAGTTTTGTCACAAAGTACAAATTAAGTTTATCTCAATCTAAACTAAGGGTGGCACAATATAATGGAAAGTAAGTTCCATAATGGATTTGGATGAGTTCCAAAGTTAAGACGCTGTGACAGATACTACAACAAAAGGCTAAGTATATGACTGCTATAATAGCAGTTAAAGAGGGCATTTGTGTCAAGTGGTTTGTTATCAAACTAGGTGTAGTTCACAGCGGGATAATACTATGAAGATATATTGTACGACAATATTATCAACATGTTTTAACCCCAAAGAACTAAAGGTCTCACCAAAGGAACAAAATTATACAAAGCCATCTCATTAGAGAATGAGTGATGCGTAGAGACGCAAAGACATGCAATTACACACGGACCTGGAAGTGTCAGATCCGGAGATCAGTTGACCACTTGCAATCGTGTACATACAACACCGGAAAGCCATAGGTGTTGAATACACAAAGGTTTGAAACTAGATTATTGACTCTAGTGCAAGTGGGAGACTGTTGGAGATATGCCCAAGAGGCAATAATAAAGTGGTTATTATCATATCTTCATACTTATGATAAATGTTTACATACCATGCTATAATTGTATTAACAGGAAACATTAATACTTGTGTGATTTGTAAACATAAAAGAGTCCCTAGTAAAGCCTCTTGTTAAACTAGCTTGTTGGTTAATATATGATCATGTTTTCCTGATCATGAACATAGAGATGTTATTAACAACAGGATCATATCATTAGGAGAATGATGTGATGGACATACTCCTATAGTTAAGCGTAGCATAAAGATCAAGTCATTTAATATAGTTCATTTGCTATAAGCTTTCTGATACATAGTAACCTAATTCCTTCGACCATGAGATCATGTTAATCACCATCACCGGAAGGATGCTTTGATGACATCAAACACCACACCGTAACTGGGTGGCTATAAAGGTGGCATTGAGTGTTCGGAAAGTATGTGTTGAGGCACATGGATCAAGAGGGGGATTTGTCCATCCATATGACGGATAGATATACTCTGGGCCCTCTCGGTGGAATGTCATCCAATTAGCTTGCAAGCATGTGACTGGCTCACAAGGGATCACATATCACGGGAACGAGAAACGAGTACTTATCGATAACGAGGTTGAACTAGGTATGCAGAGATACCGACGATCATAACCTCGGATAAGTAAACTATCGTGAGACAAAGGGAAATTGGTATCGTATGTAAGTGGTTCATTCGATCCCGCAAAGTAATCGTAGAAATATGTGGGAGCCATATGAATTTCTAGATTCCTCTATTGGTTATTGATCGGAGAAGTGTCTCGATCATGTCCGCATAATTCACGAACCGTAGGGAGACACACTTAAGGATTCGATGTTGTTGAGTAGTTATGGAATGATGAGTAAGATACCGAATGTTGTTCGGAGTCTCGGATGGGATCCAGGATATCACGAGGAGATCCGGAATGGTCCGGAGAATAAGATTCATATAAGAAAAGTCCTGTTTTGGGGTTGGAGAATGGTTCCGGTGTTTTCATCGGGAATGTTCTAGAAGGTTCCGGAATGTCCGGCACTTCGAAGGGGAAGGGTGCATGAATGTGTTATATCAAGTTGGTATGATTGCATCATGTACTAGGTGTCATCGCTGAACAAAATAAAGGGTTTAATCAAATCCTAGTTTGAAAAGTCAAACGCCAATTTGAAAAGTCAAACGGCTATTTTGGGAAGTGGAGGAAGGGAAATCGAGTTGGGGAGGAGTCCTCCTCCACCGCCGCCCACTTGGGATCCGAGTTGGGGAGGATTCCTCCCTTGGCGCTCCTCCTATAAGAGGAGGGCAGGGCTCCTCCTAGCACACAAGATTGCCCTCTAAACCTAACCCTAGCCGCCCACCATAGCCGCCTAGGTTTCTCCCCAGCCGACTTGGGCACCTCCAAGCCCTAACCGGCCGGCCCTAGCACCCCTCCTTGGTGTGTCTAAACCCTAGAACACCGAGGCTCTCTCATAGTCCACCATACTGCCCGGCTTAAGGCGAAGCCTGAGATCTCCTCTACTTCCTGCACACTGTCAGTCTTCGGAATCCTGAGGAGAGTGCTACAACCTCCGCTGCCTGCTGGAACAAGGGAGAGGAAGGTCTTCATCGAGTACTGAATGTGTGACCGACTGCGGAAACGCTGCCGGAACGCAGCGCCGGAAGGATCGTCTACGCGATCTTGAGATCGGAAGTGTACGACTACATCATCCACGAGAATCTGCTCTCTTTAACCGCTTTGGATCTTCGAGGGTTAGTACTCTATTGACTCGTTGCTACAATCTAGTAGATAGATCTTGGCTTGATCATAGATTAGATCTTGATTGTGTGTTCATGCGGTAGAATTTTTTTGTTTTCCATGCTACGAACCCCTGCAAAAGGTATCCCTCTCAAGCAACCCTGCAATCAAGATACAAGAAGTCTCTTGTGTCCCCAACACAACCAATACACTTGTCAGATGTATAGGTGCACTAGTTTGACGAAGAGATAGTAAAATACAAGTGGTAACGGTACCAGAAAATAGCTACTGACTTGTTGTTGACGTGGGGTAACGTGTGTGAGTGCCAGAAAATAGCTTGACGGTGAGGTAAAGACTAAAGGAAACAAGAAGGAAGCAAGCAAACATGCAACAGATCTAGTAGCAAACGGTGTTTCAATGCTTAGAAACAAGGCCTAGGGATCATACTTTCACTAGTGAACACTCTCATATAAATATCCTCTCTTCATGATACTACTCTTAACTATTCTTCGGTTGGACACTCTAATCCATGGTAGGCCTACAAAAGCACATCTCAAAGTCCGCCTTCCCCATCTAGATAACCCCACACTGTCACGTTGAGCGCTAGATGGTTCCAACAAACACCACAATTTTATAAAGACACACAACTCCAAATATAACTCATAAAAAATATATATGTAACCTAGCTTAAGTGCCACACATGGTGTGCACGCTGTCACTTTCACACACATGGGGAAAAATAGATCTATTAAAGCACGATGAGTATTTATGTAACCTCTAGCCTAAGTGCCACCATGGTATGCACACTGTCACTTACACACACGTGGGGAGAGCAGAGATCTATTTAAGCACTTGAGTAGCAAGGTAGATCTACTTGATTACAAAGTTCATGACCACAACAAGATCATGCATAGAGAGAAATGAACACATAGCTACCAGTAGAGCCCTTAGCCTTGAGGAAGAACTACCCCCTCCTCATCATGGGAATCAGCAACGGCGATGAAGATGGTGGTGGAGATCGATGGAGATGGCTCCGGGGGCACTTCCCCGTCCCGGCAGGGTGCCGGAACAGAGACTTTCTGTCCCCCGAACTCCCCTTCGGTGGCGACGACATTGTGGAGGTTTTCATGGATTTCCGCCAGCTTCTTTAGGGTTTCTGAGTCGGGAGCTTTTTATAGGCGAAGGAGGCAAGGTCGATGGAGGGCCAGGGGGCCCACACCCCCTGTGGGCGCGACCAAGGTGGGACCCGTGCCACCTATGGTGTGTCCACCTTGGTGTCCTCCTCCATCTCGTCTTCGATTTTCCGTATCGCTCAGGGAGAAATATGAACTTTGGCTTTTGTCCTGTCCAATTTCAAGAATATTTATTTTTTAGCTTTCTGAAACCAAAAACAATAGAAAATAGGCAACTGACACAGTGGCATATTGTCAATAGGTTAGTTCTAAAAAGTGTATAAAAATACCTCAAAGTGTAGACAAAACATAGCAAAGTGGATACTAAACAAGCATGAAACATTAAAAATTATAGATACGTTTACAACGTATCAAGCATCCCCAAGCTTAACTCTTGCTCGTCCTCGAGTAGGTAAGTGATAAAAGGAATAATTTTTTAGATAACATGCACCATCAAAATCAAGATCAAACCATTTGCAAGCATTGATAGCTGGGATCAAAGTACTATAAACATGAGCATGAAAGATGTAGTTCTAACGGTATGACATAGTAATTATGCTGCAACATGAAAAAATACAAACAAAGATTCATGAATAACAATTCATTGAAAGACGTTTGTTTGTTTCACATATATAAAACATAGCATAGTGGCATTCAACTTGTCTCTCATGGAGTAGCATAAATGCATATGACAGCTTCAAAGTTCATAAGGGTGACTAGATACAAATAGTTTAAGAACACGCAATATCAACATTATGAATCAATCGATAAGTTTTGGGACAATGCACATAGAACTAAGAATGACAACTATGCTCTCTTAATTGGTGCCTAAGGATAGAAGGTGGAGACTCAATATATAAGTGGAAGAAAGGCCCTTCATAAAGGGAAGTAGGAATTTCAAGTCTCAAAAAGAGCTTCCAAAAATTATGGTACTTGTTAGCTTTCAGCTCTCATTGCCCCTATCATAAGCATCTTGAAGTGATTAAGGTTAAAGTGAACAAACTATGGAGTATATACTTAAAAAAGTATAAGTTTGCAATCTCATGTCCCTTGAATACGAGGGCCGCTCCTCATGCTACTCAACTTTAGTCACCTGTAAGTTCTTGTCATAGTAAGTACATGTGTATCATAGAGAACCGCCAACAGGGTACCCCTTGAACATGGTACATGGGCTATCCCATAACCAAAATGACAAGGCAAGCAGACAATAAGCATCTCAACGATCTTTTTATTTTCTATTTGCATAGGTTTTTATTGAGGATGCTTCACAGATTGCTCATTATGGTTATGCTGCAAGTTTCCACCATGATTAGGCATGGCTTAGGCTAGCGCCCATGCGTTTCTCTAACACAAAATACATAACTCCATGGACTTACAAGCTCCCCTTTTATTTCACACCGACGACATCCATAGACAAAAGAGCATGATATCAATTGGATAGAGATCCAAAAAGTGTTAAAAGCGTTTCCCATAAAAACATGGTTCTGCTAATTCCAACGTATAAGTGCAAGCATATACAACTTAGATGACACAATGGTTCAAGTTTATTAGAGGCAAGAAATATAAAGCGTGCCATCAAGTTCGTGAGAGCTTTAATCACTAAGTTTTCACATAACGAAATACTTTTTAATTAGAAGATAGCTGAAAATAAGAATATACTTGGAATAATGTAACACACCATGTATATGAATTTATAGTGGACACTTTGGAATAACTTGGTTTCTTGGGAGTTGGAAGCATGAGTAGAGCTTACTGAAACCAAAAACAATAGAAAATAGACAACTGGCACTGTGGCATCTTGTCAATAGGTTAGTTCTAGAAAGTGTATAAAAATACCTCAAAGTATAGACAAAACATAGCAAAGTGGACACTAAACAAGCATGGAACATAAAAAATTATGGATACGTTTACGACGTATCAAACATGCATCAAATAGGATCTCTTTCTATCGATAAAGGACATTAGAACCGTATGCATAAATAACAAGAATTGAAATACTTTGAAAACATATGTTCGAAGATGTTATGTGTTGATCCAAATTCTACAAAGTATAGGCTAACTTCTAACGAGTGGAGCGAGGCCCGTCACCGGGATCGTCGAAGACCTAGGTTTCCACCGATATATAAACCCCTTGTAAGACACCGGTTGGGATGAGTTGCATCTGTGAAATCCCCGGTGTTTGTAAACACTCCTCAATATAGTGAAGTTTCGCTGGCTGGCGCCCGTGGTTTTTTTCCTCTCTTTGTAGGAGAGGTTTTCCACGTTAAATCTGTGTCCCCTTGCTGTGTTTTTCGTTTTCGTTCTTTGTTATCTTCTTGTCGCTATTGTAACAGAAGATGATGGGGCTACGCTTGCCTTGTTTGTTGATAACCAAAATATTGATCTCTAGGGTTCATATGCTTGACTTGTTCGTCTATGATCAAACATTTCCCTTAGATGTGGTTGATCTCAATCTCAATATTGCACTCGTACTCTACCAAGAGGAACCAAACACCGGAAAAGAAAAACAACATTCAACACATGGCATTGATGCAATGCTCAAACAATAATAAATGATACGACATGTTTGAAGGTATTTAAGTAAACCCCAAATACATGGAGAACATTTTAGATGGAGTCCAAATGTATTAGCCATAACGTTTTTATTAACGCCTTATTTCCATAATGGGTTACTATGTTCTTCTATTATAAATAGATTTCAAAGTTGTATCAAAATGAGTGATTATATTTTTAACAAATATTTCTCATATTTCTAAACATTTTGATATATTATTCATATTTTTCCTGTTTTAAATTGAATTAGTTATGAATTTCCAAAATTTAATTCATTTTAAATATATTTTTAGAATTATAAATTATTTTTCCAATTGGACCCACATGTCATACATTTATTAGTCAGAGAAAATATTTTATGAAATGATTAAGAATCCGACATAGAAGGTCCACAAGGATTTAATATTTATTGAAAATAATTACAGAAATTATTTCATAAAGAATAAATGAATTATGACATCACTATGATGTCATGATGATATCATCAATGGAGATCCTCTCGTGGTCAAGCACATACTTGGTGCTAGGGGCGACACAGGGCAACGCTAGCTAACACGTTCAAAAGAGGAGACCGAGACGAGCATGAGGTGACACACCGCTCGATTTTGTTCACTAGAGTGACCTCCACGATGACGAACTGCGGTGATGCTCGATGGCTCTCAGTGCGAGCATGCTACAGAGGAGGCGGAAGCCGGAGGAGTGGTCCTAGAGGCCCCGGAGCTCACGATGAGCACGTAGGAGGTGATAGTGAGGACCATGGAGGTCAGGATTGACAAGGATGATGATGACCGATGTTGAAGAAGAGATGAGCTCGTCTGTGTCAATTGTGGGTGCGAAAGGATGCTTCCTTCTAGGAGGATTATGGGGATAGCATGGCCGAGATCCTGGGCATCTCACTAGGGCGAGGGGAGGCACGAAACAATAATAATGGACGGCTCGTGAAACTAGGGTTTGGATGCCGAAGAGAAGTGAGGGGAAAGTGGGAGGCTAGGGTTTTCAACAGTGGAGAGGTACTTGTAGACGTCTAGGACGACGTTGTTGATCTTAGTGCGGCGGTGGCATAGAGCGATGGAGCAGGATCCACCGAGCCGCTTCCCGTCTAGAGTTTGGAGACGATGGGGCCGAACAAGTATGAGCTGGTTGGGTCGAGCTAGGCCACAAAGAGAGAGAGAGAGAGAGAGAGAGAGAGAGAGAGAGCTGGGTTGCGGGTGCCGTGCGCTGCAGATAAGGAAGGAAGAGAGGCATGGGCCATTAATAGTGCAGAGATCGTAGATGGGGTTTTATTCTCCTTTTCTTTTTCTAAAACATTTTATGTTTTGCATTTTCTCTCTATTTTATTTTTCCAAAATTAAACAGCTGTTTTGAATTCCATCCAAGGATTTTGAACTTTGTGAAACCTTACAAACTAACCACGGACTTCTTAAAAATTTATAGAAGTGCCCTACAATTTTGTTTATAGATTTTCCAATGCATTTTAAATTGGGAGAAAATATCCAAGACTAGGGTTTTCGAACATTTTGTTCAATGCATTTTTCTTAGCAATTTAAGAATGATCCTTATGATGCACAAATCAACACTAAATTAGCATTTAACAAAAAAAATGTTACAATTTGCTGCCACTAGTGGGGGTTGCTACATACTCATATTTTTTGCCGCATAGGTGTTTTGAAAATGCTAGCAAGATTTTTTACAATTTTAACCTACCGGGAAATAAAATGTTGCAATGATACTACAATAGCACTCGAAATTTGCTACACATGTGAGAGGAATGTTGCAATGACCAGATGACCGAGATTTCATATTTTATGATAATCAGATGGGCATGGAGGCGAATAATTGGGGTTTTCATCGCCCGTAGAATGCCTAGCGTTGTCCTTATCATAGTGACATGAAACATCGCTACAACTACGAAAGTGAAACCGTGGAGAACTTGATTCCATATGAGCTGGAACACGATAGATCCCTTTGAAACTAGCTAGAAAATCAAATTTGCCACGGGATTCACTTGATACTAACTATCACTTCTAAGTAATATCACGTTGAAATGGACGGTTACAGGTAACACGTGAATGTTTGTTACAAATTTGGTAACAAAGTAACAAGTGTCCATTAATATTAAGTTTACGTGCAACCATTACACGAACGGTTACACGGTACTTTGACATTAAGGACACTTGTTCATTTGGTGACACACGTGAACTCGGTATTACCGGACACACACTTACTTTGTCACTTAATCTGCTCGTCCTTTTGCAAACCCTACTTAATCAAGCTATTTCTAAGGATCAAATATATTGAAACAGTGTAGGATAAAAATATAACAAACATTAAAGCTAATATACTTTCATAAATTTTCATACCTTTTCATGCTTTTCACTGATTACCTTGAAGGTTTTTCCTTAGAATTTTATTTCAGTTTAAATATGGAAGGTGTCCTGTATCCAGAGCCAAACTGCACTGAGATTCCTCTTTCCCGTTTACCTTTTCTTTCCTCTTCCTCCCAAGTCCTGCCCCACCAACGCGGCTCTGAATCTCTCTCTCCTACAGTCCACTCGCGGTGCCCTAGCCAGCGCCACCGCCACCGCCGACGCCTCAACCCCGCCCCGCCTCCCCCTCCCCCCCTACTCACTCCCCCTACACGCCCGCTCCCGCGCGCGCCGCTGCCAATCGCCGCACCCGCTCATCCTCGCCCGGGCGTTCCGCCCGCCCCGCCCCGCCCGACCGCAGTCTTCGCCCATTGGGTTCCGAGGTACGAGCTTGTTCCCGTCCAGCGACTAGCTAGATCCCACTATTCGCGCACACCATTCGTATGATCCCGTCTATGTTGCTCGTAGTTCCTTGGATTGCTCAGTTGTTCTGCATATGAACTTACTCGAGATTTTTTGTCCTGTATCGCAGGCAGCAGGCCATGTTGCAGGGCTCACCTTGTGCTGTACAGCAGACGGGGAATCCGGCGGTGATTTTGTGAAGCAGTATCCCCGACTTCTTCACCGAATATGTGGACCAACATTTTCAAAATCGTGAGTCAGATCTGCCACGCCTCCCCTCCCCTCCCCAATGCCCCGTTCAATTCTTGCCGTGCCTACATTTACAACAGAATTACTCGGTAATAACTTGTTTAGTTGTGCTTCATCGTGCCGAGCAACAAAAACTTTCTACTGTTATTGCAAGTTCTTAGTTATCATCATTTGCTAATGATTTCTGCTCTAAACGATTAAATAATTGGTTATTAAATGCAGTACCCCGTGTAGATCTCTGCTCTGTTTTATTTCTTGATCGCCGGGTAGAATCCTGTAAATCCTGAATAGGCTATCTGAGGGCGTGCTTAGGAATTGTCTTTTACCTTTATCCCATAGACAAAGTTTGAGCATACTTGTGCATGTGATGCATGTCTGGGATATTTTGCGGTTTCTTCTAGACATGTCCTGTTCCTTACTGCTATGTTTGTTACTTACAAGTGTCCATCTTGTGCTTTTCAATTCTTGTAAAGTTGTAATGGATTGTAAAAATTCCGATGAAATAGAATTAAAACATGTAACTGATCTTAAGCTCAGAAGTTTGGAGAACTAGTGAACAATCCTCCTTACAAGTCGCATTATAGCAGAGAAAATCATCGCATGCCACACTTCTGTACTCCGGAATTCATTTCTCGAGCTTTCTGCTAAATTTCCATAGTGGGGCTGGTGAGACACGCCACAGCCTGCTAGGAAATTATTTTTCAAGTTCTTGAGACACGCTTTGATTTTATTTTTGTGTTTTGCCCTTGCAGGGGGAGCTTCAGACAGTATCATGGTATCAGTTTCTTCCTGTTGAACCAGATTATAATGCTACTTCTGAGAGAAGGTGCTATTCATACCCTCAACATTGTCTTGCTAATGATGCCTTTAGTTGCTTGTTGTCACTCGTTAGGTTTGTTTTGATGCATTTGTTCTTTTTGTGATCACTGTTCTTCTTCCAGTTCAAAAGCTGAGCAGAAAGATGCTCTTAATAGCATTGTGCTGTCAGCGTATCTTCACTTACAGAGTGAAGGTCTCCTAAGTGCATGGTCGAATTCCTTTGTTGGTCCATGGGATCCATCACAAGGGGAGCATAACCCTGGTAATAGTTGTGTGCACTACCTGCATCCATCTTCCTTTTCACCTAAGTCTAGCCTAAGCTTGATGTTACAACACAATCTTGTAATAATGACAGATGAGAAGATCAAGCTCTGGTTGTTTCTTTCTGGACGTCACTCGTCAGTACCTGAAATGATCCACCCTGCGGTAGCCAAATTAAGAGGTTGATTCTGGTTGTGATATATTTCGTTGCATGGAGTCTTAGGCCAAGTGCTTATTTATTCTGCTTATACTGTTTCACAGTTGTTTCAAGTGGTTTATGGGTGGCTCCAGGCAACTCGGAAGAGGTTGCAGCTGCACTATGTCAGGCCTTAAGAAGTTCTTTGGAGAGGTATCACTATATTTGCTTTTCCTGTTATAGCATGAATCTGTAATTTCTAATTTGTCTGTCTCATTGAAGTATGAATTTTGAAGTTGACCATTTCTCTTGTCCAGAGCACTAAAAGGGCTTTCATATGCAAGATTTGGTGATGTATTTACAAAATACAACCCTCCTACAAGAAATGAAAACAGCTTTAGGTTCGTGCGTACTTTTTATTTGTTTATTCATTTTGCGTTCTTTGTTAGCAAGTCTTTACAACCTTTGCTCAGCAAATGATGAAATGAATCTGTTAAGTTTCACTCATACCTTTTCTGGACATTCGAGATGTGCTAGCGTTGCCAAAATTGTGCACTGCAATAGTAGTTTTGCCAAAATTGTGCACTGCAATAATAGTATATGTGATATTGAGATATAGCGAATTCTACCATTTTTTTCCGTGCTTGAAGAGTTTCCTGAGCAAATAGTGATACAAAACTCTGTTTAAACAATTGTAATTTAATTGGCCAGATGGGTTTGGACTTCCAACTTAATTTATTTTTAATCCTTCCGCTATAGTGGGTTTGACAGTAACTGCATGCCTATTTGAGAACCTTTTTTTGATGATGAGAATGTAATGATAATATCAGGATACTTGCTAGTTAATTGTGTTGTATATGAGCATTGAAATGTGGCTTGCAGTGATTCATTATCCTGTAACACTGCGTGACATTGCACAGATACTCGTTGAGATGAATTAGTAGGCTGACATTGTATTACTATTAGAGGTTGGATGATGAATCAAAATTCAAGATTAAGTTGCTATAATGCTAGAATCAATCACAGCTCACAGCCTCACACCATTTCTCTTTTATTCTTTGTTATCATTGTGTTTAGGCGAGCGCAACCTACAGTAGAGTTTGTCTTTGCTGCCACAGAGGAAGCAATCTTTGTTCATGTAGTAATATCTGCGAGGTCAGTTCTTAACTTGGTACTTTCCATTAGAGGACCTTCAGTTATTTTGTGTCAGCAGTCTTACTTTAAATGATTTATTCTATTAGATATATGCGGAACCTTTCTAGTGATGATATAGAGAAAGTTCTCACGCATTCTCCCCGTTCTGTTGGTGAAGGTCTTCCAGGTACCGTCTCATTCACCAGTAACATCTCTACATGTCTTGCTGTATTCACAGCCTTGTAGTGCTTATAAAAATCTGCTCTCTTTTTTTGTTGGAAACGCGGTACTTTTTTGTGCTATTCACAATCCAGATTCAACATGTTTCTCTTGTGGTACATTTAAAAAAATCGGGCAGCCCATGATTTACTCTTTTTTTAAAATTCTTTATAAGATGAAGCGGAAGATAACAGCAATTCTAATTTACAGTAGGGAATTATCTGAATCTACTACCTAACGAAGACATAGTGATAGATAAGCCACTCACCAATATGGTATTTTTTAATTTCACCTTTACAGACAGAACTTCGACATAGGTGGTAAGCTAGCTTACAAGTTATAAAATACATTTTTATTTAGTTTTCCGATTGTTCAACTTTATCGGCACTCCTTTTGTGTACATACTGTTGAAGGAATCACATTACTGAAAGTTTTCTAAAACACAACTGCACTGGTTAGTTAAACAATCAAACCCTTCCCACGTAATGAGCTGCTACTGCCTACTGGTGATAATTCTGCATTTTTCTTAGCCTGTGAATTATGAAGTTGGCAAAATCAGTCTATGGACAGAAGCATAGCCAGATTGTGGTTTATATCCTTAGAGTTGTGTCTTGAATCGTGCCACTGGAACATAAAATAGTTATCTACCATGGTTTTTAAGGCGTTAAGGCGTCATAAGGCGATGTAGGGGCGCTCCGACGCCTATTTTTTCAAGGCGGAGGAGGGGCGCCTGGACGCCTGAGCGTCGCCCCCTTTAAAACCATGTATCTACATAATTCAGCTAAATCCACTGCATATTCGTATTTTGTTGACAAAGCATATGATAACTTGTGATCGATAACTTTGCTGTCAAATTTTTCATCTTCTATGTAATGCTTTTCGGTGACAAAAGTTAGGCTTTCAGCATGTTTCCTTCATGACTTGTTTAATTATTAATACTGCAGTTATTGTCGCTCCTAGTGGAATGCTGGGTAGGCTTGTTGGCTGTTGCCCAAGTGACCTTGCGAGACAAGTATATTCAAGGTATCTCAAAACTCAAATCTCACATCAGCTTGTATGCTAAGCTGTTTTTTTTTTCATTCTATGCCTGTTAATATGATCTCCAACTGATGAAGTAGACCTTCTTGGACCTGTTGGTTGTTTTTTTCCCTGGCAGCAAGTAGCCATGTACTTGTGTATTCTTGTATGGATATTCTTATGCAGAGCAGTCCTTTTTTGTACTAAGTTCTCATGCTTACTTTCTGCCAAAATTTCAGCAAATTATCGGCTCCGAATTTACCAGGTTTTACTCAACCCACCATCTGCCAGCTGAGAGGCCAAAGTTACTATGTTGAAGTTGCCCTTGGCTTTCCAGCAGCCTCAACTGATAAAATTTCTGAACCGGAAAATAATCAGATTAAAAAAGAATTAGATTCAAATAAGGACACTCATTTGGGTGCGGATGGACAGCAAAGGCTAGAATCTGCTGATAGCCTTCCAGTTCTTGAAAAGACATTTATTTTCCCACCCGAGGCTGTTATGGTACCGATGATCCATCAGGCATTTGTCCTCTTCTCTAGTAAAAGGTAACAGTTTGGCACTAATTATCATGCTATATTTGGAAAGGGCATTGTTTAAATTATGTTATCCACAGAATGTGGTCACAGGGCTGGATGGGAAGTTCATCATGGGAGGCATGGCCATTCTGGAACTTTTCTCCTTCTTCTTACTTTCGAAACAGGTCAGCCTTGAATACATTGTTTTTCTATCAGTGCCGACACCACTTGAGTTATTGTAGGTAATTACCATCTGAAGCAGCTCAAAACACTGGAGACCAACTCCAACTGCAAAATGTGAAAATAACAGCATTGATACCCTGTTTTGATATTATCCTACATTTCTCAGAACTAAATAGTGGATACAAGATCTGAAAAATAAAAATAACTATCTTATAAATGACATTCTTAATATCTTTTTAATTATGCGAAATGTGTTATAAAAATAACTACTAGTTCCTGCCATTTCTTAGAATTTATTTCCTCCGTTTCAAAATATAAAATGTTTTAGCTTTTTTCTGAAACACATGTATCTAGACGCCTTTTAGTGTGTAGGTTTACTCATTTTACTCCGAACCTAAACACTAAAGGCATCTAATACATGCGTTTCAGAACAAGGCTAAAACATCTTATAATTTGGAACAGAGGGATAGAAGTTAAAACTACCGAGCATAAGAAAAAACTGTCATTTCTGTAGAATTAGGATGGAATAACTGGAGCATAATTATGTCGGCTACCACCATGTTGGCATGTTGTAAGTTTTGGTATCACCAGTATGTCTTTATCTTTGTCCAGCTGTACCTTTTGAATTAAGTGCAATGTATCGTGTCCCCATGTTCTTGTGGTAACTCCTTCCTGGCTTTGCTCTCATTCGAGCAACTTCTCTTAGACTGGGAAAGAAGGCACTAAAGACCTCTTAGTTGGTACCTAAGAGTTTCCTAGCATGCCATTTTTTTGCCTAACTTGGCTAACTTGTGGCCAAGAAAAATGGAGCCATAACCTAGCTTACCGTGCCACAACTACATGTGTTTATGACAGACAGGACCTAGCTGATATTTTTGGACTGAAATTCGTGGGAGGTCCTAATAGGCTAGTACTATTTGGGGGATATCAAGTTAGTCCTAATTTTACAGAGTTTTGCCCAGCACCCCTCTTACCGGCTCGCTCACGTGGTGCGTTGACCACCACCACCACATTTTAGATTTCTTTAGTTTAGGCACCAAAGGCAGCGGCGGTGGGGACAACCCTTCTTGCCTCGCTTTGCAGCTGACGAGCAAGCGAATTAGTTCTCAGACACAGGGGGTGGTGGCAGAGGGGAGTAGAAGAGGAAATTGCTATACGGGAGGCAGAGACAACCTTTTATGAAGGGCCTCCTTGCAAAAATCCCCAATTACCTGTAGTAGAAGAGGAACTCTCTGCGACAAGAGCCCATGTCGACGTGGTGGTAGTCAAAACGCCACACGAGCCCGTTAGAGGTGAGTCCGTCAGAGGTGAGATGGGCTGGATAGGACCCTCAGTGAACCACTTACTGCCTTTCAGTTTGTAGATGTGCACTTTTGTAAAATTACTACTAATTTGACACCCCTTGATTAGTATTGGGCTCTCCCATGTATTTCACTCTTTTTTGTCATGACTAAGCTGTGGCTATGAGGCATTTGTTCCATTTGGCTAAGAAAAGTTTGAGACATTTTTGCAAATTTTGGCGTATTGTTGCAAACTTTGACTCGAAAGGCATTTAGTTTTGTAATCAAGGCCCCACTGCTTCATTCCCGCAAGAAAGAAAGACCTAGAAGAATTGGCAACTCAATTTACTAAGGCTCGATTTTGGGTGCTGAACTGTGTTACTCTAGAGTCTGGATAACTCTTTTGTGCAAGGATAACCATTCACACAGAACATATGTAATCTCTATGCAGTATAACGTACATCTTGTTCCCATGACCATTATATTTTTACACAAAAACTACATGCAAGAAATGCGCATACATTTAATCGTGCCCATGGATCATAATCTTTTGGGTGCAACTAAATGATTAACCTGTATTATATAACGTTTTCCCTACCTCTTTCAGTACATCATGATTGCAAACCTGTTTTGTCTATGACTTATCGCTTTAATTGTGATCTGTTTTCAGCTCTTTCCTTGGTTCTTCACGTGGACTTGGTGTGAACTCTAATTTTCTAAGACTAAGAAGAAAAAGGAATAGCAATAACAACAGCATGACTAGCAGTATCAGTAGTGTCAGTAGCACTTCCAATGGGAGTGAGCATGCAGTTGTTGCTAAAGGTGATCTTTTAGCTGATGCTGACTCTACAGCATGCCATCAGTCCGATCTGCCATTGAACAACGATGTTGCTGGTAGCAAGATGGTACTGCGTTGAATCCCTTCTTGATTTACAATACGTGTGCCATATTGAACAATTTTTTATGTGCAAGAATTACATTTTATTCTATGTTTTTTAGTAGAACACTTATGTCCACTTGTCAATAGCTAACTTATAGGTATGGTACCATACCATGCTTTGCTTCATCATTCTTATGATCAATGGAGAACGCTTGTGCCACTATTGCCATGGAAAACTTTTTATCGACTCATCTCTAATGAGCTATGCATGTGATACCTTGAGTGAAACAATGGCCATCTGTGACTATGAGCAGCTGCATTCCTTGTCCTGTGGAAACTAAGTCTGTATACAGGTGCACACAAATATTTTTTTCATCTTCAGCGATGCTTAAATGTTAAATAGAGGCTAGATAAATGCGACTTAGTCAATAAATATGTGCATAGTTTTGTTTTGGAAATGTATAACACTTTATGTACAGATACTCTCTATTTGGATGGCGAATAAAATGGAACAAAAATCTGGATATGAGAGATGATTGAATGGCGGCAGAAATTTCAGTAAATGGCAGAAGACGTGCTATTTCGTCCATACCTACCTTGTGCGTAGGGCCCCCTTCTTTTCAGCTTCTGGGAGAATCAAAAGTATAAACGATTTTGGCAGATGAGATTCTGGGAGAAGCTGGTCGAGGGGTAGCTTCTGGGAGAAGCTGGCCAAGAAGCTGAAAAGAAGGGGGCCTAGAAGCACTTGCTTAATTGTGTTTAATTTGTGAGAAAATGCCAAATCCATTGATGCTAAAACTTTCACAACACCAAACATTTCTGGCCTCATTTACCTGCATGCATTTCCGTCTTGGTTATACTGTTCATGTTCAACTTATTTTGCAATATTAATTCTTAAAAGTGATACTACAGAACCAAACAATTATTTTGCCGTGCTACGTGAATGTTCTACTGAAGAAGTCTTGATGCTTTGTGTTCGTTCAATCAGGTATCCAAGCGGTCTCGTTCTGAAATAACAGACGTTTCTTCTCATTCTGGAAAAGAAGTTATGGAAAACATTCAAGGTGCAAATGGTCAGGGGGGGCGCTCTTGGGGCTGGGATGAAGTGGGGGTTGTGATGGACATCAATATACTTCTATCAGAGTTCGGAGATTTTAGCGACTTCTTTCAAGAGGATGAGTTAGATTTTGGTGAGGTAGGCACCTGATAATCCTCTTGTACTAATATAGATCAAACAAGGAATACAATATTTAGATAGTGACTACGCTTGGTCAGTGAAAGTAGGAATGAGAAGTTTCGTGATAATGCAATGCTCATTATGCAAATGATGATATGTCTGTGTTAGGAATCTATACTACTATTGAAATATTTAATTATGTTAAATATATCATTAGCCGTATTCTGTAAGTATACTACTCCCTCCGTCCACTAATGTAAGACCTTCTACATATTTCAAAGTAGACTAGATTAACACTAAAATAGATGAACCTAAACAAGAAATACGTCTAGGTACATGTATTTTCAAGAAAAGCTAAAAGGTCTTACATTAGTGGACGGAGGGAGTATATATTTTATCGACACCTTCAGTTGCACTCAGTGCTCCTGCAACCTGCAACATTGTGCATTTTTTAAACAAAAGGTTGCTACTGTCACCGCTGCTTGTTTATGTTTCTAAATTGCAACCAATGACTTCACTGCTGCTTTTTTGAGTTTCTAGGGAGCATATATTGAATTCCTCACCATATTTCATGGCTTGAAACATGTTGCTTGTGATATCACGAAAAGTTTGTGAACAGATTTTTTCCTATTGTGTAGTTCAGCCTGTGGTTCACCTGGTAGTCTTGAAATGAGTCTTGGCAGCCTCTTTGATTGTTGGATCTAAACACTGAGCACAGCATAGGGTAGGCCCCTTCTTTGAAGGGAGGTGAAATATTACATTTCTTGAGAGGCAAATAGAGAACTGTATGAAAATTATATAGTTGTGCTTTAGGATTTTTTTTTACTGTGTAATCTCGTCCTTTTTGCCTCGTGCTTTGTCTAGTAGTCATGAAATGACTCTTGGAATTCTCTGCTTGTTGTATCTAAACAACAGGCACGCTGTAGAACCCTTCTTTAAAGGGGAATAACATATTACCTTTCTTGACAGGCAAATAGAAAACTGCAACGTTAGTTTATAATCCTAATGTTTCATTTTATACAGCCTCCAGGCACCGCTGAATCACATGCTTTAGTAACCCCTGCTTCGGACTATGGAGATGTGACGTTCACAGATAGTCCATCCACAGCTATGGATATACCTGAACAAAGACTTTCTCCAGTTGGTTTCACATCTTTGGAGGCATTCAACCAAACGATGTCACCTATTCAAGATGTTGCTTCTAAACTTCAGGAGCCTCTGAAAGAAATTGCATCACCTGCAGGGTCACAGTCCTTAGTACTATCTGGTAAATTTGATTTTCTTACCCGAGCTGAGGCTACACTCACTTTTGCACCAGAATATGCAGCCATTGAAATTCCTGGTGGCGAGATGCCTACAACACTGTTCACAAATCCCTACTTGCCTGGGTCAAAAAAACGAGGGAGTTGTGGTTTCAGCTCAAGAGTTTATTCATATGATGTTACTCAAAGTTCTCAAACTGAGCCTGTAGGAGACAAGTCAGGTAAACTAGCGCCAGCTAATCTTTCGCGTGATGTTGGTCTATCAAACTTATACACACTTGTCCAAGGTAGTAAAAGAGAGAGTGAAAAGAGATTAAACAATATGGACGAACAATCATGCAAGGGAGAGACACCAGTACCTGTTTCTAGTGAGGCTTCATTTAGTTCTTCTTTGACTTCTCAAAAGAAGAGTGACAGCATGCTGAATGTTGGGTATTTCCTGCTATCTATGAAGACTGCCCTTGCAACTGAAATTGAGTGCATCACATTTCAGGCTGCCATGTGCAGAATAAGGCATACACTACTGTCTCTGAGAACCAAAGCATCTGCTGAGTTAAAAGGTTCCTTGTCCAGCGTTATGCAGACAGTGAGCAGCAGTAAGTTGGATCTCGTCCCCAAATATGACATGAAAAGGAAAGAAAATATACCAGCTAGGCTATCAGGTGATGCTGACCATGAAATGTATGATAGGCCCCTAGTAGAAAGTGTGGGAGTTTGGAGGTCTGTTGTGGCACCTAAAGGGGCAAAAGCTCTTGAGTCTTTATCCGCTAAAACATTTACTGGCGCAAGCTCAAGTCCGTCTGTACAAAGACAGCCTATTGTAGATCTTCTCAGTGCCTTGGCTCTGCTAGTTCAGCAATCTACTTCATTTGTTGATATTGCACTTGATATGGATGATGGAGATGGTTCTTTTTTCTGGCTTTCCTTGGATGAGCAGAGGAGACGTGGATTCTCCTGTGATCCTTCTATGGTTCATGCTGGCTGTGGTGGACTGTTGGGAACATGTCATTCGAAGGATTGCGCTGGTGTTGATTTAGTTGATCCACTTTCTGCAGAGGTAAAGTCTGGTGCTCTATTTTTCCTGCCACTTATCCATCACATCATTTCTCCTTATTCTAATGCTCAATGCCTTCTTGTGGATACAGGTTTCAGAATCATCCATGATCGGCTTGTTGCAGTCAGATATAAAAACTGCTGTTAAAACTGCCTTTTCAAACATGGATGGCCCATTATCAGTAATTGATTGGTGCAGGGGTCGAAGTAATGTAGCCGAATCTGCTGTCATGGGAGATGCGTACTCTTTCCAGTACACCCCTGGTGATACTCGAGAGACTTCAAGTTCTATACCCATTGGCGGAGATGCAATGAGCCCAGCCCAATCTAGCAGTGACCGAGGTACTCCTGCTGCCATATATCATGATTTGTCTCGACTTCATTTCATGCTACAAATATAGCATTGCCAGAAGGAGTAAGCCATGATTCATCTTAGGAGATTGAATGTCAAATGCAGGCACTTCAGACCTGGAGCATCATAAGGGATATCACCGTGTTAGGCCATCCATCGCTGTCCTCCCTTCGCCATCTCTTCTTGTTGGGTAACATACCTGTTTTCCATGAAACATTTATAGCCTGGACTACTCATTTTGTTGTCTGGATGAATTACTGATATAAGTATTGAAATTGCAGTTACCAGGATGATTGGTTAAAGACCTCTCCTACTTGCCTCAAATTGTGGGAAAAAGCTCCTCTGGAACCTTATGCTTCGCCCAAGCCTGTAAGACATAGTTTGGCACTGTCATGGCTTATAGTCCATTACTAATTTTTTATTACCTTTTGATTTATCAACTACGTGAAAGCATCTTTTCACTGTTGTTTTGGAGCCGTAACAGAAACATCTATTAATAGATTAGTTAAATAGGTAAATGTTTTGATCACGTAACCATTGCACAAGACAACTCCACAACGGCAAACTGGCCCTAAGTTCGATAAGCCATTCTAGAATGTAGATTAGTACACGCTCCTTTGCTTTGGTTGCTCTGGAAAGAGCTCTATAGTTTGGGGATTCATAAATTATTTGTTCATTCTTTCAGGTCACTTACTATGCACTGTGCCCTGATATCGATATGCTTACGTCTGCAGCCACTGATTTTTTTATGCAGCTTGGAACAAGTAAGTGCCTACAACGTTGCTTCTTATGTCTTTCCTTGATTATTGTGAATGTACAATTATTATTTCAACTAACAAGGGTTTAGGTTTGTTGTGGTAATCAGTTATTTCCCACAAGCTTCTAAGTTGTGCTTTTGTGTCAAAATATTTGTTTTCCTTTATTTGGTTACGAAGTATGATCCAGTCCTGAAAAAATATGTACAATTGAAGAAATATAGGAAAGGTACAAATGAAGGGTGGCAAATAACCAGCTGTTTTGGAGGGGAGTGTCCAAAACTCTTGACCTAGTGGGATTTCAGAAATCCCAACTCCTTGCCCGGCCCAAGTTAAGGATTGAGCCGAAGCATGGCTCAGGAGAGGCAGCATGCGTATGAAAGGATGGTTCAAGATAGTTACAGTCCTAGGTTGCCTGCTTAGGAATGATAACTCGACGTTTTGGGTCTAAATGCTATTCAACCCATTGGATAGTCCCACATTGCCTGTTTAGGAATGATAACTTAACATTTTGAGATCCAAATGAAATTAAACCCATCAGTTAAACCTTAACACTTCTATTTGGGGCAAGTTTGAACGTGTAGTGACATTTTCTTTTGTTTGTATGGTCTATCATATGTTCTTGATTATCATAAACCTAAATCATCACTAGTTATCACCAATTAACACTGACCATTTCTCGCTATAGTTGATAATGGCTAGTTGATGCTAATGATTAACCCACTAGTTAACATAAGCATTAATAAGGAAGTAACAAGGCTCAATCAACTGATCTTTCACAAGCCAATTCGGCAAGCAAATCTTAATATTGCCACTAGGCATTGAAAGAGATATTCCCGTAGTTTGGTTCCTCTTATCGTGCATGGAACACATGCGCCATGAAAACACATGGATCACTTCCCATCTTGCACAACTAAAATATAGTAGTTCCAACTAGCTACAGATGAAGTTTGAGAGGCTTATGGCTCATTCTATCGATAGGTAGCATTAATGGTGACTATTCTAAGTTTGTAATCCTCCACTGGTTAAGATATGATCATAGGACAATATGTTCATACTTAAATCTTGATAGCTATTGATTATTTTTTACACTTGTGCCTGCAATGTGCCTATGAATCCAATAGATAGCATTTGTGGTGCTGTATTGACTGTATGGCAATCAGATGTACATATAGTTCTTAGGTCTAAGCCACCATTGCTACCTTGTTATTGACTATTATTGCAAGCTATCTGTTTAGAGAGGCAATGTTTATAAATTATGTTGCATGGATACGGCGATACGGATACGGATACGAGGATACGGCGATACAGGCATTTTCCAAAAACATGGATACGGGGATACGTTTGTATATATAAATAATAAACATTAACAATGTATACAATTTACTGATTTTCTCACTCCATAACCACCAGTCCTACCGGTGTTGGCCATTGCTGACCTGCAAGAGGAAGTAACATGACATGAAAGCTAGTCAATCCAGCGGATTGCAATGTATCCAATTCAATCGGGGTGTTCTACAATCTATATTTCTATGCTTCTACAATGTATAATTCAATTTGGCATGCTTAATCTATAATGATTAAGGAACTATAGATTGCAGAAATTCCTACATGGGCAGATGAGCTTCCTCGATTTCCCCTCATCTACAACGCCGGGATCATAAGCGCCTATTCCGATGACCCGGCGACCCGCGCAGGTTCCCTGGCCGCCCGGCCACGCCCGACGTAGCAAGCCAGCAAAAGCAATCTCGGTAGACAAAGAATAAACGGAGAAGTTGAGATGGGAATAGGGGAAACTGACATGCACAGTGCAGCGTCGGCCGGCCGCCGGCGGACGTCAGAGGGCTCTGCTCGCCGGCTGGATATTGTCTCCGGTCCGGCAGCACATCAGCAGAGGTTGTCGACGAGCTGCTGTAGTGTGGCAGCGCGGGCGCCCAGGTCAGGAGGTCGCCAGATGAAAAGGAGGGTCAGGTCACTCTGTCGCTGCCGAGGGATTAGGGTATTCCCGTATCCTTGCCGTATCGCGCATGTATCCCTCACGTATCCGATTTATTTTCATTTTTAGAAAAAGAGAAAATCGCCCGATACGTACGGGATACGTATCTGGGAGTATCCGGCTGTATCCCCGTATCCGGACGTATCCGACCCCCGATACACGAGTTTTGTGCCGTATCCATGCAACGTAGTTTATAATTGGTCCTTTCTTATGCTGCTAAGATGATATCAACTAAGAGATCACATGGCTTCATGGATGCAAAAAATTGATTTCATTCTCTTTGACAACATGATAATAATAGATGTTAGCAATAAAAAGAAGGTAACAATTGTTGTTACCGGAACGTCTTATCAGAGTATAGCAGTCTCGTAATCTCCATATGATTTTCTAATTCACCTGCAACTGCTCCTTACTTTATCTATTTTGCATTCTTATAGTTTATGAAGTTTGCAAACTGGGTACTCATTCGCCACAACACAATGGGGGACAAATGGAACAATCTCCTGGAAAATATCAGCCTTCGGGCCTTGTTCTCGTTGAGTGTCCTGATCAAGTGAAGACAAGTGGCAACCACACAATTTCTGTCAGTTCAGTAACTGAATACTTTCAAGCTCTTTCAAAAAGTTGGAGTGTGAAAAGCTTTGTAACATCTCTGGCAAGGATAATCAAGGATATAAAGCTTACTTCAAGCATTTCAACGAACCAGAAAGAGAGCAGTAACATACCTTGCACTGTAAGGCCTTTTTCTTCCTTATCCACTGCTTTGATCCAAGGACTTCACATAACAATAGCTGCATGTCTCGCTTGTAGTGTTCATTTAATCAGATATGATAATTTGTGTATCATCGGTTACTTTGTGTTATTTCCATTTTTTCCAAAAGGGCTTTCCTGTTATCTTGATGCAACCGAGGCTCTTGTCATGATTTCTTTCCTTCTATGACGAATTTGTAGGATTGCCATTAGTATTTTTTTTGACAGTATTGTGCATTTGTTACTAATAAATGCCATCATTGCAGTACACTTCATAGAGATGCCATTTCTTTGAAGATATATCTTAACCTGATTATTTAGGTTTTTTGGAAACAGAAGTGACTGAACTATTAATTTCTAGCCACTTGTATTTACAGAAGTAATCCCATATGCTCGGGACTTCTAAGCATTCAGTATATGCATGATTGATATTTCTTACTACATGCTTTGCCTGGAAAAGTGCTGTGCAACAAATGAACACTTTAAGATGGTACTCCCTTCGTCCTATAATATAAGACATTATTACAACCAATATGATCTTATATTTTGTGATGGAGGGAGTATACTTTTTCCCATAATCACAGTGCTAATCTATTTTATCACCCATGGCTCATTATGCATGCAGGTAGTTTATGTGGTCTGCCCATTTCCTGAACCATCTGCAGTCTTACAGACACTGGTAGAATGTTCTGTTGCCCTTGGGTCTATTTTATCACCAGAGAGAGAAAGGAAATCATTCCTATATGCTCAGGTTGCCAAAGCCCTAAACTGCAGCGCTTCTGCCGACGAAGCATCAGCATCCAATGTTGTAATGCTCTCTGGATTCAGTATGCCGAAGCTTGTCTTGCAGATTGTTACTGTTGAAACTTTATTGAGACTCCATAAACCAAATGAGCTTACTGCTTTCAAGGACATAGCATTCACTGTGTATAATAAGGCTCGACGAATCCCACGGTTTGTTTCCACGAGCGACATCTTCCAGTCACCTACTTATATGGGTAGGCCTCAGTCCACGATGATGCACACTACATCTCCCGGTCCTACCCTTTGGAAAGAATGCTTAAGGCCAACTCTCTCTAGAGAAGCAGAGTTTGATGCATCCATGAGGTCGGTATCATGGGATAACTCATGGCAACCTGGTCGTGCTGCTGTAGGATTGCCGGACCCAAGCAAAATCCCAGATTTATGTGCTCAGGATGACAGGAAGTATGCCTTTGAGCCGCTTTTCATTCTGGCAGAACCTGGTTCTGTTGATTATACCGACATGATGGAATCTTCAAGATCTGGAGTTGATGCAAGTAGCAGCAGGCATTACAGCTCACTTTCAGGTGTCACTGATATTGGAGCTAGCCCTCTACTTGAAGGGTCTGAGAATGAAAGTGGTACAAGTCTTCATTGCTGTTATGGTTGGACCGAGGACTGGCGATGGCTAGTATGCATCTGGACAGATTCTAGAGGAGAGTTATTAGACAGCTTAATATTTCCTTTTGGTGGTATTAGTAGTCGCCAAGACACTAAGGTTCTCCAAAGCCTTTTCATTCAAATTCTGCAGCAGGCTTGTCAAATAATGTCGTCTTCACCAGAGGCAAGCAATACGAAACCAAGAGATGTAACAATAACCCGTATTGGAGGTTTCCTTGAACTTGAAATCCAGGGTACTTATCATCTGTCATTGACTTTGTATTTGATAGAGCATAATGTGTTTCGTTTATGTATTTATAATTTCTGTACATTGTTTATGCAGAATGGCAAAAAGCAATATACTCTTTTGGTGGTAATGAGGTAAAAAAGTGGCCCGTGCATCTACGGCGATCCATACCTGATGGCATTCCATCGAATTCTAATGGACCAACACTCCAACAGCAAGATATGAGCTTAATCCAGGACAGAAACATGCCTTCCTCACCAAATACGTTGTACAGCCCTCATTCAAAATCTAGCTTCACGAAAGGGCAACCAGGCAGCAAAAAGCAGATCCTAGTGGAGCAAACTGGAATGGATAATTCAAGGGGTTCATTGCACTTGGTTCGTAGCATCAGTTTGGTTGCAGTGTCCCAAGATAGTTCATTGCATCTTGCATGCCAAGCGGATCTGTTGGCCAGACCTACTTCTGGTAAATACTGTTTATATATATATATATGTATATCTGCATCGTGAGTCTTTATCTAATGTGGTACTTTATGAAAATGTAAACAATCACCTTGTTAGTTCATCATATACAAATACATCTAATGATTGTTTGCTTAAAATCTAGACTGTCAAGTGTACCAACCAAGTAATGAATCTAGCTTGTAAGGAAATCAATATTCAAGCATCATAATCATATGTTCTAATATTGTCCTTTTCCCCATCCCTTACAGGCGAAGGGAATCAAAGCAGCAATGTACCTTCTAGTTACTTGGAAGGGTTCACTCCAGTCAAGTCCATCGGGTCAATGTCTGCGTCGTATCTTCTGGTTCCATCACCAAGTATGCGATACCTTTCTCCTTCGACATTACAGCTTCCAACATGCCTTACATCAGAATCTCCACCACTTGCCCACCTATTGCACAGCAAGGGGACAGCAACTCCCTTGGCAATGGGTTACGTTGTCTCCAAAGCCGTCCCGCCAGTAAGAAGCAACTCTGCACAACTCACCAAGGAGGACCGGCACTCTGTTCTCTCTGTTAGCATCGTGGATTACTATGGAGGCAGCACCACCACTGTTCAAGAGAAGATGAGCAGAGGCAGCAAGCAGGGGAGGAATATGGCTCACGAGACATCTGCCCGTGATTATGAGATGGACATGCATAATGTGTTAGAAGGAGTAGCTGCTGAGCTCCATGCCCTTTCATGGATGACAGTGAGCCCGGTATATGCGGAAAGGCGCAGCGCCCTGCCCTTCCACTGTGACATGGTCTTGAGGTTGAGGAGACTTCTCCACTACGCCGATCAACATCTCTCTCAACCAACAGAAAAGGGAGATGTGTAGCTTAAGAGATGCGAGAACTAATTCTTCTTCACAGATCAAATTTAGCTGTTTTACATACACAGGAAGAAAAACAAAGGGCTAGATCTATGCAGCTTAAACCTCTGTGCCTGACCGTGTATTTATCTAGGTAGATAGGTAGGTGGAGGGCATGTTGCTGAGCTCTCTAGCCCGATTTCAGCAACAATGCTAATTTCTTGGGGTTGAGGTTGTAATTAAGTGTGCACCAATACCTCTCCCTGGATTAGTTGTAACAATGTAGAACTGTTTTTTTTGCAATCAGATGGTATGTGTTGATGGTATGTGCTGATGGTATTTACAATGTTGTTTACTACAAATGCGCAATCTTTTTGTTTGAGCCGGTAGTGACCTTGTTTGGTGCTTTTACTCTCTTTATATGCCCACTGTTTTGGTATTGGCTATTTGCACTTTGGGCAAACTGCGGCTATGATCAACACGCCATCGTGCGCCACCATGAGGAAATGGAAGCATAAGTTTCTGAGCTGTTTTCATGCATTACATTTTGAACTTTTTTCCTTGTGCGAGGAAGAGAAACTTTGGATGTAAATTAGTATTGTTCTACGTACCAAAATGATGCTGTGAAGAACGGCTATTAGCTGGAGTTGGTGTTATGGCCTTGTGGCTACAAAAAATAAGAAAGGTGCTTCCTCTGACCCATATTAGTTGACTTGGATTTGGCTAGATTCACATGTATCTAGCACTAAAACATGTCTAGATACATCAGAATCTAGAAAAATCCAATTCAACTAATATGGGTAGGAGGGAATAGTATTATCTCGTCAGGACTTTGAAGCTGATAAATTATCACAGGTCAACGGACAAACAGTTCAGCTTCGGTGTGATAATTCAGTTGTACAAGTCCAGATGCAGTTCCAGGGCAAGTGATCAACACATAACCAGTTCCACAGAAGGCAGATAGTCCGATGAGTCTGCTACACTCCAGAATGCACATAGATAGTTAAACCTTTTTCCCTACATAAAATTAGATATATGGCAACGACAGGCCACAGATTCAGACATTCTCCTTCACCAGTGCCCTCTTCTTCAGACTGGGGGCAACTCCGTCTCGTGGACAGTCAGGTGCGTCCAGATGAGGTACGCGGTCATGGCGAAGGTGAGCAACGCAGTTTCCCAGCACATGATCTGGTGCTCCATGGAGATCCCGGGCACGAGAAGGCTCAGGAGGATGAGAACGCAAACTCCTCCTGGGCTCCTTCAACTCGTCAACCGCCCGGCCGCCTTCACCAACTTCTTGATCAGCCTACGACACCGCAGAGTACCTGTGCCAAGACCAAGACATCAAGATGAAACGAAGGAAATCGCAAGAAGCATATCTCAGAAAACTCAAACATAACATGAATCTTTCACAATCTACATCACAATGACACTTTAAAAGTTTGATCATGTCCTCGGTTCAAGGGGTATCTGTATGCACGGATGTCAATGGGAAACCATGTGGATATTTCGAGAGCTTCAAATGGCTGACGCACAAGGTGATCCATCATCACCAATTTAGGCAACGAAGGTGTAGCGAAACACAATTTAGGCACATTTGCTCTAGAGTTCTCTATAAAGATATTTAATGACATTAGAAATGACATGAACACATTCAAATATATGTTAGACACATATTAATCTGTGAAGATATATATGTTTTTCTTAGATTTAGGGTAGACTCAAGATTTCTTAACAAAAACTAAAAGTAGACGAATAAAATACACTGTCATGCGCGTTTGAAAGATGAGTCGATTTAATGGAATCGTATTTGCAACCGTGTAACCTGTATCCGTTAAAATTGTTTCATAAAGCATTATATCTAGATACTTGACAATGTTGTTATCGTATTATGCGACATAGAACAAAAAAACACACATGTCTAGATTGTATATTAGTGCAATGAGTTACGGATAAGTAAACATAATTAGTATAAGCATAAGAGATTATATTTAAAACATGGAAGTTAACTTGTATTTTGTATCAGTCAAATTGACAAAAAATTCACTGTCCATAATAAATACACGTCTCCTTTAGTATTAGACAAAATCAGGGTTTTAGCTGGTGCTAAGCTTTTGGATGAAATTCAGGGGGGGGGGGGGGGATTCGACGACCACAAAAGTGAATAAAACTAATTATATATTAATAAATCTTAAAAAATATTAATATCAAACTGTATAAATATTCAAATATAGGTTCAGTGAATTACAAAAGTAAATTACATGTCTATGAGCTTAAAGTGAGCTCTACGACTACCTGTATCAAATAAATTGATAATCTCATCGCTACTGATCTTTGCTGCTATTTCCTTTCTAATGTAGACTATCATATAATGCCGAAGAAAATCATCTCCCATTCTATTCCAAAGACGTGTCTTGATTAACTTCATAGCCGAAAAAGCTCGCTCGGTGGTTGCCGTTGACACCGAAAGAGTTATGACTAACCGCAACAATCTATCAATCATTGTGTATGTAGTAGATTTACCTGTTTTAACTAGTCCAACTGTCAAATCAGCAAGTGAAGGCAAGTATTTAAGCTCTATATTGTTGCAAACATCCAATTGGAAATGAGGAAGTTGAGACTCGAGCTGAGCTCTTTCTTGACTAGAAAAATCTGCAAGATAAAAAATTTCAACTAGCGTGCAGATTTTTGATATATCAAAAGAGTCATGTCTTGGATCCAAAGATGCACAAAGTGTCAAGAGCTCTGTGCTTTGAATACCAAAGCGGTCATTCAGCTCAACCAGTTGTTGATCTATAGCAACATTGAACACGTATGCTTTGTAGTGATGTAATGTTGTCGTGTTATCATGCTTGTTTCGAGACTTCCTCACATCAACGTACCTACAAAATTATAGTATATTTATTAATATTAGAGATTTGTAATTATGATAAATAGTACTCTATTTTACAGATGCAAGGAGAGGGATATTACTTGCGATTCAAATCAGAAACTTCAATCTCATGCTTCAAACAAAAAGACTGAACCTCCTCAAGAAGAGAATTCTAACCATCTTCTCTTAACTTCCCAAGCAGTATTTTTGTGTTGGAAACCGAATCCAGTGCATTTAAAATGTCAATGGATTTTTTTGGACTGTTTGACATAAGACATCTATGATCTTCATGATTTTCTTCATAAGATGCAGAATGAACACAAAATCAAACGACATAATTTTTGTTAGAGCACCTACAACATCTCCTCTTCAATACTGCG
This sequence comes from Avena insularis, assembly GCA_023614405.1. Lineage (NCBI taxonomy): Eukaryota > Viridiplantae > Streptophyta > Magnoliopsida > Poales > Poaceae > Avena > Avena insularis. The sequence continues at coordinate 984,972 of JAJUPC010000015.1, read as the reverse complement.
TCACAGAACGGTCGATAGCTACACTCTATAGTATTGCAACGGTAGCACCAAACATCTTATGTAAACTCTGAATGGACTTGAAGTGAGAGCTCCATCTAGTATCCTCCGGTCTCTGTAAAAATCCTATTTGATTTGCACCTTTTCCTGTATCAAGCTCGCCCAACTCAATTTCACGTTCAATTTCTGCAGCATGTTTTGCTAGTAACTAATCATTGCGCTTAGGTGAGGCACTGACAACATTTATGATGAGAATAGCATTTTGAAAAAAATTATGCACCTCGTGCATCTCCCTTGAAGCCGCAACAAGAGCCAACTGCAATTGATGTGCCATGCAATGTACATAATAAGCATAAGGACACTCGTTTAGAATTAGAGCCTTGAGTCCATTTCCATTCACTTTACATGTTACTCGCGTCGTCATAGCCTTGTCCTCTGATATCTTGGACACTCAAATTATTGTCTGCAAGGACAGTGCAGATTGCCTGTTTGCGAGTCAACGCAATAGTGTCAGTGACATGAATGACATCAAGAAAACGTTCCTTTATGAATCCTTCCTTGTTCACAAACCGGAGGACCAATACCATTTGCTCTTTTTTAGACTCATTTCGAGCTTCGTCCACCATTATACAGAACTTGCTAGTACCAATTTTTTCTCTAATTCCAGTCTAAACTTTTCGAGGAAGTAACTGAAGAATTTCTTGCTGAACGGGATGGGAGACGTACTTCGCATTCTGTGGAGCATTTTCCAGGACAACCACATCCACCTCCTTGTTATAGGAAGCCAACAACTTTACCAATTCAATAAAATTACCTCGATTTATGGATCCTAGAGATTCATCATGGCCTCTATAAGCACACACTTGGAATGTTAACCACCTGGCGAAATAGACAGGCAAAAAAATATTAGTTTTCTACTAGCCTGCGTACAATAACATATAACATTATAACTACTGGAATAAAAAAGTATTGCTTACTTGATGGAATCAATAGTAACTTTAAGCCTTAGCCTTGCATCTAGAACCATCTTTTCAGTTACGCGTACTATTGCCTTGTCGATGTGGGTCATGCTATTTTTTACACCATCAAAACAACGAACTGAATAATTATGAGCCGAGTTGGAATCTTTTCTCATGTGGGTTAAGAAAGCACACTCTCTTTCATCATTCACCTTCTTCCAATTAATAAACCCCTTAACTATGAATGTGTCTGAGCCACACTTTTCACTTGGTTTATTTGTAAAGACAAAACAAGGCAGACAATATGCACAATGGGTGGTAGGTGAATACTCGAGCCATGGAAAATTAGTGAAATAGCTAAATTGAAATCGCCGATGATTTCGACCTGTTCCATTATATGGATACGCTCGCATGTATGGCTGGTAAGAGTCCTCTGTAATATATAATCGGCATGCTTCTTCTTGCTTCTCAAGAGAAAGTTTCCAAATCTGTTGACGCTTACCGAGATCCCTTTCATATGCCGTGCTTCCCATTCTACCTTCTTCTGAAATTTCTTCTAGCTCGGTAATATTCTGGTCTTGAGTTTGCACATCAACTAGATCTAAACTGCCGTCTACAACAGGTTGCTGCTACATTGGAGTTTGAACCTGAAGCATTTGGGTTGAAAAAAATAATCTACCGTCCGTGCTGTCTTTCTCTTCATCTTTGACTAAAACAACAAAAGTTGGAAGAACACAAATGAATAAACTAGTTCAGTCTTTAAAATATGTCAGCATAGAAATGAGTAATGAACCATACTAATTGACTAGGATCTAAATTATCAAAAACATTGCTTATAAATAGTAACTAGTAGGCAGTAGATACCGAGGACGCAATGGACTGCAGAAGTATCTTTGTCTTTGTCTCTATAAGGGCATCTCCACTCGCCTACCCAGGACGCCGATCCGGACGCCGAATTTAGGTCCAGACGCCAAAAATCGTCCCATTCGTGTATTCAGGAACCTATTTTCGTTCGGATTTGGCCCAACTTTGGTCCGGACTCCCCAGGCGATAACCAGGATCCCGGGTACGCCCTGGGAATGCCGAACGAAGCGAATTGGCCGAGTGGACCAGCCTGTCAACGATAGAAACCGAGTCATCGTCATCCTTCCCGCCGTTTCCCTTTTCCCGCCCTCGCCGCTACACCCCTCCCACCCTCACCGCAGAACTCGACCTATAAAAGGCGTACATCTCGCCGTCTCCCTTCACAGTCTCTCACACCGCTCCCAACTCCGGCGAACCGCATACACTCACACCTTTCTACCTCCTCAACTCCGTCGAAAAGCCATGGCCGAGAGATTTCCCGCGGCGGCGAGCGGCGGACGCACGCTGTAGACGTGGGAAGCTCGGCTGCTCCACGAGGCGGGCTATACGGTGCCGCCGAACTGTCGTATCCCCTTCGCCTAGCAACTCAGCTCCGGCAGGATCCCTATTCCGCCGGTGCCAGTCGACGAGGACATAGCGGGAGAGATCCAGGCGGCTATCGCCGCCATGCAAGACCCGGATCTCGCCGAGGATCCTGGCAACCTGGTCTTCTGGAGGCAGTTCTTCACCGACAGGCGCCTCCAGGATCTCGCCCGACACGATGGACCACCGGGCTCGCCGCCACCGCGTCACAATATGGCTTTTCGCCGCCGCTGGTGGAGCGTTCCAGGGCGAACTCTCGCCGCCGTCATGGAGCACATCCAGGACGGCGACCACCCCCGCCTCGGCCTGTAGAGCGGCGTCCGCGTCGACCAAGGCGGTGACGGTCTTTTCCTAGTTAAATTCGATGTAATATGTGCGTCCTTGCCCTAGTTTAATGAAATCCGCCTATATTTGCCTAAATTTCGCCGTGTTTAACTGAATTTTGCCGAATTTGGAAACTTGGCCTGGGAACGCGAGTGGGAAACTCGGCGTTCCCAGACCGAAAACGAGTTTTGTCTGGCTAAAAAAAGGTCCGGATTTCGACCTGGGTTCGCTAAAAGAGTGGGATGCTCTAAACCCCGGCAGTATGCGTCGCCGGCGTATGCCGTGGAAAGGGGGCAGAGCGGCAGCATGAAGGCAGCAGCGAGATGGGAGAACGAGGCGACGACAGCCAACACAGATTGATCGATCTGATCGATCGCTGGAAATAACCTACCTACAGGTTCCAGGCATTCCAACTTCAATGAGACCACGGTGGCCTGGTACATGGGCTATTTTTAATTGGACTTGTTTGCTTCAGGTGTTTTATGGACATTAGGCTAATTACATGATTACTTCCAGCTAATTAACACACGTATATATGTATATATGGCAGAATATTATTAGTAGTACCTACAGAAAATCCTTGGAAAGGGGGGAGGGGGGTCTAGCTCCTGCTCCCCCCTTGCCTCCGCCCCTGATGAAATTGTACCGGGAGAGTAGTCTTTGATGGATAAGTCTCTGTACTATTGGTCTTTGTGAGGTTGCGGCACACATGATTCTTGTGCAATGAGTGGCATTTAGGATAGAGCATCAAGGACCGGCTGTTAGGATAGCATCCTTGACTACTGCTTTAGGACAACATCTTAGACTAACATCTAGCATATGCTTGGCTGGTTAGCAGCCTATAAATATGTATCCCCAACCCCTGTGATTGGCATAGCATTTTTTATGAGTTTGTGTGAGAAATAAAACCATAAAATTGTCCCAACTCCTAGTGTCATCCTCTTCTTTAATGAGAGTAAATCTAGAGATCCTATCAAGTGGTATCAGAGCGATGTTGTCTTGTAGGCTGAGTGTTTCCTGCTCATCCCCTTCACTGGGTGTGGAGCAGCCCCAGCGGGCAAGTGCAGCAGCTCAAGCTGTCCCTGGTGGCCTCTCTCCTTCCCCTCAGTCGAGCAGCAACTCTCCCTCCACGCAACAGCCCCCTAGCGGCTAGCCATGTCCATAGGTCGCTCTCAGCACTCGGCTACCTCGAGCATGTAGTATCGACAGGAGGCCGAGATCGCCACGGCAGAGGAGCATGAGCGGGCAGCGGCAACAGCCAGGGCATCAAGGCTGGTGATGAGTGCAGCAGCACTTCGTTGGGAGACCCCAAGAGGAAGTTATGATGCAGTTCAGCAGGCAAGTTTCCCTCAGTAAGAAACCAAGGTTATCGAACCAGTAGGAGGAAGGAAACGCCCCAAAGGTGCTGCAAGCAACATGGAGACCTGCACAACACAAACTCAAGACTTTGCCCAACGAATCAGTGAGATTGTCAAGCTCACCGGTTTGCTGTAACAAAGGATTAAACGTATGTTGTGGAAGGTAATGGTTTGCAACAAGTAAACAAGTAACAGTGGAAGATGTATCAATGGTAAAGATTGGACCGGGGTCCATAGTTCACTAGAGGTGCTCTCCTTAGATAAACAACATGGCATGAAGGGTAAACAAATTACAGCAGGGCAATTGACAGGAACTGAGCAAGGCATAACAATGCAATATCAGACAAAAAGATCCTATGAGATTCGATTGGGCAATACAACAATATACATAGACCGCCATCCAACTGCATCTATGACTAGAAGTCCACCTTCAGGTTATCATCCGAACCCCCTCCAGTATTAAGTTGCAAGCAACAGACAACTGCTTTAAGAAAAGTGTGTAAGGTAAACAATCCACTTGTTCCATGAACAATAGACCGTTGTTTTATCCCTAGTAGCAACAACACATCTACAACCAAAGAGATTTCTGTCACTTCCCTTGTAAACTAGAGGCATGAACCCACTATCGAGCATAAATACCCCCTCTTGGAGTCACTATCAACTACTTGGCCAAGATAGCTACTAACAACAGAGAGCATGCAAGATCACAAAAACCACAGATATGATAGAATCATAAAGACAAAACCATTAATCAATCTGACATAGTAATCTCAATATCCATCGGATCCCCGCAAACACAACATGCATGATTACAAAATAGATTAGATCTTGATCATGAACAGAGCTCACAAGATCTATACATAAGAGCACAAGGAGGAGATACAACCATCTAGCTACTACATGGACCCATAGTCCAAGGTGGAACTACTCACGCTTCATACCGAAGAGAATGCCTCCGGGATGATTTCCCCTCTGGCAGGGTGCCGGGAGGAACTTCAGATCCCCCCAATCTAGGGACGATGGTGGCGGTGGCTATAGAAGGTTTTGTGGAGTTTTTGATCGGGTACTTAGGGTTTCTGCATCGGGGGCTTCTTATAGGCGAAGAGGCAAGGCCGGGAGGCGACCAGGGGGCCACACCCTGCCCAGGCGTGGGTCCACCCTAGCCCGTGCCTGGGGGGTGTGGTGGCCCTCTGGCACCTCTCCGTCTCGTCTTCTGGATTCGTGTCCCCCACGGTAAAATATTGACTTTGGCTTTTGTCCCGTCCAATTTCCGAGAATATTGATTTTCTGTCTTTCTGGAACCAAAAACAGAAGAAAACAGGCAACTGGCACTGTGACAACTTGTTAATAGGTTAGTTCCAGAAAAGATATAAATGTAGGGGTTCGTAGCATGGAAAACAAAAAATTTCTATCACATGAACACACACAAGCCAAGATCTATCTACTAGATTGTAGCAACGAGTCGATAGAGTACTAACCCTCGAAGATCCAAAGCGGTTAACCAGAGCAGATTCTCGTGGGTGATGTAGTCATTCACTTGCTAATCTCAAGATCATGTAGGCGATCCTTCCAGCGCCGCGTTCCGGCAATGCTCCCGCAGTCGGTCACACGCACGATACTCGATGAAGACCTTCCTCTCCCTTATTCCAGCAGGCTGTGGAGGTTGTAGCTCTCTCCTCGTGATTTCTGCAGCACGACGGTGTGGTGTCGAAAGTAGAGGAGAGATCCTGCAGGGCTTCGCCTAAGCCAGAGCGAGTATGGTGGAGTAGAGGGAGCCCCGGCGATCTAGGATTTAGAGGGCCGAGGTTTAGAGGTAGATAGCAACTAGAGTTTAGCTAGTCGGTAGCGGTTTAGAGGAGATCTAGATTGGTCACAACTAGAGAGGGGGGCGACGGCCAACCTAGGGTTTCTTGGGCGCCTAGGGCAAGCGGATACCTTGGGGTGCGCCCCCACTCCTTATATAGGTGGGGGCGTCCAAGGGTGTTCCCAACCTAGGTGGAAACCCTCCCTAACTTAGAAACCCTTCCTAACTTAGAAACCCTTCCTAACTCGGAAACCATGTTGGGATTTGACTTTTTCAAACTGCCTTTTTGACTTTCAAATTAGAGTTTGATTTCTCTCTTCCAAGTGTCCAGCCAAGTGACCTAGGACATGATGCAACCATTACACTTTGTCATGACACATCCATGTACCCTTCCCCTTCCGGATCGGTGAACCTTCTAGACCCTTCTAGAACATTCCGGTGAAAACACCGGAATCATTCCCGAACTCCGAAATTGGACTTTCCTTATATGAATATTATTCTCCGGAACATTCCGGATATCCTCGGGATATCCCGGATCCCATACGAGACTCGGATCAACATTCGGTCTCTTTACTCACATCCCATATCTACTAAACAACATCGAATCCTTAAGTGTGTCTCCTTACGGTTCGTGAATTATGCAGACATGATCGGGACTCTTCTCCGATCAATAACCAATAGAGGAATCTAGAAATTCATATGGCTCCCACATATTTCTACGATTAATTTGCGATCGAATGAACCATTTACATACGGAACCAATTTCCCTTTGTCTCACGATATTTTACTTATCCGAGGTTTGATCGTCGGTATCTCTGCATACCTAGTTCAACCTCATTACTGATAAGTATTCTTTTCTCGTTCCCATGATATGTGATCCCTTGTGAGCCATTCACATGCTTGAAAGATAATTGGATGAAATTCCACCGAGAGGGCCCAGAATATATCTATCCGTCATATGGATGGACAGATCCCACTCTTGATCCATGTGCCTCAACACATACTTTCCGAACACTCAATGCCACCTTTATAGCCACCCAGTTACGGTGTGGTGTTTGATGTCATCAAAGCATCCTTCCAGTGATGGTGATTAGCATGATCTCATGGTCGAAGGAATTAGGTTACTATGTATTAGAAAGGTTATAGCAAGTGAACTATTTGAATGACTTGATCTTAGGCTACGCTTAACTATAGGAGTATGTCCATCACACCATTCTCCTAATGATATGATCTTGTTGTTAATAACATCTCAATGTTCATGATCAGGAAACCATGATCATATATTAACCAACAAGCTAGTTTAACAAGAGGCTTTACTAGGGACTCTTTTATGTTTACAAATCACACAAGTATTAATGTTTCCGGTTAATACAATTATAGCATGGTATGTAAACATTTATCATAAGCATGAAGATATGATAATAACCTATTTATTATTGCCTCTTGGGTATATCTCCAACAGTCTCCCACTTGCACTAGAGACAATAATCTAGTTTCAAATCTTTGTGTATTCATCACCTATGGCTTTCCGTGTTGTATGTACATGATTGCTAGTGATCAACCAATCTTCGGATCCGACACTTTCAGGTCCGTGTGTAATTGCATGTCTTTGCGTCTCTACACATCACTCATTCTCTAATGAGATGGCATTGTATAAATTTGGTCCTTTGGTGAGACCTTTAGTTCCTAGGGGTTAAAACATGTTGACAATATTGTCGTACAATATATCTTCATAGTATTATCCCGCTGTGAACTACACCTAGTTTGATAACAAACTACTTGACACAAATGCCCTCTTTTGCTCCTATAATAGCAGTCATATACTTAGCCTTTTGTTGTAGTATGTGTCACAATGTCTTAACTTTGGAACTCATCCAAATCCATTATGAAACTTACTTTCCATCATATTGTGCCACCCTTAGTTTAGATTGAGATAAACTTAATTTGTACTTTGTGACAAAACTAGTATCAATGTAGTATCTATTTGTCACTTCCACAAAATAATATATTCTTAGTTCTTCCAAAAGATCATAAGAATATCCTTACTATCGTCCAATGATTATCTTATGAATCATTCTAGTATATGCTCATAACATTTAGAGCATAGGACACATCTGGATTTGTACATATCACAGTATGATTGATATAAATATTCTTTGTGATTTCATACATCAAGTATAAATCTATACTTGAATCTTTGTTTCACTTTCCAAGTGTTAATTCACTTGAATTTCGATTCAATCCTTTCTATGCGACAAGAACATTTCTTGTAGTTTCTATATTGAAATTATTCAATATATCATCTATGTACTTTCGGCACAACCATATTAGCGTCTCAATCTATCTATATAGATATTGATGCCAAATATTCGGGTTTTGCCTAAGTCTTTCATCAAAATGAAATTCTTAACTTGTGTTAACAAAAGATACATCATTTCCAATCAACACTATGTCTTCCACATAATGTATTAGAAATATGTCTTAGCGCTCCCACTTAATTTCTTGCAAATGCAAGCATCTTCATCATCTCCGATGAGATTAAACTCTTTTAATAGTTTCATTATGGTGAAAATTCCAACTCCGCGATGCTTATTTCAACCATTGGAGTTTGCATTCGCTATTAGCATCCTTTTAATTAACAAAACCCTTTGGATCATGTTATGTACATGTCCTAGGTAACAATTTTATTAAAAGAACTTTGTTTTGTTTGTTCAACCACCATATAACATAATTGTATGTAGTGGTTGCTACATTAATCCGTATAGACTAAATATCGCTATGAAAGATCAAATCTTGTCACCTTTATTTCATAGATGTGAAACATCCATGTCTATTTCTTTATATATCCAAACACGACTGTAAGGTCTTACACCTTTCGAGAGGGTCTTTCAAGTTCAAAGCTTGATTTCTCGTGTATGGAACTACCACAGATTTTATGGCTTCAAGCCATTTGACGGAGTCAGGGCCCATCATCGCTTCTTTGCATGTAGTCCGTTCATTATTGTCAAATAATGATTCAACCCTCAAATCTTGGTATTTGATTGTTTACCCGACCAACTTGGTTCAATAGGAACTTAGACCTCCGTAACCACAACCTTTGAGGCACGTGAGTCATGAGCATTGTTGCTACCTCCGGAACACTTTTTGGCGCTGCGCAACTTTGCACATATAGCTAAGGTTCTTTTAACCTTATCAAAGTTCTATCGTCCTCCCACTTAACTTTTCACGGAAAATTCCTTCTTAAAGAAACTTGACTTTCCAAGCGACAAACATTTTTGTATTTGGTATTATGGAGGAATACTCAACAGTTATTTGAAATAACATACAAAGACATGTTCATCCGACTTTGGTTGTAAACATCTCACTTATGCATAGCATACCAATGTTTAAGAAAGGACAACTTGGGTTTTATCCCAAACCATAACTTTATATGGTGTCATTTCAACGGATCATGATGGAGCTCTTTTAAGTGGAAAAGCGGTAGTCTCTAAAGCTTTTAATTTTTAAAATATAATGGCAGTTTTATGAATTACACCTTTGATCTTACCATGACAAACAAGGTTTTATTACATATCTCGAACACACCATACTCTTATGGTGTTTCGGGAAATGCAAATCCATGGAACGATTCCTCTAATCTTAGGTGTTTTGCTAAACTTGCAACTCAAAAATATTCCTTTATGATCTTATCATAAATTCTTTATTTTCTTGTTACATTGATTTTGCACTTCATCTTGAAATTCTTCGAACTTTTTCAAATGTTTCACACTTCATCCTCATTAAGTAAATATTCATATATTCACTCAAATTTTCGGAGAAAGCATATGAAGTTGAAAATCCATCGCTCTTGACTACATATAATGGGCTTCATACATCTATATGTACAAGTTCCAATAAGCTAGTCATTCGTTCCCTTTTGGCCTATGAACAGAGTTTTAATTATCTCTAGGAAAGTTTCACAAGCGTCATTTGATCAAAAATCGAAAGACTCCAAAATTCCATCCATATGGAGTTTCTTCATGTTTTGTTTCCAATATAATTTAAACGGTGATGTCACTTCTTAAGTGATCTTTCAATCAATTGTCTTTCGACATTTTTAGCACTAGTTTAATGGATGTGATTTCTCCAACTAGACTTGTATATCATCCATCTTTCATGGAATATGGAAATTATTTGAACAACCCTTTTGTCCTCATAATACCTGATAAAACAAATCTAGAAGGCAAGCTTTGATATTAACGAGCAACACAACAACCTTTTATTTGTTCTCGATGAACATCATCACATATTCTTTTGCTAGTTACTTAGGCCATTGTAGTTCATGAATTGTGTTGTTTCGTATGACGATTCACACCAACAAATTCAGTATCTAATACTTAAGAACCACATTGTTTAACAAGCAAAGAATATAGACATAACATGTATATCTTCTATACACATAAGCTGAACAATTCTAGTCTTTTCTCTTCTGCCAAATATTTCTTAGATTTATCTTTCAGTATTTCTTTATCCTTTCAAAAGAATCTATCAGCATCAATAGTGGCGCCATACTTATGACACATAGTCCAAAACATGTATAGTTAAATACCAATGTCTTTGGACTTGCACTTTGAAGTAGATCACCATCAGCAAATGTTTGGTGTTCTTTCAAATTCCATTCTTTAGTAATCTTTTAGTGTAGTAAACATTTTACCTACATCAAATATTCATCCTTATCATGGAACTATTCATGATCAAGCTACTTCATCTTATAACGGTGAATTGTGAGTATAATGTTGCTCTCCAAAACCTTTTGGATAATTAGGATGACTAGCGTCTCCAAACTTTTGAAAATTCTCATCAAATATGAGAACATAAACTTTGCTATATTATACTTTTTCATGTTGTAATAAAAACATCATTTTAGATATCGCAATATCTTCCACATATGATGATCCTAGATAACCTTGATATTAAAACAATCTTTTGAATATCAAGAATCATGGAGATAAACATGATACTTATATACTAACACTGAAATTGTTACTCTTGATTTAATACCAATTATCAAACTTCACGGAGTAACCGGAACTTACTGAAAGTTTGCAATATGACTTTTAAACTTTAGATTAACACTTCAAAACAATACGATACCAGTTCGTAAAGTAACTAACCAGAATTCTATAGTTCTATTATCTCAATTATAACTAAGCGCAAGGTGGTAAACGGATGCCAATGACTACAACAACTATGCAGATTCACTTTGATTTAATTTATAATAAATAGTGTTCAACTTTTAATCATATTGCTGTTGAACTCCCACTCAAAACAATATCCCTCACATTGTTTTAGTGATCACACGAACCAAATCCACCACATCAAAACCGATCATCACGAGAGATGATGTAGCTTCAATGGCGAACAATCAACATGTTCATCATATCTATTATATGACTCATGCTTTACCTTTTGGTGATCCGTGTTCCGAGACCATGTCTGTATATGCTAGGCTCGTCAAGATCAAACCTTAGCTTCCGCATGAGAAAATCTGGCTTGCTCCCGTTGTATACACCCGCAAAATCTAACACACCCGATCATCACGTGGTGCTTCTAAACATCGAGCTTTGGCAATGGTGCCTACTAAGGATGAACACTTTATAACTTGAAATTTTGTGAGAGGGATCATCTTATAATGCTACTGTCGCGAATTAAGCAATACAAGATGCATAAAAGGATTAAATCACATGCAATTCATAATATGTGATATGATATGGCCTTTCTTCTTGTGCTTCTGATCTCCATCTTCAAGCACGAACATGATCTCCATCATCACCGGTGTGGCGTCAAGGTCAATGGCATCGCTCCATGGTTGTCGTCCACCAGCATCAACTATTACAACTACTTTGAATAATAGACACGTATGTCTTAACGAAATTAAAAGACAACCATAAGGCTCCTGCCAGTTGCCGACTTACAATAAGGATCATTGCATACATCATATATAATCACTATCATGGCCATATCACATCACAGCACACCCCTGCAAAATAAAGTTAGACGCCTCTAATTTTCTTTGCATGTTTTACGTGGTTTGGGGCTTTCAATAAGTGTCGTTCTAACTTACAAACAAGAACCACAGCATTGATACTAGTATTGTCAATTACCCATTGTAAATTGAATCTTCACTATGTTGGGAGAAACAGACACCCGTAAAGCCACTTATGCAATACAAGTTGCATGTCAAGCGTGGAGCAAGTCTCATGAACGATGTCATGTAAGGTTAGCCCGGATCGCTTCATCCCACCATCCCGCAAGATGCAAAGTACATAAGAAGCAATCGACAACAAAAGCATCAACGCCCACAATGACCATTGTGTTCTACTCGTGTAACAGATCTACATATAGACGTGGCTCTGATACCACTGTAGGGGTTCGTAGCATGGAAAAAAAATTCTATCGCATGAACACACACAAGCCAAGATCTATCTACTAGATTGTAGCAACGAGTCGATAGAGTACTAACCCTCGAAGATCCAAAGCGGTTAACGAGAGAAGATTCTCGTGGGTGATGTAGTCGTTCACTTGATGATCTCAAGATCGCGTAGGCGATCCTTCCAGCGCCGCGTTCCGGCAGCGCTCCCACAGTCGGTCACACGCACAGTAATCGATGAAGACCTTCCTCTCCCTTGTTCCAGCAGGCAACAGAGGTTGTAGCTCTCTCCTCGTGATTCTGGCAGCACGACGGTGTGGTGTCGAAAGTAGAGGGGAGATCCCGCAGGGCTTTGCCTAAGACGGAGCGAGTATGGTGGAGTATAGGGAGCCCCGACGATCTAGGGTTTAGAGGACCGAGGTTTAGAGGTAGCTAGCAACTAGAGTTTAGCTAGTCGGTAGCGGTTTAGAGGAGATCTAGATTGGTCACAACTAGAGAGGGGGGCGGCGGCCAACCTAGGGTTTCTTGGGCACCTAGGGCAAGGGGGATGCCTTGGGGTGCGCCCCCACCCCTCCTTATATAGGTGGGGGGCGTCCAAGGGTGTTCCCAACCCAGGTGGAAACCCTCCCTAACTTAGAAACCCTCCCTAACTCGGAAACCATGTTGGGATTTGACTTTTTCAAACTGCCTTTTTGACTTTCAAATTAGAGTTTGATTTCTCTCTTCCAAGTGTCCAACCAAGTGACCTAGGACATGATGCAACCATTACACTTTGTCATGAAACATCCATGTACCCTTCCCCTTCTGGATCGGTGTATCTTCTAGACCCTTCTTGAACATTCCGGTGAAAACACCAGAATCATTCCCGAACTTCGAAATTGGACTTTCCTTATATGAATATTATTCTTCGGACCATTCCGGATCTCCTCGTGATAACCCGAATCCCATCCGAGACTCGGATCAACATTCTGTCTCTTTACTCACATTCCATATCTACTAAACAACATCGAATCCTTAAGTGTGTCTCCTTACGGTTCGTGAATTATGCAGACATGATCGAGACTCTTCTCCGGTCAATAACCAATAGAGGAATCTGGAAATTCATATGGCTCCCACATATTTCTACGATTAATTTGCGATCGAATGAACCATTTACATACGGAACCAATTTCCCTTTGTCTCGCGATATTTTACTTATCCGAGGTCTGATCGTCGGTATCTCTACATACCTAGTTCAACCTCGTTACTGATAAGTATTCTTTTCTCGTTCCCATGATATGTGATCCCTTGTGAGCCATTCACATGCTTGCAAGCTAATTGGATGACATTCCACTGAGAGGGCCCAGAATATATCTATCTGTCATATGGATGGACAAATCCCACTCTTGATCCATGTGCCTCAACACATACTTTCTGAACACTCAATGCCACCTTTATAGCCACCCAATTACGGTGTGGTGTTTGATGTCATCAAAGCATCCTTTCGGTGATGGTGATTAGCATGATCTCATGGTCGAAGGAATTAGGTTACTATGTATTAGAAAGGTTATAGCAAGTGAACTATTTGAATGACTTGATCTTATGCTACGCTTAACTATAGGAGTATGTCCATCACACCATTCTCCTAATAATATGATCTTGTTGTTAATAACATCTCAATATTCATGATCAGGAAACCATGATCATATATTAACCAACAAGCTAGTTTAACAAGAGGCTTTACTAGGGACTCTTTTATGTTTACAAATCACACAAATATTAATGTTTCCCGTAAATACAATTATAGCATGGTATGTAAAAATTTATCATAAGCATGAAGATATGATAATAACCTCTTTATTATTGCCTCTTGGGTATATTTCCAACAGTCTCCCACTTGCACTAGAGACAATAATCTAATTTCAAATCTTTGTGTATTCATCACCTATGGCTTTCCGGTGTTGTATGTACACGATTGCTAGTGATAAATCAATCTTCGGATCCGACACTTTCGGGTCCGTGTGTAATTGCATGTCTTTGCGTCTCTACGCATCAGTCATTCTCTAATGAGATGGCATTGTATAAATTTGTTCCTTTGGTGAGACCTTTAGTTGCTAGGGGTTAAAACATGTTGACAATATTGTCGTACAATATATCTTCATAGTATTATCCCGCTGTGAACTACATCTAGTTTTATAACAAACTACTTGACACAAATGCCCTCTTTTAATCCTATAATAGCAGTCATATACTTAGCCTTTTGTTGTAGTATGTGTCACAATGTCTTAACTTTGGAACTCATCCAAATCCATTATAAAACTTACTTTCCATCATATTGTGTCACCCTTAGTTTAGATTGAGATAAACTTAATTTGTACTTTGTGACAAAACTAGTATCAATGCAGTATCTATTTGTCACTTTTACAAAATAATATATTCTTAGTTCTTCCAAAAGATCATAAGAATATCCTTACTATCGTCCAATGATTATCTTATAAATCATTCTAGTATATGCTCATAACATTTAAAGCATGGGACACATCTGGATTTGTACATATCACAGTATGATTGATATAAATATTCTTTATGATTTCATACATCAAGTATAAATCTATACTTGAATCTTTGTTTCACTTACCAAGTGTCAATACACTTGAATTTCGATTCAATCCTTTCTGTGCGACAAGAACCTTTCTTGTAGTTTCTATATTGAAATCATTCAATATATCATCTATGTACTTTCGGCACAACCATATTAGCGTCTCAATCTATCTATATAGATATTGATGCCAAATATTCGGGTTTTGCTTAAGTCTTTCATCAAAATGAAATTATTAACTTGTGTTAACAAAAGATACATCATGTCCAATCCACAATACTATGCTAAGTCAACCCAAACAAAGCATCAAAGGAGATTACCATAATACTATGCTTTTGCATGCTAAAACAACGCATAATTTCTTCAAGACACACTAAGCAATCCCAATTGTTTGGAACAAGATATGCTACAACAATAATCACTAAGCATAAGGTCAAAACAACACCTAGCATGTCATGCTAAAGTCTAAGTCACAGTAAATGCAAGCTCCTCTTGCATTTATCAAGCAAGAACTTCCTACTCCTTTCCAACACCAAGCAACTTATTTGCAAAACAACATAGCGAGAACGAGGGTCTAAACTACTTTATTCAAGCAAACTAAACAACTAAGCAAACCAAACGAAAACTAAGACGCTCCAAGAGCAACACAACTGTGCATGAAACAATAAAAACAAAGTGTCTAGACAGACCTGAGCTTTTTATTGATGAAGAAGGGGATGCCTTGGGCATCACCAAGCTTTGACGCTTGTATTTCTTGGATATTTCATGGGGTGACACTGGAGTGGCATCCCCAAGCTTGAGCTTTTGTCCATTCTTCATCTCATTACATCATTCTCTCTGTACACCTGAATTTTTTCCTTCATACAAAACTTCACACAATCTTCATTAGCAACATTAGTGTATTCAAAAGATATTAGAACTTAGGCAAAGCTTTGGAACAGCAAAAAATTTCACTAAAAACGCAAGCTACTGTAGCAACTCCTTAAAAAAAGCTCAATTCACCTAAAGAGAACTCAAAAAGGAATCAAGAAGAAGCAAATGCAAATAATGGCAGAAATCTGTCAAAACAGACCAGCAGGTAGAAACCGATTTTTTTCTAACATCTTCTGTTGCTCAAATCAAAAAGTGTTGAACTAACGAAAGTTATCTAACATACTAGGGATTTATTAGTAAATTTTCAGCTCAATCCGAGTTACAGAGACTCCTCACGAATTTTTTTGGTGGAGGACAGAAATCTGTTTTGGGACAGCAACTCCCCAAATCTTACTTCCCTCTCATTAGAGGTCATTCTTGGCACAAAAAGCAAACAACAAGGATAAGGAGAGGTCATTACTTAAGTAATAACTTCTAAGACTCAAGGAAACTCTTGGGTTATCTTCCAACAAGTATTTTTCTTTAACGCCTTTAAGTTAGGCTTGATAGTTTGAGAAGATGCTCACATAAGAAATATGAATCGAGCTAAAAGAGAGCATCAAGAAGCAAATTCAAAACACATTTAAGTCTAACCCACTTTCTATGCATAGGAATCTTGTACACAAATAAATTCATGAAGAACAAAGAGACAAGCATAGGAAGATAAGACAAGAGTAACTTCAAAACTTTGAGCACATAGGGAGGTGTTTCAATACCATCAAAACTTCTACAACCATATTTTCCTCTCTCATAATAATTTTTAGTAGCCTCATGAATAAACTCAACAATATAGATATCACATAAAGCATGCTTTTCATGATCTACAAACACATAATTTCTATCAAGCTAAAAAATAGTGGGATTAAAACCTTCACAGGTTTTACCCAAAGTAGATATTTCAAAAGGATCCACACGAACATAACATTCATTCTCCTTTGGTAAGCATGGGGGACAATCAAATAAAGTAAGGGATAAAGAGTTACTCTCATTAGAAGGTTGGCATGGGTAGATCCATTCTTCCTCCTCTTGACCATCACTCTCCTCCTCTTTTTCATCTAATGAGCTTCTAGTTTCAGCAATTTCTTCTTCCATAGGCTCCTGCAAAGCATTAGTCTCTTCGAATGTGTGGAAAGCATCTATTAAAATATTCAAGAATATAGCCATTTTCTTCCTTGTAATTGTCAAAGCAAAATTTAAGTATCTCATAAACCTCATTTTCATAAGGTGCATCATCAGTATTTTCAAACAAACTAGCAAGTTCAAATGCACCCTTGAAGGCAATGAATTCTTCAATTTGTTCCACATCATAGAAGTCATAATTTCCTTTAACATAAGAGGATATGGTAACATTATCATTATACTCACATTAAAAAGGGAGGTGTTTATACCTCCTACAGCAACAAGCTTTATCAAAGCAATAAGTAACATTGTAAGTAGAGCACACCTCTAGCAATAGTATTCAACTTATCAATTTGTTCCCATAAGTGTTTACCTTTTTGTGACAAACGGTGTTCCTTATAATAATACTTTTGTTTTTCCGTGAACCCACCTTGCCAATAAGACCTAGTTTCAAAGCAACCATCCATTGATAGAAAGCATGACCAAGCAAGGCAATAACAGACCAGCAACTAGAACATGAACTATTTTTTTTGTGTTTTTGAATAAAGAAAGCAAACCAGACTAAACTATTTTTTTGGAGTTTTTGAAAAGAGGAAAATAAAACCAATCAAAAGAAACTAAGCAAACTAAAAACAAAGTAAAGAGAAAGGAAGTGGAGGACTCCCCTTGTGAAGACGTCCTTAGCCTCCCCGGCAACGACGCCAGAAAAAAGGCTTGATGAGTGCAGCAACACTTCGTTGGGAGACCCCAAGAGGAAGGTATCATGCAGTTCAGCAGGCAAGTTTCCCTCAGTAAGAAACCAAGGTTATCGAACCAGTATGAGGAAGGAAACGCCCCAAAGGTGCTGCAAGCAACGTGGAGACCTGCACAACACAAACTCAAGACTTTGCCCCAACGAATTAGTGAGGTTGTCAAGCTCACCGGTTTGCTGTAACAAAGGATTAAACGTATGGTGTGGAAGGTAATGGTTTGCAGCAAGTAAACAAGTAACAGTGGAAGATGTATCAATGGTAAAGATTGGATCGGGATCCATAGTTCACTAGAGGTGCTCTCCTTAGATAAACAACATGGCATGAAGGGTAAACAAATTACAGCGGGGCAATTGATAGGAACTGAGCAAGGCATAACAATGCAATACCAGACAAAAAGATCCTATGCGATTTGATTGGGCAATACAACAAGATACATAGACCACCATCCAACTACATCTATGACTAGAAGTCCACCTTCAGGTTATCATCCGAACCCCCTCCAGTATTAAGTTGTAAGCAACAAACAACTGTTTTAAGCAAAGTGTGTAAGGTAAACAATCCACATGTTCCATGAACAAGAGACCGTTGTTTTCTCCCTAGTAGCAACAACACATCTACAACCGAAGAGATTTCTGTCACTTCCCTTGGAAACTAGATGCATGAACCCACTATCGAGCATAAATACCCCCTCTTGGAGTCACTAGCAACTACTTGGCCAAGATAGCTACTAACAACGGAGAGCATGCAAAATCACAAACAACACAGACATGATAGAATCATAAAGACAAAACTATTAATCAATCTGACATAGTACTCTCAATATCCATCGGATCCCCACAAACACAACATGCATGATTACAAATAGATTAGATCTTGATCATGAATGGAGCTCATAAGATCTATACATGAAAGCACAAGAAGGAGATACAACCATCTAGCTACTACATGGACCCATAGTCCAAGGTAGAACTACTCACGCTTCATACCGGAGAGAAGGCCTCCGGGATGATTTCCCCTCCGGCAGGGTGCCGGGAAAAACTTCAGATCCCCCCGATCTAGGGACGATGGTAGCGGAGGCTACAGAAGGTTTCATGGAGTTTTTGATCGGGTACTTAGGGTTTCTGCATCGGGGGCTTCTTATAGGCGAAGAGCTGAGGCCGGGAGGCGACCAGGGGGGCACACCCTGCCCAGGCGCGGGTCCACCCTAGCCTGCGCCTGGGGGGTGTTGTGGCCCTCTGGCACCTCTCCGTCTCGCCTTCTGGATTCGTGTCCCCCACGGTAAAATATTGACTTTCGCTTTTGTCCCGTCCAATTCCGAGAATATTGATTTTTTGCCTTTCTGGAACCAAAAACAGAAGAAAACATGCAACTGGCACTGTGGAAATTTGTTAATAGGTTAGTTCCAGAAAAGATATAAAAACACCTCAAAGTGTAGACAAAGCAAAGCAAAGTAGATACTAAACAAGCATGGAGCATCAAAAATTATAGATACGTTTCCGACGTATCAGCTCGCAGCGGCAGAACTGATAGCAGCCAGAGTGGAGGCAGAAATAGCAGCAGCGGTGGAGGCAGCATGTGCAGCAACGACGGAGGTTCAGGCTCTACGCGGCAGCATCAACGGCTCCATTTCAGGCGACGGCAGCATCGACGTAGCCCATGAGAGGACGACGCAGTGGGCAACCGAGCACGCTCAAGCGCACGACGGTGGCGCTCCCGGAGGAGGCACACATGGAAGTGGCGCTCTCGGAGGAGGCGCACACGGCGATGGTGGCCAAAACGACCAAGACCGCGACCTCTATGGGGTCCGGACTATGGTCAGGGACGTTGGTTCCGGTGTTGGGTGGCCTACCCTCACCAAAACCAACTACGTTGAGTGGGCCGCGGTCATGAGGGTCGGGATCCAGGTGCGGCACATGTGGGAGGCAGTCCAGGATGCCAACTTCGACCACCATGACGATCGACGGGCGCTGGACGCCCTCATTGCCGTAGTCCCGCCCGAGATGCAGTTCTCACTTTCCAACATGCGGAATGCCAAGGAGGCCTGGGATGCCATCGCTGCGTCGCGCATCAACAACGACCGTGCTTGCAAGTCCACTCTGCAGGTACTCCGCAAGGAGTGGGATAACCTGGCCTTTAAGCGAGGTGAGGACGTCGATGACTTTGCTCTCTGTTTCAACACGTTGCTGCAGAAGATGGTGCAGTTCGGCGATGTCACCTACAACGAGGAAAGAGTTGTTGAGAAGATCTTTCACTACATCCCCGTGAAGTACAAGCAGATGGCTCGCTCAATCGAATCCCTACTAGACCTCACCACGATATCGATTGAGGAAGCAATAGGTCGCATCAAGGTCGTCGACACCGACGAGCCACAACTTCCCTCGTGGCCCATCATCACTGATGGGAAGCTGCTCCTCACTCGGGAGCACTGGGATGCCGACCATGGCGATAGAAAGAAGGGGGAGTCCTCTTCCGCGACACGCGGCCGCAGGCGCAGTAAGCCGCGCAAGGGGCACAAATACGGCCACGACAGGGCGCAAGGAGATGCCCGTGAAGGCGCCGCCAGCAGGCCCAAGCCGGCCCAAGATGACTCCTGCCACAACTGTGGCCGACTTAGCCATTGGGCCAAGGAGTGTCGACAGCCACGACACGGCCATGCCCACGTCGCACAGGCAGGGGAGGAGGAGCCGACTATGTTCATGGCGCATGCGAGCATCGAGCTGTGTCTTGTGGCACTGACTGCATCGACTCCCCTCCACCTCGACGAGCCAAAGGCACATGCTCTTCTCGGTGATGGCTCCAGCACCGACAAGACTGGCGGGTGGTGCCTCAACACCGGCGCCACCCACCACATGACCGGTCGACGGGAGTTCTTCGCCGAGCTCAACTCCGACGAGTGAGGCTCCATCAAGTTTGGAGATGCCTCCGCCATGGAGATTCAGGGTGTCGGCTCCGTCATCTTCACCGCCAAGGCTGGAGAGCACCAGATGCTCATCGTTGTCTACTACATCCCCGCACTGAGGAACTCCATTATCAGCTTGGAACATCTGGATGAGAACGGCTCGCGCGTGCTGATCGAGCACGGGATCCTGCACATCTGGGATCGCCATCGTCGCCTTCTTGCCAAGGTAACTAGAGGCACCAATCGGCTCTATGTCCTCGATGTGCAGGTAGCACAACCCCTCTGCCTCGCCGAGCACAACGAGGTGTGGTAGAGTAAATCTAGAGATCCTATCAGTCTTTTGTAATAATGTGTGCATTTTAAATTCTTATTCAACTCCTTATTAATTAATAGATTGGGACAAGCCTTTTGTCCAGTTTTGAAAAAAAAATGACAAAGAATTTCATTGTGTACATCAAGAATGCGTATGCCCTGTACACACATGTGCTCCCTTGCTTTCTAGTCTAAGCAAGACAACTATGTTACAAAATTGAACTATTCCGACAAGGCCCTCGCATGGGCACCTTCACCGGGTCTCAACTCTCAACCGGCTTTGCAGCCAGATCCGGCCGGTTTTGCCGACGGCTTGGGGAGGAATCAGGAGAGGATGGACATGAAGACGGTGGACCAGGTGGTGAGCGCGATGGCGGCGGCAAGGTACGTCCACAGGAAGACTACCGAGCACTCCTCTTGCCCAACATCGAAGAGCTGCGCCATGGTCCCGATGTTCATGGCCGGTGGCAGCGCGAACTGCATCATCAGCACGTACCGGTACAGCGGGTCATGGGGCAGGAACCCCACGCCATGCGCGGCGTGGACAATGGCGATCCCGATCACCGGCAACGCCACGTACCGGATGCACACGATCGCCACGATCACCGAGCGCTTCAGCATCGACTTCCGCAGCCCTGAGGTATCGAATTCAGTGTGAGTTCAGAGACGATGACATGATGAAAACTGCATGCTGATGAATAATCTTTATCTAGATATAAGTAATCTAATTTGTATAATTCCCACCTTGTGTCAGGTTTCCTCCGAGGATGAGGGTGATGCAGGGTATGGTGCCGTTGCTGCAAAAGAGAAAGAAATGGTTATCGTTGTGAGCCTGAGTGAACAGCGAAGTTCAAAACATCAAAATTCAAAACACACAAAATTATGATCTGCAGGTAGTCTGATAGACACAGGGGGGAAAAGACTGTAGATTTCATACCCCATCAGCTCGAGAGAATCCTGGATGACTCTAAGCGGCGCACCGTCACCGATGAGCAGCGACTTCAGCCACGGGACTAGCCCAACGACAAACCCAATTATCTGGCACAAAAACAAAATGCTGTTAACACCAAAATCAGTAAGAAAAACCGTACTGTAACAGTCTTTGTTCAGTCATGTGTTGTTCAAAACGATAAAAGTGTTGTAGCAACAACTCCTTGTAGATTCAGACAGAGAGATGTACAATACCGCGGATATGGTCGGCGGCGCCATGAGCTCCTCGGCGAACTGGTGCACGGCCTCCTTCAGATTCGTCCAGAAGCCCTTCTCGGCGACATCGCTCTCGCACGACAGAAGCGGAGCCTCCTGCATTCCCGGCCAAAGTCAGTCTGTTTCTCTGAACAACTCTGAAGATGCCAACAGCACACAAATCAACCAACCAACATGGCCCCTTCATCGTGTTCGTCAGGTCCAGCTGACGCCGGAAGGGCCGCTTCCTCGTCGTCGTCGTCGCGGGCACTTGACTCATGGTGTTCTTTGAACTGCTCCAGGTGCTCCTCGTCGCTGTCGGCCGGGCACTGGATGCTCTTGGACTGCATCTTGTGGTACAGCTTCCCGGACTTCTGCATCAGGCTGTAGGTGTAGGTCCATATGAACAGCCCACCAAGCTGCAGACAAAACACACAGCGTGATTAAGCTCACAGTCGGCGTCAGAGAACAGGCAACTGTCACTATAAGCAAATTTTGCTTACAGCCATGGACAGCGAGGAGTAGGAGAGGCTGCGGGATCGGCACTGGCTCCGGTCTTTCCCGAACGGGTTGCCGTCTTCGTCGCAGACGGCCGGGACGACGATCAGTAGCAGGTTCCCCAGATTTCCTGCATTTTTGGTCGATGCCGGACACTGTTAGGACTTAGTGCTGTAATATCAACAGCAGCAGATTCAGTAAGTGGTAACTGGAAGCCTGAACCCACTGAACCTGATGATCAGAATGCGATGATGAGGCCCCGGAAATGCTGCGGCGGCTTCAGGACCTTGCACGCTATCCATCCCAGGGCGCTGCCGACCAGGAATGTGATCGCTATGTTCACCGGCATGAACCACCTGCATCATCGATGATACGGAGCTTTGTGTCAGCCCAGTTCAAGTGTACGTTTATACACAGCTAGGGTCCAGTCCTCTGCAAGCATGTTCACAGAAATGTTCTGTTTTCTCTAACACTCAGAGAGCTCCTCGGCTGAAGCAATGGTGTTCTTTTGGTCACATTTGCACCGAACTGCAGCAGCTACGTGTGCAATTTCTGCACGCAATCCGGTAAGCTCTGAAATCCGATGAAAAAACCACTCACCAGGAGACGACGTCGGCCAGCGTGACCGTCTTGGCGAGGCTGGCGAAGATGAGAGAAGGCGTGAAGACCGTAAAGACAACCTGTTTGTCCGCAGAATAAACAACTGGAGTGAATCAGGCAGCAGTAGTACTAAGCTAACTAAGGTCGAAACAAGAATGTGCTTCGTGTGTAAAGAAGAAGCTCTCTCACACGCACGCACGCACGCACCTTGTTCATGTCTCTGCGAGCGCTGGCCGTGAGAACCTTGCTGTAACCTGAGGCGAGGAAGGCCCCGATGAGGCCGATGAGCAGGACCTGGACGATGGGCATGGAAGCCACGAGGAGCATCGAGAAGAACCCCATCTTGATCGTTGGTGTATAGTGGGCCGATCAAGCCTTGTTCCCCTTCCTGTAAGGTGCGAAGAAGGATGGATGATGATGATTTTCAGATATCTGTGCTTCACTAAAATCGGAGGAGGAGCCTGACAGAGAGGAGAGAGACACATGGTTAGTGGAGAGTAATAAGATTGCATGAGAAGAGAGACACATGGACATGGTTCTAGTTTTCGTACTATTTGAATTCTTTGCTGCTGGAGTTTGCTTGCAGCATGTGGAGCTTGGGATTGTCTGAATTAGACAGCAGCTGGAGCTTAGTTGCGCATTGGGTGTATTAGCAGTAGCGTCAGCATACACGTGGCGAAGGCGTGAAGCAGTTGCGCACCTAGCTAGCTTAGCCGCCGCTATGTTCTACTGTAGGAGACAAGTCCAAGTTGTGATGCACCAAACTAACTACTATCCAAACCAGAGCTCTCTGGATTACTGGTCTTTTCTTCTGCAAACCAGAGCTCTCGGGATTTACTACAGGTCATTTCTTGGGAGGAGGTGGAGGACAGAATTGAATACGCACCAAGTTCATTTCTCGAGGCTATAGGCCGTGAACAAATTAACGCGAAACAGAGCCAGGGCAAATCCCCAAGGAATAGATAGATAGATAGATAGGGGATCAACGAAGAAATCGGATAGTATGTGATACTAGTACTAGCTGGAGAGGCTGCTTGGGTTGGTTACCTGACAGAAGAATGCGCAGGCAGGCGGGCGAGCGGGGCGGGGCGGGGGCGGGGGCGGGCGCAGAAGAGTAGCAGGAGGAATCCACAGGAATGAATGAATGGATTCTGGCCGCCGGAGATTGATGAGATCAGGGAGGCGTCGGCCGGCGGCGGAGAGAGAGAGAGAGGGGCTTATATAGGATGGAGCGATCCACGCGGGCACGCGGGAGTGATGACAGATGGCGCCTGCACCGCGCCAACACTCCGACAGCGACGCCAGCCAGCAGATCCCAGTTTCGCTACCTCCTTCCTCCCCGCTGCTAAGCGGCGCTAACGAGTGAATTAAAACACATGCTTATCAGGCTCCTCCGGGGTACGTCTCTTTCGCTTTGACCACACACGCATGCCAGTCTCCCGTTACTCACGACTTCACGAGCACCTACGCTAGCCAAATCAAATTCTCGCACTAGGCTAGAAGCTCCTTCCTTCCCTCTGTCCTGTCTCAGCTAATAGAATCCAACTCCTCGAAACATGCATACGGCTCGCTATACTAATAGCAACCATGTGAGATCGCTGCTAGACCAGACAAAAAATACCTAAAAAACGAGACACAACACAAAACAAGATATTGGACCAGCAGCACACACACGTCCGAACGAAAATAAAGAAAAACAAAAAGGAAATAGAGATGGAGGCGGATAAGAATTCCTAGCCAGCTCCTAGGCCTGACTCGTCAAGCACTAAGCAATACCCTCAAGAGGAAAAGCGACCGCTACTGTCCAGACCAGAGACTGGTCCTAGGGGTTCCCCCCGGTACACAAAAGGAAGTGGATGAAGGGTAGCCACGACGGCCACCCCAGAAAAAAAAAGATGCCACCCGCGGGTGGCACCTCGTCGGTGTCAGTCGAGCCGACAAGGATGTCTCCCAAAAAAAACCTAACCACAACCCCCGGACGATTCGTTGCATAGGAGTCCCGCGAGGACGAGACCTCACCACCACCAAACTTGTCGCCCACGAGCATGCGCCACTCCGGTCCCGAATCCAGGCCTCGGAAGCAGGCCCTTAAAGTCCAAAACCACGCCGCAACAGGCCATCCGAGGTCGCCACATATCCCATCCAACCTACCTCCAAGATCTGCAAAGTAGACAAAGAAGAGCCCGCCGGCCCGCCTTACCCAGATTTGGGCCCAAAGGGGTCCAATCTGGGCCACCGTGGCGCAGCCAGCCTCGAGCTCCGCCTTCCTCTACTGTGCCGCGATGCCTTCTCCGATTTTTCGGGTCCTCCTAGCTCCCTTCTCCGATTCCTATTTATTCAGTACGAGTAGAATCCAACTCAGGATCGTGCTCCACAACTTGCAAATTTTGCGCGCGCGCGACGGGTTTCCTGAAAGCTGCTACTGGCTGTTAGCTACTGAAACTGTGATAGATAGCCGATCGATAGCTACCCTGTCTAACCAGTATTCGCGACGTCCCAAATTAGTTAAGTTATCCCCACTTTGTCTAGAACTGTTTGATTTACGATGGCTTTGTGATTAATTTTGGGTAGTACTCCTTCTGTTTTGAAATGTAAGATATTTTAGTTTTGTAAAAAAAAAATATCTAGACTTGTTTTAATGTGTAGATTCACTCTAAATCTTAGTAAACCTACGTACTAAAAATAGTATAGATACATTTATTCCATAAACCTAAAATATCTTATATTTTGAAACGAAGGGAGTACGCCCGTACCAGCACGATTTTTCCTGATGCACTAGATGTTCATAGGTCTCAAGGCACATGTGACGGTGAACTGGGATGGAGGAGGTCGATCGATGGACGGATCAGGACCAGGTGGACCAGGACCTACGACGGCCGGTGGCGCCGACCACGGAAGTGGTGGCATGCACGTGACAATACAAAGATCTGGCGCGCGTTCCTATCCCGCTTTTGCGACAAAGAACGGGAAGGTAAAAAAAAGCGCGAGCTATTTCGGACCCAGGCGATGGCTGACGACGCGCGCGGCTGTACGTACGCCGGCCACGCAAGATCCCCGTCGGCGGCGGCGGCGGCGGCAGACCGGTTGGCATGGCCATGTGCGCGCACGGCTGCCGCATGGAAGAGCCGTGTTGCGTCGCGTCGCTGGTCTTATCTGACGGCTCAGTTGAGCTCGCTTCTGGGTGCGCAACCCTACGTGCATGCTGCTACTGCCGTTTGCATTTTCATGGGACCAGATGTGGTTGCTTATTTTTCTTATTCTTACCGGGTGATGATATGGGCTCCAAAGGCGGAAAAAAAATCCGAATGGCCAACTGGCCCATGGCATCGATCTGTCCCCGGAAAATTCCAACTGGGCCGCCCGCTCTGCTCCTCTATTCACGGAGAGGGCATCCGAGGATAGACTAGAATTTGGTTGGGTCCACACTGGTCTGTGACCACAGCGTCATCCACGTATTACTCATGGTACATGGCCCATGGTCCTCGAGGTCTACCGTTCAACATAGTAGTATTATCTTGTTGTGCCCTGTAGCGAGATATTTTGTTCTTGCTCTAGCAAAATCAGATACTTCTTCCGAATTCATATTAGTTGACTTAAATTTGTCTAAATTTAGATGAATCTAGATACTATTTAGTATATAGGTTTATCCACATTTTGACAAATCCAAATCAACTAATATGGTTGGCATCGAGTAGGCGCGGACGTCCAACACAATATTTTTGGTGGGTGCAAATGAGATAACCAGACACTTATAGCACAAGTCAAGCAAAATCGGAAAAAATGTCTCCACAACCGGTCAGAGGAAGATGGAGAGACAAGGTGAGACAACAATGGCGAGGATGCAGAACACGACCCCAGCTTTATTCAAGGATGCGGTGGTCATCGTCTCCGCCCCCTTGCCTCTAGATCCGCGCATCACCTAGCTCTCAATCTCCTTCCCCTCGCCTCCACGGTCGGTCAATGGAAGATGGAGAGACGAGTGAGAGAAAGGGTCAGGAGGAAGAACACGACCCTAGCTTTGTTCAAGGATGCAGTGGTTGTCGTCGTCTTCACCCCCTCCACCTCCAGATCCACACATCGCCTAGCCCTCCGACTCCTTCCCCTCGCCTCCACGGAAGGTCAGTGGAAGATGGAGAGACCGGTGAGAGCAAGGGCCAGGAGGCAGAACACGACACCAGCTTTATTGAAGGAAGCAATGGTCGTCGTCTCCGTCCCTCCGCCTCCAGATCAGCGCATCACCCATCTCTCCATCTCCTTCCCGTTGCCTCCAGATATGCGCATCACCTAGCTCTACATCTCCTTCCCCTTTTCTCCACGGCCGATCAGAGGAAGTTGGAGAGGCACTGTGATAGCAAGACCAGAGGAGCTTGAGCGTAGGGAGGACGGACTCTAGAGCCGATCTGCAGCTCCACAACCGAACACAAAGCCCACTATAGGCAAAAATGCGAAAAACTAAACCTAACTACTCCGGCGCCGATGCCTGTCCATCTCCGACCGGCTATTCTGGTGGAGAGGACCCGGGAGAGGCCCGGTCTTTGGCGACTCACGCACAGGTGTTGTAGAGGGGCGAGAGCGAGAGGAGGGGAAATAAGAATCCTAATAGCTCGGAACAATTAGAGAAGTCTAAAAATGAAACCCTTATTTTTGAAAAAAACAGGGGCAATGAATCAGTTCCGACGACCTAAAAGGAGCTGTAGGAAGTGAGTAGTTGTTTGACTAGTGGGTTGCATTTCCGTACGTTTTGTGCTGCTATTGGCATTCTCAGTTCTATGGAACGGCAGACATAATTAAATTTCTTTATGTCAAAATTTGTCTTTTTATAGCTCAAAATACACGAAAATTGCGGGCGCCTATACAGTATGTGTATACCTAATTATATACTCCCATCCGTTCAGAAATAACTAACTTAGGTTTGTAATAGATTCGAATGTGTCTAAACATATTTTATGTCTGATTGGAGGAAGTAAATGTTTCTGCCTACATTTTTGGGACTTAGAAATATAACAAAGATTAGAAAAGGAGCTCACTCGACGTCGAGTGCTCGAAAACTGACCTAACCTTATCTAGGCAGGACACAGCACCAAAGCCCTGTCCCTCCCACGAACGAATGATGGGCCACCAACTTCGTGCTCCCATGATGATCCGATGGAGTGCTTCCTTGACCTCTCGCGCGCTCGATCCGTACCTTGCGCACTTTCGTCACGGCTCCACGCCGCCTAGCTAGCTAGCTACCCGTAAAAGATCGAGCACGCTTTGTTTTTCTTTGTTATATAAATTGATCAATACTAGTCAGCAGAGCCAATGAGCTAGGTAGGTGTTGACTGGCCAAGGTTTTAAAAAATCTTATCCTGCGCCCTGGGTGTTTGTATGGGTGATCCGTCCAGTAGTAGGCACTTTACCTTCCATATATCGGGGTTTATCTGCTCCTGGTCTCCTTTTGCATGCCCTTTCGTTATAGCACGTACTGTAATACTATATAGTCAGATAGATAACACAAGTGGGGAAAGAGACCAAAGAAACGTGATCTCAGGCGAAAGGTCAAGAGCAAATAGGGGCGAGTGCCCCAAGCTCCTCCTCCTCCCCGACTAATTCCACTACACACACACACACTGGCAGGACCAGAGCTGGCCCTTCTTCCTCTGCTGCCACAGTGACAGTGCTCGATCTCATCTTTCCCTGTCCCCGCCGAGGCCGAGGCCAAGACAAACGAGCCACAACACAATGCCGCGCCACCTGCTGCAGGAGTCCGTCGACCGCCTGGCTGAGATGGCCGCGCCGCCGTTGGCCACGGCGAAGGCCGGCGGCGTGCACACGGACACGCTGCTCATCCTGGCCGCCGTGCTCTGCTTCCTTCTCTGCGTCGTCGGGCTGGCCCTCGTCGCGCGCTGCTCCAGGCTCTGCAACCCCTCCGCCTTCTCCGTCGACGCGCCGGGGGCAATGGGAGTGAAGGCCCCGTGCAAGGGGATCAAGAAGAAGGCGCTGGAGTCGCTGCCGACCGTGTCGTGGGCGGCGCCGGAGCAGAGGGAGCAGGAAGAGGAGGCGCCGGAGTGCGCCATCTGCCTGGCCGAGTTCGCGTGCGGGGACGAGGTGCGCGTGCTCCCGACGTGCGGCCAGGGCTTCCACGCCGCATGCGTCGACGTCTGGCTCATGTCCAGCTCCACCTGCCCCTCCTGCCGCCGCGCCCTCGTCGTCTCGCCGCCGCCCACCGAGCCTCCCGCCACGTGTTCATCTTGTGCTGCCGCTGACGCCGCCGTCGCCGTGGCACAGGCCTCGGCCCCAGGACGCTGCCGGTCGTCGTCGTCGGCACCGTAGTGGCCGGACATGCGCGAGCACAGCTCAACGTACATAGAACACACACGTCCGCCAGTACGCACAAAATGCTAACTGTACAGTGTGCGACGATGCGATCACTTAAATTTAGTCAGTTATTATAGTTGGTGTTCATCTGTAACATTTCCATCGATATGTGAATACAAATGTAGAATGTCAGTTTCAGTTAAATCTTCAGAGGAAGGAAATTTAACAGACGTTCCAAACGAGGCCTTAGTGGATAAAATTATCTCTGTTTTTTCCTTCGCTGTCCAGAATGATCTCTGCTGCTCCTGGAAAAATCCTAATAGCCAACGGGCCCATGGCACCGATCTGTCCCAGGGAAATGCCATTTGGGCCTTTAAAAAGTTACTTACGATATTTGCTTCCATAGGAATAACACATAGAGACATGCCAATGTTTGCAACATATTTTATGTGTATTCTCATGAACAAAAATGCTAGATTTATGAGTAACCGTCTAAAATCTATCGACTGACATGCAACAACCTACTCCCTTTGTTCAAAAATATAAGATGTTCCAGCTAAATATTTTATATTTTGAAAAAGAGGGAGTAGCTAAACGTGGGTTTGTTTCAAGTCTCCACGTGTGCGCGCGTAAGTGGAATGTGTTTGTTGTGACAAAATTTCTGGTGTGAATTGTACTAAATTACCAAGGATTTTGTTTTAAAGATAACTAAGGTTATAAACGCGACAAACAAATAACGAAAAATATAAAATAAATTCATAGTAGGAGACACAATATTTAGCATGGAAAAACCATTTCGAATAAAGAGAGAAAAATCATGGACGGAAAGGAAACTTCACTATGTGGGAAATGCTTACAGAAGACTTATCCTAAGCGATGGTTTATAAAATAGATAGATAGATGAAAACCTAGTTTTTCAACTCGGGATGAGTCTCGCGATTGCTCGTCAATAGGTAGGCTTCTTGATAAATTTAGATCACAACTACAAGAACTGAAGAACAGCTTTCTGATAAAAAAAATCAAGCAGAACGGCCAGATGCGGAAGAAGAGACGTGACAAGACCCAAGGGGGCATCACGTTCCAAAACAGTGACGCGCCTCCGAACCCCCGGATCTGTCCAACCCACGAACGAATGATGGCCATTTGACCTGTCCAGGCAGCGCTACAAGTCCACAAAGGACGCGTGGTATTTTTTTCTTTTACGGATTATTCTTCTTTGACCTATCGGGGTCGCGCTCCGTACCGCGCGCGTACTTTACTTTTCACTTTGCTTTTAATTCCCACAACTAGCTGAGCTACCAGATCATACTCGCTTTTCGTTAAAATGGTCACCAGTCAGCAGAGCCAATCAGCTACCTAGGTGTTGACTGGTGAAGGTGTTACACAATCTTATCCTGCACCCTAGGTGGTGATCGATCCAATTGGCACTTTAATTAAAAAAGTGTCTTCTTTCAAATCTTTTCATGAGCTCCGGTGCTCCTTTCATTTAAAAAAAATAATTAAAAACCATATTTATAATTTCCAGAAAAAATTAGAAATAAATTCTGGACATAGTCAATGTTGCATCCAACATGCATGAAAAAAATTGCAAACCTAATTTTTTTCATATTGTGGGCTACAAGAAAGACAAAATCAGATGAAATTTAGAGATATAAAACTATGTATACTTAGAACAACATTTTAGTCATTTTTGTGCAGCTCATAATACAAAGTACTATATTGAATTGGTTTGTGCCATAAATTATTGGCTACATCCTAGAATTTTTTTCGATTTTTTAAACTAAAAAATGTGTTTTTTTTTAAAAAAACTACAGTATTATTGATATCCATGTGCACCAAATGTTTGCTCCCACTTTATTACACGTATCTGAGGCTCCGTACGCGTATCTGAGGCTCACCACGCGTTGTCTTCTCTTCCTTCTCTTATCTATTTGTGAACCGCTCGTACCTCTACGCACGTCACCCGCCTCCCACATGAGGTCAGCTGCCTAGCTCCGTCTCCGCCGCGCCTGCCCTCCGCCACCATCACGGCCGGAGTAGGCCGCTGTCTCCTGCCGACACGCGTCGCCGCCAAGCTCCGCCCTCCGCCACCATCTCGACCGGAGTAGGTCGCCGCCTCCGTGTGGCCGCGAGGATAAGCGGCGGCTGCTGCTGCTGCTGCGAGGATAAGGGCGATGTCCCATTTGCTATATTAGAAAAAACATTTTGCTACATCCGTTTTGTAATTTTGCTACAATAGCGTTGAGTTTTTGCTCCACGATCTCCGGTTAGGTCGGATCTACTACATTAACACAACTTTTTTGCTACCACCGTTTTGCGTTTTTGCTACAATAGCGTAACGTTTTTGCTACACGGTCTTCGATGAGGTCTACCGGCGAAAGCCTCCGGTGAGTCTTCGGCGAGGTCGAATATGCTACGTTAGCCCAACTTTTTTGCTACACGGTCTCCGGCGAGGATTCCGGTGAAATCGCCGACGTGGTCCAATCTGTTTTTCTATTCCTGGACCGAACCGTTTTCTGCTACAGTGTAGCAAAAACGGGACACTATATAGCAAAAGCGGGACTGAATGTAGCAAAAACGAGTTTAGGTGGACACGTGTCAGCACGAGGACCCAGGGGATCAGAGACAAATATCTCTCGGGAGACGGCGTAGTGCTCCCCATTGTATATCAGCTCATCTGTCCTTTTACATACATGCCCTATATCTACCCTTTCCATGTCCTAATCAGGCCATCATTTTTGGAAGGAACGAGATAATCTAACCACGCCATGATTGCCATCCAGATAACAAGTGGGGTGAAAAGATTTGAAAGAAGAAACATGATCCAATCGGGGAGCGAAAGCGCAAAGAGAAAAAGTGGGGCGAGCGAGGTACGGGTTGGATCCATGGAGTACTACGTCGGGCTGGGGTCGCCGCACCACTCGGTCGATTATCTATCTCGTCGGTCCTACTTAGTGGCGGTTTTAGGCCGCGCCACCCCCGACCGGCGACCAGGAATTCTATCCATCGTGCTGCTAGCTGCTGCTTTCCGTCCCGGCATGACTGGACCGTTTACCCTTTTTTAATGTTTTCATTCTTGTGCATTGAACCGAGACGGTTTTTTTCTTGTGCGCGCGAGCACGTGTATGAATCGAGCTAGGCACAGTACAAGTGTACCCCGCTCGATCTGGGCATGGATCGAACCCAAAGGCGAGTACTCCGGTTAGAGCTACTCGTACCTGACGTGCCTACACATGGGTATACTTTGCTTTTATTCCTCTTGATCGTCGCTCTCTTTGTTTTCTACCGCCTTTCTCATCATACAATCGCGTGCCCCTGAGCAACCTAAACAAAAAGACACACGGACGATATAGCATAGGCTCATTTCCACGTATGATCGGTCGATGCCTGTCCACTTCAGACATGCTGTACGTACCACTTTGACCAAGAGCGTCAGTAAAGGTTGCATCTGCATCTCGTCGTACAACAACGGGTTTACAAACATTTTTATAAGTACAGAAAAGCTTCGAGAGGTCGCCTAGATTAGTCCAAATCGGCCGCACCTAATTTGGACAGGTGACATGTACCCTATTGTAGCAAAAAGAGGGGTGAAAGGGTAGAGTGGAGCTAGCGACGAAAAACATGCATATGCATGCCACAAGAATTCAAAGAAGAATTGTTCGAAAGTGACCCCCCACTTACTGGTATGACGGCTTAGCGATTATGAATCATATCCCTAGCGATTCGGGGAAAAACATCATATCCCTAGCTACCCAAAACACCAATGCCACCATTGTCCCGAGCTCTTGACACTATAAAAGCTCAGCACTCGAGCACCCAACTCCTCCCTCTGCTTTCACGAGCAATTAAATTCTTGATGCCATAGCCCAAAGTACAACTTGATCTCGTCTCATCCTGTCCCCGCCGAGAACGAACAGGCTACAATGCCGCGCCACCTGCTGCAGGAGTCTGTCGACCGCCTGAACGAGATGGCCGCGCCGCCGTTGGGTACGCCGAAGGCCGGCGGCGTGCACACGGACACGCTGCTCATCCTTGCGGCGGTGCTCTGCTTCATGCTCAGCGTCGTCGGGCTGGCCCTGGTCGCGCGGTGCTCCAGGCTCTGCAACCCGTCCGCCTTCTCCGTCGAGGCGATGCCGGCCAAGGCGCCATGCAAGGGGCTGAAGAAGAAGGCGCTGCGGTCTTTGCCGACTGTGTCGTGGGCGCCAGAGCAGAGGGAGCAGGAGGGGGAATCGCCGGAGTGCGCCATTTGTCTGGCGGAGTTCGCGCCTGGGGACGAGGTGCGCGTGCTCCCGACGTGCGGCCATGGCTTCCACGCCGCATGCATCGACGTCTGGCTTCTCACCAGCTCGACATGCCCTTCCTGCCGCCAAGCCCTCGTCGTCTCGCCGCCGCCTACCGAGCCTCCCGTGACATGTTCGTCTTGTGTTGCCGCTGCAAACGACGTCGACGCGACGCAGGCCTCGTCCACCGGTCGCTGCCGGTCGTCGTCGTCGGCACCGTAGTGGCCGACGCGCGCGTCCGTGCCGGAGAACCTCTCAACCTACATACGACACACACACGTACATAGTCGATCGCTGACGTACATACGTCCTAAGCTAGCCGGTACGCACAAAATGCTAACTGTACAGTGTGACACGATGCATCACTCAAATTTAATTCGTGTCCATTTTTAACATTTCTATCGAGCTGTGAATACACATGTTAAGACTGCCAGCTAATTACCAAATCATTTTCTTTACAACTTTCCGCTTCGCCTAAAAAAAATTGTCAAACCCGCAAAAATAACTACTATCTTTTATAGTTTTGGTTAAAAAATACGCACCAAGTAGATGCACCGAGTAGATCCATAAAAGTGGTCAAACCCGTAAAAGTTTTGCTCTTTCCCGCATACCAATCCCTTTGTATTCTCTCCGTTAGGGATTACAAGGTCCGAGAGCTTTTTAAAAATGTTAGAAATTGTAAGTCCTCTCCTATTTATTAGTCTCTCTTCTTCAATACATGTTCTTCTTTTTCTCTATCTTCTCTCATGCATGTGTAACTATTGGTGCATAAAGTAATTAAGGGAGGTAGTTTTGACTTTCTTAATCCTAGCAAAATGTTCCATATGCCTTGCAATCCCTAACAGAGAGTACACAAAATATCCAACTTTCGAAGTCCCTTTTTGCGGTGAACCGGAAAGCAATTAACGCTTGTCGAGTCAAACATTTCAACACCAACCTTTGGTTTCTCGATTTTCAAACACCGTGCGCTCGATTTTATGACGAGGGGGCTCAATTCCACTATGAATCTATGATTTCTAGCGAGGACATTCAGTTGCGTGAAATTTCTAGGCACAAACCTTTGATTCGTCCTTGATTCCAGCCGCCATGGTCAGTGAATCGAGCTCAGCAAGGTTGTCAACGAGGTCCAAGGGGTCAGGCATAGGAGCACGGCAACGAGGTAGGGCGGAGCTGACGAGGTTTAATCTCGTCAATGCCCATTGTTATGGACTTGGGTTTTGGAGAAGATGGGGATGCTGGAGATCGTGGCACGGTTAACAGACAAGCAACCAGGGGACACAAGATTTACCGAGTTCGGGCCCGGAGGGAAAACCCTACTCCGCTTGCGCTCTTGATTACGGCGGAACCGAAGATTACAGGGTGCGCAGATTCGATCTGGCGTGGTTGCGTGTGCGAGAGTATGAGTCGAGAGATCTAGGTCTGTAGATCTATTGTGGTCTAGTCTATCAGGGGGTGGAGAGATTAGATCGTGCCCTCCTCCTTGGACCCTCCTAGCCTTTATATATGGGGAGGCTAGGTCTCGGGTGCCAATACGAGTAGGTTACAAGTTGTATTCAAATTCTAGTCTTGAGATTTCCTTGTCTTGTATGCTTGAGAGTCCGTGTCCACATGGCTTCGTACCACCCGAACCGTCATGAGCGTCATGGACCTCGGTAGATCGTCGAGTGGGCCTTCCTTGGGCTGGACCAGGTAGGCTAACATCGGGTACCCGTAGGGTATAACCATGTCAGTAGCACTCGAGTGTCCATCCGAAACGTAGATTCGGGTGGAGACTTAGTTGTCTTGAACCTTGTATTTGGATGTCGGAGTCGAAAGTTGTGTCGAGTGCGAAGCACTTCACCCGGAAGTTCATTGGGTCAGCTGAATTTGTTCGGCTGTTGTAAAGGAATCGACATCATGGACGTAGTCAACACAATGGACTATAGGGTGCGCGACCAGCGCTCCCTATAGGAGTAGCCCCCGAGTGTCTGTTCGAGTCGTAGACTCGAGGAGAGACTTTAATTCAGCCGTTGTTTGCTTCAGGTCCGTAGGAAACAATTTTTTCGGATGCTTGAATCAATCCTCCCTATGGGAGTAGCCCCTCGAGTCCGTAGTGGAGTCGTAGACTCGGCGTAGGACTCGAAGATCTTGTGTGTGCGCGACCAACGCTCCTGATAGGAGTAGCTCCCGAGTGTCTAGTCGAGTCACAGACTCAAGTGGAGACTCATGCGAGGAGAAACCACTGACCCGGAAGTGCATCGAGTCAGCGTCTCACGCATAAGGAGCAGGGAGTCAACGTAGCGGGGTGATGCGGCATTTTAGCCGGAAGGACTCGACGTTGCGGATGAAGTCGATGTCGTTTCTTCTGTCGGGTGAGCGGCCAACACCGCGTCTTCGTAGCATCAAGCGATGCAACCATCCAGGGAGGGACACGACTCGGGTTTTGAGTTTATGGCGTAGCCAGCTATTTCGTCGACTCCTGTTGGAGGACTAGATAGAATAGCTCGGCACAGTCGGCGTCTTTGTAAGCTGCAGAAAACATGAATAATTGTGAAGTACTTGTATCTTGTAAGGAATATTTGCCTTTCGGCTTGTATAGTAAGATTCTGGTGCCGATCGAGTCGACACTTTGCACTGTATGCTAGGCCTTTTCGTTAGCCTGATTACCCTTAGTCTCAGTACCTTGCCGAGGCACTCGGAGTTTAAGGATTTGACGATCAGGCAGAATCAGCTACTCGGGCGATCGCGTTCGAGGTGCTCGAGTGCGTGGAGCCGATGGCACATTAGGTTACTTGAAGAGGGCGCAGCCCCCGAGTGTTTCGAGTGCGAGTTAAAGTAAGAAATCAGCTCTAAGTAGAGGGAAACTTAGCTTTGTTGGTAGTTGTCGTGGATGGAGTCGACGCGGTAGCGGGTCACGCGGTGGACCGCAATCATAGCAACGACGGGTTTCCGAAGTTGATGGTGGTAGAGAACTCCGCATCCGAAGATTGTCGCGGTCGAAGACCGCACCGGGTCGCCACATCCGAAGGATGTATCGGGTCATCGCAGCCGAAAGCCGCATTGGATCGCCGATGTCGAGGGAGCCCCCGAGTCGTGGTCGCTGAAGCCGATGCGGCCAGTTGCGGCAATCGAAGATCGCGTCGGGTCGCCGCATCCGAAAGATGCAGCGGGTCACCGCAGCCGAAAGCCGCAGCGGGTCTCCGATGCCGAGGACCGCAGCGGGTTGCTAGAGCCGAAGGCCATGGCTGGTCGCCGAAGCGAAGGAGCCCCCGAGCCCCCGAGTCGTTGGAGCCGAAGATCGTAGAGAATGACCGGAGTCGCAGGAGCCCTCGATCCGCGGTTGCTGAAGCGGAGGCCACGGCTGGTCGCCAAAATCTAAGATCACATCGGGTCACCGCGTCCGAAATATGCAGAGGGTCACCGCAGCTGAAGACCGCAGAGGATCGTCGCAGTCGAAAACCGCAACAGGTCGATGGTCGCGAGTCGCATGGCCAAGTGGGCGCAGCCCTCGAGCGTGGAGTTGACGTGGTCGAGACAACATTGGCACATTGGCGAGTCATGGCTGCCAATTGTTCTTTCAAGTCTTGAGTTTTGCCTCACGTCAAATCCTTGGTGATACGCTCCACGAGGATCAACTACTTTTTCATGATCGTATGTTGCATTTGTTTTCTTCACGCTGCATGTGTTTTGTCCGGCTTCTTGCTAGCTGGAAATAAGATGACGTGTGCAGATAGCCAAGTCCTGGTCGAACTCCGATAATTGAATTTGAACTTTCCGTTCGAATTGATGTTGATCTTTTCATCTTGTTTACTCAACAGCAACCGAACCTGGTTTTTTCTTTTGATCTAATAAATCTTTTTGATCTAATAAATCTATGTCTGGGGACTTGATCCAGCGACCAGACCAGCTCCTTTTTTTTCTTCCTTCACGTGCGTGTGGTGTCATGCCCGTGATACGAGTGATACGTCCGCCGTATTGAATTTGGATTTTCTTCGGGAGTCGTGTTAGACTTGGTACACACTTTGATTTGGAGTCAGCTATATGCACGGCTTGTATCGATCTGTGATTTTCCGATGACGATGAACACATGCATCCGGCTATGTGTGTCGCAAGCCAGTTGCACGTGGTGACCTGGCTGAGCTGATCCGATCTGCCATTGTTTGTTTGGTCGGATTTGCATCGCTTTCTTCTCGCTGATGAAGTGATGAGTTGGCCAGATGCAATCTGGCTACCATTGACGGCGAGGGTCTAGTCCAGATAATGACGCATGTGATCCGAAGTAGATCTGTTTCTCGGTAGCCGTCGAGTTGTAGATTTTTTTGGATGGGACCGTCACGATCGCACAATCAGCAGCCCCGCTTCCCACAGACGGCGCCAATTGACGAGGTTTAATCTCGTCAATGCCCATTGTTATGGACTTGGGTTTTGGGGAAGATGGGGATGCTGGAGATCGTGGCACGGTTAACAGACAAGCAACCAGGGGACACAAAATTTACCCAGGTTCAGGCCTCCGGAGGGAAAACCCTACTCCTGCTTGTCTACTCTTGATTACGGCGGAACCGAAGATTACAGGGTGCGCAGATTCGATCTGGCGTGGTTGCGTGTGCGAGAGTATGAGTCGAGAGATCTAGGTCTGTAGATCTATTGTGGTCTAGTCTATCAGGGGGTGGAGAGATTAGATCGTGCCCTCCTCGTTGGACCCTCCTAGCCTTTATATATGGGGAGGCTAGGTCTCGGGTGCCAATACGAGTAGGTTACAAGTTGTATTCAAACTCTAGTCTTGAGATTTCCTTGTCTTGTATGCTTGAGAGTCCGTGTCCACATGGCTTCGTACCACCCGAACCGTCATGAGCGTCATGGACCTCGGTAGATCGTCGAGTGGGCCTTCCTTCAGGCTAGACCAGGTAGGCTAACATCGGGTACCGGTAGGGTATAACCATGTGAGGAGCAACAACCACGCATCGGCCATGGTCCAACTCGTCCAGTGCGGCAGTGCCTAGCACATCCACGACCTCCAACCCGCATAGTGCCTAGCACATCCACGACCTAGCTAGCTACACGAGTACTCGACGACGCATAACATAGCAACGGCGAGCGGCAGCGCCCGGAACAGGGCCAGGGAGCACATCAGGGCCTGCAATGAAGACGATCGAATATTCACGGAATATTTCATTTTGCAGTCTAAATATGCGAGGTCTGTTCTCCTAGGACACAAATCTTACAACAAAAGAGGTTTGCGATTCACCGTAAACGAGTTTTGCAATATCTACTAGAGATGCTCCGTACCGTGGTGTGATTGGTAGCTCGCATGAAGTGGAAATATGTCCTATGGATCGATAATCAGGTTGATTAGATGTCAGCCCTACTTTCCACTGTGTGGCCCGCACGCCCCTCAAAACAACAATGGGCCAGGCTCGGAGTAACGGCCGAATCGACCATTTCCCTAGAGCCACCCTCGCCGTGAGATGTTGGAGAACGCGGCGTACGAGCAGGTGCATCGGTGGGAGATGGCGCAAGCTTTGGCTATGCATTGAAATTACGTCAGGAGAATTCGGTCACCGCCCGCCAAAAATCTCCCCCCCCCCCCGGGTTTAGCGCCGCTTTCTCACGGGAGAATTCCAAATCCACCATTCTCCCCGATCGAAATATTCCCTCTCTCTTGATTTATGCATACAGCCTTTTATCGACTAGACTGTAAGGTAAAGAATTTTTTGGATAAAAAGTTGCAGCGACTCGAGGTGCTGTCTTGGCCGTCTATCGTAACCACGCGGGCAAATGTGGAAGAAGAGACGGGACA
Source organism: Avena insularis (assembly GCA_023614405.1). Taxonomy (NCBI): domain Eukaryota; kingdom Viridiplantae; phylum Streptophyta; class Magnoliopsida; order Poales; family Poaceae; genus Avena; species Avena insularis. The sequence continues at coordinate 945,467 of JAJUPC010000015.1, read as the reverse complement.
GGGGGCATCGTGTTCCAACAGTGACGTGGCTCCATCCAAACCGAACCCCAATCCCAGCAGGGCATATGGACTAGCACGAAAGGCCGACTCTGTTCATCGTGCAAATGAATGATGGCTTGTTTGACCATGGCAGCCCTAGGAGTCTACAAGGGACGCGCCACCAATTTTTCCCATGATTGTTCCTTGACCTCTCGTCGTGCTCCGTACTACCCTGCGTCCTGCGAAGTTGTACATTCTTGCTCACTTGCTTTGGCCCCCGGCACGCGTACGTCCACGCTTGGCCGAGCTACCCGTGAAAGAACACACTCGCTTTTCCTCCGGTTAAAATGGTTACCAGTCAGCAGTCTACTACCTCCGTTTCAAGGCTTAAGGCACACACACTTTCTAAAGTAAATTTGACCAAAAGAATTGAGCAACAAAATCTTGATTATATTATACATAATTAGTACCGTTGGATTCATATTGAAAAATACTTCCCCATTATGACTAGTCTTATACCAAAACGTTTTACGTATTTAGAATAATTTTTGGTCAAAAAAAACACGCAAAACGAAGACGCCTTAAGCCCTGAAACAGAGGGAGTAGTACCTAGGTGTTGACTGGTGAAAGTGTTTAGACTAGTCATAACGGAGAGTATCATACAGTAGTATCATACATATGATACTAGTAGTATATGATATCATCTTTACAATGCATAGTATCATATATTAGTATCACAGTTTTGATGTAAAATTATGGACAAGATTTGTTTGAGATTAATTTTTCTAGTTTTATATGCTATGATAGCGTATCTAACTATAATATCAACACAATCTCTTTCATCATTAATTGCTATGACACATAAATATTTTGCATGAATGTGGTGCATGATACTAACGCAATCTTATCCTGTGCCCTAGGGGTGGATGGGTAATCGATCCAATATCTCTCATTTTAAATGCCCTCTAGCCCTTTCAAGTCATAATCTGACCATCATTTTTGGAAGGAACGAGATAATCTAACCACACCATGATTGCCATCCAGATAACAAGTGGGGTGAAAAGGATGAAAAGATGAAATGTGATCCAATCGGGGCGCGGGGCGCCAAATTGCAAAGCAAAAAAAAAGGTGGAGCTACGTCGGGACTACGGGTTTCGATCCATGGCGTACGTCGGGCTGGGGCCGCCGCTCCACTCGATCGCTTATCTATCTCGAAGGTCCAACTTAGTAGTGGCGGTTTTAGGCCACCCCCCTCGGCCAACTGGAGAGGAAAACGCACGCACGTGTTGCCGCGCAATTTGCATGCACCGCGCGCGCCAATCTGGACCGGCGACCAGGAATCTACAGTGATAGCTGCTGCTCTGCTGCTGCTGCTGCTGGCTTTCCGTCATGGTGAGTTATCCACGTCGATCACCATTTACGTTTTTTCTACAGTAACGTTTTCATTCTTGTGCATTGAATCTAGACGGTTTTTCCCTTGCTTGTGCGAGCACGTGAGGTACAAGTGTACTCACAGAGTGTACCCTGATCGGTCTGGAGATCGACGATGGTGCGTAGGTACGGAGGCGCCTATGCTATCCGGATGGATCGACCTTGGGTTTGACACTCGTGTACCTGACGTGGCGGTGCACCTACTACACATGGGCCTAATTTGCTTTTGTTCCTCTTCATCGATCGTCTCGCTTTATTTGTTTTCTACTACTACCTTCTGATCATGGAATCTCGTGCATGCCCCTCTTGCTTTGACACATGAACGATATGGAGTACTAGTATATGCGTTCATTTCCACGTCCGATCGGTTGATGCCTATCCATTTTATATACATCAGTGGAAGTTGCATTCGTACAACGAAATTGTTATGGAGAGATCCTCCACCGTACCAAACTAGAGAAAATTTAAATGGTTTATAAGTAAAAGAAAAGCTTTGAGGTTGCATATATTAGTGCAAATCGGCCGCACCTAATTTGGAGGGTGACATGCATGTACCCTGTTGTGGCAAAAAGGAGGACTGAAAGGGCAGACAGGGTCAGGGAGAATGCAGCTACCAACGAAAAAATGCGTATATATGACACAAGAATTCAAAGAAGAATTCTTCGAAAGGGACACTCCCACTTACTGCTATGACGGCTTCATTATGAATCATGGATATCCCTAACTAAGCTAGCTACTCCCATAGCCCCCATTATCCTGACCTCCTCGTCACACTAGTAGTATAAAACCGCAGCAACGAGAGCATAAATCTTCCCTCTGCTGCTTTCACGATCAATTATTCATTCCCACTACACGCACTGGCTGGACCTAAACTGGCCCCTCTCTCCCTGCTGCTGCCACAGTGCTAGCTCCTCGATCTCATCTCGTCCTGTCCCAGCCGAGCACACGAAACGAGCCAGAATGCCCCGCCACCTGCTGCAGGAGTCCGTCGACCGCCTGGCCGCGATGGCCGCCGCGCCACCGGCGTATGCAGCCGGAGGTGGTGGTGTGAGCGTGCACACGGACACGCTACTCATCCTTGCGGCGGTGCTCTGCTTCCTGCTCAGCGTCGTTGGGCTGGCCCTGGTCGCGCGATGCTCCAGGCTCTGCAACCCATCGGCCTTCTCCGTCGAGGCAATGCCGCCCAAGAAGCCGTGCAAGGGGCTGAAGAAGAAGACGCTTCAGTCTATGCCGACCGTGTCGTGGGCGGCGCCGGAGCAGAGGGGAGATGGCGAGGAGGTGCCGGAATGCGCCATCTGCCTGGCGGAGTTCGCGGGTGGGGACGAGGTGCGCGTGCTCCCACAGTGCGGCCACGGCTTCCACGCCGCCTGCGTGGACGTCTGGCTCCTCTCCAGCTCCACCTGCCCCTCCTGCCGCCGCGCCATCGTCGTCTCGCCGCTGTCACTCACCGAGCGTCCAGCGACATGTTCATCTTGTCCCGTTGCTGCGGCGCAGGCCTCGGCCACCGGACGCTGCCGGTCGTCGGGACCGTAGTGGCCGGCGCGGGTGTCAGTGCCCGGCACCTCTCACTTTCCTTTGTTACTAGTATGTTCTCAACGTAGATACTGACACATATCGGTCGCTGACGTACATACGCACAAAATGCTAGCTGTACATGTGTGCGACGACGAACCGAAAAAGCAGAACCATCTTAACATTTTCATCGATCTGTGAATACACATGTAGATTGTCAGTTTCGGTTAACTATCCATTCTTTTTCTTTGCACCTTAGTTCACGGGCGGGACCCAACCCGTCCGAGCGTGTTTTAATCGGTCCGCGCGTTGCGGGACGTGCGCGACGTCTAGCGGGACAACGCATCCGGACTAACTTATGCCGGACCGATTTATCCTTTACCCAAACTAGTTAAATACCCGTGCGTTGCTACGGTTCCTAATTTTTTTGACCAACGTCATAAAGCACATGCGACGAGAAGGACAAGTAGGTCACACGAACTTGCAGGCATCAAGGCACCCGTCGGCTTGGGAGAGGGGAACCTACCTCCATCACCCATGCTGAGTGTCATCTGGACGTAGCAACAGTGCCAATTAGGGCTTGAACATGCCCGGATCAGGCCCGGCCCACCGGCCAGGCCCAGATCGGCCCCATTAGCTCCGCCGCCATGCTGCTACAGCCATGACTTCGTTGCCGTCTGTCGCCTGCACCCCGAGCAGCCCTAACCCCGTCGCTGCTGCACTGGTAGACCGCGATGGCCGCCGCCAGAGCTCGGGCCGAGCTCTCCTAGGGCTCGAGACACCTAGACCGCCCCTACAGCCGAGAGAGAAGGCGGCGCCACGACGCGCAAGCCAACACTCGCTACCTCTAGGACCAGACCCCTACCGCCCGAGCTCCAGCACCTCCATGGTGCACCACTGCCAGGCCGAGGGGGGCCCGATCTCGTCGCCTCGCGTGCAGGGAAAGTCAAGTTCGCCGGCGTCGGCGCTGCAGGGACTTTGCCTGGCAGCCCACGCCAGCGGCGGCAGAGGGGAGGGAGTGGGGGAGGGGCCTGGCCGCTGGGGAAAGGGAGGGTGCTCCCGTCGCCCTTGGGGGGTGAGAGAAGCACATGAGAGTTTTTTCCAGTTCACCGTCAATGTAATTCCTCACTATGGTCTAGAGTCTAGTGTGTTCTCCTCTGGCACACCCAATAAATATGTAGTGCGTTGCCACGGAACAACAAATCTGGTTGTGTGTGCATCAGTTATGCTATTTGCATTGAGCACAACACATGTTAAGAAATTCACCACATAGCTAGCAATGCAATCACATTTCTTTTGCTCTTTCTCACTCGGCCACCATGAGCACCCTACGAGTAGGCACACGTGTGGCTCTAGGTTTGCTCGACCTCGTAAAATACCTCAAAATGATAAAATTAGAAGTTTTGCTATACTTAAAAGTAGCATAAAGTTTTGTTCCTTGAATTATCGTGAACTTGCAAAATTTAGAGGGGTTCCTATACACTATATTATTATGCTTAGCAATACAATTGAGCAAAATAAATCATTCGTCTTTATAAAAAAATTGTATAAGATAATATGATTCAGCAAGCTAGCATCAATAATGAAGTTTAGAAGATTAATCGTACCAATTTAAACCTCTGCAAGTTTGGTAACTTGCATTCAGCACACAAAAATACTCGTGAAGAAAGTACTTGTGAATGGTAAATATTTGCTAGCTAAACATATGGAAGTGAAGAAACATACTTATTTACATTAAGAAAGATCCTTGTCGCTGGTGACTATATGGGACTTGAGGTACATGCGGTAGACTGCTAGCTGAGGTCGGGAGAAGTTGCCCACTGCCCGAATAGCACACCCTCGAGGTTCTTTCCGATGGCTGGACTCGCAAGTAAACAAAATATTGTCCTCAATAAAACCAATGCTAAACATAATTCTGAATATCATAACTTCATGTTTAAATTCATCTTCCAGGCCGATGAGTAATCCATGGTGATATAGTCTTGAATAGGACACCAAATATTAACCTTGGTTATGTCATTGTGCTCCTGAAATTAAAAACGGATTGACAAGCTGCACCTTAGAATAGTTCTTGAGGATGCAACTCATGCATGAACTGAAATTACTTGACCACTATCTTCAGAAACTTCAAATGAGCCCTGAGAATCTTGGATACTGACTAACCACATACCAGGCACCTTGGCCTTATTTGCGGAGATCTCTGGGGTGGGGAAGCTCGTCCCCGCCTCCGTCTCCAGAGCATAGCAAGGAAACACCACCAATACAGGATGCTCCAGATCTAGCCAATAAGATCCAGAGGCCTACTCCAAACTACCAGCACACAACCGAAAACCTTATTACTACCACTACTACCTACTTCGGCATTGTCGCCATCACCACGTCTATCTGCCCATACACATTGTCTAGATTGGTCAGCACTACCTAGATTAGAGATGGACATGTGCGCGCACACGAGGTAGAGCATACTTCTAAAGTTCATACTTGAGAAGAAATTTTGCGATGCAACTCTACTCTTTTCCCTGCACCAAATTCATTGCACACAGTTTCATGTCAAGAGCAATACCTTATACAAGAAAATAGTTATATTACAATATGAATAAGTCGTTCCCCAAAACAATCTGAATAGGCTAATATTTGTTAGCAATAAGAATTAGTGGTTTTTAGAGGAAGTGCAGACTGCAGAATGCCACAAGAACCGGATTTTTTTTCCATCTAGCACCACAAACTGAACCTCAATGGAAATTTCCCATGATTTGCATCGTAGAGAATCAGACTCACGTGTAGCGTGAGGAGCCTATATTTTACCATTACGCAAGTATATTGATGTCAGGAGCGGAGGATGGATAACTGGCCGAGACGTGATGGATAACTGGCCGAGACGTGTCCCTAACTGCTTGATGTGGAGCAAGGCTGTCACGGCTATAAGAAATACGATGGCTCTACTTTGGAAAATTTAATATGGCTCGAAGTAGATAAAGCGAGAGACTGGCAGGGACGGACGCTACATCGGGTAGAAGTCCTCTCTAGGCAGGGGATGAGGGGACATCTGTGGCTGCCGGATACACACAGAGCAGAAACACCATACCTCGCACATCCCCTGGTCGCTGGTGTATGGCCTTTAGATGTTGACGATCGCTGGCAGCCTCTTCCACAAACGCCTTGCCGATGGCCACCCGCCCTTGCGCGACCTTGAAGCGATTCTTGAGGCTTGATCTGATCCGATGCGACGAGGAACCCTAGGAAGTCGACCCACGCTGTCCCGGTGCGACGGGACCAGTCCGTCGATTCCACGGATGGCGCCCTCGCAGGTGCTGCAGGCGCCAGCGGGCGAACCTTGGCGGCGAGGCTCGAGGAGAACCGTCGGCGTCGGCATCAGGGAGATTTCTTGATGAGGGGAATACGGGAGGAACGGGTCTACGAGAGAAGCATGGGGGGCCTCTCAGCGGTGGCATAGCCCCATAAATAGTTTTAAGTCAGGGGACAATTTTTAAACGACGTACCACCATCATGTCGTCTTCTCCTTTAATAAATAGTAAAGATACCCGTGCATTGCAACGGAATGCAATGGAATACGATGTATTCTGTGTGTCTAACGAGATCATGGGACATTGATACTACCCAGTTTCAAACCTTAAGTTTTTTCTAAAAAATCAAGCTACAAAAGGTTTGATCAAACTTTTAAAAAACTATCAAAAACTATAATATTATATAGATATCATGTGAAAATATGTTTCATAATGTATCAAGGATATGGATTTCGTATTATAAATATTAGTATTTTTTCTAACAACTTGATCAAACTTTACGTAGTTTGACTTTTATAAGAATATGGAAGCCTTAAACTTTGAAATGGAGTATCCAAATATATTAAATAAAGATGACAAAAAAATGAGATGGCATATATATACATCGATACAAAGAAAAACATAATTGCTTTTCTGAATTCGTCCAATATGAGTACAAATCATAAACTATATTTCTTTCACTTTACAAGCTACAACTACGATGTGAGTATATCTATGTGCACAATATTCTCAGTGAACGGCAACAAGATGAGGAATAACCATGGCAACACAGTGATGGCCTTCTTATAAGGTTGGTCCACTGGCTCTGGCAGTCAGACACATGCTCCTAGTTCTATAAGAAACACCAAATCATAAGAATCATGTCAGGTATGAGTATGACAAATCAGATAAGAATTAGATAAATAATTAGTTACAAACCATTTTACTCGTGTTTTAGTAGAACGACTGGGCGATTGGCAGGACACTTGAAATTTTATTCATGAAAAATGTGGTGGAAAAAAGCTTTGTTTTTTTTTGCGATTAAAAAAAAGCTTTGTGGAATTGTGATCCAACAACTAAATGATCTTGATATGCACCTGCATTTGGCAGGCAACCAAAAATTATCTGTAATTATATATATAGCCAGCTTATCTTCAAATGATCAATTAGAACATTCCAAGATCGTTACTATTAATAGAGCGTGCCTAATGCCTCTAATTAAAGCACTTCTTTTGAGTCTCATCACAAATCTGAACCATTTCAAGTCAACAAGCAAAAAGGTTGGGAGCAGACATGGCTACAAGCAACACAATTCCTAAGATGGAGTCATGGTGATTGTTATTATGTGGTCATTTTTTCCCATAAAACAGGCATGAATGGTTCATCTTGGCATATGTACTTTTTGAAGAACTTGTCAACAAAGACTATTAGCCAAACATGCATCTTAAAACCATCTACCTTGCTAACATAGAACAATTGAGAATTTGATAAGGTCTTATGAACAAAATATTTTTAGTGAAGCCACCCCATATTAAACCACACAATGTCTGTTAGTGCAACAAAATAAGGATCTTGTCCACATGACAAAAACTGTTGGCTAACTGTTTCATTGCCGGTCACTGGCTTGTCTACAGACAATAATTTTGAAACTTTTTAAACCAAATCATTTCATTATAAAATAGGATGACATAACAATCATGAATTGCGAAGATAATTATACCTACACCGCAACGGTGTGCATCGGGAAGAGCTTGGTGATGCAGGCGGTGTTGCAACTGTGTTCCAACAGCCTGATTGCTACCCGGAGCCCCGTACCCACCCACCACCACGACATATAAGTGGTCCACCACGTTGTACAGTGAGTACAAATGCTCGACATCCACAAATGAAAAATCAAACTCAAAATCTACATTGATCAGATAAAGCATGGAATTGAAGAAAGTACAAGTGCCCTAATAATCATATACTCCCTCTATCCAGAAAAGGACATCGCATATTTGTCTAGATTCACACGCATCTACTCCCTCCGTTCAAAAATATAAGACGTTTAGCTTTGTGAAACGAATGTATGTAGATGACTTTTGTGTACACAAAGATAAAATGTCTTACATTTCTAGACAGATGGAGTATATCCTAAAACGTGTCTAGATACATGCGAATCTAGATAAATATTCGACATCCGTTCCCAGACGGAAGGAGTATCATTTTTTAGAAGATGTTATACGATGTACTGCCATGATGGAATGAACATACATTAGTTCCCAAATATCTACTTAACATCATCAGAAAAGCAATCGGTGAGGAATGGTACATGGTCATACATGCATGGACAATGCGACAACAAACATAGTTTTTAATAAGTTGAATTTTATAAGATTATAGAATACCTGATTTATCACGCCACCGGATCCATTTCTTAAGTCCATCATTTTCTCTAGACCTTTCTCCAGTATTTGAACATATAAAAAATATATAACATAGTAATTGCATCAATCTTAAAGTATGTCTATAAAAATACAACATAGTAACCCATTGTTTGAACTAACCTATAGTAAGAGAAAATTGTGAAGGATATACATGATGCAGGTCACTTGACCGTTCAATCCTAAAGCGCCATGCTATTGAAACTATACAAAGGTCACTTATGAATCTTGGTATCTCATTTCACTATCTTCTACAGGTCTGTACCAACCTCTCTTGTTACTGGTTGACTTTGTGCACACTTGGCAGCTCCATATGCATAACAACACTCAAGTGGTATATTGGGAGGATAAAAGCAACAAACTATCAACGTAAGCATGAGAAGTACTATTCTTGGAGTTCAACAATGGAGCAAAATAATTTCTGTGGGCATCAAACTCAAAGGTCACACCTGCTTATTTTTTAAAATTTAGTGTCCTTGTCATTTATGTTATGTGCATAACATGCATAAACATCTATACAGTCTACATGATCATGTTCTTTCATGATATTCAACACATAGGTTGTTGGTATATTTACCTGCCCTGGTCTTTCCCAGTCAAGAGGCATAGGCCAAGCATCAAGCCATGCTCCTATTACAACTCCATAAAAGCACAGGGACCATGTAGTCCGGAACATTGGATGATGTGCAATAGTTGAGATGCAAAAACACAATCAACTGAGGTATATAATGTAAGTACAGTGTTGTATAAAAAATATTCACGCTTGAAATCCTCATAAAAGAAAAATATTTAGGAGTTCATAGTTCTATTTTAACCTGAGACCTCCATCAGACACCTTGTCTACGCAAATGAAAATGTTCGCAAACAAGTTCACATGCAATGTTCTTTCATGTACAGGAACAACAACTGGACATGAGGTAACTGGCCAAAAGGGAAGAAGAACATGCTAGTGATTGCCATTGTAGCGCCCAGCCTGCCTGCGATTTAAAATGCGCTGGTTCCTCTTAGCCAACTTCAACATGTAGAACATAAAGATGTAGAATGATCTGGCGTTGTGGAGGCGATGGGCAGGAGGATCTCGGTCCGCTTGGGGGGAAACAAACTAAAGAATGCTCACTCTGCAATAAAATCAAATAATATGAATTAGAAGAGTTATATGATATGGAAATAAGAACCATTTAGAAGTACTGATGTAATGAACATTAACATGTAGATTGTTGAGAAAACATTAATCTGAAAAGAGGCTTTGTACACCCTTCTCATAACTCCACATAGTTGGTGATGTGCATGTGATCGATCAGGTCGACTATACGAGCTGCAAGAGTAAGAAATGAGGATCCAATAATTGGTTACGCTTAGATGCAGGATCATATTTCATTATACTCGTGGAGGTGCTACCATACCGTATCCCCACTTGAGTCTGTAGCGAAGAATTTATCTCGGCCCTATTAAGTAAAAAATGCGAGCAATCTTGAGTACATACCTGCTGAATCGGTAATTTGGAAGACAAATCCTTCTCATGTAGCGAGCAATAGCCCTCAGTGATTACACAAAAGTATCAAATAGTGCATTGAAAGGCCAAACACGATTTATATTTTAGGCCAAACAAAAATTATAAATTGGAGTAGAACTTTTAGAATAATTCAAATTAGCTAGATCTGACGGCTGCAAATCACTTTTAGCACAAAGTGGCAGTAAGTTGCAGGTATGAAACAACAAAAAAGTAATGTTGTAATTTCCCTGTGGAATTACCTGTTGGTGATACGACCACTGGAGCTGAGCTCAATCGCCACCTCCATCGTCGGCGTCACTCTCCCTCCCCAGTTACCAACCGGGCTGCCCCGTCGTCCTTCCTGCTGACCGCCATCCGCTGTAGCTGCTCCCTAGTTTGAGGAGATTCTTTAGCTATCTAACTTTCCAGGTCTCTTAACCACCCTGCTCATTTTCATTAGTTCTTTGCTCAATTGATCCATAAACCATCTAAATGAATCAATAAAAATATTTAATTTTTTATTGCTTTAAATATTTAAATCTCCAACAGTAAGTAATTCCCTAAAATAGGCTGAATTAGGCATAAGGTACTTTGGTCATATTTTCACATGACTTCGTGTTTCATATTTCTATCCTGGCGCAAAGTAAAAAAGTTTGATCTGAGTGCAACATATGTGCGACAATATCTTGAATCTTATTGATTGCACAATCTACATATTTTGAAAAAACATACAGAAATTGTAGTATGGAACTATACATCTTGTCAACTCTGTGAAAAAATAAATCAAGAGAAGCATCTGCTACTTTAAAAAAATAACACACAGAAAGGTTATGTGCAACCAACTATCGTTACGCAAACTCCTCTAAGATAAATAAAAAGGACCACTAACTCTAAAATACCGCGCTTACCCTCTGTAAGAAAAAACCTTACATATGAGTTTGATCTAACTCATTAACCCTTAACAACATGTCGTGCCGGAGGCCTCCATATTATTCTACCATCTATGCCAAGTCGACTCCATGTTACCGAATGTCATTGACGCTAGAACTACAAACTATGCAAAAATCACAAAGTATGACCATGGGGCATGGGCACATGCATTGGAGAGTACATACAACATGCCACTGTACCTTGACTAACACTTGATACAAAACTTCTGCAGCTCTTAAGATTACCAGAAATTCAAGATAATAATATCCTCTTCTCACAATCGATGCCATGTGGGGTACAATTCATATCAAACTTAAATCCTGCAATCTTGAAAGAAAAATTGTTATAATAAGAAATCTCTTTTTTGTCTTTTAAATGCTAGCAAACATGTTAAAGACATATTAACAACACTAAAGAACGTACGAGGTCTAAATAGGTTGACACCTTCAATGCACACTTTTACACTCAAATAGTCACTAATTTTCGAAAACTGTATTAATCTCTATGCCTAAACTCTAGTTTCATGTTTTTTGTATGATGTAAGTATCTGACTCTAAGATCACTCCTGTAGGCAAAAACCAAGGTACAAGCAATGTATCATTTTCTACTAATAATACACATTAAATATGTAGAGAAAGTTTTCTAATTAAGATTCTCTACAGGTCATTTGTACCTGCCATTGGATCCTAAGATATCCTAGTAAGGTATCCTACTAATATTAAATTGGCATACCATCATCGCTATATATAACAGGTGCAGATAAAGCATACAACGATGAATAACCATAGTAAGCTTGGCTTCAGTATCATTACAGTTCATGATTACTAATTTTTTCATCAATAGTGTTTGTCAGACAAATGTCATAAAAAGAAACAGAAGCATAAACAATAGGATGCAAATCCAACTTATTCATCTAAAGCAACCGGTTGTATCTCTACTTGTAGTACTCGTATCACTTGAGCTCCATTGACAAGGAAGAAAATCAAACTCTGTTAGCTAAGGTACAAGGACATGCAAGCGAAACAAGATAATATACTGTAGTAGTGAATCAACAAAGTGAGTGTCATAATAGCGGATCAATGTGAAATATAATAGCATTGCAGTGCCTGCATCCTGCTCCCTGTGGACATGATCTTCTTAAAAGTTTTTTTTTATGTCAGAAGAGCCGTAAATTCAGAAAACTAAGAACATTTTATGCATCATGATATGCTCACTCTCGGGGAAAATCAGGTACTTCTTCCAAACATGCCACACATCAGGATAATATCTTCGCTCCACCTGCGTATTCATAAACACCCCCAATGACAATTTTGATGACAACACAAACCAGCGTGGGTCTTTTTGGGAGTGAGAATTAAAGAAACAGAATGAGGTGGGGTTTCGAACCTATGTATCTTTTCCATACTTCTAGTTCCATCCCTCATTTATTTGTTCTCTTTCACGGGTTATTGCTCCTTCACCGGAAAATCTACACCATAATGCACCTCAAACAACTGTAGCAGAATCACCAAAGCCATCACAAAGTTCGATTCTATAGAGAGAATGCCAAGGGGTCGAGCTTACCTTGAGGAGATCTCGGGTTAACATGTGGCCCTTGATGAGGAGCCCGAGAGTGGGGCCACCGCCGCCCGTTTAATGGAGTGATCCTGCAATGAGTCCCCCTGCAATCCATGACGCACCGCGCCGAGCAGACACCTGAGATGCATCTTAGAGGGTGTTAGAAGCCACGAGGGAAGACCAGATCGTGAGACCGCGCAACAGACCTGGGGAGGGATGGATACCGGTGGTGATGGAGGCAGACAGGGGGGCGCCGACCTGGGTGGTTGGGGCAGCGCATGAAGTAGATCGTGGAGATGTTGTTTGGTCTCCGGAGGCAGACCGCGCGGCGAAGAAAAATAGAAATGGAGGTGCTGACTGCAGGGCATCTGGCCAGGAACCGCCGGTTTCCGCGCCCTCGCAGTCGCAGGTGACGCCTGCGCTAGCGAGCAGATCTTGGTGGCTCGGCTCGGGAGAAGAATCGGCGGGGTCGTGGAGGTGGAGTAACTGTGGATGAGGAACCTACGGGGAGAGGCCTCTTTGCGGTGGCATAGGGCCGTAAATGATCCCAAGTGCGGGGGCAAATTCAGAGCGACGTACCACCATATTGTTGTCCTTGCCTTTAAGAAGTAGTAGAGATCTGATGGCTGGATGGATTTGTTTGGACAGAAGACGCGGACGCTGGCTATAGTAGACTGGTACGATTGCTGTCACGCAATGGGTCTTCTTCTCTCTCCTCTCTTTTGGACTGGACTGTCCAATTTTGTCCGTTTGGATCGCACAGCTGGACGCAGCTGGCCGGACAGCCGGACAACGATAAAAAAAAAGCCGGATCGTTCGGTTGGTCTTTCCGGTGGAGATGCACTTAGACCTTTCATAATGGGTGACTATGTAGCACCATAGTTAATGAGAAAAATGATTGAGGTTGTATCTTAACTGTTACACAAAACCGTAGGCAAAAAGTATGGAGGTAGTAACATCAACTAGTAACATATGCAGTTACTAGTCTTAGTTACTTATCACTATGACCAGCGTAAGAAACAATGCATTGGAGGAGTTGTCTCCCATTGTGAAAGGGCTTATCGTTTGGCGAGAAAAAGGGGTGGCAGTGTTGGGCGAACGTGAGGAAAATGACACTGATACCCATACGGTCTCTCCTGGGCAACTACTGATTATTTAGGCTGATCATAGTGGGAGTATCGTAATACTAGTATTGTGCATATGATATTAGTGTATGATACTATGTCTGTAGTACATTTTATCATGTAGTATTATTATAGTAGTGTTATATTTATTGATTTGTAGGATCTCTATGTAAAATGTGTGTACAAGATTTACTTGTCATTATGATTTCTAGTTTTACGTGCTATGATACGGTATTTACGTATAATACTCTAACCATCCCTCTTCGTTAATTATAATACACCTTATGATACTAGCACTAGGACCAATCTAATGCACCTTGCATCGTGTGCATCGGATAGTTGCTCACCCGTGTAGCTAGTAAACCGGGAATGTCTAACTTACGTAGCTGACGTCACTGTTTTATTTTATCAGCCCGTTACCACGTCTTTTCCAGGAAATTGTCTTGTTGGTATTTTTCTTGTTTTGTTGGGCTATTCTGGTTGCCGTATTTGTTTTGTTGGTCCATATCTTAGGTTCATATGAATTAGTACTCCTTTTATCTCAAAAAAATTGTCTAAAATTACTCTAAATTTGAATATATCTAGACACTATTTAGATACACTTAAATATAAAAAAATTATAACATCTATTTTGAGACAGAGGGATCGGAGTAGAACTTTTTCTTCGATTAGTGAACACAAATTTTTCAAAAAACCTTCAATATTGTCAGTTGACCTGAACTGCACCAACGCAAGTACCGTAGTATAACTTGAAAAAATCCTACTGAGCGATGGATGAACCGTCACAAAATTTGCAGGCGCATAACAACTTAGATACTCAACGCACGCACAAATACATCCTGTATTGCTAAAGAAGTAAAAAATATCCGCAACATATGCATCGATTGGTAAGCAAAAATACATGCTAGTTCGTTGTTCTATCTAACCATGCCAAAAACTCGGGACAACCCAACTAAAACTAGCAAACATTAACAGCAGTTCGATGCGCCGCGGATGGTCTCTCTGCTCCGGTGGATGACGTGTGCGCGTGGCGACCGAGGAGGCTGAGAGGATATGTGCTTACTTGCTTACAACTTGAGCGGCAAATCGAGCAGGAGGAATGAAAAACAATCCCAGAACAACATCCCGACTCGAATATGCGTTGAAGCGAGCTACCCCTGATCCGTGGTCTCTTCTACAGCGGAGCAGAGTGCGATGACTCCCCACCACAGGCAGGGCAACTGGCAGAAATACCTCCACCATGGGCGGGCTCCCCGCGGTTCTTCCTCGACCCCCTCCACCGGCTAATTTCTCGTCCTCAATCTCTCATCCCCTGCCGCCTTTTGCTTAGCACCGCTGCTTCAAAAAGGGAGAAGCTAGACGAGGTGTTCTAGAAGACAAAGCTTGGCAGAGGGAAAAGTAACTGAAGAAGAACGGTAAGGACAACGACAAGGACAACGACGATTTTGGTGGGGCCCACTAGTCAGCTTGTGCGTCTGTGTGTCTGTGTTTCCGTCAGGCGGTGGGGCCCACTAGTCAACTTGACCGACAACGCCATCATTTAAGAGCGCCAAGAATCGTTGCTCTTTTATTTTGAATCTGGTGCACTATATATTAAGAAGAGACATTGTTTCTATTACAATCTAGCAGAGCTAGCTCCAACACGTAGGGAGGTGCAGAGCCATGTAAAACACCAGCACTACACTCGACCCGGCTAAATTTTGCTAATTCATGAGCAGGTCTGTTGGCTTCTCGTGAGATTTTGGAGAATCGAAAACTTGGAAGGAGAGCAACTAGGCATTGGATGTCAGTTACCACGCTTGATGTATGCGAACGATCTTTGTCAGCGGCCGCGGTGACCTTCTTTATTGTGGCACAGTCACTTTCAATGTTTATGCCATTGACAACCAACGGGATATAATGTTTTAAACCCTCCAAACAAGCAATCACCTCTGCAGTTTCTACACTGTCGCAGTTTGGGATTAAACCCCAAGCGGAACACTGGATTTGTCCTTTGTTGTCATGGATAAGTGCACCCCAGGAAGCCATACTTATTTCAGAAATATAGCTAGCATCAACGTTTAAGCAGAGCCATTCCATGACAGGAGGTTTCCAGTGCGATACCTTAGAAGGAGCATGATTGCTATTCTGGATTTCCTTTAGCTCAAAGATTGGTCTTTTTCCTTTGGCATCAACGGCTGGGTTGTTGCTGCCTATTAGTACATATAACCTGACCTCTTAAAAAATTTACAAGAATTTATAAAAAAACATATGTGTGTAACAATCAAAACTACTATTACACAAAAAGGACATTACATGCAAAAAAGTAAAATGGAATAAAATTAATTTTCGTAAAAAAAATCTCTAAACTGGAAGATCATATCTTAAGTTAGCCGTCTAAAATAGCAAAAGAAACTATGCGTCAAAACAAAACGGTATAACGTATTGCTAAGTCTAGTAGATGCCTCTTTCTTGGTGGACTCGTGTTCTGGTGCTACACGCGCAGTGATCCGGAATGACCGGGGGTCTTTTATCGCATGTGGCAACTGCGGTATAGCCTACATATCGGATGCAGGGACGGCGGAAGCTATAGCTCTCCGTGGCCAAGTCAGGTGTTCGAAACTGAAAGTCAATAGTGATTGCATGGAGGTCATCATGACGATGCTAGAGGGGGACAATTCACTTGGTATAGCGGCGGCTATATATGAGGAGTGCTCTTTCCTGACTCGAAATTTTGCACATGTTCTTTTCTCTCATAGCCATAGGGATTGTAATGTAGTAGCTCATACCCTTGGTTGTAAGGCAGAGGGACCTCACTCATTTCGGTTGAGGATCCGCCAGATTTTATTTTTGAGCTTCTTATAAACGATGTAACCCTATTTGATATGCAATAAAGTGGTCATGATGGCATTTCAAAGAAATAACAGTAACATGCAGCGATGCAAACAAACGCGACGCGAGACGCCGGGCCAACCCAAACCAATCTTGACGCATATAAAAGATCAACGGTGCCGAACCTAGCTACGACTTAAGTTAGGACACAACTAGCTGTGACTTAGTAAAATCATAAAAAACCAGACAACCAAACAAATTGCCTAAAATAGCAGAACTCCTATTGTTTCGACGGGGCATATGCCCTCTGGGTCCTTGTCATGGGAGTTCCAAACTACATGCACCCTACCAAACAAGTCCGTAATGGCCGGCCGGCGATCAAAGTGACGAGGGTCACCGTTGACACCTTGTCATTGTCCCACTCATGTCTAAGGCAGTAAGAAAAGCTCGAGACTGATAAGCGACTCAAGATCGACTCCTTTTTTTTTGGCCAAGTATAACTGTCTTATATAGCTCGATTGAATGATGGGGTGATCTTGAGCCATCACTAGCTCGCTTGATTTAGCTTGACAACTAAAAAATAATAATATGTATAACAGTTATGATTTATATTAGAAAAACTATAATAATTTAATGCCTTATATGCCATTGATGAGGTTTGTTCCCGATGAGATTTAACTTATTAGCAAATAAGGAAGATTATTTTTACTCCTTGCGTATGTTGTCGATGTGATTTTCTTTCTTTCTTCTATATGCAATATGCAAGAAATATCGAAAACTTTCGTTCCTCTTGTCTTGAAAAATAGTTTGGGATCGACATAAGATCGTTACAAGCCAAGTAGTATGAAACCAACCTTACAGCTAGAACATTATCTCGACACGGTTTGTGCTCGCTCGAATTTTAGCATGAGCCGAGCTGAGGTAAATGTAACCCCCTAGAACTCGACTGGTTTGCAGCCCTCCCGCTCATGTTACCCTATTTGAGTAGAAGGCATCCGAGGATAGAATTAGGTCCTGTCTACTGCCCAGTCCGTGACGTAAAATTCGGATTATTGATGGTGCATGGACCATTGTCAAGGGGCTACAATTATAGATATTTTCTTCTTGTCCTACACAAGCCAGATATTTATTCTTGGCCCCCAAAAAAGCCAGATATTTTCTTCTAAAAGTGTACTAGATAGAAACGTGTGCTTGCAACACATGAAAAAACAATCCTTGGTTTGGCCTTAACTGTCTGTGTTGAGGTTTGATTGTGGTGCGTGTGTCATCTCCTTATAGAATGCACCGATGGCAACATGTGTTCCAAAGGGTGATTTTCACTATGATCGATGGCGGTTTTGTCTACTATGATCGATGACGGTTTCTCTGCTGGACCGGCATCGGCAATTTATGAGGAATGCACTATGCTGTCTAGAGGTTTTTCTCCAGTTAAATTTGAGTTTAGCTGCAAAGAAAGTAATAAGGTCGCTCATATCTTAGCTAGCAATGTATAGGGTTATCTATCGACTGTCTGGATAGATGATCCCCAAATTTAACACTAGCACATGATGTAACTATTTTTGCAGCTAAACTCAAATTTAGCACATGATGTAACTATTTTACGTGACGCAAAATTCGGATTATTGATGGTGCATGGCCCATTGTCAAGGGCCTACAATTTTAGATATTTTCTTCTTGTCCTACAGAATCTAGATATTTATTCTCCCCCCCCCCCCCCCCCCAAAAGCGAGATATTTTCTTCTAAAAGTGTAGATAGAAACGTGTGCTTGCAGCATGAAAAAAACAATCCCTGGTTTGACCTTAATTGACTTGTTCAGGCTTTGTTGTGGCGCGTGTGTCATATCCTTATTATAGACTGCACTGATGGCAACATGTGTTCCAAATTAAGGGTGATTTTCACCTGACACTCATGGTTTAGAATGGAATGCCTCTATCTAGAATCGTTTTGGCGGTCTAAACTGAGTACTGTATTTAGAAACAGAAGGTGTATTAGGGATGCAGAAGTGGGACAATTGAGACAAGTGGGATATCACTTTTAGACTATTAGACTAACTTAAAATTAAGTGGGACAAGTGGGATAAGCTAGATTTGACATATCCCGCTTATCCCACTTATTCCACCTAAATTAGAGATAGTCTAGTAGTCTAAAAATGGTATCCCACTTGTCCCAATTGTCTCACTTCTGTATCCCTAATGTGTATGTTTTTTCTTGTAAAAAAGAGCCACCCATTTTTGTAGTATGTGCGATAGCGGCCGGCAGGACCCCTACCCGTCCCCGTCCCCTACAAATGATGCCCGTTTGACAGTCTAGGCAGCGGACGACGCGTCACCAAACCGAATTCGTTTTCCCATCGAGTGTTTCTTTGACCTCTCGTCCCGCTCTGTACCTAGCGGCGTGTACTTTCCTTTCGATCGCTTCCTTTGGCCCCGGCCCCCGGCGGCCCACCCTTAGAAAAGGAAAAGGATACATCTCCCCCGGGGATCGTGCGACGCGATCGTCCGCATCCCACGCGCGACACGTGTCCCCCGCGTGGCTGGAGCCGGGAGAAAAAGACGCACCGACGAGGCTCACCCAGTTGCTTATCTCTTCCTGGTACTAATCCCTTCCACACACTTTTCTTCTTGCAACCTGCTTTCTTTCCCCGCTCGGTTCTCCTGCTCCAGTACCACGACGCCTACCGGACCACCACCCAAGCGCCGCCCTGTGCCACCACCACGTCGGCACCGCTCTGCCTGTCCACAACACCGGCACCTCCCGCCATCTCCTTTCCCCCACGCTCGATGATGCCTGTTGCTGCTCCCCATCTCTCCCATGCATGAATCGGCGAAGACGGCAGTGCGGCCAGGCTTGCTACATGAGGTGGCCGGACTTGCTAAATAGAGCTAGCGGCGTTGCTACCAAAGGCGGCAAGACTTGCTACATGGAGTTGGCGGCGTTACTACGAGGCGACGGACTTGCTACATGGAGCTAGCGGCGTTACTGTGAGGCGGCACACGGCTTGCTACATGGAGTAGGCGGCGTTGCTACCGGAGGCGGGTGGCATTGCTATCGGAGGTGGCCATACTTGCTACATGGAGCTAGCGGTGTTGCTACCGGAGACGGCCCGACTTGCTACATGGAGTTAGCGGTGTTGCTACCGGAGGCGACCAGACTTGCTACATGGAGTAGGCGGCGTTGCTACCGGAGGCGGGTGGCGTTGCTATCGGAGGTGGCCGTACTTGCTACATGGAGCTAGCGGTGTTGCTACCGGAGACGGCCCGACTTGCTACATGGAGTTAGAGGTGTTGCTACCGGAGGCGACGGACTTGCTACATGGAGTAGCGGCGTTGCTACGGAGGCGGGTGGCGTTGCATATCGGTGGCTGTACTTGCTACATGGAGCTAGCGGTGTTGCTACGGAGACGGCCGACTTGCTACATGGAGTTAGTGGCATTGCTACGGAGGCGACAGACTTGCTACATGAAGCTAGCGGTTGCCATGGCGGTGCACTGGCGCCTTTTTTCTATATGCGGCGAGTGTCTTTGCTATCTGCGTCGGTTAGTTTTGCTACACAAGCAGTGGATGGCATTGATATGAGCGATGGCGCCGCCGCCTTGGAAAAGCTGCGATCAATCTTCTCATGTGATGGCATTTTTATTGCTGCGGACGGAGAAGCCATGGGGCAGTTGCATCTGCATGAGAGAGAGAGAGAGAGAGAGAGAGAGAGAGAGAGAGAGATGGGGACGAGGGAGTGAGACGCGGAAGCCATGGGTAGGTAGTTACAGGGGAGGGAGAAAGAGATGAGAACGATGGATACGTTCGTTGACCAAGTAAGTAGGATCGACGGCCCAGGACGATTCCATCCTACGGTTCCAGACCCGGGGGATTCGGATCCCCCGGGAGACGCGTAGTACCGTCCCTTAGAAAAAGAACACGCCTCCTTTTTTCGGTTGGTATAAAAATGATCGCCAGTCAGCAGGGCCTATCCGATAATAGGTGTTGACTGGTCAAGGAGGTTTTATACAATCTTATCCTGCGTCCTAGGCGTGGCTGGGGACGGGTCTCCTTTTAATCTAACCACAATTTTCTGAGCCAGATAATCTAACGGTGCATGATTGCCATCCAGATAGATTGGCCAGTATACAAGTATACTCTCCGTTTCAAAATATAAAATGTTTTAGGTTTGTGAAAAAAATAAATCTAGAATTTTTTTAGTGTATAGATTCGCTCCAAACTTGAGTGAACCTATATATTAAAATAAGTCTAGATACATTTACTTTACAAAGCTAAAACATCTTATATTTTAAAACGATCCTATCCAAAGGCTAAAGAAAAGCAAAGGAAGGGTCGATGTCCCAGGTTGCTCTGAGCGGCCGGGTCGCCGTCCCAACTCTCGAAACACCGAGATAAAACCTAACCCTAGCCGCACAAGTCTGAAGATCCTGGCCTATATATGTCGAACTGATTCGTCAGCACTTATGCAAACCAACCGAACGACGGCGTGTCTCCACTTCATCAACAAAATGGGCACCACCGCCTCAAGGTACGGTTTGTGTTATTTCAGATGCTGCAATCTTTGAGGTTTATGGTTGTATAGGAGCTGGTGTGATCGTGCATGACCACCGGGGTCTTGCATTGCGGCTTGTTGACAACGTTTATAGGGCATCCAATCTCCCGGGTACGCAGAAGCCTTGGCGCTGCGCGGCAGGCGGTGGAGTTGGCTCCCAATGGAGGACACAACAAAGGTTCATTTTTGCTTCATGTTGTCTATCGGTGATCCAACGAATAAACTCCTGGACAGTGGATAGATCGTCGGTCGTTTGAGTTTGGCCGGCATCAAACTGTTGGTGAAGGGCTCCACTCCGGTCTCCTTCTGCCATGTGAAGCGTGTTCTGAATGAAGCGACACACATCTTAGCTAATCGTGTAAACTCCAGTTTTCTTTTTAATTCTGTTGCGGATTGCATTCGAAAAAACACCTTCTATTGATGTTGTTTGATCAACAAAGTCTATCAGAAAAACTCGGCGTTCATTAGATCCATGGCATCAGGCTGGGGTGGTCGCTCCACTCCACTTATCTCGTCGGCGCGGTCAAGAGTTTTGATTTTAGGCCAATTGGTGGAAGGAACCCCACATGTTGCACCATTCAAACACGACATAGTACTAGCGCCTAGTATTTGGGAGGCGTGCGTCCTGCCAAAAGGTTAGTGTGTGTATGTCCTGGTGGACCTAGAACCTTTTGAAAGCCCGAACATAGTTACTTTATCCGTCTCCAAATAGATATCGTGGATTTATTAAAATTTAAATAAATTACTAAATAGTGATTATATTGATTTAAATATTGACAAATCTCTGACGCTATTTTGAGACGGAGGGTGGATTACTATTTTTTCGAACAAACTTATTGTACAAAATCTAATGCACAGGACGTCACAGGATCAGTTAGTCTGGACGGATGCCCGGGTTGGAGAATAAACATATTTAACCCGCCATTTTTTCAGACAAATTCCTTGTAGTACAAAATCTAAAAACACAACAGCTCGCCTCAGAGGACTTCCGGGCTGGAGGGGCTGTAGATCCACCCCCTGCGTCGTAGGGCGGCGCCTATGTTATCCGGATCGATCGTCACTGGTTTGACACACGTACCTGACGTGGCCGACGATGGCCCTACACATGGGTCTGGCTCTCTGGTCGGTCTGGCCTCACGCTGCTCCTCCTACTCGATGCTACGTCGGCTCCACGCGCGCGCGTTACCACTTTTTCTGCTTCTCACTTGTGAGCACATCAGCGCTTCATTTGTTCTCTAGATTCAGATCATGGGATCTGGTGCCCGCGCCTTTATTCTCTGTAACACAGCAACGAACCTGCATATTCCTCTCATCCGTTCCCACGCTCAGATCCACCGGCCGGTTGAAGCATTATTACTGCAAGCGGCAGTATTTTAGTAGAGTGGCATCATCTGCATCTCGACGCACAAAAATTTTAAATAGTAGAAATAAAACAAAATTAAAGTCATAAGATGCATAGATTACTCCATGTCGGTCTCACCTAATTTGGAGAGCGACGTGTGCCCATTCATAACAAAAAGAAGGAACATAAAAGTGAAGCTTGATATGGAATGAAAACATGCATATATATATGCCACGAGAATTCAATGGAGAATTGTTCCATAAAGTGACGCTCCCACTTAGCAGCGTTAGCTGAAGGAACCATAATTAATCATATCCCTAGCTAACCAAACCACCATTGGCATGACACCGGCCGGTGACCGCATGAGTGCAAGACGCTATAAAAAGGCAGCAACGAGGACAAAACTCTTTCCTTCACAGCCTCCTTGGCAGTTCGATCCCACTACTACACGCACTGGACCTAGACTGGCCATCTCTCTGTCCCTGCTGCCACAGTACTGCTCGATCTCGTCTCGTCCTGTCCACAGTCCACACCACAAGAGAATGCCGCGCCACCTGCTGCAGGAGTCCGTCGACCGACTGACCGGGATGGCCGCGCCGCCGTTGGCCACGGCGAAGGCCGGCGGCGTGCAAACGGAAACGCTGCTCATCCTGGCGGCGGTGCTCTGCTTCATGCTCAGCGTCGTCGGGCTGGCCCTAGTCGCGCGGTGCTGCAGGCTCTGCAACCCGTCGGCCTTCTCCGTCGACGCAATGCCGCCCAAGACGCCGTGCAAGGGGATGAAGAAGAAGGCGCTGCAGTCGATGCCGACCGTGTCGTGGGCAGCGCCGCTGGAGCAGAAGGAGCAAGAGGAGGAGGCCGACATGGCGGAGTGCGCCATCTGCCTGGCGGAGTTCGCGTCCGGGGACGAGGTGCGCGTGCTCCCGACGTGCGGCCACGGCTTCCACGCAGCCTGCGTCGACGTCTGGCTCCTCTCCAGCTCCACCTGCCCCTCCTGCCGCCGCGACCTCGTCGTCTCGCCACCGCACACTGAGCCTGCCGCGACGTGTTCATCTTGTGCTTCTGCTGCAGCCGAAGTCGCCGCCGCGCAGGCCTCGTCCACCGGCCGCTGCCGGTCGTCAGCACAGTAGTCGACGGAGCACCTTTTACATTTAGTCGTTGGCATGCATGTTCCCAGTGTATATACGACGCCCACGCGCGCGCGCGCGTATGAAGTCACGGTCACGTACATATACGTCCTAGTGTCCACGCAAAAAAAAAAAAGATTGTCCTGTGATGTGTAACATTTTCTTCTGTAAATACAGGGTAGATCAGCTTCAGTTAACAGTTTACTTCCTCGCTGCGTGCGTAGCTCTCTGGCTGCGCTGCCAAGAGAAGAAAGAATATACTCCATTACTTCGCAAAAAAAAAAGTTGCATACATAAAGCTCACGTAGACGTACGTATGTACGGTACGTACGCGCGCTTTTGTGAAAGATCGGGCACCATCGTCGTCCAGATGATGTGAGCATGTCGACCGATCGATCGATCACTTTTGTGGTAAGTGGAGCGGTTCGGTCATGGCGGCGGTCGTGCTCGCTCCCGTCGCATCGCCTCGTGGCCGGCAACTGAGGTTGCGCCGGGGCCGGGCACGAAGGATATTTTTAGGCCGTGATGCGATGCGTGTGTCCGTGCGTTTTATAGCGAGCGTTGCGGTATGCAGCTGTTGGTGGAGTAGATAAATTTCAGGTTAATGTTGTCCCGTCAGGAAAAGCGGACGTACGGCCTACACTTTTGCCAAATTTGATCGTGTTTACGATATTTCCTACAAGTACTCCCTCATCCTAAAATAAATCTTATCTACACTTTACATCACAAATGGATTTATCTAGTCGATCTACTTTGCCCTTTCCATCCCATGTGATTAGCCATTTTGATAACAAGTGGGCGGAAGGATCAGAAGAAGCGTGCATGATCCATTCCAAAAAGAATTATGATATTTTCTTAGTATACTCCCTCGTCTGAAACAAAATTATGTCACATATTTGCCTAAATGCGAACGTATCTAGACAATATTACCTCCGTCCCAAAGTATAAGGTTTATTTTTTTCAAAAGTTAAACTACGTAAAGTTTGGCCAATTTTTTTACAGAAAAATATTACTCAGTATTTACAATACAAAATTCATATCTTTGATACATCATGAAATATATTTTCACATGTTATCTATATTATTTCCAACACGGTTGTATGGACGAAGGGGTAGTTTTTCTTTTGCAAGGAATGTTTTATGGGCCCGTCACTAATGCTCAGTCAAATGAGAATTACTTATTTCTCATCCAAATGGCATCAACCAATTTTTTCTAAAAAAATCATTTGCAACTACTATGCAATTGGAAAATTTTCTATTTAAATTTAAAAAATTCAATTGCAACCATCGGGCAAGCGACAACATGAATCTTTGAATGAAATCTATCATGTATATTTCTAATACTTAACGATATTTAATTGGTCAAATACACAGACATTTCATGTTGATTAATTTTAACCCTAAGTACTATTGCCAATTGGATCTTGCACATTCCAAAATTATGTCAAATATGCCTTACATCTTCACATGGGCGGGGGAGGGGGGGGGGGGCAATTGTCCCCATGGCACTAATAAACGACACTATACTTCTTCGACTTCACCTTATCAAACTTCCAAACTTTTGATCCATCCTCCGCCACTGAGTGGATAAAGGATATGTGTAGGTGGCTGATGTTTATCATGACCTTGGCGCCATCGTTTACAGACCGGTCCATCTTGAACCTTCCGGACGCTTCGTTACGGTGTGGCAGGGCTATGCGGTCCTCGAGCAGTGTAGAGCTGTTGTGCCATAATTTCACGGATAGCTTTTGTAGCCTCAAAGTGTATGCCTACTTGACTAGCGAGCAGTTTTATCGGGCGCGGGCTAGGATTACAGCAATGGTTTTCATTGCTCTTTTTGACCTTGCCTACGTCCTTTCTGCCTACATGTTCAGCATCAACCCAGGAGACCCAGTCGATGGCTCCACATACCTCATCAGTTTCATGATCGTCAGCATCCTTGTTTTCTCCGTTGTCTACGTCGGAAAGTACATAATCATCCATGTATATAGTGCACGCCTAGCTTCTAACATGTTTATTTTGTGAAATTCCACCAATCTGTTAATAATCATCACCAGTAGTACCAAGAGTTCCAAAATTAATAAAAATGAAAATAGGTTATTGGTCAACCTAGCGACGACTACAAATACTAACACTAGCCGAAGGCACGATGTCGTCCTTGCCCCTCCATCACCAGAGCCAGGAAAACTTGTTGTAGCAGAGCTTGTCGTAGCGTAGTAGAGATGCAGGAGGTTGTCGTGCTAAGGATCATGAATGTCTAGTTGTATTGCCCGATCGAATCTCATATGATCATGAATGTCTATTATTGCATTGTTATGCCTTGCTCAGTCATGTCAATTGCCCTGCTGTAATTTGTTTACCCAGCATGCCATGTTTGTTTATTTTAAGGAAAACACCTCTAGTGAACTATGGACCCCGGTCCAATATTTACCATTGATACATCTTTCACTGTTACTGTTTACCTTTCTGCAAACAACCATTACCTTCCACACCATACAGTTAATTCTTTGTATTCAGCAAACCGGTGAGATTGACAACCTCACTATTTGTTGGGGCAAAGTCTTGAGTTTGTGTTGTGCAGGTTTCCAAATTGCTACAAACACCTTTGAGTCGTTTTCTTTCTTCTACTGGTTCGATAACCGTGCTTTCTTATTGAGGGAAGACTTGTTGATGTGCTCATCGCACCTTCCTCTTGGGGACTCCCAACGAAGCTCTACATTGATCTGAACCACCATCAAAGAATTACCCTTAGCGGGGAACAATACCAGTGATGCCTATCCAGGCACCGGAAGAGCAGCAATAACAGTGATGCCTATCCAGGCATCAAAAGAGCAGCCACTCTTTTGATCTATAGACTGTTTTGCTGGTGGACTCAAAAAGTAGCCGTTGACACTCAATGGGCAGAGGGAGATCAAAGTTTTAGGCTGGCAAAAAATGTGTTTGTTTGAAGAAATGAAAACAGACGGATTTTCCTTAATTTTTTTATTACAGAGTCCCACTAGGCAAACAACTGGCAACTCCCTATTGGAGCAAAAAAATGTCTGTTTCTGAATTGAGAAACAGCTAGCTGTTCAATAGTCACTCCCAAAGTTTTTGATAGTCTACGGGTCACCATCTACAGAAGGTATGGCTCCATCCCCCTTCTGTCTCTCTTCCTCCTTCCATCGCGCGGCCGGCCGCCTGCCTCCTCTCCGCCCCTACTTCTCGCTACAGGAAACCACGGCCGTTGCTATGCCGCATGAGGTGCCCTGGCCTTCACCATCCTCCGCCCTCCTGGACCTCAGTTTGTTTCATTTACCATGAGCGATTTCAGAATGGTCCTATAATATGTAAGAAGATCTTGTTCAACATGTTCTATTCTATAGTGTTAGATTGAGTCACATATACACGATATACAATTCTAGTGGTGCTAATTTCTTGCCTAATTGTTTTTACTTTGTAGATTATTCGACAACTACATATTTCTTGAATTAGGTTCAGGTAATTCCTAGCATTATTATATTTTATGCAACTTTACTCAATTGCAATCCTTTATGTATGTAAAAACCTATTATTGTTCCGATACATGTGTGCTCTTACATCTCCTCCTCCGCGGCGGTCTGCAAGGAGGCATGCTTGAGGGCAGCCATCGCTGGAGCGCACAATAGCTAAGATCATCACCACAAGAAGTAGAGTTTGACACCCTGAAGCATATTAGGTAAAAGTTCTGTGAATACAAGTGTTAACCTACTTGTTTGTGTGTTGTGTGATGTATGGGTAAGACAAATAGAGCATATTTTGAACGGACAAGGAAAATTATATGTCCGTGTTCTGTATTTATTGGTTATCCAAGGATCTGTTCATTTTCTCTCTGATTTTCTAATGTGTATGCCTAGACAAACATAGTCTTCATTCTTCAGTCCACTGCTATCACACGCAAGAAAGGTTATTCTTATAAATTAACACAACGAAAGCAAGGTCTCCCTTTTCTTCTATATCAATTGCTAATTTTGAGTGGACAAAGTGAGGAAATTGTAGGCGATTACTACCAAGGATTGTAATACTATTTCATTTTTGCAGTGTTCACTCCTTTGTTTGTATCTTTCAATATCCTCAGTATTTTTCCTCATTTTATCAATATTTGCTCTTCTCTCTCTTAGTATTTCAGTTTTCATTTCGTCTTCAATGTTTCAACGTTCACTCCTTTGTTTGTCTCTTTCAATCTCCTCAGTATGTTTCCTCATTTTATCAATATTTGTTTGTCTGTCTTACTGATTTTTGTTCCTTCTTTCATTGTTTGAGTATCTCTATTTCTCATTTTATCATTGCATTCAATTTATCTTTTGTCCTCAATCTTCATGCTTGTGTTTTGTTTTCTCCTGTCAGTTATCAGTGAAAATGCTTTACCCTAGCTTACATCCTTCTTTCTTACTTAGAGTATGCGTATTTGTTTGCTTTTCTTCAGTTTTTGTCTTTGTCTTCATTGTTTTATTCTTCTGTTATTGATCCCATTAGTCTCCCTTTCTTCAGTACACGGTTAGTCTTTCATTTTTTCTTTAGTTAGTTAGTCATTTTTCCAGCACATAGTTAGTCTTCCATTCTTTGTTTTCATTCCATCAGTCCTCGGTTGTGTGGTCTTTGATCCATCTTAATTTGCACATTTAATCTTTATTTGCTCGGTCCTCTCTAAGTATATCTTATTAGCTCAGTCATGTGTAGTTTCAGTCCATCTTTATTACCTCAGTCTTGCAATCTCTCAGTATTATCTCATTAGCACAGATCATCTTTAGTTTTTAGTTTAGCTCATTGTTTGAATTTATCATTGTTGCATTTTCATAATTCTTTAGTATTTTAGTGAATTCCCTAGGTTACTCTAATATTAGTATTTATCTGTGTATGAGTATTTCATTCATTATGTCATTGGTGTCTTTTTGTTGTTCGCATCCGAGTATGAGGATTAGTACGTGATGGCTGCGTCATCAGCGGATCATAAAAAATCGGTTTATACAATCTTATCTGCACTTTACATCATAAAAAATCCGTTTATCTCGTGGATACTTTGCCCTTTCCATCCATCCCTACTAGCCACCAATGTGATTTGTCGTCTTTGATAACAAGTGGGCGCGTGGAAGGATCAGAAGAAACGTGCATGATCCAAAGCCAAAGGGTAATTCAAAGTGAGTGTCGACCCAAGTTGCGCAGAGAGGGCGGACCGCTGTCCTAGTAGCTAGCTCGGCTTTGATTCGATTTCAATCCATGGTGGCGTCTGGATGGGGTCGCCGCTCCACTTGATCGGCCACTTATCCCGTTGTCTGGTCGTTAGTGGCGCTTTTAGGCCGTACTTCGGCCAATTATATTCGATCAAAGGAGTGAAGAACGCACGTGTTGCCACGCAATTAGTATGTACCCTGCCAATCTCGATTGATCGACGACCTTGGAATTCCTTTTGTTCAGCGGCTGCTTTACGTCGCGGATTGTTTTGTTTTTCAGTGAACCTGGTCTGATCCATTCTTTCTCGTACATTGAACCAGGACATTCTGGTTAGTCAAGGTCAAATTTTGTAAAGTTTAACCAAACATATTAAAAAAATTATGTATATCTATAATACAATATAAGTATCATTAGAATCGTTATAACATACATTCTCATAATATATACATTCTTGCTATAGATGTTTATAGTTTTATTTATATATTCTACCAAACTTTATAAAGTTTGATTTTTGCTAAAACTAGAAGAAGGGAGTATCCAGGGTGTACGGATCCCAAACGTACGGCGGCGGCGCCTACGTTATCCGGATCGATGTTTGGTTCATTGCACACACGTACCTGACGTGGCCGGCGACCCTACATGCACGTGGGTCTGGTCGGCCTCACTCTCACTCTCACCTTACTCCGAATCGATGCTAGGTGTGCGCGGCTACTTTGCTTAATTTGCTCCCCTCCTTGACTTGACTGATCATCTCGTTGTTTGTTTCTAGCCCTTTCATCATGGAATCTCGTCGACCGATCGTGCCCCTCCTCTTTCTTTCACACACCAGCAAACTTATATATGCTCATTTTTCACGTCCGATCGGTCGGTTCACTTGACATGCATGCGCCCCCTGTCTATTCCGATGCGTACAACCGTGACCGTGAGCACTACTAATACAGTTGAACCTGCAACTCAAGTACGTACAAGTATCAATAAGAAGTTTCCCTGCAAAAAAAAAGTATCAATATGAAGTATTACTCCTACTAGTATAAAAAGGAAAAGCTTGAAACTGAACAGATTAGTCCAGATCGGTCGCACCTAATTTGGAGGGTGCCAGTGTGCCCAGTTTTGTAGCTATAAAGAGTGAAGCTAGCAATGAAAACATGGGTTCGTGCCTCAAGAATTCAAACAAGGGTTGTTCGAAAGTGACACTCCAACTTAGGATGAGCAGCTTAATTGTGAATCATATCCCTGGCTACGTACCCAAAGCCAAGGAGCACATAACTCATTTTTTTTCCAAAATGGAGGATGAGAACCCTCGACCTCTTCACCGAATAGATGTATACGGCCTACATCCTGAAAGCATGGAAACCCGGTCAACTAGGAACTAGGGACATAACATACCTTGGACACCCTCTACGCGAAAGTACGAGCCCTCATACGGTCACTCTTAGCGAGCACCTAATACATACACTACAGAAGCCGTCACCATCGTCAGACCACTGAGCCAACTTCAGGGAAAATATCCGTAGCCCTCGCCAGGCAATGCCAACGACGCTGCCACATTGCTAGACATCGCCTCCACCCTACCTGAGTCCATCGTGTCACATCGAACACCGAGACGCGCCTACGCCATGCTACAAAGACTCCCTGTCATCGACGAGGTAAATGTAAACCGCTCTACCTCTTGCCTCCTCCAGTAACTGCTCCAAAAACGATGTATCCATGAGGGAGAGCGACGCATAAATATCTACCATCGTCCGATCCGGATACCCGGGTTTGGATTTCCCTCGGAATAGCACAAAAAAAGTAGACCGTAGTTGTAGCGGCGATGTCTTCAATAAGATACGGACACGAAGACACCGCCATCGCCCACTGTGTCCGGGGTCAGAGCACGGTTTTCACCGGCAGACGCGTCTCCCCACTCACCGCCTGGACTAGATATAGGATCA
Source organism: Avena insularis (assembly GCA_023614405.1). Lineage (NCBI taxonomy): Eukaryota > Viridiplantae > Streptophyta > Magnoliopsida > Poales > Poaceae > Avena > Avena insularis. The sequence continues at coordinate 914,788 of JAJUPC010000015.1, read as the reverse complement.
AGGAATCCGCCACAACCAGCCGACAGACCACCTCCAGCCAAGGAGAAGGCCACCGCCACCACCAGCAGGAATTGAACCCGCAAATTTATCAATTATGAGTTTAGCGCTTTAACCATTCAGCCATGGATGCTTAACAGGGATCATCGTACATCGTAAATAACCAATTTTCATATAGAAAGACACACAACGGTTTTCTAGTAAGATTTTAGTATATAAGAAGAAAGTTGCACCTAATTTGGAGAGTGACATGTGCCCAGTTGTAGCAAAAAGAACGAAAGTAATGATTAAAACAGGCATGTCGCAAGAATTCAAAGAAGAATTGTTCGAAAGTGACACTCCCACTTAACGAGCTATTATGAATGATAATATCCCTAGCTGGCTACCCAAAGCACCAAAGCCACCAATGTCCCGAGCAGAGGTCCTGACACTATAAAACTGCAGCGACGAGCACCCAAGTCTTCCCTCCTCTGCTCTCCTTCAGATTCACTCCCACTACACGCACCTCTCTCCCTGCTGCTGCCACGGTACTACTCCCATTTTGCCCCACCGATCAGAGGGAACGAAGGAGGAAATGCCGCGCCACCTGCTGCAGGAGTCCGTCGACCGCCTGAACGCGATGGCCGCGTCGCCGGCTTCCATGCCCGGCGGTGGTGTGGGCGTGCACACGGACACGCTGCTCATCCTGGCGGCGGTGCTCTGCTTCCTGCTCTGCGTGGTCGGGCTGGCCCTCGTCGCGCGGTGCTCCAGGCTCTGCAATCCCTCCGCCTTCTCCGTCGACGCCATGCCGCCGCCCAAGGCGTCGTGCAACGGGATGAAGAAGAAGACGCTGCGGTCGCTGCCGACCGTGTCGTGGGCGGCGCCGGAGCAGCGTGGAGACGGCGAGGCGCCGGAGTGCGCCATCTGCCTGGCGGAGTTCGCGTGTGGGGACGAGGTGCGCGTGCTCCCACAGTGCGGCCACGGCTTCCACGCCGCCTGCGTCGACGTCTGGCTCCTCTCCAGTTCCACCTGCCCCTCCTGCCGCCACGTCCTCGTCGTCGGTCCGCCACCCACCACCGAGCCTCCGATGACGACGACGACGACGTTCTGTGAGCGCCCCGCCGTCGCGCCGCAGGACTCATCCACGGGCGCCGGGGCAGGACGTTGCCGGTCGTCAGCACAGTAGGCGTTCGACCTACCGACCGGCCGGCGCGCGTGTACTTTCATGCGCGCGGAACCTTCGAACTTTCTTTGGTTTGTTTTGTTTTGTTCTCTCTTATCTGCGGAGCGGAGATGCATGCTGAGCAACAACATGCTTGCATGTGTACATACAAAGTAGTTAGAGTACATGCGTGCGTAGTTTAGTATTCTCTCAGCGTACATGCAACATACGCGTCATTTGATCTGTTTACATTTTCCACGTACGTACGTGTCCTAGTACGTACAAATGTACAGTGCAAAAAACCACTTAATCTGTTTCTGTAACATTTTCATCCATCCATCAATGTGAGAATACATGTAGAGGTAGATCATCTTAACTAATTCAATGTCACCAGCTTTCATATACTAGATGGACACGCGCGCTTCGTCGCGCCATCTGCATGGCGTTGTCACGTAGTGTGACTATTACGGTACACTAACCGACGTTTTATTTTGTGACACCGCCGTGTGCATGTGTTTCTAGTGTCATTGTCCATGAAACACTCAAGCCCTTCTTTAGCAGTCGGGCCTTCTCGATCTCTTCTTGCTTCTCACCGTAGACGGTCGGCTTCGAAGAATAACGTACGACTTATTTAACACCATTTTGTTATTTATTTATTGACGGATGTCAAACTATTTGAGTTCAGTACAACACACAAGACATGAGTTTTTTTGGGTACCGGCGGAAGCATATCATGTTGGCATTGAGGAGACATTCGATTTAACCGCACCCAGGTCTTCAAGACTTCAAGAACTACATGAGATTTAATAACCGTTTTAGATTTTGGCATGGTACCTAAATTTTTTCCAACTTGACCATGTGGTAGACCTTCTCTCCTACCTTCCGCGTGGTCGGGCGCCTGACGGTGTCTTCAATAGAGGTGACCGCGCGACACCTAGCAGGCCCTGCCGGAGGTTTGTCATGCGGACCCACGCCAATCTTTCCCTTCTTCTAGCCAGGCACCACCGTAGATGCCGGCCGCTTGGGCATGACATTCCTTGGCTTAAAGGCGGATGGTGGACGATGGCATGCGCATTCGTCGGTCGTGGAGGAGCAAACATCTATCCGCAGACGATGATGGCGTTAGGGTTGGGTGCATCAAGGGGGGTGGTCGTGTTGCGAGCGGCGGCAAAACTGCTCCATCGGCAGACGTGGGGGCGGAGGATAAGGTGGGTTGGGGGAGTAGCGGAATAGTTGTCCATGGGTGATTTTTCCCTGGCGGCCGTCGAGGCGGGATGCGGGAGGTCACGCACGGAAGTTTTAGTTTGGCGGTTGGACAACGCTAGCTGGCCCATCAAATTTGCAGCAGAGGATTAGGCTTTTTGTGTGCGTGCCCAAAATTATTTTGTGCATGACTTATTTTTCATGGAGCACAATTTTTGGCCTCACGCTAAATAATAGCGGTTGTTCATGCACAGATGAATTTTTGTGTGCGTATGCTGCTTTAACCACGTTCGTTAGGCCTTGGATAGTTCATTATTTTCTTTGAGCTAGCTCATATTTAATATTTTTTCTTCTTTGGTATACAGGTCATAGACATATTCCTTTAGGTCTACAAGCCATAGACACATACTCCCATACGGCTTCAAAATGCTTCCTTTCCGCCAAGCTTAAGTCTATAGTATATATCCGTCTCTCTCGACTAGCTAATCCGTGACTCCTTAACATAACTTAGCTAGGAGTAGATAAAGCACGCGTACGGTAGCGTACGCTTTAGGAAAAGAAACCACGCATGCATCATGACGGAGATGTGTGCATGCATGTGTCGTCGTCGTCGTGGTTGTCGATCGATCATCGGTCGCTTTAGAGTTTAGTGCGAGAGATGGAATCGAACGAGGTGTGTGTGTGTGTGGTCAGGTCAGGTGGCGCGGTCGATCATGGCGCGCGGCGGTCGTGCTCGCTCCCGTCGCGTCATGCACTCATGGCCGGCAACTGAGGTGCCGCCGGGGCCGGGGCCGGGGCAGTGCGCGCACGCGGGGATATTTTCCCTCTAGTAGATAGTTTTAAGCCGTGATGTGATGGGTACGCCTGCACGGACGGACGCGTATGCGTATGTAGGGACAATCTCTGGTCTCTGGAGCAAATGTGGCTAATAACGTTTGCGCATTGCGGTAGCTGCTAGCAGTAGATAAATTTCGGCAAGAGTGATCCTGAAACGAAAAGAGCCTACACTTCGGGGCCAAAGGTAAAGGGATCGAAAGAAACATGCATGATCCGGTCGAAAAAAATTGGGAGTGTCACAGAGTTGCGCAGAGCGGGCGGGCCGCCGTCCAAACTCGAGCTGACGGGGATCATCGGTCCCAAGCTGCTGTATGTCCGGCGAGCAAGCAGGAAAGGTTGTATCTGCGTCTCGACTCGACTAGAAGTGTGTGATATGTTTTTCACAGAGTGACTACAAGTGGCAGGGACTAGTCCAGATCGGTCGCACCTAATTTGGAGAGTGGCATGCGCCAAGTTGGGAAGAAAAATGAGCGAAGGTAGCAACGAAAACATGCATGTCAGCATGTGCCACAGAGGCGGATCTAGGGAGGGCGAGGGGTGGCCAGGCCCCTCCTATTGAGATGATAATTACCTATTAAAGCATTCAGCAAGAGCAAAGATCGATCAACTGATTCATGAGACGCATCTAAGTTTATGCTCTACCCGGTTTTCCTCGACGATCTAGTCGGTTTATTTTTGGTCAGGGTGTCGTTAGTTGAGCGCCGTCACTAGAATCGAGATTTTGTATTCAACGTCGTCATGTTCGTGATTACCAATTAGAGAAGGCACAAAGCACAACTCTCATACGTCCGTGAACTATCAAATACAACATATGCCGCCGCCACACGTCATGGCCAATTGGTGAATTGATCTCCCTAAGGAATGATCCCAAATATATTGCACATTGGCTACTAGAATTGCTAGTTTATTTGCCCCATCTTATAAAAATTATTTTGTCACATCAATTGTGGATTATATACACCAGCATTTTTTATGAATTATTTAGTGATTAACAAATTATTGAGTTATTTGATCTATTTGATAGGTCTGGACATAGACCTACACTCAAACTAGTAGAATGTAGCTTGCTTTTTATCACAAAACATATAATGTTACAGTTTTATATCAATATTTTCCACTAGAAGACTTGATATATTTTCATGTTTATCACTTTTATGGTGAATTTCTTCTTTGCCCCACATGCTCATATACTAGACCTGCCCCTTGATTTATTTAGTATTCTTATACGACCTTATGCAGTATTCGTATTTATAAAGCAAATTTCTATAAGTTTTACTGTTCATGAGATCATAAACCTGTTTGATGGATTTATAGTCGTAAACCAAAAAAATAAAGCTTTTAGTTACAGAACATGTGTTCGGATAACAAAACTATATATATATATATATATTTAAGAATTGATTTAGTTTTGTTGTATACATATTTTATCGTCGCTGTCCCCCTCCCACCCCCCCCCCCCCCCCCCCACACCCCCCGCGCCCGGTCAAATCCTGGATCCGCCCCTGATGTGCCATGAGAATTCGAAGAAGAATTATCCAAAAGTGACACTCCCACTAAGCACAGCATCAGAGAGCTATATTATGAATCATATGCCTATAGCTCTCTCTTCAGTTAATCACCACTCTCTCTACTTCTTTTTCTCTGATCGAAATCCGACGGAGTATTTTGGCTTCATGCATGGTCCAAGAGAGGAAACGAATGAATATGCAGGCTGTGTGAACTTGTTTCCATCGGACGATACCGTACATACTGCGCTTTAGTGAAAGGTCGAGCACCATCGATCATCGTCAAGAAGACGATGTGCACGCGTCGACCGGATCGATCTCTTCAGGGGAAGATGGGGCCGAACGAGGTACGTACGTGTGTGGTCAAGTGGCGCGGCTGGCCGGTCGAAGATCATGGCGGCGGCGCACCGATCGTGCTCGCTCCCGTCGTCGCGTCGCGTCGTGGCCAGCAACTCAGGTGCCGCTGGTGCTGGGCGCGCACGCCGGATATTTTTGCCCGGGGGATGTGATCTGATGGGTACCACCTGCACGTACGGACCCGGGACGCGTGTGTACGGACAGATCGGACATATATATATACCTACTTCCTCCAGATGTTTTTAATTTGTGAAAAAAATATTTCTAGACTAGTTTTAGTGTGTAGATTTACTCAAAACATAAGTGAACCTATATACTAAAAGTAGTCTAGATACATTCTTTTTATAAAACTAGAACATCTTATATTTTGAAGCAGGGGAGTATATATTAAGGTTGGCAGGGTCAGCGGCCTCTCCTTACTCCAGGAACAGTAATTCGGAGATGAACAGTATCATTGCTACAGTGCCGCTGCTAAGGTTCGTGGGCACAATCGTCCACGATTTCTCCACACTGTTGAGTGCTACGGTGCTGTTGCTGCTACGGTTCATCCGCTCCCGTGCCAACTCTTTCTCAGTTTTTTACCATCTTTTTTTTCTTTTTTAAACTCTTCTACTCTGATTTTTAGCGCGACTTTTTAGCTAAAATTATCGACCCTATTTATTTTCTAGACGGTATTTCTTAACATTTGTCGACAATAGATTTTCTAGACGCTACTCCCTCCGTTAGGAATTATAAGGCCTAAGAGCTTTTTTAAAATGTTAGGAATTATAAGTTCTTTCTCATTTATTACCATCTCTCATCCAATGCATGGTCTTCTTTTTCTTTCTCTTCTCTCATGCATGTATAACTATTGGTGCATGTACTCCCTCCGTTTCAAAAGAAAATGTATCTAAACTTGTTTTAGTATATAGATTCATTCAACTTTAGAGTGAATCTACATACTAAAAGAAGTCTAGATTCATTTTATTCACAAACCTAAAACATCTTATATTTTGAAACGGAGGAAGTAATAATCAAGAGGGTGAGTTATTGCTTTTCTTAATCCTATCAAAATGGTTCATAGGCCTTATAATCCCTAACAGAGGGAGTATCTCTTAATGTTTGTCATCTTTTTAGACTTTTCAACGATAATTATTGTTGTGTGACTCTTAGAAGCTAAAATTTCCGGTTCTCAACTATTCCTACCTTCCAAACAAAAGATTTTGGACCGTACTTTTAATGTTTGTCGACAATGTTTTTAAAAGATTGGTTCCTCTTTTTAGACTCCTCCACAACAATTTTGGGCCCACTTTGGTCATGATAGAGGTAAATTTACCATTGCTTATTAACGGTAGTTTTTTAAGGTTTGTCAATAATGTGTCAAAAAAAATATTTTTTCTCCACTCATCCGGTCCATGCTACACAGGTGTTTCATCCCTTTTTTTGGTTCATCCTTTTTTGGCTCTTCAACTGCAATTTCCGGTGGCTAACTGCGCCTACCTGTCAATCAGGAGGTTACCTAAACGGTATTTGTTTAGGTCCTTTCCTCCTAGCTACTCGACGATATTTTTTGACACGCATTTTCGACCATAATAGATACTATCTTTTAAGACATGTTAGATTTACGCTCCCCTTAACGTTCCACGTATGTTCGATCGATTGTATTGTAGGTTCTCGGTTTTGTCCAATGGAAGCGTAAAGTAAAATGCAATAAACAGTAAAAAAACGAACAATATTGTTTTCCTCTTTTCTTCCTTCTCATAAGATGTTATTTTTTACCAGCCATATTTTGTTCCGCTTTTCTTCCATGCCCCTTCGACCAAAATATTTTACTAATAATTTTTCCAACTCAACTTTCATAACAATATACGCAAAATAAGTTGACCACACCGCGACGTGCCATCGCACCTACTTCCCTAGTCGCTATTAATGCGTGAATGGTCCAAGGCAAGTGCGATTACGAGCAGCAGTAGATATATTTCGGCCAAACAAGGTTTCGGAAGAAAAGCCGGATGTAGTTGTCGCAAACAAAACAATTTGGACGTTGCTAGGGTATTTCACTTTCCCTCCATTTTCCATTCTCTTTGCCGTGGGTCTAGTCGAAATCAAACTTTATAACAATTGACTAAATATATCAAAATCAATATTTAGAATCAATATTATTAGAAGGATCGATACATATATATTTATATTATATGCATATGGTGTCATGTATTAAACTTTTATATATACATGGTCAACCTTTAAAAGGTTTGGCTCTGGCTAAACCTAAATCCGGGATAATTTAAAATTAACTGAGGCCTGGTATCAATGATATGCCCGACAAATTAACAATCTTGACTAACGTAACGTTATTGCGTAAATTTCTTACAGGAGGATGACTAGCGGACCCAAAACATCCGAGACTAGTTGATACCGACGAGTGCAAGAGCGAACACAAAAAAGAGTAAAACAATGAGCTACTTGCTAGAATTTTCTACTGTCTTTAGCTCATCATCATATACTCGAAACGATCCACGATATTAATTAGACCGTATCCTTCAGTCATAGCTACCATTATATTTAAGGATAAGCAAATATATGCAAACTACAATAGCAATATATGTTTATTTCTGAAGATTTCTCAAAAAATGGAGTTACTTTATCACTCTGTATATGTAGAATTTTTTATTCTCAATTTCTAGCAAGGCAACAATCACATAACATAATTATTGACTAATAACCGTACCCGCAAAACCTAATATTTATATAAGAGTAAGTACAATAAGTCCTATTCAGCTGGCTATAAGTTATTTCACATCAGCAAAGTCTAGATAAAGGGAAAAATTAAGAAAAGAGAAGGAAGCAACCTCTTCATCTACAGCCGGTTGTAGAAAAAAAACAGGAAGCTACAACCCGCATGTAGTTTGCAGCGAGTGCTAGAGGTGGGTTGTTGGAATAAAGTGAGTCTTGCATGTCATGCAAAAATAAAATGCTTAACTCTTGTATATAGCCTATACAATATCCGACTTATTGTATTAATACATATTTATGATGCCTATAGGTGACATGGCACAAGTATATAGCCAGCTGCTGACTACATTATTGTTCTTGCTCTAAGATCTTATTTGCCAAGAAGAATGTAATAAGCAACAAATGGTTTACATGTATATACAAGTAAATGTAACAAAATAAATTCGTTCAAACATACTATTAAAGAGAGTGATGAATGAAATAATAATTTATGTTTTGGATGCACACTGATATATATCCAAATAGTACAGTGTTTCTTATACTCATATCCTTTATCGACGCGGATTTGCTACTCACGGGCGTAGCTGCGCATAGGCAGAGCACCGTTGGATTTAGGGATCAAATGCATGCAACCTCTAGATGGAAGTGGGGTGGAACATGGATGATCTAACGGTGTTAGTTTTGTGCATGCATGCAAGAATCTAGGGTTTGGCATGGGTTCCAATTTAGCACACTGTTTTGGCTACAAAAGTTTTAGCATCTAAAATGAGAAGTGATTAAGAACAAGGATTAAAACAGGTTTTGCATGCAGAAGCTTTAGACTATGTGCCATGCAAAAGAGTACCCTAACAAAGATTGTTTTGGTATGTGTTTGGTGGCCGCATGCATCCATGAGAATGTGAAGAAAACCAAACAAAGGTTATTTTGTTGATTGCGGCGGCCCTAGCTATGGAAGCAAAACAACGCTTCTTTTGATTAGGGTGGCTTCTTTCTGCAGCTAGGACTTCATACTATGCAAACCCTAGTGAAATTTTATGGTACTATGCAAACCCTAAAAATTCATCTAAGTGGTTTAGTGTCTTATTTACCGCATGTTGTTCGTTAGGGTTTGCCTCATGCAAACGAAATTAGATAAGCTTTGTTTTGCTAGGGCTTTATGCATGTAGTATATTAGGGTTTACCGTGTACTATATTAGGGTTAGGGTTTACCTCATGTTGTATATTAGGGTTGCCTAACCTAAATGAAATTTGATAAGCTTTGTTTTGCTAGGGCTTCATGCATGTAGTATATTAGGGTTTACCGTGTAGTATATTAGGGTTAGGGTTTACCGCATGTTGTTCGTTAGGGTTTGCCTCACCTAAACGAAATTAGATAAGCTTTGTTTTGCTAGGGCTTCATGCATGTAGTATATTAGGGTTTACCGTGTAGTATATTAGGGTTAGGGTTTACCGCATGTTGTTCGTTAGGGTTTGCCTCACCTAAACGAAATTAGATAAGCTTTGTTTTGCTAAGGCTTCATGAATGCATGCAAAGGAACACTAATGGCGTTACTACTGAGACAAATCCTGGGTCTGGATACATGTGCTCCCTATATCAAAAGGGGAGAGAATCAACGGTGGATAGGCCATGCGCAGCTATGCCTGTGTTTAGCAGGCTATTTCCCTATCCTATATTTAAATTAGAATGAGTATAATTAACATGCCACTAAAATCATGTTGCTCAACTATTGTATATTAGGTGAACTAAATAAATCAGGGAATCTAATATGTTATATATGATAATCATAGTTTAAAAAGATGTATTGTTACAATTAATTTGGTTTGTGCATCAAACTAGATCCACTTAATGGAAACAACCTAACAACAGGATTTCAAATAATCAAATTTTATATGCGCGGATGTTAGTAATTACTTCAAAATACCATATAAACGTGAATCGAACATTTTCCGAATAACAACAATCTTGATACAAGTTATAGAATTCTCACAACAGATAGATAGAAATTAAAATACACTTTAAATGTATGAAGTTTCATGAAAAAATGACATATTAATCGAAATGGACAAAGTTATTTAAACATATGTAATAGGTGATAGTGGAAAAATCAATTAACACAAACCCTTGACACAACAGGTTGCGAGAGTTTTTTTTTAAAGAATGTGATAGGGGAAGCGGGTTGTGAGGTTTTTTTAAGGAATGCGGTAGGGAAAGTAGGCTACGAGAGTTGGGGCTAAACCAAGACAAGAAACACAACAACCTAAACAGTAGTTTTCATGATCAAGATAGAATTATATAATAGAATGTCTCTTCTTGTGTTTAAAATCAGCATTAGTGATAAATTATTGAACTTTATGATGCAACTTAGACACGGGTGGCCAACACGTTGCATTTTGTAAGTGGACATGATTCACTAGCGGGCACATATCATAATGTAATGATCCAAGAGAGATACATCCTCTAAACTAACAACACGAATAAAAAGAGTCGAAATCATGAATAAAAATGCAACTTGAGGGTAGCAAGGGGCCCTCCAAACAATTCAATAGTAGATTTTACGAAAATGATAACAATCCCCCGGGGGATCCATCGCCCGGGTGCAGTCACGCCCGTTGGTACGCGTCATGTACGGGAGGGACCCACCACTGTCGTTGTTCGCTTCCCTTATCTCTTTCATTCCTCGTCTTCTTTCCCCAATCCCTTTTCTCTCCCGACGAACTCCATGAGCAAGCGCAAGCTGCTGTCCACCTCCATGCGCGACCGCATTCTCTCAACATTGCCTCCATCTCCACCCACACGAATGGTGCCTCCTCCACCTCCGCCAGCACCTGCTCCTCACGCCCTTCTCCCACTACCTCTCCAACATCTCACCACGGCCAGATCTCCCTCTCATGTGTGCTCTTCTTGGTACCACCATCGGTGTTGTAACTTGTAAGGAGGAGAGACACCATGAGCTAGCACAGTCACTGGGGAGCAGAAAACTTTATTATGCTGTGGGGGGATACTGTAATTTCCCTAATCTAACCCCTTGTTGAAAAAAATTCTTTAGCAAATGTCTAAAAGCTGGGGGAGGGGGCCAGTGGCCCCTGCTGACCTCAACGTAGCTCCGCCACTGGAGGAGAGGGAATCCTATGTTGCGGGGAGTCATCGCCTTATCCCTCTTCCCTTCAAGTTGACACCACCATCGCTGCATATTGCTCGTAACAGCGGGCATCTTTGCTCCCTACGACGGGCGGGCTTGCTCCCTGTGGTGAGTGTTGCTACTTGTCAGTGACAGATTTTTGCTACCGACGGTCGGTGTCGTTGCTACCTACGGCCAATGGATTTGCTACAGTAGTATAAATATTTTGCTACAATTGTTTTTCTTTTTCTGCTATGACATCCCCGATGAGGTCTTCGTCGGGGTGCCTAGAAAAGTCTCCGACGAAGTTAGTTTTTTGCTACATTTGAAGAAATTTGTTGCTACAACTGTCTTGTAGTTTGCTACAACAATATCAACTTTTTGCTACAAGATCTCCGGCGAGAGTCACCAGCGAGTTTTCCCAACGATTTATCGAGCGAAATCAGTTTTGCTATATTAGTATAATTTTTTTGCTGCATGGTCTCCGGCGAGACGTTCTATTTCTAAAACGAACCGTTTTTTTTGCTTCGAAAACAAAAACGGGGACATATGTAGAAAAAAAGGGACGGTTTGCATCAAAAGCGAGAATTGGGACGTTTTTAGTGGACACGTGGCGCGCATAGGAACAGGACGATGGGGTAGCACTTGCCTAGATTTTAGGGGTGTACAACAGAGTTGGAACGCTGGTACTCGAAGTCAAGATCTCATGGATAGGGCAGGTACCAAAACCTCCCAACCATTCGGGTTAAGACTCGGTTCACTAAAACCATGAATAAAAAGAAGTTTTTTTAGAACCATGAATAAAAAAGAAGTGGGGTACTAATATCCACACCTCACAGACATTTTTTTAAGCTGTTATTAAACGGACTGGCCCAAATGCGGCCCACTGAGGGGCCGTTGTGACTTCTCAGTCGTGTTCTCCTATCACTGTCCCTGACATTTTAGGCCATCCTGCTGGGTTTAAGGCCGTCGTCTTGCCAAGTCAGCCATTCGAACAGTCAGAGTGAGAGACGAAGAGACGGCCCGCGGCCTGGCCACGTGGCCCGCTCCCGGTCCAGTCTCCACGAACACCGGAACAAAAAGAAGAGAAGAATCCCCTCTTCCTCTTCCCCAGTGTTCCCCTCGCGCGCCCGATTCGTCTCGTACAGCGCCGCCCGGAATGGCCGCGCGCGGAGGGGAAGCGGCGGGCGTGACTGCGGCGAGGAGGACCGGGGTAGGCGCCGTAGGAGGGGGAGGAGGGATGCGGCTGTTCTCGCCGGAGTACTACGCGCTGTGCTTCGGCGGCGGGATGCTGGCGGCCGGCACCACCCACCTCGCCATCACCCCGCTCGACGTCCTCAAGGTCAACATGCAGGTATGCTCCGGTTCCTTCATCTCAGATTTCCGGGACGCTTGCGCGGAGGGGAATGCCGGTGGGGTTTGGGAATTAGGATTCTAGCCTGTGAGAGTGGGGAGGGAATAAAGCGTGCTCGCTCGAATCACATAGTGGTTGATGCTGTGCTTTGCCCGGGCAAGTGGGTGGAGGTCTCTTATTTCTGAAATGATCTCCTTTAAGCTCCGACCTTCAGTACCCAGAACTTGTTAACCGTAGAAGAAACAGAAACGAAAGGATCATTCTGGGATTAGACATGATTTTTTTTTATTTTAGGTGGAACTGAAGTTATGTGTATTATGTATACCTGTGATGGCGGTGTGTCCACTTTCATGCATAAATCAGTAGTACTCCATACCATATCACAACTAATTCAGTAATTATCATACATATGTCATCACTTCTACAATTGTGTTCCTTCATCTCTTTTGGTCAGGTGAATCCCATGAAGTACAACACGATATTTTCGGGACTGAGTGTTCTTGTGAAAGAAGAGGGTGCTTCGTCGCTCTGGAGAGGCTGGGGTGGGAAGCTCTTCGGCTACGGTGCCCAGGGGGGCTGCAAGTTCGGCCTCTACGAGTATTTCAAGAAGCAGTACTCCGATGTGCTAGTGGGCAGCAATAAGAGCACGGTTTACTTCCTTAGCAGCGCCTCTGCTCAGATCATAGCCGATGTTGCCCTCTGCCCCTTTGAATCGGTGAAAGTCCGCGTGCAGACACAGCCCATGTTTGCAAAAGGTTTGGCCGATGGCTTCCCAAGGGTGTATGCCACTGAAGGCTTGTTTGGGTAAGCTTCGTTTTGTATCCTTAGGTTCATAAGATGCACTCATTGGTATGCTTCGACATATCATCCCTGGTCTTCCTGAGTTAGTTTGTTTCTTGTTTATTGCAGATTTTACAGGGGACTTTTACCGCTTTGGGGACGAAATCTTCCATGTAATGACTCTCTCCTGTCCCCTGTTTCATATATTATTTCACAAAATCGTACTGGGTCAATTACAGTAACTAGTGAGATAGTTATATGAGTGCATTACTTTTGTCCTTGTAAGATAAATCTGGTTAGATATATCGTATATGCATATTCATGTAAAAACGGTTTCAGATATGTACTAGTAAAAGAATGAGTTTAATCATGCTTGCTTTGCTGAATTTTTATCAGACTAGGTTAAAAGATACATGTTATTTGACCGAAGAAAAGTAGAGTCCAGGAATTATTATTTGAACAAAGAAAGTAGAGTCCAGGAACTATTACTTCAACAAAGAAAAGTAGAGTCCAAGAATTAAGTCTGAGAGGCAAGCAAGGCTGAATTTCTATATCAACCATGCACCTTTTTTTGTGTGGTGGGGAACACGCTTTCCCCTTGGTGAGCTAGGAACTTTTAAATTAGCACCCACAACACCACAAACAATCTTCAACTGACCACAAACAATCTTCAACTGAGATATGGAAAGTTATCTCTATGCTACATCTGAACCCTTTCCCAAGTCTCAGTCCATTAGTCCATCTTTTCTTCTGACTTGCCAACGTTTATCTTAAAACTCACTTTGTTTCCCTGCAGTTTCTATGCTAATGTTTTCGACATTTGAGCATACCGTGGGCTTCCTATACCAGAAAGTCATTCAAAAGAAAAAGGAGGATTGTTCAACAGCGCAGCAGCTTGGTGCTACATGTCTGGCTGGATATATTTCCGGGGCTGTTGGTACTGTTGTTTCAAACCCCGCAGATAACATCGTCTCGTCTCTGTATAACAAAAAGGCTAAAAGTGTTGTACATGTAAGGATATGACTACTTTTCCAGACTACAAACTAGTTAAATTTCAAGTCTTGGTATCCCGTTGCTCTAATGGTCACATTCTATCCATTTCAGGCTGTGAAAAGCATTGGGCTTCGAGGTTTGTTCACAAGAAGCCTACCGATTCGTATCACCCTTGTAGGGCCTGTCGTGACCATGCAGTGGTTCTTCTACGATAGTATTAAGATATTTACTGGACTGTAAGTATGCATTTCATCGCGCAAGAATTTCGTTATCTATCTATTCAGCTAGCATGGTTTACAACTGTTCCTGATAGCCCTTCCTCGTGATGACTGTCATTCTGTTCATTTCAGACCACCCAGTGGAGGGCTTCCTCGTGAACAGGAAGAAGTTAACACGTAAAATCACTGGCTCTACAAACAGTTTGTTGATGCAATTTTTGGTACCACTCTTCTGACTTGTTATGGAAAGAGTGACCTATTTTTCTGAGGAACAGCGATTAACTTAATCGTACAAGTCGCACAATATTCCTGTAGCTGCATACGAAGTATTTGTATGCTGTAGACACGTCTTGAACAACCATAAACTTTAGCACCCCTTTAGGTACATAGTATTTTGTAGCCTGGGCCTGGTGGTGTATTCAGCATTCAGGATGCTTTTTAGTGGCTCCGTTTTGAAGATTGTTGTGTGAGGAAGCATGTACTTCTATCATGTAACACACTGTTTCCAATGTAAATAATGCTGTGAGGGATGAGAACTGAAATCTAAAATTTCTGTGTGCTGTTAGTACTGTTCTTTGTTTTGTTTCTGTATCAGATGATTGAATCCTCTTATCAGTAGCAATCTCCTGCGTTTTCAGATTCTTGGACTCACTACGGCAACTCTGCAAACGGGTATAGGAAGCCCATTTCCTCCATCCAGTAAACTTACAATATTTCTGTTAAAAAATTACTACTTACAATATTCTCAACAGATAAAATGAAACGAAAATATAGAAGAAAACATGAATATGGTGTCTTGGGAGATTCATTTTTACTGCTACAAATTACAGTGCAGGCCTGAAGTAAACAGCTGGAGATGCGAAGAAAATGTTTCAGTTGCTCACCGGCGGCTACTTGGCTGCAACCTTCACGTCCGGGTTGCGCATCGGCTTGAGCCACATGTCGGCGACCACCCTCGACGACATGCTCCACAGCACGTCGTGCCCTGTCTTTGCCGCCGCCGCTTGGCGTCCCTTCTTGCCAGCCTTGCCCAGACCGTAGGCGACGAGCCAGTGCGACGCCGTGAGCCGCTGCCTCTCGCCGTCCCACACGTTGCGCCGGTCGGCTGACTTCAGCCGCAGGCCGCCGACGTGCATGTTAGCTACCTTGAACCTCGGCTCGTCGTCGGGGCCGCCACCAGCGCGTCCTGCCTGGATGACCACGATGGACGGCGCGCCGACCGCCTCGTACCTTCGCATAGGATCTCTCAGCTGCGCCACCACCAGCATGGTCACAGCGTCCGCACTAGCGCAGGCGATCGCCCACTCCTCCGGCGGTGCTACATTATCCAGCGGGTGCCCGCCGTCCTCGTCGACCGGGGATACGTCGAACGGTGCCTGCTCCTCGGCAATGCCGGCCTGCACCTTGAGCGCCTCGATGGCCATCGTCTCGATCTTCTGCAGCGAGAACGCCAGGATCTCCTCCACGGTCACCGGCCCCTCGCTGGCGTTCCAGATGCCGGTGGCGATCCTCTCCTTGCGCCCTTCGCTCATCGCGGCCGACATCGTCCGGAGCAATGACACGGACTCGGCGGCGCTCGAGCTGGCGCCCAGCTCCTTGCCCCTGGCGCTGATGATCGCGGACGCCATGCCCTCGAACGCGATCTGCTCCGCAGTCTTGCCAACCACCTCGTCGGTGGCGGTGAGCGCGCCAAGCTTCGCCGTCAGTGCCTCGCAGCCGCCGGCGCACAGCCGCTGGAACACTTCGGCGCCGCCGCCTGGTAGTTTCTGGCCACGGAGGATGAACGGCTTGGACAGCTGCATGGCGAGCTTGGGGAGCTCCTTCCTCGCCACCGGGATGTCGAACGGATTCGTTGCGGCCAGGTAACCGCCGTCCCGGGTCTGCACGATGGGGCCGAGCCCCTTGCCGAGGTCGGAGATGAAGCAAGACTCGTCGGCGCCGCCGGAGCCCGGCTTCGCGCCAGACTTGAGCGACGACACCTGAGGAGCTGCCGATGATTTAGCATTGTCGATGTCTCCTTGTTCCATCAGCATCAGGAACTCCCTGGTGACCTCCTCCTCGTCAGCGTCCAGCCCTGCCGCCTCGTCCTCCTGCGGCTCCGCCGGCTTGTCAGCCTCGTCTTCCGGCGTGTCGCCGAGCATCAGTGACTCAAGCGCTTTGATCTGGTTGGTGATCGCCTCGAGCTCGTTGAGGCGCCACATGCTCGCGCTGTCGTGCACCACCTCCTTGACCACCTCCTCGCCGGCCGTGGCAGCATCATCATTCTCGCCGCCACCTTCCTCCTTCTTGGCTTCTTTCTCGCCGTCAGCGTCGGCATCGGCTTTCGTTTCATCTTTCTCTTCTTGTTCCTCCACGCCTTTGTCGACGACGTCGAAATCGAAATCCGGGAACTCCGAGTCATCGGCTTGCTCATCCGGATCAGGTTCCGCCTTAGGCACCGGCTGCGGCTCTGTCTTCTGCTCTTGCTTGGGCTGCGGCGCCACTGGAGGACTGGGCTCGTCGAGCTTGAAGTCGTCGATGCCACTCAAGTCCGGCGACGGCACGCCCTTCGCCGGCGTCAATGACGGCTCCGATCGCGTCACCTTGGGGCTCGCGATACTGAACGAGCTCTTGCTCTGCTTCCGCGCGAACAATGACGAGGAGGAGGAGGCAGTCTTGGTGGAAGCTGGCTGGCTGTAGAGCCCGACGCCGCCGTCCTCCATGATCTGGAACGCGAGCTTGACGACGAGCTCGCCGCCCTTGGCCTTGCCTGCTAGCGGGAACGCCATGTCCCACTGCCTGACGCGCTCCCCCTGCTGGCTCTTCTCCGTGGACTCCTTCACCAGCGCGCTCAGGTCCACGGTGCTCTGGCCGAAGTCCAGCTCCGGCGCGTCCACGGCAACCACGGACAGGAGGAACGGGCGTGGCTCGAACCTCACCGGCGGCTTACCCGCGCTGCAGTAGACGTGGCACCGGAGGAAAAGCGTCTCCTCGAAGTCCGCCGCGCCCTGCTGCACGCGGGACGGCATGGTCTGCACGGCGCCGTCGCGCGTCTCCTTCTTGCGCACGGCCACGGCGAGGCGGAGCCCGTCCATGGACGACGGGAGGCCCTGCGCCGCCGCCACCTCGACGGAGAAGAGGCAGCCGAGGCGGGTCATGCCGATGTGCGACAGCGCGCGGATCGGCTTCCAGCCCCATATCCCCTTCTTCTTCTCGCCACCGCCCGTGGCGGCCAGAGCCACCGGGGCCGACGTCGCCGCGGCGAAGCTCTGGCTCTTGGACGGTGCCGCTCCCACGTCGTCTTCGTCCTCCTCCTCCAGGTCTTTCTTGCCGATCTTGCTCCTCGACCGGAAGGGCGACGTCATGGAGAGGCGGCGGGTCCGCGGGCGCGCCACCTCTGCCCGCACCGCGTCCGCCGCGCCGGCGTCGTCGCCACGCGGGAGGGCGAGCGACGCGTGGCGGCGGTTGCTGTGCGCCTGGTAGAGCGTGTGGCTGAGCGCGTCGAGCTCACGGAGGGTCTGGTCGCCGGACTTGCCATCGTCGGCCATGGGCGGCAGCTAGCGCTGGTCGTCGAGCTCGTTGTCACCTCGCTCGCTCACCGGCAGCCACCTAGCTAGCTACTAGCTCGTGAGCAGCCCGTGAAGAAGCCAAAAGAGCACGCGATGTAGCTGCAGAGAGTGGATAGATAAGACGTGATCGTGAAGTATGTGGCGTGGGACGGCGGCCATGGCTGTCTGGCCGGCGACAGCTTTGGAGGTATCCGGAGGGAGCGGGTGGCGGAGGAGAGCGGTCGTCCGGCCACCTTCGATTTGAGCTCGTGGTGTTCCCGCGGTCGTTGATTTGGCGCCAATGAGCTGGGAACCAGTTGATCTGAACTGCAGCCAACGGATAACATGATGGATAGCACAGATTTTAAAGGATAATCCTGTAGAGCTTATACTCCTAAAAAAAATTATGAGCGTTGGGGCTGAGTAGAATTCGAAGATGGGCCTGAATCGCTTCAAAATTTTAACTAAATTCAGTTATCAATCTAAATCTTTATCCGCGCCGCAGAAAATGGATGATACTCCTGTTCAGAAATGATGTGTGGTAACCACTGTTCTGAAGCACAATTCTTTTAGCGAATATATATGGTTCTAATTACTCTCCCCATTCCATAATATAAAAGGTTCTGACAACTAATATTTTGAGTTAACAGGTTATAATAACGTTTTGTTTTACAGGACAGATGGACAGAAGAACTTGGGTAAATATGAATATGAGGTGTGGCCAATCAGCATTATACAAAGGCCATGCCGCAACCACGGTGCATTTCCAGAACAAACTGTAGTGCAAGCGCAGCTTTAAAACTGGAGGGATAAAAGGAAGCAGAAGCCAAACAAGGACCCACAGATTTTATTACGATCAAAGATCTCGCAAATTAACGTGCTCCAGGATACATGAACAGCATGTCTGTTTATTCCCAGTTTCGCACAAAAAAAGAATGCTGTATAGTACATAGCTGTGATGGTGATATACTCATGCAAGGGTCATGTAACAGAATGCAGACACAAAATGCAGTAATGCAGTTTCAGTCCAAGCTATTTACTTCGATTTCCCCTGCTCTTCCTGGTCGCCGCTTGTCCCCGCAAACCCTCGCCTCTCATCGGCGGATGCGGTGATGACGGGCATCCAGATATCGGAAGTGCTGCTCAGGAGCGATTTCATCTCTGGATCAGAGGCCATGGCAGAGGATATCATCTTGTCAACGTTCTCGATCCTTGCCGACAGTCTGTCCAGCTCTGCGGCTATCTCTAACTAAAGAGAGAGTTGGACAAAAAGCTAATGAGACGACAACGCATAGATTCATGGAAACGGGAACAACTAAAAGCTATTGTAGTTACTTCATCAAGTTGCTTAGGTGTCGGCTCTGGAACCTTTGTCACTTCTAGGCCAAGCGCTTCGATCTTTGCTCTCAGTTCTACCTCTTCCTGATTGCTCATTGACTCCACCTACATTTTATTTTTAAAAGAACCGAAGACAAGTTAGTTTATCACAATTCCACCACTGGAAGACAAATGTTGTATTCAGTATACTATAACATAAAGATATGAGGGTGAACTGTCAGAAGCAAGAAATAGTCTCACGAAACGGACGGATAAGAGTAAACTAACAGTACAAGCATAATGAACTCCAAACTGACAGAGGTAATATCGATGAACTGATATACTGATTATGGCACAGCAAACTGGGAATGTTAACAAAAGCATTATACTTCTTGTCAATATGTAGATACAGCTGCAGATAGTGCCGGTAGATGATCGGAAGTACCAAGGTAAATCAGACCCGCTCCCGATAGTCATTTACAGAAACATAATATTTTCGATGTTCTAATGTTGTCTTGATGAAACCAAGAAAAACACCTAGTAACAAAGATCCTCATTAACTCTATATTATGTCTTGGCAATTTCTACACGACTGAAACAAACTGTGCTTATGTGAGTAGAAAATGTGCCACCCCCACTGGACTGGGATGACCGTGGCTGATTCAGGAACAAGACCTGCTCAATTTTCCAGGCCCTTGCCGAAACCTATATAAACGGCGTGAGACTGAGACCGACGCTGTGACATGGCGTCAGTCAGATGGAAGCTCGTCAAGCCCTGTTTCAAACTTTGTGAGGTACTAGAAATTCGCAGGGCGACCAAGCAACCGGTCGAAGCAGGACCAGGTAGTTTGGCATTTTCAGCGAGCAGCATTGTCATTGCCACGTTTACTAACATCATCAACATGCCAATCTGCTAAAAGCTTGCTCGTCCAGCGGTATCCACTAATTGGGTTTCGCCGAGGTCGTCAGATACAGCAAGTACCCATCTGTCTGTTTTATTATACACAACACATAGCCTAACGGGATCAGCAACGGCCGATACGCTCATCTAATCGAGATCCGGGGAACGAGAAACCTCCGAGCGCGCAGGCGCTCCAGATGAGGTCGACCACAGGGGCCACGGGAGCCAGCCGTAGTCGGCGGCCGGCGATCGAGGAGCCGAGGGATCGGATCGAGACGGCGGAAGGAGGCGTGGACGACGTGCATACGTACCTGCTGGAGAAGGTCGGAGAGGAGCTGGAAGAGCTGCGCGTCCGGCCTCGCCTCCCCCGCCATCGAATCCAAACCACGTTCGCTCGCTCGCTCGCTCAGAAGCTTTCGGTTGATTTCTCGACGGGAATTTCTTCCTCCGTGCCCCTGCGCCACGCCGTCGTCGAGCTGCTCTTGCGTGAGCCGGTTGGCTTGGAGGGTTCGAGCCTGATTAGAGCTCTGGACCGGGTCTTGTTGGGCTTCGTAGGTCAGAGCTGCCACCTGATAGAGGCCTAGAGCCCAGTAACGAATACCCATCTTGTTCCATATTTTAGATAAAGAGGAATATAAGCCTAAAAAAAGATAAAGAAGAACTTGTTTTTTCTTTAGAAATTTCCAACGTCTTTCTTCTAAAAAAATTATAAGGTTACATCATATAACTTGTTTCATTATTTCAAAACAAAACATGTTTCTTTTTTTAGAACGCGGTCCACTTTTCGATTGTGTACTTTGACTCAATTGAGTTTTAATGTATGAGGTTTACGGTGCGTCCAAAAGAGGAAGCCTGGAATTCGACATCATAGATGTAGCGTCGAGGTGACCAAGCTTTTTTCAAGTAAAGGGACTCACCCCTAGATTTCAATAAAGAAAGCCGCATAGCAGAACACAAATTAAGTTTATTTGTTAAAGACAAATATGTGCGCAAAACATTCCTCGCGTATTGAAAAGTACAGGTACAAAGTAAAGTTCAAACACCAGATCACCTCATAGGAACAACAACTAAAGAAACATCTACTAGTAGACTCTAGTTCTCAGCCTTCAACACGTTTCACACCTAGCATCCATACCTTTCTTCGGTGAAAAACTCATTTGACACTTTTAACATCTTTTTAGCCCCTTCTTGCTTCTCACTTTGAAGATATATCCTCAACAAATGTGCACAAGCCTAAATCACATGTGACATGGGATAAATAACACTAACTAATTCTACATGTACCACATTCTTAAAGCATGCTACATTTCTAACTTTCCATAAGATCCAAAAACTCCACCCCCCAGGAGCTACAAAAGATTGAGAACTTTTCTTTTTTTAAGGCAAGGACCTAGATACAAATATCATCTATCCTAGAAAGTAAATTTTGCAAGACAAAACTACATGCTACCACATCCCAAACATATAGAGCTAGTACAAACTTAAAAATGATCTATTGTTTCTTCAGAGTGGCAAAATCTACAGGTTTCATTTCCTAACCAGCCACCTTTAACCAAATTTTCCTTAGTAAGAATAATTTTCCTAAAACAAAGGCATATAAAAACCTTCTTCCTAGCAGGGATCTAAGCAAACCAGAACTTTCTATAAGGAACATTTACTTAATGAGTTTTCAAAGATAAATACATGGATTTAATAGAGAATAGCCATTCTTCTCTAACATCCATATATATCTATCATGTTCTCATTAAGTAAGACAGAAATGCACATCTTTTCAAGTTATTCTGCATGATTCTTGATTCCTACGAAAACGAATGCAACCCCAACCTTGTGATAATACTCTAGCTACAGTAAAAATTAACACTAAAAGTAAGCAAATAAAGTCTAAGAAAGCATTAACGAAAGGTTTATCTACTAACAAAAATCCTCCCAAAACAAGGTATGTTCTCCATTTCCCGCTATATTTTTATATAAACGAAAGAAAAGGCTAAAGCATTCATAATCCTCTGAAAAAAATGAGACTAATTATTGTTTC
Organism: Avena insularis; assembly: GCA_023614405.1. NCBI lineage: Eukaryota > Viridiplantae > Streptophyta > Magnoliopsida > Poales > Poaceae > Avena > Avena insularis. Next base: position 892,795 of record JAJUPC010000015.1, on the reverse strand, counting down.
GAGCACAATAAGATAAAGAGAAGTTTTTTAGATACTTATCCCTAACAAGAACTTCCCTAACAAGATACTGAGAAAACATTGATTCATGACACCCACGTCTACCACCCCATAGCTCCCATACTTTGAGGCTGGCAAACCACCTCTCACTTAACTAGATGGTATTATTTGACCCCATCGTTTTCCTCTAGAACAGTCTTTTCATAAAGAAATACATTATGTTTCTTCGACTCTTTTAGGGTCTCGTAGAAGGATATCATATATAAAGGAACATTACTCAAACATCCTATTAAAAGAGTTAAATGAGCACCATAAGAAAGAAAGTTTCCTTGCCAGGTATGAAGTTTATTTTCCATTTTATCCTCATACGGTTTCTAGTCACTGTTCATCAATCTCTTATTATGTAATGGGACCCCTAGATATTTGATAAGGCAGGTTCCTGATCCCGTCTATGCAAGTAAAAAAATAGTAGTATAATCTTCTACCCTATCTATAACAACTAGGAAAATTATCTCTCTCTAATGAAAATGAACTTTCAAACCTGACAAATACTCAAATAAATAGAGAATAAGCTTCAAATTTCTAGCACTCAATAAATAGTCCTAAAACAAAGAAATGGTATCATCTGGATATTGTAACATGGAAACCGCATCTAATACTAAATGACTAATTACTCCTTTAATCAAATCCTCTTCCTCGTATCTATGTACTAAAATAGTCACAACATCTACAACAATAATTAAAAAATTGGTGAAAGAACATGTTGGGCCCCCATGTGTGGTTTTGGTAATTAATGATAATCTTTATGGACTAATGTGTGTATTAAGTTATACTTGTAGGATTTGTCCATTGGCATCGCTTGGAGCATGTGTTGTCTTCAAGGTCGATGAAATGTAAAGAAGATATGTTGTGCAAGCTCAATATGCGAGGTCGATGATGAGGAATTAAGAAAGGCGTTACATCTTGAGAAGGTCAAGACCGTCTACATCGAGCTCAAGTGGAATGCTCAAGGCAAAGGTATAATCTTGATAGGTTTTCCTTTTTGCCGGTCTCACGTTATGTGTATGAGATCGGGTTTAGGATAGATAACCGTACTATCAAGAGGGGCTCTCGTATGAGTAATTCGGTCACATTGTTCGGAGAGAGCTCAAACCTTTGCATACTTGCATCATCATATTTGGTTGCTATTTGGTCTTATCCATATGGGGATATAGAGCTTGTGGTAATCTCCATAACAAGCTCTTGTTCATCAAAATCGGATCTTCCGTTTGTATCTTATTGCGATTTTGATCTTGGCGGTTTTTCGGTTTCTCACCAAGTGAGGTATCCCACATTATTCTACTTGATACTTTCTCACTTGTCGTCCTGTATCCAACGCAATTGGAATCGGGTCAATCGGAGCTACCGTTTAAAAGTTATGACCGTTTGAATATTTGTCGTTTTAATTCTAAAAAGAAAAACAAGAGTTTCGGGTCGTCCAAGATTATCGGCCCAAAGACCAGTCGATGCTGCCCAGCTCTCGAGCAGCCTCGTGAGCCTGCGTTTTCCGGCCTGGCCCGGTAGTACCGCCCGAGTGGGTCGGTACTACCGGCCGGCCCAGTTTATCATTTCAGATCCAGATCCACCGTCTCATCCGGCCTGCCCCTGCTCCCTGGACTGGCCCAGCGTCCCGCTCCAGCTCGCGTTGACTCTCGTCATCGCTGGCTTGATTCCCGCGCGTTGGCGCTGCTTGTCCCTCGCTGCCAAGGCTGCATTGCTGGCCGCCATTCTTTGCCGGCCGTCAGGCCCACCAATGCTCGCTTGCTCGCCCTCGCGGCTATGCCAGCTCGCTTCGCTCTGGCGGCGCCATTGCCAGATGCTGCCAGACGCGCTTTCACCTTGGTCATTGGGGCCTTCATTGCTTGCTCTCGCCTGCAGCCGCGTCTGCGCCGCTGTTGTAATCGCTGGCCCCTATGTTGGCCCCACCCTGCCATGTGCCTATTTGCTGCACTGCTGCGTTGACCTGGTACCGGGCGGTAGACCGGTACTATCGGACCGTTCCGAAAAACTGCCCAAATGGCTAGATTTTCTCGGCCTTCTTTATAAGCCTTTGCCCGTTTTCAGTTCCGGTTGCTCCTCTCTTATCTATTAGGCTAAATTTGGTCCACACTGCTCTAGATCTTGAAGCTTGTCTAATCTTTTCCCTCCGATGATTCTTGCCCATATTTGAGTGGAAGAGAGAGGAGATCTAGCCCCACGTTTTGACCTAACCGATTTATCTCTTTGTGAGTGCATCTTTGGGGATCTAGATTTTGGGGGATTTTGTGTCTCTCTTTGATTCCTCCTCTCTTGTTCCCCCAATAGATTTGGTAGCTTTGTTGGAACTTGAGAGTGAGGGATTTGAGCATCTTTGTGGTGTTCTTGCCATTTGCATTTGGTGCATCGGTTTGTGTTCTCTTCGGAGGATTTGGTTTGATTTACTCATTGGAGCTTGTCCCTCTTGGGTTCTTGGAATCCTAGACGGTTTGTGGCCTTGGTGGCATTGTGGCCTTTTGTGGCATTTGTTGGGAGCCTCCAATTAAGTTGTGAAGAAGTGCCCCAACCTTGTGAGAGGTTCCGGTTGCCACCGACAAGTGCACCGATAGTGGAAGCGTGGATCGATCCCATTGGGGTGAGATTCACCGGAGAATAAGGGAGGCCTTTTGTGGCGTTAGTGGTTTGATACCACCCCTTCTCCAAACGAGACGTACTCCATGTTGGGAGGAACTCGGTAACATATCGGTGTCCCCGCGTGCCTCGGTTATCTCTATACCCGAGCTTTTTACTTATGCACTTTACATTGTGATAGCCTTCTGGTTGAAGTAATATATATCTTGCTATCACTTTGTTGCTTGTATTGCTTAGCATAAGTTGTTGGTGCACATAGGTGAACCTTAGTTGTTCTAGGTTGTGCTTAACAAAGTAAACACTAGTTTTATTCCGCCTTTGTTGAGCCACTCTAGGAAAAGTTTTAATCGCCTATTCACCCCCCCTCTAGACGACATCCGTATCCTTTCAATTGGGATATTGGATCCCCTTGCCTCAAACCTCTCTTTGTCTTAAAGTAAAGCCCTATCTAATCATTGACCATCACAACCACCTTACCATCATTAAAAGTAGCCATGAACTAACTAATGAAAAGAGGAGGAAACCTCTCATAGTAAGAACTTGTTCTAAAAAGGTTTTTTTCTATCTTATCATAAGCTTATTCAAAATCTACTTGAAAAACTACTACTATAGTTTTCCTTATTTTAATTCATGTGAAGTTTCATGTAAAAGGACCAAAACAACAACCAGTTTGAATTGGAGGAATAACTTGATATTCTATTAGATTAGTTCTATTATTAGTTACCTTGGTAAAGATTTAAAAGATCACATTCAACAAACAGATTGGTCTATAAGCTTGAAGCTTATCATCCCCTTAACATATTGGATTTAAAGTTAGCACCCCCACCCCCAATTGAATCTAGCTATGTCTAGATTACCATTATAGAAATCATTAAACAACATAACCAAATCTGGCCAACAAAGTTTCAAAACCTCTGTAGAATTTAGCAGGAAATCCATCAGGGCCAAGACTTTTTTATTAGGTTTCATTTGGAAGACATCACTATTAAATTCCTTTAAAGTAAAAGGTACAAAAAGCAGAAGTTGTTCAACAATACTTAACAAACAAGGAATAGGAAGATCTAAACCTATAGAATGAATTATATCACTAACTCCAAACAAACTCTAATAAAAGGAAGTAGGTAGAAAAAAGAAGTAACCCTTGATCACCCCGAATCAACCTCTACTCCTATCTAAGTGAAATAATTGTATTCCTTCTTTTTCTACCACTAGCTGCTATAAAATAAGTAGTTAAAGCATCTACTTCTAACAAAATCGTTTTCCTTCTAATATAATAAATGAGGTGACCAAGCTTGTTTTACCGATGTGATCACCAAAGGGTAATAACAAGTTAACAACAATAGTCGGATGCAAGATAATGGTAATGGCAGAGTAAAAGAAATACATGGACAAAACAAGATATCTAGATACACCCTCCGTTATGAATTATTAAAAAGTTATGATATTTTTTTTTGAAATGCACGTATATATGCATTGTAACGTGTATGTTTGACGTTCGCTTATTATATCCGTACATAGTCTATATTGAAATATCCAAAATAAAAAAGTGATTCAGAACTGATGGTGTTGTTGACTGAAAATAACTTTTTATTGAATTAAAAACATTTGGCTGAACTGGGATGTTGCGGTTGCTTATAAATTCCGCTTCTTCTTCCTTGGTTGTGAGTTCGTGCAGGGTGTGAGTTCGTCTGTCTGTAAAACCAACCTGGACTATCATGTGTGCATATAGTTTCTCCGTTTTAAAATACAAGGTGTTTGTCTTTTTTCTAAAATATACTCTCTCTGCTCTAAAATATAAGATGTTTTAGATTTAAAAGAAAAATATCTAGACTTTTTTAGTGTTAGATTTACTCGAAACCCGAATGAATCTACGTACTAAAAGAAGTTTAGGTACACTTGTTTTACAAAATTAAAACATCTTATATTTGAAAACGGAGGGAGTATGTATGTTAATATCTTTTTATGTGTAGATTTGATGAGGTCAGGATACATATATTTTAGAAAAATACACAATATCTTATACTCCATTCGTCTCAAAATAGATGTCTCAAATTTATCAAAATTTGGATGAATCTAGACACTGTTTAGTACTCCTTCCGATTCATATTAGTTAACTTGAATTTGTCTAGATTCGTATGTATGTATATAGTGTCAGATACATCTGAATCTAAACAAATTTAAGTTAACTAATATGGATTGAAGAAAGTATATATAGATTCATCTAAATTTCTAAAACCTAAGACATCTATATCTATTTTAAGACGGAGGGAGTATTTAGGGGGAGGGTGTGCGTGTGTGAGAGTACGAGGTTCATTTTACTCCGTTTAAAATCTGAAAGTGTGTAGATTTTTAACATGTTTCGACGACCGGTCTACAGTCTACAGACTCGAGCGGAGAACTCTCCTCGTGACGGACCGAGCGACCGACCGACGGTTGACAACGGGCTTGGGTCGGTCCGCTGGTTGGCTCGCGGGACACGGGCCGCGACCAGACCTGACCGTGCACGCGCGGAAGCTGCCGTTGCCTGCTTTCTTATTGGAGCCAGGAATTATTCAACAAAATCAATTCTCTTTATTCTTCGTTTTTTTTTCTGTCGCCTGGAGTCAGCGGCGAACGCGAGGGAACTCGATCGCCATCGTGTTTCTGCTGCCAGTTTTTCTTTTCTTTTCTCTCCTCCTGCCTCCTCGTCAAAGTCCAAATGTGTCCAGGTCGTAGGCAGCTTAATTAGCGTGTTTTAGTTAGCCACAAATAAATCAAACGCATACAGCTAACGTTTTTTTTGTAGCTTCCATCTCATGCCACCTGGCTTCCGTACGGTTTATCTGACCGACGAGGTCTCCTGAGCACGATCGAGCTGAGCTGGTCAGAGAGATCCGAAGAATACCGAGAGGTTGTACAGGAACTTTAAGATAGGTGAACCGTGGCTACTACGGATGGCAATGGTACCCGCTACCGGCTTACTCTGCTGGTTTTACCCATTAGGATAAGGGTATAGTGATAAAGTTATACCCACAGATAAGTAATTGGACAAAATCCCTACTTGTTGGGAATTGCGGGTGCGGGTATGGTAATGGAAACCCGCACCCGCAAACCCACCTAACCGACAACTTAGTAGATGACACGTGGGGTATTAGTATTATAGCATTTTTCTAAAAAATTGTGAACTTCTAGAGTTAACAAGTGTTGCTATGTGGCTAATTGTGGTATGCCGTGTGACTGTTTTGTAATTCTTTTGAGATTTTGAAGTTTGAACTATATATTTCCTATGCAACTTATGTTTGGACGTAACTTATTTTCTTCACAATATCATGTGTTTGACAATGTATTTTCATTATTTAATATATATTTGCTTGCTTGCTGAAACCATGAATGAATGAAAATGTATGATGTCATTTTTTATATATTGTGTTATTACAATGACTTGTTAAGTTGATTGGACTAATGGGTGGGTATTACCCGCGGTTTTTTTTACCCTCGACGGGTGCGGGTATGGGACAAAATCCGTACCCATGTGCGGGTGCGGGTGCCGGGTTGCGGAAAAGATATAAGATTGCGGATGCGGTTTTGGTTAAACTCCACCCGCACGCACCAGCCGCTGGTGCCATCCGTAGTGGCTACGTGCCCCTCCCGCGAAATGCATCGTGCCTGGCCGACCTATGTTTGCATCTGTGGATGCACACAATATTTTATTAAAAAAATCATCTAAGGTTATAAACAGAAAAACCATAGGAGTGGCTTGAAGCTGACACACGACCATCAATCAGCCAAAAATAAGAAACACACACATGACTAGGCATCCTTAGTCGATTGATATGTTGTCAACCAGCCTGGCTACGACAGACGGTTGCATCTAAAAACCATACTATCCTGCGGGTTCTGAGGTTAAAAAAAAGCTCAAAGCTACACTTGGCGTGCCACCATATGAATAACCTACAAAGAATAACCTAAAAACACGAGTTTCTAAAAAAAATAGAAATCGGCATATAACTAAGCCGCGTACGAAAAAGTCATGTTCTCCTTTAATGACCATAATAATTCCACCCTCCATCCTTTCTCGTCACTACTAGCGAGTCATGATTGAATCCATCATATTTTCACACCCTCCTCTTTCCACGGGGCCGCAAGCAAACTCATACTTCGGATGGGGAGGGTTGGGCCTCGTAAAATGCAAGTTGCTCTCTCTGTCTCTCTCTCAATATATTGTTTTAGCAAGAAAGATAATAAAAAGGAGGTTTAGGTTCGTGGGAACGCAGATTGCTATTATCATTTCGCACACACTCTATGTGTTGGTGGATGCGCGCTCATGACTACCAAACATGCCTTTTTATGAGTTTCAAGAGACCATAGCCCAAAGCTACCTCACATTGGAGTGAAGTTCACAATATATGATGCTTTGTGAATGTTGTGATAACCCTGGTGCTGACAATATTCTATGCATTGATTTACATGTGTCTAGATGATATTGCTCATTGCATTCCTTAGCTGGACACCATCATTATATATAAAATCAGGGTTTACCCTAGGAACCTCTTGTCTAGAGTTACTCCTTCCTCTCTAAAAACATTTGCAAGGTGAAAATGAAAGAGAGTACACTCAGTCAGAAGACGGTCGCATCTAGAAACTGTACTATCCCGCTGGTCCCGAGGTTAAAAAAAAAGCTGAAAAAGCTACACTCAGCGTGCTACTCAGCGTGCTACCATATGAATAACCTGCAAAGAATAACCTAAAAATACGAGTATCTAAAAAACATAATAGAAATCAGCATATAACTAACCTGCGTACCAATAAAAAAATAGTGACCATAACAATTCCACCCTCCATCCTTTCTCATCACTACTAGCGAGCCATGATTGAATCCATCATATTTTCACATCCTCCTCTTTCTTCACAACCGCAAGCAAACTGTTAGATTATAAGTCGGTTTAGGTTTGCTTGTGTCCCAAGTTAGGGTTAGCCGCATTATCCCCTATATATTATTTGTAAAACCAAACGTATTAATCATCAATTTATGAGACAAAACATATTCTTTCATGGTATCAGACACCGATCCGATCTAGGGTATGGCCCCTCCTCCCAAGCCACCGCCACCGCCGCACGGATTCTTCGAGCGTCGTGCCGCCATTATTGCCTCCAAAGCCAAAGCTCTTGCCTCCCAACCCTCCACCTCTCTCGTATAGCCCTCCTCCTCTCGCTCTCTCCTACGTATACAATAGCTGATGTTACACCTTTTATCCCAATTACATTAGATCTTTCTGCTCACAACTATTACCATTGGTGCCATTTGTTTGAAGTTCATCTAGGTCGCTGCAATCTTCGCGGGCATGTCGATGGCTCCGTTCCGCCTCGTCCCGATGATCCGCAATGGGTCAAGGACGATCTCGCCATCATCCAGTGGATCTACACCCGCGTCTCCACCGAGATCTTCAACCTCGTCTTTCGCAGCGTCGCCACTGCCTCCGCTCTTTGGTCGGCTCTTCGGCAACTCTTCCAGGACAACGTCGACGGCCGTGTCACCAGCCTGAACAACGAGCTTCGCAACACCGTCAGGCGACACCATCAAGACTTCATCACAAGACTTTAGCGCTTATCGCCGACGAAGCGTGAACTCGGCGATCCCGTGTCCGATCGACGGCTCATCAACATCCTCGTCGCCGGCCTTAGCAACGACTTCGACAAGCAGGCGTCTTTCATCCCCATGATGCGCCCACGCCCCACCTTCGCCGAGGTCCGGTCCCTGCTACAACACGCCGACACCACCCAAACTCGCAAGGCGGCCCGTCCTCAGGCCTTCGTCGCCGCTCCTCACCCACCGTCTCAACCTCCTGCGCCAGTGCCACCACCTCCCGCGCCTGCGCCGCAGCCCCCTCCTGGGTGGCGACCAAGTCCAACTACAGGGGCAAAAACTCCATATGGCGCCCTCCACGACCGCCGCAGCCATATGCGCCCGTCTACAGCACGCATCCAGCGCCCGTCTATAGCGCCCCACCTCCCCCGGCTCCTTTAGGGTGGCGTCCCATGCAGGACCCATGGACAGGCATGGTCCAAGCCTGGTCGATGCCATGGACAACTCCTTCTCCGGCCGGCAAGATATTTTGGGCCGCCCGGCATGCGCCCTCACACCGGCTCTCCAGGGCTGCTCACACCACGGCCTCCTCCGCAGGCGTACTATGCTGCTCCGCCACCCATGTACGGTGCGCCCTCGTCGCCAACCTACGCCAATCCGTATGGTGCCACACCGTCCTCCCTCTACACCAACCCGGGAGGCGGACTCGCTCCGTACCAGCTGCCAACCGTGCCCCTCGCGCCATCATCGTCGACTGCACCACCTCTCCTTCCTACTCCAATGCCAACCTGGGATCAAGCCGCCTTCCTACAGGCCATGAACAATTTTGTTTCTCAAGGGAACTCGGGTACGGACTGGATTTTTGACTCTGGTGCTTCTAGTCACATGCTTTAATCACATAATATGTTGTCAAACTGCACTTCGACACCTTTTTCATCCATTACATTAGGAGATGGTTCCACTATTCCAATCTATTGTGTCGGTCACACAAATATACCATAACCCACAAAACCCCTACTCCTCCGTGATGTCCTAGTAGCACCAGCTCTTATCAAAAACCTAATCTCCGTTCGACAATTCACCCGTGATAATCTTGTCTCTGTTGAATTTGACTGTTTTGGTTTATCTGTGAAGGATTACCTGACCAAGGCGGAGATCGCTCGATTCAATAGTTCCGGAGACCTCTACACCATCCATGGAACCTCCACCGCCGCCCAGCCCTCTTCCATGCTCGCCTCGGTGGAGCTTTGGCACCAGCGTTTAGGACATCCAAACACCGCCACCATGTCATCGCTCCTTAGTGATTTTTCTATTCCATGTAATAAAGACACTTATGAGTCTTCAACTTGTGAATCGTGTCAACAAGGCAAACATGTCCGCCTTCCCTTTAGCTCCTCCACATCCTTTAGTACTTTCCCTTTCGTATTACTGCATTATGATCTTTGGACATCTACACATAAAAGTATTCAGGTTTTAAGTATTATCTCGTTATTTTAGATGATTTCACTCATTATACATGGACCTTTCCTCTCTGAAATAAATCTGATGTTCACACACTTTTTCTAAACTTTGAACGCTATGTAACCACACACTTTTTCCTCCCCATCCGTTTCATCCAATGTGACAATGGTCGTGAATTTAATAACTTTCTCAATAGAGAATTATTTCTTAATCACGCCATTCTTTTGCGTTTTTCGTGTCCATATACATCTCCCCAAAACGGCCAAGCTGAACGGTCCCTTCGCACTATCAATGAAATTATCCGCACTCTCCTAATACACTCCTCCCTACCACCAAATTTTTGGGCCGAAGCACTTAGAACAGCCACCTATCTTTTAAACATACGACCCTCTAAAGCTAACCCAAATACTACACCATTCTTCTCCCTTTTTCTATCTCACCCAAACTACTCTGAACTTCGAGTCTTTGGCTGTCTTTGCTTTCCCAACTCCTATGCCACTTATCCACACAAATTTTCTGTGCCCTGGGTTTTCCTCGGTTACTCCGATGAACACAAAGGTTATCGATGTCTAGATATGCTTTCAGGACAAATCCACATCTCTCGCCATGTCACCTTCGTAGAACACGTTTTTCCTTATGCTACTCGCACAAAACCTACTTCCCCTACACCAAACCCACCATCTCATCGCACCATTTTAACACCGCTTCACCTCACACCCCTTCCAAACCCTGCCCCGACAGCCACTTCTCCCAAAACCCCTGCCCCCGGCAGGCAACTCAACCCCCATCCTACATCGCCATGCCCACCCTCCCTCCTACGCCCGCATCCTCCACTGCGCCGGGCAACTCCGCTCCACCACCCTCCGATATACAACACACACACACCCCTCCGCCTCACGCCGTTCCTAAAACTCAACCCCAAAACGACCACGGCATGCGCACGCGTGCCAAATCAGGTTTCCGTCTACCTCGAACCCGTCTTAACCTCTCCGCCACCATCTCTATTTCACCAATTCCTAAAACTTACAAATCTGCCCTCTTAGATCCCAATTGGAAAACAGCCATGCTCGACGAGTTTAATGCACTTATTCAAAACGACACATGGCAACTAGTTCCTCCTCCCACGGGTGCAAATATTGTTTCTGGCAAGTGGGTCTTTCGCCAAAAATTCCATTCTGACGGTTCTCTCTCTCGCTATAAAGCACGTTGGGTCTGTCGTGGTTTTTCACAATAACACGACATTGACTACAATGAAACCTTCTCTCCCGTTGTCAAACCAAGCACAATTCGAACCGTTCTTAGCATCACCATCTCTTCATCCTGGCCTGTTTATCAACTAGATGTCAAAAATGCATTTCTCAATGGTAATCTAAATGAAACTGTCTACTGTCAACAACCCTCAGATTTCGAAGATTCCACCCATCCCTCTCATGTCTGTCTCTTAAAGAAATCCTTGTATGGTCTTAAACAAGCTCCCCATGCCTGGTTTTAGCGTTTCTCCACTTTTATTCAAACTATAGGATTTTCTCCATCTCATTCCGGCTCCTCTCTCTTTGTCTTTCACACTGACACTCATACCGCCTAGTTGCTTCTCTATGTAGACGACATTGTTCTCACTGCCTCTACGCAATATTTCCTTGATCATATTATCTCTCTTCTTAGCACCGAATTTTCCATGACTGACCTAGGTCTTTTTCATCATTTTTTGGGTATTGCTGTCACTAGAGACACTCACGGCCTCTTTCTCTCTCAGCGTGTCAGTATGTTCTTGATCTACTCACATGTGCTGGTATGCTCGACTGTCATCCCTCTCGCACTCCAGTAGATACTACTTTTAAACTTTCTTCCACAGGTGATTCTTTTTCTGATCCTTCACTTTACCGTAGTCTAACTGGTGCACTTTAATATCTCACTATCACTCGTACTGAAATTTCCTTTGCCGTACAACAAGCCTGCTTATTCATGCATGATCCTCGCATTCCACACTTTAATCATGTCAAACGCATTTTGCGATATCTCAAAGGTACACTCGATCATGGTCTCCATATAAACTCTTCCTCTCCTACCACTTTGACAACATATTCTGATGTAAACTGGGCTGGTTGTCTGAACACTCGTAGGTCCATGTCTGGATACTGTGTGTTTCTTGGTAACAACTTGGTTTCTTGTTCTTCGAAACGGCAGGTCATAGTTTCACGTTAAATGCCAGAAGCGTAGTACCGCAGAGTGGCTGCGCCAGTTGTTATCGGAGCTTCACAGGCCTATTCACCAGGCGGCCATTGTTTATTGTGACAATATTTCAGCAGTTACATGGCAGGTAATCCCGTGCAGCATCGGTGCACCAAGCATATAGAGATTGGCATCCACTTTGTACGGGAAAAGGTGGCTCTAGGACAAGTTCGAGTTCTGCATGTTCCCTCCTCTGCTCAGTTCACGGACATCTTCATCAAAGGACTACCGACTACACCTTTTGTTGATATTCGTTTCAGTCTCAACGTTGTTGAACCCCACGTTGATACTGCGGGGGATGTTAGATTATAAGTCGGTTTAGGTTTGTTTGTGTCCCAAGTTAGGGTTAGCCGCATTGGCCCCTATATATTCTTTGTAAAACCAAATCAATTTATGAGACAAAACATATTCTAACTCATACTTAGGATGGGGAGGGCTGAACCTCGTAAAATGCAAGTTGCTCTCTCTCTCTCTGAAGATATTGTTCTAGCAAAAAAGATAACAAAAGGGAGGTTTAGGTTCGTGGGAATGCAGATTGCTATTATCATTTCACACACAGTATGTTTTCGTAGGTGCACGCTCGTGAACACTATACATGCCTTTTTACGAGTTTCAAGTGATGCACACAGTATGTTTTCGTAGGTACACGCTCGTGAACACTATACATGCCTTTTTACAAGTTTCAAGTGATGCACGGATCCAAAAGCTATACCATAGCCCAAAGCTACCCCATCTTGGAGTGAAGTTGACATTATACGACGCTTTGTGAATGTTGTGATAACCCTGGTGCTGACAGTAATCCGTGCATTGATTTACATGTGTCTATCTGACATCCCTCATTGCATTCTTTAGCTGGCCACCATCATTACATATAAAATTCGGGTTTACCCTAGGAACCTCTTGTCTCGAGTTACTCCTTCCTCTCTAGAAACATTTGCAAGGTGAATCGACTATCACGTAATCTTATGACTACACACCAAATTAGCATTAAACTCCCGCACATACTATAAACTAGTGATAGAGAAAATATGGACATGAAAAGAAATTAAAGAATATTATTACCATGATACTCAAGCTAAATGGCTATTTTTGGCCTATAGTTCATCATCTCGGGGCTTGAGCAAGATCATCTATGGGGCACTATGTTATAAAACTTAATAAACACTTGCCAAATCACTTTGATTGATGACTCAAGGAAAACATATTTAGCCACAAAGTTATGATTTTAAGGAAGGGACCGGGTCCACTCAGGCTCTACATTTTACCATCGCTGTTTAATGTGAATACAATGTCACTAGCATCATGTATGCCAAAAAAAATTACACTAGAAGGACTACACGTAAAGTTAAACAATGGAAAATGGAATAGAGTACATCCTGAGCTAAATCAATCAAAAGCCGAATCACCTGTTTTTGTAGTTGTGCATTGAAGTTCCTATGCACCCTACTAGAGAGCACATAGCCGGAAGAAGAGTGAGAGTCAAATAGAGTCACCATTGTATTTACCACATCTCAATATGCAACAAGAGAAAATAATTAGTTTTAAAGAAAATGGAAAAAGGATAAGAGATAGGTCACTACTCATTCATCTCATAACGTTCCTATACCAAAATTTCATGTACTCTCATTTGTGACTCAAATATTTCACATCTTCCTTTTTCTCATGGGTGCTACTATAAAACAACATTGGAGCTTTTGTGACACTATTTCTTCTCATATGCCTCTTTCACTGTCTTTAAAAGAAAACTAGTTCACATAAGGGAGGTTCGGGCAAACGTTGAAATGTAGGCTCTGGTGTTAGGAACTCTCTCTTTCCCCCATTTCATACATGCCCTTTATGAGATAGATCACTTTTATGTACCAAATTTGAGCTTAGAATGAGCTAAAAGAGAGTTTTGAAAATAGATAATAGAAGTGGACAGGATATATGGCACCATTCATTCAACTCATAACCTACTCCCATACAAAAATTCTCATGTACTTCCTTTCGTGACCCGACAGATTTTCCTCTCATTGTTTCCTCGTTGCTACTAGCGTACACTATTAATGCTTTTATGAACTAAAAGTTTTATGACTCCCTCTTTCCTCACTCATAGAAGCAAACTAGATCAAGAGAGGGAGTCTGAGGCTTGTGGAATTGCTAATTACATTGTCGGGTCTCTCTCTCTCTCATGCACACACACTACCACATGTTGTTTACATGCCCTCCACGAGGTTTCGTTGATTCAAGCTAGGCCATAGCCCACGACTTTCCTTCTTGCCATGTACTCCCTCCGTTTGAAAATATAAGATGTTTTAGGTTTGTGAAGAAGATGTATCTAGACATCTTTTAGTATCTAGATTCATTTGAACCTACACACTAAAAGATGTCTAGATATATCTCCTTCACAAATCTAAAACATCTTATATTTCTAAACGGAGGGAGTAGTTGACAAAGCGCGATTCCATGTCAATGTGGTTATAGCATTGGCAGTTGGTAGACTTTCTCGACTTGATTTACACACTCTAGTCGATATCACTCTTTACAATATTCAGTTGTCTTCATGTTCACCTATAATACATTCATTTAGTCTAGCGACATATTAGGTAGAGATTATATTTTCTGTCCAAAGACCTTTGCATGACGAATGTCTCATCATATCATATTACGTTCACAAACAACATTTAATTAAAAAACATTGATCACTAAGCCAAAGCCACATCAAATATTTGGGGCACGAGAGAAAGAAAAGGAAAGTTTTAGTATAGGGAGATGAGCCTCCGATGCCAATGTACTCCCTTTTGTGACCCTAACAATTTTTCTCTCTCGCTCTTTCTTCGTAGCCACTAGCATACAATAGTAAAGCTTCCGTCACATTAATATTTTTATTTATCCTCTTTCCTAGCCGCTACAAGCAAAGTAGATGAAAGAAAGGTGGTTGAAGCTTGTGGAATTGAGAACTTCTGGTGTCGGTTCTCTCTCTCACACACACACCGCGCGCACACGCTCGCACGCACGGATGCATACACTTGCACATGCCTTCCACACGTTTCCATTGGTTGAAGCTTGTTCAAAAATTCCACTGACTTTCCCTCTTGCCATGTAGTTCACAAAGCGTGACGCCATGCCAATGCACCTATAACATTGGCATTAGCGGATTTTCACAACTTGATTTAGACGCTTCTAGTTGGCGTTCCTACAATGTTTAGCCAACCAACATTCTTTCACCAATAATTGATTCATTTACTACAGGGATATGCCATCTAGAGATTCTCTTTTCTATCAAGATTTCGTTGCCAAATCAAGATCTTATTACACAAACATACATTTACCAACATCATTTAATCGAAGCCACGAGAGTCAAGAACACATAAAATATGGATTTATGGACACAAAATAAACAAAAGGAAACCTCTATCACCATGTTGCTCTAGTTGAACAGATGTTCTGAGAATACAATTCACTTGACCAATATCGTACAAGCGGGCAATCTAGCTAACTATGTTAAAACAGATATTTGAATGATCGCAAATTTATTTTGTGTTTAAGATTATAACAACATGATATTTGGACGGAGAATATCTATTCTAAAGAAGACAACTAAATGCACTTGGGCTCTTGGTTAACCATCACTATTGACTATACAAATGATGGTACCAACCACATTGTAAAAGAAATTTCACACTATAAGGCTAGAAAAACAACAACGGAAATCGAATGAAGAACTTCAAAACAAAAAACCACTACACATATTTTAGGGGTTTTGCTTTGATGAAGTGTCCAATCACCTTGCCGAAGGGAGAAAGCACAAAACCGGATGCGTCTCGTGGCGGCACAACCCGTGCTGTCCGTCCAAGACACGCAACCGCACGCACCCCCTCCAGCACGATCCTGGCCGTCCACGCCCCAGACCCACGGATCCAGCCGTCCACCCTGTCCCTCCTCCCTTTAAATACAGCCGGACCCCCTCCTCCCCTGCCTACGCCGTCTCTCCTGTCCCCTCTCTCTCTTTCCTCTCTCTCTCTCTTCTCCAACCACCTTCCCCCAAATTTGGATCAAACGAATTCCTTAATTATAATCTCGTAAAAACTCGCTGGGAACTGAATCGATCGGAGAGGTCGGAACGAGACGTTTGGATCCCATTTTGGAGGGGAATTTTTTTTTTTGCTGTTGGTAGCGGTTAGGGTTTCGGATCTGGTCGGTTTCCGAATCCGGCGATGAACGGCGAGATGATGATGACGATGCGGCCTCCGGTGCCGGCGCCGTACCAGGTGTGGGCGGCGGCGCTGGCGCAGCAGCAGCTTGCGCCGGCGGCGGGGGTGTTCAAGCCGGCGAGGCCGGCGTGGAAGCGGGTGGCGCGGCAGCCGGGGCGGAAGCATCAGCATCAGCAGCAGCGCAAGGGCTCGTCGGCGGGGGCGAGGTCGGCGGCGCCGCGCAACACGACGTCGTACCTGATCCGGTCGAAGCAGGCGGGCGGCGTGGGAGCGTCGCCGTGCCCCGTGACGCCGGCGGTGCTGCCGACGCCGGTGCTGTCGCCGGCGCGCGAGGTGCTGGTGGAGATGGCCAAGGAGGCGTGGGGCGTGGACGGGTACGGGTCCATGAAGGGCCTCATCCGGCTCCGCCCCCAGGCGGCCCCCGACGCGGAGGGCGACGGCGAGGGGTCGGGCTCCGGCGAGAGCGACGTGGAGGAGCACGTCGAGGTGGAGCGCCGCCTCGACCACGACCTGAGCCGCTTCGAGATGGTGCAGCTCCCTGCCCCGGCGGCCGACGAAGACGAGGAGGGGGAGGCCCGCGCGGCGAGGCTGGAGGAGGAGAACCTGACCCTCCGCGCGCGGCTGTTCCTCGTGGAGCGCGACATGGCCGACATCCGGCGGCGCCTCCAGGCCGTGGAGTCCCTGTGCCGCGACCGCCACCGCGACGGCTGCGTCGTGGACGTCCCCTCCGAGACCGTCTCCGGCGCCGGCTCGGCGGACGCCATGACTCTGTGATTGGTCCCCGCCTGGGCGCGCGCGCCCAACCAGCCGTGTGTACATACGTCACCACCGTCCGTTTCTCCTTCTCCGATGTGCAGGTGTGCCCGTCAGATGTGAATGAAGAGTAAGCAGGCAGGCAGGAGCAGTCGTTTTAATTAGCCTAGAACCAAATTACTCTTGGTTTAATTCCCTACCAGTAGTAGTAGTAGTGGTTATTAGTATCTGTTGTGTCATTAGCCTAGAACTAGATTCCCATTTCGTGTTCATCTAGCTGCTGCAGTAGAAATCAACCAACCAAGCAAGGAATGTGTCGGGCGTGAGGCTGATTGTAGATCTAGCAGCAGCACCAAACTCAACTTCAGTTAGTGCTATAGTACCTGTTGTGATTCCAGAAACGTTGTTCCATATAATTCGCAAAAAGAAGAATGCTGTTCCATCGTCCGTGCTCTGCATTTTGCTCGCCATGGCCGAACTTTTTTTTGGATATTGGTAGGAATGGATCGAACCGTGAGAATTTCCACTTTTTCTGGGTTCGTGCGTGCAGGTACCTGCAGAAGCGTGTGCCGCTTGTTCGAGACGTGGCGTGACGGGATAACCCTTGTACTCTGTAGCTGTACTAGGCTGTGTTCAATGCGCGGCCTGGTTGGTCAGGCAGGCAGATCGTGGCTGCCTGGTCTTGCGTCCGGTTGTGCCGCGCCGAACTGGGTGGTGGGGAGTTCGGGGATGTGACGAGAGAATATTGTTCGGGGAAGAAAGATGCTGCTGCAGGTCGGAGAGCTCCACAAGCCTTCTTCTTTCCCTTCTGCCGGAATTTTCGTTTAATAAAGGAAAAATAAATCAGACACGTAGAAGAAGAATATTCTCCTCTATTTTGCAGCAGAATATTGATTTACGATTTTCTTCGTTCCGCTTAAAACCTTCGTTTTGTGTGAAGGTTATCGTGCACGCTAGGGATGAAAATGAGAAAACGGTACTATGAAAATACTAAATCATAAATGGAATTTCCCCTTGTATTCCGCTCCGTTTTCGTCCCTTGTGCATGACCACCCGTTTCGAACTGCATGTGGCCAATGACAGTAGATGAAACACCAGACCTTATTCTGTAGTAGTCAGTAGTCCGGTGACCATACCCAAAAAAAGCTGACAAGTTCAGTGACTATGGATGGATTTACTCAGCCCTGATGTGACCGACGAGAGATCACGGCCGGCGTTCCAGATAGTTTCGTGGTAAAGGGTCGGGAAGATGCCGCTGGCTGGGTTCGAGCTCTAGGCGATCCAAGGGCCTTCTTTCTCCTGGGCTGGAAAAAAAAATCCTACTTACCAGAATATTCTTATATTCTCTTTAGACTTTAGCAGCAATGGATGGCTCTCACCCTTTGGTCGCGCACGACCGCCCGTTCCCCCGTACGCTATTTTCGAGCAGCTCTTGCCGTGACAACTTCGTAGGACTAAGGAGCTTTGGACATGCCAGTTGACCGGACGGACAGATAGATAGCCCAGGGTAAAATGACGGCCATGACGACCGACGCGCACGGCGTGAACGAGACCGCGCTAGGTAGCTGGTAGCAGTGGACGCTCTGATTTGATGAGCTCGCCGCGAGTGACGTAGCGAGTGGACGAAACAGTGGGCTGCATCCCATCGCATCGCATGAGCTGCGCCCACCAGCGTTTCCTTTACCTCTTCAGAATATGACACCCACCACGTCATAAGGGTATGCCCTAGGGTGTAGTTCATTTGTTAAAATTTAGTTTAAATTTTAAACAAAAATCTATACTAAATTTTAGCAAATGAACTAGAAGTGACCTTGATATGGCCCCTACGCGAAACACCACCGATAAAGCTCACTTTCATTTTGCCTGGGAATATGATCGGCTCAAGCTTCGCATGCACATTCTAGTACTAAATACTCCGTGCGGCTGCCAAGCTAGTCCCCGCCGTCAACTCTCTCAAATAAAACAAAAAAAAATCGACGGTCCATGGACGGTCATCCTACCCAGCCCGAGCAAATTCCTCGATTTTTTTTCCCAGTTGGCACAAAATTACTCATCACAAAACCATGCACCACCTTAACACTGACCCTCGTACTATTGCCACAAGTATACATGTATAATTTTTTGCCAGAGGGCAGTTTAGTAAGGCAGACCAACACCATTTTGTTGTTCCCCACTGTCTCAGCCAGACAAGTGCGTTGCGACGTCACATACTAGTACTCCCTCCGTTTGGGATTATAAGTCCAGCGCGGATAACTATGTTGTCAATTTGAACAACAAAATATAAATAATATAGTATAAAAATTATACCACTAGAAACTTTAGATGTTATATTTTTTAATGGTATAATTTTTATGATATATAAGTTATATTTTGTTTGTCAAATTAACAACCTAGGTATACGCGTAGGACCTATAATCCCGAACAGAGGGAGTACAAGACAGCATTGCATTTACAGTGTTCAACCTGCCAGGGAATGGCTTCCCTTAAATACTTGGCAACGACTGCAACCTGCAACGCTGCCTTGCTAAATTTGAGTCGTCCAGCTTCAAAGCACAGCTTCAGAGATGCGAGATCGATCAACCGGACAGATATTACTAGTAATATTATTGTTGTTCTGTTGCAGTATATGCAGCATTCTGCTGCTGGTCCAAAAATTAGATATCTTTATTATTGTAGCAGTCAGAACTCACGGCGCAACCAAGCTTGCTGCTGAATGGTAAACATCCTGGCTGACCGCAGAGAGTTAGCTTGCACAAGTAGGGAGACAAAAGTCATGTTACGCGAGGGGAACTGAACTTACCGGTGGAGTCAGGCGCGATTCGTGCGCCTTCCGACTTGAAGCGCCAGTTCGGTGTCTATCTTAAGAGATATGTCGAGCGCCTTCACAGAGTGCGTTAACGCTCCGCTGCAACAAATCAAGAAGCTGTTGAGATGGTTGGGAAGTGACTGGCACGTGGGGGTTGAAAATCAAGGTCCAGTCATCGGAATTTATATCAACTACTACTACTCGTATGAGAGATCGAAAGAGGAATAGAACTACAGTTAGCTATCCATTAATTCACACCTTGAAATATATGTAACTCCTGTCTCCCCAATTTTCTTCACCGTGTCCATCGTCACATTTCCAGATGCCTGCAGTTGAAAAAAACGAAACTAATGCTTAGATCCGAGTATGGTACAACTCATATAGACCATCTACACTCAACAAAGGAGATCGAACAAGAAGGCATCATTATACAGCCGATGTGTAACTCATCTGGCATCGCTAGAAAGTTGACCACGAAATGGACATTGTTGGTCACTTCTAGATCATCATGTTTATCAAAAATTTGAAAAAAGAGAGTACACTATGTAAGAAGATATAGTCACGTTGAAAATATAATCTGGAGTAATAGCTATGAGTGCCCATACTACGTAAACTAGTGGTGGAGCTACACTGTGGTCAAGCGACAACACAAAATTTTGGTAAGCAATAAAATCCCAGATATGAATACTCCATAATTGACCTGATAAATCCTGATTTCAGACATAACTGCAGTTTCTTTTGAGCTTTGACATCACGGGATGATAGTCGTAGAATCACCACTACCGTTAACCATCCAAAACGGGGGAGGGGACATTAATGGGGATTGTGCTTTCGAAAGTTGAATCATACCTCGGTCTCAAATCTGCCATTTATCAACTGAACTGCGTCTTTGAGCATTGATACGTCTATATCCCCATTTGGAAGAGGGACGACCATGTTATCCAACATTATACGAGTTAATGAAGTCTTGTTCTCATCCGCATACTTTAATAAATCTGTAACTTCCTCAAGTGTCCTTGTTTCGACCTGATTCGTGAATACAAAAATTTCAAGGTACTTTACTTCTCTTTTTTAAGAGAATATATGCCATTTTTACAAAAAAATATAGCAATAAATCACATTGAAATCCACCAAAAAGCAAACTGCTGGAATATAAATACATCCATGCCAAGTGGAAGGAAAATTTCAGTTTAGATGGGAATATATGCAACCAAAATGATTGAACCTCAACAGGAACTGCAAGCTTTTCCTTCTCCAAAAACTGATCAACAGATGTCATTGCATTTGTAATGCCCCCAGCAACAGAAATATGATTATCCTTTATCATCACCATATCAAATAAACCAAGCCTGTGATTCTTCCCGCCACCAATTAGCACCTACATGTATATCAACAATGAGCAAAGTTGGAACAGAATAAAGGGCAAAAAAGCTAAAAGGGATGAAAACGTGACACAAGAAAAGGTATGCTTACTGCCCACTTGTCAACTAGACGTAAACCTGGAGCAGTTTTCCTTGTTTCCAATATGCATGCTGGACGAGCAGCATCAGCCATGGCCTGAATGGAGGCAGGACAAGGCCATTTTGATATATAAGCAACATAGAGGCAAATTATGACATCATCTGGGAGAAAGAGGAACACCATATGCTACGAAACAATAACACTAATCACCTTTGTCATTGTGGCGATTCCGCTCATTCTTTGCATGAAATTGAGCACAACCCTCTCAGCAACAATAATACTCTGAGCACACCCTTAAAAGAAGGAATGATAACCAGGTAAAAACTTTAAGAAATCAGAAAAGAGTTAACACTGACTTCAAGATGCAAACAGCTACCAAACATGGCATTTTCATTCAAGGAATCTTACCATATACTTTGCCAAACTGCAACCCCTTGGTGACATAATTTCCATCATCTTCAAACCATTCAACCTGGAAAGTTCTCCAAGAAGGAACAACATGCATAGTCAATATCAGACATATGCTACCCCATCGAACCAAAACTGCCAGCCAAAACAGCAAATCGGATAACCTAAGTGACAGAAATAAATACCTTCAATGACGGATCAACTTGGTTGAATATCATCTCAGCTAGGCTTATACCTGCGATGACACCATCCTCCTTAGCAATAAAGGTGGCTTCAGCTTTCACATCAGTCGGTATGGTAGCCAAACACGACACATCCCCTGAAGGTGTTGATAGACATCTAGAACATTATTATACTGAGAGATGACACATATATGACCATGCGAAAGCAGGAAAAAAGTTGCAGTATCAAAAGAGAACATCAGTGCACAACCCAACTTGCATATCAACTTGGGAAGAAAAGACCCAACTGGAGCTTATCTTCACTTTTGTTTTAGAGAGCTTATCTTCACTGAAGCCTGAATGGAGCCAAGTTCTATTGAACTTCTTTAGCTAATATGGACACTGTTAGAGCGAGAATGCTCACGGGCAGGTTGCTAAGAAAGCACCTGACGACTGGCTGGAAATACAAACTCGAGAAGAAAGCAAATAAGTGTAGTCTGTGTTACTGCTTGCTGGGGAGCGAAGATCACATGTGGGTGGATTTGGATTAATCTGGTCCATTGATTATTCATTTTTTCCTTCGTAAATCATAGATATTGTTTTTGCCTGGACTGCAACGATAACAACTAAACAAGACACCAGATCTGTGAACCCTGGCTACACTAAATTGGGTAATAAAAATGTGGTGTCCTGTCGCAATCGACCTATCCTAGCACTGTCCCTGCACTACTTGTAGTGCGAGTCAATAATAGTCAAATCCTGGAACTGCAGGACTAACCTAACACAAGCAGGACCGATGTCCGCAGGTCCACAACTGGATTGATTCACGCAACACTGACGAACAATTCAAAGCCAGAGGGGGAAGCACAGGGGGCTACGACTAGCTGTATGCACAGCGGACGGGAGTGAAGCAAAGTACGAGTTTGTGCATACCTCGGTCGCCGGCGTCCTCGGAGAGGGCGAGGGCGATGACGGCGCTGAGGTCGTAGGTCGGGTGCGCCGGCGGCGGCACGGCTACGGGCGACGGCGCCGCCCGCGCCTCGGCGGACATGGAGAGGGGCGCGGCGCGGGGCCGAGCGGGCAGGCGCGGGCGCGGGTTGCTGCAGCAGGCCGGGGAGGAGGAGGAGATGGGCAGGAGGCGTTGGCGGATTTGCGCGGCGGCGGCGGGAGTCGCGGGCATCATATCATTAGGGCCCGCCGGCGGCTGAGTGCGTTGGGGCGCGTGCCAGCGGAAGAGGATGGGGAGGGGAGCCGCTTTTTTTGTTTGTCCCCGCGCGGCGCGTCGCCTTTCTCGAGCCGCTCGCGACCGTGCGTCCCCGTTTGCGTTTCAGAAATGCTAGACTTACGGACAAACTTGTTACGGACTGTTCTTACGGAATGACGTGGGATTACCGGGTTGGTTCAGAGTTTTTACGTTCCTTGATTTTCGGGTCTGAAACCCCCGGTTTTTCTCCACGTAATCCTGTAACTTTGATTCCGTAACAATTCGTTCGTAGATGTAGCATTGTTGTTTGCGTTTGGCCTCAGGATACAGAGAGAAGACTTTCGTTTTCCTACGGGGGGTTTGAAGTGCAACTTTTTTTCCTTCGCAAATATTATCGTATACAGAATTACAGATTAATAAATAAGATGCGTGTGCATTTTGGGACAAAAGATCCTCGACCACAAATTGAACAACAATATTCCAATTACGTTTGATATTGCTAGCTTCGTACTGATCTAGCGGTGTAAATTTCAATATTTCTCATAAATCTGAATTAATTCTTAATGAAAGATAAAGTATGCTTATTATTCATTGGAAAAGGGAGTAGTATCTTCTATGCATTACCATGTTTCTCGCTTCACCATCATAGGGCTACTATGTGTGACGGAAACTAAAACAAATCCATAGTTCTCGGGAGGGTCATCTTTTTTATTAGACGGAACACTCCATTTTATCCACAATGTTCGACACGACCGATGGATGACTCTTAGGAGTTTTTCCCCTCTCACACCGATGGCCGCAATGAGTTTGTCACATGTTTGAGCACGCCATCATAGTTTTATCAATCTTAAATGAGTAGTTAGCCATCAACGAGATGCGTCTCGATCTCATAGTTGCATCGGCCGGCCTCCCTCCCTAGGAATCCGTCGGGCGGAGAGCCACAAGACTATGGGCGAAATCTTAGTCTGTGACGGGGTCAATGATAGTGATGATGGCACTCGAGGGTGTCTTTCTCCTTCTTGGAGGTATCGACGAATATAACACTTCCTCTACATTGAGACTACTGGGGTCCAGAGGTAGTTGTGGAGGTTGTGGGCATGGATGGACCTTGCCTCAAGGTTTGGTGGGGATGGTCTTGTGTAGTTCTAGGATAAAGCCTATGTCTTCCGCTAATGGATGCCACCGACGACAACACCTACAATGTTGTTTTCCCTTCCGATTGGCAGTGTTTGATGGTGGTGTCAATGTTTTTTCTCCCCTTATGTGTTGTAAATATTGATTTGCAACTATTTTTACTTTTCCTACCTTGATGAAGTGTGAAGAATGCCTAATGTTCCCAAAACAAAAATTTATGTCACCATGAGAAATATTTTTTGGGGGATTGTCTAATTTACAACCTAGGTTGATCAACTTGACTATACTATATAGAGTTTGTTGTGTTCAATGTGATTTGTCGGTTATGCTATGTTTTACATGTTGTATGGGGTTATGTTCTATGCTATTTATCGAATTTATGATTTTAAAAATATAATTTCACACTGTGGCATAGGTTTTGACTATTGATGGGGCTTTGGTTTGACTTTGATTTTCGAATTTTGATTCTTATGTTGTCCATTTTCTTATACATGCATGATGTTGCACTAGTTATCATGGTGAACATGCTCGTCCAATACTAAGACAACAACAAATATAACATCCATTATTGCCCATATTGAATATGAATCTCCACTAGTGTATACAATGTCATACTCCCTCCGTTTCCTAGTTTAAGGCATAAAATTTTTCTCAGATTTTCGCCAAAGAACAAAGCGCGAGTGGGCTAGAAATGCTAACTTTCCAAATTGGAGAGAAAAAATTAACCGTAAGCAACTACTCTGTATTTAATAGGGGCACGACAGGAAAATAACTAGATTGCATGCTCTTCTTAATTCATGTGCTGAGAAATTTACGCCCTATGCAACAGAACGGAAAGAGTATAAATTTTATATTGTCTCGCCAATGTGTCATTACTTAATGAGAGAATTCCTTTGTTGGCCCCGGTTAAAGTTTAGCTTCTTTTTTTGGCCTTGGGCAAAATATTTTTTCCTTCTTGACACGAAAACTTCGGTCCGTTCCTTATCTGACCCTGCCGTCAATTCCGTTTGCTCCCCCCATCATTTTTTATTGTCTTGGACAAGTATACCCCTATCTTTGATTCACATCGGAACGAAAAAAAAACCGTCCCATACTCTCGCATCCCGTCCCGTCCCCCTGTTCTACCGCGTCCCGTCCCTCTGTTCGACCGCGTCCCGTCCCCCGTTCGATTCCTACCCCGACGGTGCGATGGTGGCGGCTAGCGACTAGGGCAGCGGTGGAGGCTACCCTAGCGGCATGGGAGACGGCGGCGGCTAACCCTAGCGCCAAGGGAGACGACGACAGCTAACCCTAGCGCCAAGGGAGACGACGGCAGCTAACCCTAGTTCCAAGGGCGACGGCTAACCCTAGCGCCAAGGGCGACGGTGTCGGCTAACCCTAGTTCCAAGGGCGGCGGCTAACCCTAGCGCCAAGGGCGACGGTGTCGGCTAACCCTAGCGCCAAGGGTGACGGCGACGACAGGGGTCTCTACAGCTCGCGGTTGGCAAGAGCGAGGCAGCAAGGGCTCTCGGTGGCAGGGGTCTCTACAGCTCGCGGTTGGCAGGAGAGAGGCGGCAGGGGCAACAGCTATGGTAGAAGAGGGCGACAGCGGGGATGCTGATGGCATGCCTGTGGAAGATGCTACAGCGGAGGGAGAAGGTCCTACGATGGGGCATCCCTCGGCGAGCTTCGGCTGACAAAGCGTGGGCTGCGCTATCGCCACCTGCACAAATGCCTGAAGCATCCACCGTGCGGCTATAGGATTGGCTTCAGGTGCGGGATCCTCTACATGGCTAGAAGGGTAAGCATCTCTCTTATCTTTGCTAGTAGTATTGATCTTGTTGCTAGGATTCGGCATGGCCAGAATTGACCACATCTTGTCTGATTGCTAGTATAGTAGTGCTTATGGATGCATAATTTGTTTACAGGATGGATCCCAATTCAAGTTATTGTCTGAAACTAACTTTGCTTGGCAACCCCAAAACAGCTAGAAAAGACATCAACGGTTTTTATTTGGAGAAGGTTATTGACTCTGATTTGACAAACTATAATGATTTGGTTGGATCAATTGTAGAGCAGTATCAACCGAGATATTTGGAAGTTGTACATCTTCGCTATTGTGACGAGGTTCTAAAATCATTCCCAGAAGTAAAATCTGATCAAGAATTGATGATAATGTTTGAGAAACACGCTGAGACAAAGTCTGTTCAAATTTTCATTGCATATTGCGATCCCTCGGAAACATATGAGCCTATCATCGAGCGTTATACTGATGTGCATCTCCAACCAAACAACAAAACATCACAATATGAGGATAGTTACCTTCGGAACCCAATACTTGAGAATGAGCATGTTGGTATTGATAAAGAGGGCATGTATTCAGAGAAAGAACCTATACCTCTAAATTTGGTTCTTTATGATAAAGAGAAGGAAAAATACAATGTTTGTGATGACGAGAGCAAGGATGATAGCGAGGATGAGGCCGAAGTAGAGGAGGATGAGGAGATACATGAGCCAAATCATGCACCCAATATTGAGTACAATAAAAAAGACCCTCCAATGACAGTAGGCTCCACATATCCAAATATGGATGAGTTTAAGTTGGCCATTCGTCAACATGCAATCAAACGTGATTTCGAGTTTAATAAGAAGAAGAGTGCACCACATAGGTTCACAGCCTATTGTTCAAGAAAAGTTGAAGATGATTGCCCATGGAGGATACATGCTTCTATAACAGATGATATGTGTACCGTAGTGGTAATTTCCAACTTAACTTCTGATTTTGTAGCTCATTACTTTTATTTTTTATCTTGTAGCTAATTAATTATATTATGATTTTGTAGGCGAGAACAAATCCTTTTGAACATGATTGTTCTAGTACAAAAAGGAAAAAGAAGGTGAAGAATGCAACTAAGCATTGGATATGTGAGAAGGTGAAGGACTGGCTCATTGAAGATGCAAATCTTGGAGCACATGAATTGCGGAAGAAGATTAAAGAACACTACAAAATCAAAATCCACTACAAAAGAGTACATGGGTAAGCTGCTAGCTTTGAAACAACTATATGGTGATTGGGATAGCAGCTTCGATAATTTGTATAGGTTTAAGGCACAAGTTGAAAGTTGTTGCCTTGGTAGCATAGTGCAGATCGATTATCATACTATAAATGGTAAAATCAGGTTTAGAAGAATTTTTTTTGCTTTCAAACCTTGCATAGAGGGGTTCCGTGCTGGCTGTAGACCATACTTGGCAGTAGATAGCACCTTTTTGACGGGCATGTTCAAGAGGCCGAAGTAAAGGAAGTGTTCCCAAAAGTAGAACATCGAGAATGTATGTTTCACTTGGTGAGCAACTTCAAGAATAAGTTTCTTGGAAAGGTGTTCGATGACCATCTTTGGGCTGCTGCTTACTCATGGAACCCATATTTGTTTGGAAAACATTGGGTTGCAATGGAGGAAGCGAAACTAGCCGCAACTGCATATATAAGGAAGTGTCATGATAGGTTATGGTCTAGGAGTCAATTCTCTACCTTGTGCAAGGTGGACTATGTAACCAACAACTTGGCATAGTGCTTTAATAATTGGATTAAGCACTACAAATCCTTGAACTTAGATGACTTCATGGACAAGTTGAGACAACTGATTAACCAAAGGAGAAAAGTAGCAAAGAAGTTAGATGCATTGGTTCTGCCCCACATAATGAAAAGGTTGAATGCAATGACTAGAGAATTAAACTTGGAAGTGGTAGAATGCTCAGAAGAAGTGGCTGAAGTGACTGCATTGGGAGGCAATGGCTTTAGGTTTGTTGTCAACTTGCAAGAGAGGACATGTTCTTGTAGACAATGGCAAGTTTCTGGCCTTCCTTGCAAACATGCACTTGCCTTCATCACATCACTAAGCAATACACACATAAAGAACCATGTTGACTCGTATTACTTCGTTGAGACCTTTAGAGAAGCTTATGCCCAACTAATCCCTGCCATGCCTGACAAGACTCAGTGGCCTAAATCGGACCATGGATTCTTCATGCATCCACCACTCCTAAAGGCTACAGCTGGTAGGCCTAAAACTGAGAGGTACAAAGGCTGCAGCGACAAGAAAAAGAAAACAGGCCAACATTTGTGTCCTATTTGCAAGTAATATGGGCATCATTGGCATAATTGTAAGAAGGGTAACCCAAACGACATTACCGCAATGATGACTGTGAGGTTAAAAGGGCCAACACTTATCTCTATTTCTTGCATTATTATTTGGTACTTTTCTTGAGTTCTCACTTTTCTTGTTGTTGTTTTAGAGAACCACCAAAGAGGAAGAAAAAGGCCATCAAAACAACTGAATCATCCATTGTGCCGTGCAATGATGGAGTACCAGCCGGAATGTGTTTTCCACCAAGGTTAGAAATTTGTACACTTGTACCCATGAATACATGCAATCTGACTTTGAATAATAAGTAGCTTATTCTCACTATAGCCTTAGGTTGGAAACTACAACAAAGAAAAGTGGAAAAGATCCAAAAACTAGTGTTGGAGCATCAAAAAGGTAACTACAACTAGATCTGAAATTTTAAATCGAGTTAAATTAAACTTTAAGTATTCTACAAGCTTATTCTCATCATAGGAAAAGCTTGGAGGAAACAAGTAGTAACAAGGGAAAAAAGGCCAAGTGTGAATTTGGAGGATCAAGGAGGTACTATTTATATTTTTGTTCAGAAGTTATGTACTTTTATTGCCTTTTGTTTCTCTCAAATTATTATGAGAACTCAATTACTAATGACATACATGCATAACTGCATATCAGGAATCAGCTCAGATCAACTTGTTCCACTCTCTATTGAGAGTTCTATGCCCAACGAACAAACAAATGTTCCTGTCAAGAAGAATAAGAAAAAGTCAGTTACAAAAATTCCTATGGTGCCATTTGACAGTCCAGCAATGGGCACAAAAAGCAAAACGTTTAACCCTTCTAGTCCTGCGATGAGTACAAGAAGCAAAAGAAGGCTCAGCTTGTAATTCTCATGCGCTTTTGTTGTCATGTAATAGTTACATTTGAAGTTTCTTTTGGAACCATTTGTGTAAATTAGTGTACCAAGACAGTTTCTATCTCTTCTATCATATTGGCAGCATGCTTATGATCTGTTGTGTTATGCATTATATATGTAAACTGTTGTGCACGGAATATGGCTCCAGTTACAAGCAAAGTTCTGTCAAAATTTTCAATTTTTTGAGTTTAAATATGAGCCTAAGTTTTTCAATTCAAATCGGTTATGTGACTGAATTTGTGGTTCGCTATATTGGTCACATATTGCACCAGGGGCAAAAGCGTAATCTTACATACCTAGTTAACACCGTTAGTGTCTAAAATGTAATAGAGGGCCAAATAAGGAACTGAGTGAAGTTTTCTTGTCAAGAGGAGAAGAAAAGTTTGTCCAAGGCCAATAAAGGAAGCGAAATTTTAACCAGGGCCAACAAAGAAATTCTCTCTTAATTAATTACTCAAAAAGTGGCATTACTCTACTATCTTGGTCAACCGATCTATATTCCTCTAGATGTCACCTGCCGATGGAATCGGTTGTTAGACTTTAGCGATATAAAATAAACTCTCGCAGCCTTGCGAGGTCGATTCTAACATTTAGTGTGGCTGGAACAAATCAAAGTTAATCTCTGACATATATTTATACTAAATATTGTTGGAATTATGCCCTAGAGGCAATGATAAAGATGTTATTATTATAATTCTTGTTCATGATAAAGTTTATATTCCATGCTAGAATTGTATTAAGCGGAAACATTAATACTTGTGTGGTTTGTGAACAACACCGTGTCCCTAGTACGCCTCTATGGACTAGCTCATTGATCAATGATGGTTAAGGTTTCCTAACCATAGACATGAGTTGTCAATTGATAATGAGATCATATCATTGGGAGAATGATATGGTGGACAGACCCAAACTAAGCGAAGCAATTAGATCGTGTCATTGTATTCATCTTTGCGAAGCTTTTCCTATGTCAAATATTGTATTCCTTAGACCATGAGATAATACAACTCCCTGGTATCGGAAGAAAGCTTTGAGGTCATCAAACGTCATCCTATGAGAGGGTGATCATAAAGGTGTCTCTCGTGTGATCGGAAAGTATCTGGGTTGTATGTATCGAGATGGGATTTGTCCTCCCAAGTCGGAGAGGTATATCGCCCACTCGGTAATCGATATCAACACCGCTTGCAAGCATGTGGTTAAGGAGTTAATCACAAAGTGATATCGGATTACGGAACGAGTAAAGTACTTGCTGTGAACGAGATTGAACTAGGTATGACGATACCGACGATCGAATCCCGGGCAAGTAAAATATCGCGAGACGAAGGGAATATATATATGAGATTGATTGAATCCTGGCATCGTGGTTCATCCGATATGATCATCGATGAATGTGTGGGAGTCAATATGGGTGCCTGCACCCTGTTGATTATTGATAGAAGATCATGTCTCGCATATTCTCGAACTCGAGGTCACACTTAACGTGTCTTAACGCTAGGATAGATTGGATAATTGGTTTATGAGTTTTGTTCGAGTCTCGATGGGATCCGGGATATCACGAGAGGTTCAGAATGGTCCGGAGAATAAGATTCATATAAGGCAAAGGCAGTTTTTGGAGTTCGAATTGTTAGGATTAATCGGTATTGTACCTAAGCTTCTAGAACCTTCCGAAGGGGCCAACGTGGTCCCACCTTCCGGGAGGGGGCATGGGCCTATGAGGGAGTGTCCTGGCCGCATTGGGCCAGGGGCACAAGGCCCCATAGGGCCCAGCCGATTCTGGATAGATTTAAACCGTTTAAACTCCGGATAGAATTTCTAGATAAGTGATAAGTTTAAATCGTTTAAACTAGAGATAGGCTTGGAGGATAGGCAAGGGCTGGCCGCACCCCCCCTCTATATATAGAGGGCTGGTGCGCCCCCTCCCCCACATCCACACCTTCCTCCAAACCCTAGTTTCCCCGCCTCCTCCTCTCCCTCCCGACTGTTTGTAGGCGAAGCCTGCTGAAATTCTCCACCATATACACGACGCCGTGTGTCAGAGATCAATCCATCTCTCCACCATACTTGCTGGTCCGAGGAAGGAGGATACGTCGAGGTGCTGCACCTGTGCATCTCACGGAGGCACCGCCACTTGTGGTGCTAGATCGGATCGGATCGCGAGGAGGAGAAGCGAGTACGACTACATCACCCACGTTCGGATTTAACGCTGTCACTGCGAATCTTCAAGGGTATGAAGATCTAATCCAATCTCTCTCGTTGTTTGCATCTCCTAGATTAGATCTTGGCTTTCCTCGCTCGCTGTAGAAAATTTTGATTTACTATGCTAAACCCTTGAGGGTATCGAGCTAGATCTATGCGTAGATGTGATTCACGAGTAGAACGCAACATGGTTGTTGCGCGTTGATGTTTTCGCTGCAAGCCTCTTGTTTGTGTTCTTCTTATGACGCGGATAGTGAGATTGAAGCGGTCCAGGCCAACCTTACGCGACGCCGTCATGAGACCGCTCCGCACTTGACGCGGTGGCTTGTACCACACATGCGGCTGGTGGATGTCAGTTTCTCTCACTATAGTTGTCATGGGATTAACACCGGAGTTTGGCAACCATAATATCACCGTTGTGGCTTTCCATAGGTAAGAATCGTTCTTAGCATCTACTCCCACAAGCCACGTAAAACATGCAACAACAAAGTAGAGGCGTCTAACTTGTTTTTGCAGGGAGTGTTTTCTGTGATATGGTATGGCCCAAGATGTGATGTGTATATTGTATACGATGATCATGTTTTGTAATGTTTCACGACTTGCATGTCGATGAGTACACAACCGGCAGGAGCCATATGGTTGTCTTTATAATTGTGTATGACTCATAGTCAACTTCTTATACGCCATGTAATAGCTTTACTTTATCGCTAAGTAGTTAGCAATAGTTGTAGTTGCTATTTGTGGTGGAGGCAATCATGGTGGAGTGATGGAGATCACGCCGGAACGCACAAGATGGAGATCATTGGGCGAAGATTGGCTATACCATGTCACATAAAGTTATATGCATGTGATGTTTATCCCTTTATGTATCTTATTATGCTTAGATCGCGACGGTAGCATTATAAGATGATTCCTCACTTAAAGATCAAGATAAAACTGTGTTCTCCCAAGTATGCACTGCTATGAAAGTTCGTGTCCAAGCATCACGTGATGATCGGGTGCTATAGACTCTACGCTCACATACAACGGGTGCAAGCCAGTTTTGCACACGCGAAATACTTGGGTCTAACTTGACGAGCCTAGCATGTACAGACATGGCCTCGGAACACAAGAACCGAAAGGTTAAGCATGAGTCATATGAATGATATGATCGACACTTTGTTGTCCACCATTGAAACCACATCTCTTCTCGTGATGATCAGATTAGGTGTGGTGAATTTGGATCGTGTTCACTAAACAACTTGAGGGATGTTGAATTTAGTGGGAGTTCATCTAGTAATTTGATTAAGTTGAACTATTTATCATGAACATAGTCTAAATTGTACTTGCAAATACTGTAGATCACATGGCCAAGTCCAACTTCAACTTCAACGTTTTTGCTGAGATAGAAAAGCTTAGAAACAATGGGTCTAACTTCACCAAATGGTTCCATTCGAGAATCATTCTCATGGCGGACAAAAGGACTATGTCCTTGAGAAAGCGCTAGGTGACCTGCTACTGCTAATGAAAAAGCTGTTTATCAATCGCGCAAGGATGATTATGATTTGATTAAGATCGCCATGTTGTATGCTATGGAATCGGATCTTCAAAATCGTTTTGAGGAGTTCGCCGGGCCCTTTGAGATTCTCGAGGAGCTGAAAAACATGTTTCAGACTCAAGCCCGTTCTGAGAGATATGAGATCTCTAAGAAATTCTTTAACTACAAGATGGAGGAAGGGAGTTCCGTTAGTGAGCACGCCATTAATATGTCAGGCTACACTCAACGCCTTGAGCAACTGGAATGCAAGATTCCAGAGGAGCTCAAGATTGACACTCCTAGCTGCAAAAGTTTTGTAGTTGATCACAATCATATTGGTTCCACTGATATGATCACTGAGCTCTTTGCTAAGATGAAAGTAGCGGAGGTGAACATCAAAAAGAATAATCATGTGTTGATGGTCAACAAGTCCCCCACCTTTAAGAAAGGTAAGGGTGCAAGGAAGCCCTTCAAGAAAGGCGGCGGCAAGCGCGTTGCCCCTGCCGAGAAGAAGCTCAAGTCTGGTCCTAAGCCGGACACTGAGTGCTTCTATTGCAAGGACAAGGGTCCTCGAAGAATCGTCAAGTACTTAGCGGACAAGAAGGCTGGCACCATCAAAGGTATATTTGATATACATGTTATTGATGTTTTCCTTACTAGCCCTCGTTGTAGTGCCTGGGTATTTGATACCGGTTCAGTTGCTAATATTTGTAACTCGAAACAGGAGCTACGGAATAGACGGCGGCTTGCAAGGGATGAGGTGATGATGCGCGTTGGCAACGGATCAAGAGTTGATGTGATGGCCGTCGGCACGCTCTCCTTAGTTTTACCTTCGGGATTAGTTTTAAACCTTAATAAGTGTTATTATGTGCCTCCGTTGAGCATGAACATTATCTCTGGATCTTGTTTATTGCAAGGCGGTTATTCATTTAAATCGGAGAATAATGGTTGTTCTATTTATATGAGTAACATCTTTTATGGTCATGCACCTATTGTGAATGGTTTATTTCTTCTAAATCTCGAAAGGGATGAAACACACATCCATAACATTGAGGCTAAGAGATGCAAAGTAGATAGTGATAATACTACTTATTTGTGGCAATCGCTGCTCAGGTCATATTGGTGTAAAGCGCATGAAGAAACTCCATTCTGATGGACATTTGGAGTCTCTTGATTTTGAATCATTTGACACATGCGAACCATGCCTCATGGGCAAGATGATCAAAACCCCGTTCTCCGGTATGATGGAGCGAGCAACGGACTTGTTGGAAATCATACATACCGATGTATGCGGACCGATGAGTGTTTCGACGCGCGGTGGATATCGCTATTTTCTCACTTTTACCGATGACTTAAGTAGATATGGGTATATCTATTTAATGAAACATAAATCTGAAACATTTGAAAAGTTCAAAGAATTTCAGAATGAAGTGGAGAACCATCGTAATGTAAAGATTAAGTTTCTGATCCGATCGTGGGGAGAATATTTGAGTTATGATTTTCTCACGCATCTCAAAGCAAGTGGAATCGTTTCACAACTCACGCCACGAACACCACAGCAATGGTGTGTCGAATGCCGGAATCGAACCCTATTAGATATGGTCCGATCAATGATGTCTCTTCTTGATTTGCCGTTATCATTTTGGGGTTATGCATTAGAAACCGCTGCATTCACTTTAAATAGGGCTCCATCTAAATCCGTTGAGGCGACACCGTATGAACTGTGGTTTGGTGCTAAACCTAAGTTGTCGCTTTAAAGTTTGGGGATGCTTTACGTCAAGAAGTTGATGCCGGACAAGCTCGAACCCAAAGCGGAGAAATGCGTCTTCATAGGATACCCTAAGGAAACTATTGGGTATACCTTCTATCACGTAACCGAAGGCAAAGTGTTTATGTAAAGAACGGTTCCTTTCTTGAGAAGGAGTTTCTCTCGAAAGAAGTGAGTGGAGGAAAGTAGAGCTAGACGAGGTTATTGAACCTTCTCTTGAATTGGAGAGTAGCGCATCACCTGAAATTGTTCGGTCACTTTGCACCAACAATAGAGGAAGCTAATGACAAGGATCATGAAGCTTGGACGATGTCGCATCTTGAACGTCGCAGTCGACAAGGTCGCGGCCCCTCCCGAGTGGTAATGGCAACCTGTCTTGACTGTCTTGTTAGTAGAAGACGTGAACCTCACGAACTATGAGGAAGCGATGATGAGCCCAGACTCGAGAAATGGCTAGAAGCCATGAAATCCAATTGGGATCCATGAGCGAAAACCAAGTATGGACTTTGGTGGACCCTCCTAGCGACCGAAAGGCCGTTGAGTGCAAATTGATCTTCAAGAAGAAAACGGACGCGGATGGTAATGTTACCGTCTATAAGGCACGACTTGTTGCGAAAGGTTTTCGACAAGTTCAAGGTGTTGACTACGATGAGACTTTCTCTCCCGTAGCGATGTTTAAGTCCATTCGGATTTTATTAGCAATTGCTGCGTTTCATGATTATGAAATATGGCAAATGGATGTCAAGACTGCTTTCCTCAATGGCAACATTGATGAAGAGTTGTATATGATGCAACCCGAAGGTTTTGTCGATCCTAAGGATGCTAATAAAGTATGCAAACTTCAGCGTTTCATTTATGGACTGAAGCAAGCATCTCGGAGTTGGAACCTTCGTTTTGATCAAGTGATCAAGAGCTTTGGATTTGTTCCAAATTGCTACGAAGCTTGCATCTACAAGAAAGTGAGTGGAGCTCGGTGGCGTTTACGGTACTATATGTGGATGACATATTGATTATTGGAAATGACATCAACATGCTTAACGATGTGAAGAGTTATTTGAACAAGTGTTTTTCAATGAAAGACCTAGGTGAAGCTGCTTATATATTGGGCATCAAAATCTATAGAGATAGACAAAGACGCTGATAGCTTTAAGCGGAGTACATACCTAGACAAAGTTCAAAAGGTTCGTAATGGATAAGGCGGAAAGGTTCAAAGGCCTATGTTGTCGTAAGATATTGAGCAAGGCTCGGTCCAGCTACGGTAAATGATAGGGAAGCTATGAGCAAAGTGCCTTATGCCTCGCCATAGGTTCCATCATGTATGCCATGTTGTGTACTAGACCGGATGTGTCCAATGCTCTTAGTTTGACGGCAGATATCAAAGTGATCCAGAGTGGAACCTTTGGACAGCCGTGAAGAACATCCTAAGGTACCTAAATAGGACTAAAGAAATGTTCTTAGTCTATGGGGGTGATGAACATCTCGTCGTAAAAGGTTACGTCGATGCTAGTTTTGACACCGACAAGGATGATTCTAAATCTCAGACAGGATACATGTATATTTTAAATGGAGGAGCTGTGAGCTGGAGAAGCTGCAAGCAAAGCGTGATCGCGGGATCTACAGTAGAAGCGGAATACATGGCTGCTGCAGAAGCGTCAAGTGAAGGAGTTTGGATCAGAAACTTCATCACTGAGCTTGGCGTGGTTCCAAGTGCATTGGACCCACTGGAGATATTGTGTGACAACACTGGCGCCATAGCACTAGCTAAGGAACCAAGATATCATCCAAAGACCAAGCATATCAACCGCAAATTTCATATAATCAGAGATTATATAGCAGATGGAGATCTGAAGATTAGCAAAGTACATACAGATCTGAATGTCGCAGATCCATTGACTAAACCTCTTCCACGTGTAAAACATGATCAGCACCTCAGTGCCATGGGTGTGAGATTGTTGCCAAATGTAAACTAGATTATTGACTCTAGTGCAAGTGGGAGACTGTTGGAATTATGCCCTAGAGGCAATAATAAAGATGTTATTATTATAATTATTGTTCATGATAAAGTTTATATTCCATGCTAGAATTGTATTAAGCGGAAACATTAATACTTGTGTGGTTTGTGAACAACACCGTGTCCCTAGTACGCCTCTATGGACTAGCTCATTGATCAATGATGGTTAAGGTTTCCTAACCATAGACATGAGTTGTCAATTGATAATGAGATCATATCATTGGGAGAATGATATGGTGGACAGACCCAAACTAAGCGAAGCAATTAGATCGTGTCATTGTGTTCATCTTTGCGAAGCTTTTCCTATGTCAAATATTGTATTCCTTAGACCATGAGATATTGCAACTCCATGGTATCGGAAGAAAGCTTTGAGGTCATCAAACGTCATCCTATGATAGGGTGATCATAAAGGTGTCTCTCGGTGATCGGAAAGTATCTGTTGGGTTGTATGTATCGAGATGGGATTTGTCCCTCCCAAGTCGGAGAGGTATACTTCGGGCCCACTCGGTAATCGATATCAACACCGCTTGCAAGCATGTGGTTAAGGATTTAATCACAAAGTGATATCGGATTACGGAACGAGTAAAGTACTTGCTGTGAACGAGATTGAACTAGGTATGACGATACCGACGATCGAATCCCGGGCAAGTAAAATATCGCGAGACGAAGGGAATATATATATGAGATTGATTGAATCCTGGCATCGTGGTTCATCCGATATGATCATCGATGAATGTGTGGGAGTCAATATGGGTGCCCAGACCCCGCTGTTGATTATTGATAGAAGATCATGTCTGCATATTCTCGAACCCAGGTCACACACTTAACGTGTCTCGACGCTAGGATAGATTGGATAATTGGTTTATGAGTTTTTGTTCGGAGTCTCGGATGGGATCCGGGATATCACGAGAGGTTCCGGAATGGTCCGGAGAATAAGATTCATATAAGGCAGTGCAGTTTTTAGAGTTCAGAATTGTTCCGGATTAATCGGTATTGTACCGAAAGCTTCTAGAACCTTCCGGAAGGGGGCCAACGTGGTCCCACCTTCCGGGAGGGGGCATGGGCCTATGAGGGAGTGTCCTGGCCGCATTGGGCCAGGGGCACAAGGCCCCATAGGGCCCAGCCGATTCTGGATAGATTTAAACCGTTTAAACTCCGGATAGAATTTCTAGATAAGGGATAAGTTTAAATCGTTTATACTAGAGATAGACTTGGAGGATGGGCAAGGGCTGGCCGCACCCCCCCTCTATATATAGAGGGCTGGTGCGCCCCCTCCCCCACATCCACACCTTCCTCCAAACCCTAGTTGCCCTGCTGCCCTCCTCTCTCCCTCCCGACTGTTTGTAGGCGAAGCCCTGCGGCAGAAATTCTCCACCATATACACGACGCCGTCGTGCTGTAGATCCAATCCATCTCTCCACCATACTTGCTGGTCCGAGGAAGGAGGATACGTCGAGGTGCTGCACGTGTGCATCTCACGGAGGCACCGCCACTTGTGGTGCTAGATCGGATCGGATCGCGAGGAGGAGAAGCGAGTACGACTACATCACCCACGTTCCGATTTAACGTTCGCTGTCTTGAATCTTCAAGGGTATGAAGATCTAATCCAATCTCTCTCGTTGTTTGCATCTCCTAGATTAGATCTTGGCTTTCCTTCTGTTCGCTTCCGTAGAAATTTTTGATTTACTATGCTGCGAAACCCTTCAAATATGATTACTTATTTATCTATCATTTAACTTATCGTTTTATTTTTATTTATACCAACTTCACTATACTCATTATTAATTGAACAATCCAAATGTGTGTCACTAATATAGTAGCGTGAGATCAGAACTCTATTCTATGAAAGAATATGTTATCTTTCAAGTTTCTTTCGGGACGTCTTGACATAAACTTACAAATAAATATTTAAAAAGTATATTAATCTAACAAATAGTTTGCGTCACCTAGATGTATTATTAAGTATTTGCCTTAGAATGTGCCTCTTTTAGCGTCTTTTAATATGTTAGTAAATGGTTATGTAGAGTATAGCAAATTCCCATAGTTTTCTATCTTGTATGTAACTAACATGAAATTCTAGAATATGTGACGTGCCGACGAATGGATTGTCCTGGAATTGTGTTCGCATCTTCTGGCTTTGCCTATCTATTCTTTCTTTCAAGGTCATGTCTTTCTTTAAGTTATCCATGATTTATACTAACTCATTGCCCATGAGTGCTCCTTCCATAGTCCATGTAACGGAAATGTTCCTAACACGCATGAAACACGTCATTTTCTCTCTTCAAATGAAAAAAAATGCTTTAGCTATGTACTCTCTCCATCCCAAAATATATGGCTAGTCAAAAGTCAAATCTTACTAACTTTGACCAGATATTTAGGAAAAAATGCACATCTATATTATGGAATGGACACACTAAGAAAATATACTTTACGATAAATCTATTATCATTATTGATTTTGATATTGTAAATATTTATATTTTTGTGTATAATCTTGGTTAAACTTAGAAAACGTTG
Organism: Avena insularis; assembly: GCA_023614405.1. NCBI lineage: Eukaryota > Viridiplantae > Streptophyta > Magnoliopsida > Poales > Poaceae > Avena > Avena insularis. The sequence continues at coordinate 853,759 of JAJUPC010000015.1, read as the reverse complement.
ACTTTTGACTAAATCTTAGACACCTTATATTTTGGAATGGAGGGAGTACTGTCTCAACCCGTCTACCCATTAGCTACACCAAATTAAAGTCATGAAAGCACCCGCATGATCAAATTAATATTTGTAGTCAAATTTGCCTTTGTCTTTGTACTTGAGTCAGCCAAGTTGGCCTGACTATGAGTAAGGCGGCCAAACTCTAGTCGCTGAGCGTAAATCATCCAGACTTCCGTCTTTAGGCCTGAAGCAGATCCTCATTCGACATTCTTGGGGTGGCTTCTAGGTTCTTCTAGTATTTGCGTCTTTCCTTACTCTCGCCTAAGTCGTCTTACAGTCCGGCTCCCCCCCCCCCCCCCCCCCCCCCAAATTTGGTTTAAAACCGTACTCGTCCGTCTAACAACTTAGTCATCGACAAGTCTTTCTTGATTATCTGCAAGTGGCCAAAAATGAATGACAACAAACAACTAGTGGGGAGGTACTAAGTATCCTCCTAAAAGTTTGATCTTTCTATTTCCTACCATCCATCTAAAACCAGATTTAACAGCTGTAGTGACCACTCTAATTCCTTTCCACTACCTGGAACATTTAGTATAGTTACTAATAAATATATTGGGAGAACTAGTGTTGTACTTATGATCAATTATGGCTTCCCGGATCCTACCCTCATCTAATATATATTTTTTGATCCATGATCCAACCAGATAGATGTTTACCTCCTGGAGATTAGGGATTCCGAAACTCTTTTCTCATGCAGACCAATTTGGCTAGGTGAAGTTTTATATGGCCTTCAAAACCATTCCATAAAAATTGAATCATCTATGTATTTATTAATTCTAGTGCCCATTTTGGAAATTTGAAGAAAGACCATAAGTATACAAGAATGCTGGATAGACAATTTTGATTAAAATGAATATGACAACATAAGAGTGTAATTTACCTCTCCAACCAGCTATCCTTTTGATAATTATATCTATAAGAGGTTGGTCACCCTCTCTTTTCAACTTATCATAGTGCAGGGTAATGCCTAAATAATTTATATGGAAACTTCCTACTAGGCAACCAAAGTTTTCTACAAACGGAGCTAAGCTCTCTTCATCCATGTCAATGGGGATGATTTCACTCTTACTGTAGTTAACTTTCATGCCATAAACTTGTTCAAAACAAGTTAAAACTGTTTTAAGATTACTTACCTTTCCAACATCATTCTTAACAAAGAGGATTGTATCATCTGCATATTGGAGGCAAATTATACCCCTCGGACATACATATGTATATAGGCTTTTGCCAGTATCTTGGGTGACACCAGTAAACTGAAAATGATGGGGGATAGTGGATCCCACTGCCTAAGATCTTTTCTTTTGATGAGGAAATTACCCTGCATCATTTATTTTTTACTCCTACAACCCCATGATTTATTTAACCTAGACACACTGGCCCAAAACCCTAAGTTTCAGGAGTTCCTCTAAGAATTCTGACTAGTTTAGTTTAAGAACAAGCCCTTTCTCATACGAGATATGTACAGAGTGAAGCACTTCATGTCCAGTAAGTACACACCCCATAGTAAATCTCACTTTGATTAAGGCAGATTGATTTGGAGCAATGAGGTGCCCAAGGATGTTAGCTTGTCAGCGCTTTATCGCCTCAAACCTCAAAGCAAAGTTGAGAGACGGTTCGATTTTATACGTAGGGGATCATGGAAAAGGATTGTAGAGAGTTTATTAGTACACGTGTTGTATAGGACATGCCATTCTTTCTCTATATACACATCCTAGTCTATTTGCAGCCAGTCCCATATTTTGCAACAGACAGGTGGACCTGTCATACTCATATTGGTTATTTTTCTGTGTAAGCCTGCACCAGAATCTGTTATTCCTCCAGCACTGCAAGATTCTGAACTTCAGTAGTACCATTTACCAAAGCAATTCAAAACTATCATTGACATTAAGTTGGCTCGCCAAGGGTTCCTCGAACAAGAAGTTAGCTTGCTATAGGAAAACATAGGGACTCCAGTTTTTCAATCGTTGGTTGAAGGAGGCCCTGGTGCTACTACCTAGAGATGCAAGTAATACTGGAGGAAGTAAACCGAAACTGTAATTGTTGCTTTGCCATCCTACAAAAATAATAGTACTAGTATCATTTCTAAGGTGCCGTGCCCGACATACAAGAAACAACACTTCAGTTCGTGTGTGATCATCGGCTTGATGAAAAAAAAAAGGCAGGAACCAATCTTAATACTCTCTCTGTCCTGAATTAGATTTGTCTAGCTTTTCTCATATCTATATGCTAAAACGTTCTAGAATCTATGACAAATATTTAATGGAGGGAATAGAAGGATAGAGGCAGGTGCAAGTGCTATGTATTCCTATGAGCTGAGCTACTGTAACTAAAGACGGGCCCTGTAGCATGATTTAGGACCTGGTAAGCACGGTGCACGGTTGTGAGCCAGTCCATTTGAGTTTCTGGATGTGTGGCAGACTCTAGCTTGAAGTTGGTGTGATTTCTGGATGAAGTACTCTGCGGTATCTCTGATTTTCCAGTTAACATGATTACTAGCATAAATCGTCCTAGATGCAGCTGCTCTGGCCAGTGTCAAGTTGTCTGTCAAGGAGGTGACCCGCTGGAGTCCAAGTTGCCAAGCAATTGAGGCAGCAAGAATTTGTGCAGAAGCTTCAGCATGAAGAGGCGACGACGCTTGAGCTCTAGAAGCTTGCACCATAAGATCATAGTGCCACATTGGTCCATATAAATACTGAATATAGACAGCGAATATATTTTCCATATAAATACTGAATATAGACAGCGAATATATTTTCCTGTACCACCAAGAAGCGTAAGAGAAAATCTCCATACCTACAATAAGGAAACCGGTTCTGATGGCGGAACCCTGTCGAAGGTTAGTTGTGAGCTGACAAAGCTTTCCAACTTTGCAAAGGTTAGTTGTGGCTCTTTCTGTTTTCAGATATTACATGCTTAGATGGTAGTCGCAGCAAAGAATTCGTGAACAGAAAAGTTATGCAAACAAACGCCTATGACAGTTATAAAAACGCCTATCTCTTGGAAAGGCCTTTGGTCTTAGCCAGTGCACATCACCTGGCGCCCCTGCGTAGTGCACTGGAAAAGGGATCAGGCATCGACATGTCATGCGTGTGAATGGTACGGTCAAAACTGCAGCAACCGGGATCTCTTGTGAAATAAAACCGAGCATCTGTAGAAGCCCTCTTATCCAGTTCGAGCATCGCGGGTTGATCAGCCATCGATTTGCCGCTCTTAACATGGATACAGAATTTCATTACCTTGAGCACCTTTGCCTTGAGAACAAAGAGCTTTGCGAAGTTCACGTCTCCTTCCATGCCTTCGTAGTTGTTCATTACTACTGCTCGGAGATGGAGTTCAAGGCACTCAATAGGATCGAGTGTGTCATACTGCAGCACATTTTTCATGCCGGTCCTATAACATGACTGCAGAAGAACACGTTAGGTATAGCAGTCGTCGAGTCAGTTAGGTCATAGTAAAAGGAGTCTTTTATTGCAGGCAGTAATTACATCAGGATTAGTTGCATTTGCAAGATGTGTTGAGCTGAGGACTATTGAACAATATTGTTCCCTGACACTCCTAGATGCATATTGACAACTAGATATAATATGGTAAAAGTTGGGGAAATTTATTGTGGAAGATAATTTTATGGAAAATATATTAAATAATATTTCCATATGTCTAATCTAGGCATACAAAGAGAGATGCAATGAGTTGAAATCAACTTTGAATATGTTTAACTCTGTATAATTTCACCTGAATGTAGAGCTTCTCCGTGCAGGGAAAGCATCTAAGGAATCCAACAATTGCATCCAGATTAGGTCCGGTAGATTCTAGAACCAATACCTTCACCGTGCGCACCGACGCGGTGAAGCTGATGGGGATCATTTCCTGGAAAAACAAACCGAGACGCATGTAACACATCAAGAAATAACACAATGTAAACAGAAATGGCCCAAATATATGCAACAAGAAGGAAGAAGAAGAGTTGTTCTACCTTAATAATTATAGTTCCAAGCACAATTTCGAAAATGTTGTAAGATAAGTATCCCAACACAGTCAATTTCGGCGCGGCGAGAACCCTGATTGTCATTGGTGTACCGCGTCCACCAAATGGAATCAATCTCTCAAGGCAGGGTGCATTCTCAATGACAAGCTCCTGGAACGCGATCTCTGGGTTGTACTCGTCGTAAGAAACAGAGACAGCAATACTCCGAAGAGTTGGCGAGACAATCCTGAGGCTGCTGAGCCCGTGGATCCCGTCAAGGTGAAGGCTCTCAAGCACAGTGCAACCGGCGAGCAGGCGCTGGATGACTGCCTTCGAGACGACGACGTCGTAAAGCTTGAGCTGCTTCAGACGAGGGAGAAGAAGCGCATCAGCATTTATCTCAGGGAATTCACAGCGGCCAAAGTAAGCGACCCGTAGTGTGGGTGCGAAGCGAAGCACGGAAGGAGGCAACGGGCGTGGTGGCCTGGTGTAAAAGTAGAGGTGGCGGTCGTTGGAAGAGATGAACTCAAGCTCCTCGAGGCCATCAAGGGCAGGCGACCAGAACCATCCATCGAGCTTGGCGTAGACGTCATGGCAGAGACGGATGCTGTGGACGAAGAGACGGCGGGTAGGGCCATGGTGCTGGGCGAGAATCTTGGAGATGATGGCGATGTGGTTGGACTCCTGCCCAGAGAGGTCGTGGTCGACATCGAGGTTAAGCGGGGCGGAGTGCCAAAGGTGACGCCACCGTGAGGAGAGAAGGGTTGTCCGCACGGCGTCCTTGATGGGGAGGAGGGAGATAATGCTGCCTAGGATCTCGTCGGGAACACGGCTAATGAGGTCGAGGCTCGCATCATCGCCACCGTTAGAGCCATCCCTGCTCGCCAGAGGTTCTTTCGACTCCGGATCGTCCCACTTCCGCTTCTTGGAGACGGAAACAACTACACTGTCCATGGCCGCCGGCCGCCACGTAAAAAGATCTACATAAGATCAAAAACACATTTATTAAAGAAGAGCACAATAACACAAGTTTTTTTCTCTATCACACCCCCTTGGAACCTTCAATTCACAAAAGTAGAATAACCATTTATATGAAATGCAAACTGTTTACAGATGTAAACACATAACGAAAAGATTCCTTAGAATATTCACACACACAAATTAACTCTGGTCTTCGAAAAACTGGCCCATTCTTCATCTACAAAGCGTGCGCGCATGCCATACCCAATACAACTCATTGTTCATATATATACTCCATATGCCAGAATACCGTTCACATATATACAAACTCAACCGGGTAAAACCATAAGATTTCTGTAGCACAACGTGACTACTACTCCCTCCGTTTTAAAATACAAGATGTTTTAGGTTTGTGAAGAAAATATATCTAGACTTATTTTAATGTGTAGATTTATTCCAAACATGAGTAAACCTACATACTAAAAAAAAGTCTAGATACATTTGCTTCACAAAACTAAAACATCTGATATTTTAAAACGGAGGGAGTACTAGCTAGCACACACTAGATACGTACTTATGCATGGCATATGATTCCAAAACTTGTAACAAGATGTGTAATTCTGCTGATTGAAGTGGCTGTAGGTATGTTTATAGCAACCAATCACAATCACAATCACAATCACAAGCATGTACAATGGCAAAGAGTTAGCATATAATACAAATTTGCAAGACTAGAAGTTTTTAAAATTATAATGCATGCAAAAGTTCCCATGCAGATCAAAACGGATTAGCAGTGCAAGAGAGTCCGCGCGCGTGTCATGTAACTGAAATTGCAAGACTAGTATGCCATTTTTCCTTTATGAAATGTAATACTACAATGAATTTCCTGAAATTAATTCAATCATATATCTCCGGTTAATTCAAGGCTAGTATCTCCCGTTTTAATAGCACATTAGCTCTTACCCGAGTCGCCGCCGGCCCGCCCCGCCCCGCCGCACACGCGTCACGGTCGAGGAGAGGACGGCAACGACGCCGCCGATGCTCCGCGTGACCTGGACCTCCTCCTCTTCCTCTTCCTGGCGACGGCGTCCGCCGCGATGCAGCTGGGCCTGGGCGTCGATCCCGTCACGGCGGCGAGGGTTTGTTCAAGTCAGGGTGGAGCGGGGGGTTGGCTCGAGACTTGGATACCCAGCTGATGCCGTGACGATTATCAAGGATACGCTGGGTATTGATTGGGCCTGCCTATAGTATTTGGGTTTTGGGCCTACGGTTGTTAGCGGACTGGGATCTCTCACTTTCGAGTAGTATCGGGCCGTCACAGTGCATTGATCGAGCGAGAACGTTTTGAGGAAGAATGATGGAGTTTTCCCCATCGCCGTGTGTGGCTGTGCTCCAGGTTTAATGGAAGGAAACACTGTTTTCATCAGCTCCAAAATAAAGAATGTGGGGACATTGGCAGGTGCATGATGTGGTATATCTCCTTCCTTCCTTCCATGAGTCTACCCCGAGCGAGCTGAGGTTTCTAAGCTTTGCCGCCCTTCCTTCCTTCCCCATACGGGCTGATAACCGTGACAATGAACAAGACTACTACTACTACTCAGGATCAGACTACACTACCCTGCGAGGCTGTGACTCAAGGCAGGCTGATGATAACTCCCAGATTTCGCCAACTACTACTTCCGCAAACTAAAACATAAGCTCTTTTCCCATGCACTTTCCAAACAACTCCAGACCACTTCAGCAAACTAAAACAATCGCAGGCTACAACTGAAATTTATACTTAGCACATTATATATAAGCTTATTACAATTCTTAGGATTTGCCAAACATATGGGAAAAACGAAATAGTACACTCACAAAACGTTGCAATCCAACAAGTCTACAGACAGACACCATATGCGACTAAAAAGGAGCTGCTAGCTCTTTCAGTTACCAACTACCAACAGTCAGAACCTCATCCCATACAAACACATCAGGATGTTCGGGGCAGCAGAGATGTGACGGTACAAAGGGCATCAGCATCAAGCCGGTCCGCAACACTTGCATAAAGAGCTATCAAAGGGATCAGCCATCCACATATCATGCATGTGCTTGTTATAGCTAAGCCTGCACACGCGATCAGCCTTTTCAAAATCAAATCTAGCATCTTTAGAAGCCCGGTCATTCAGCTGTAGCCGCCTCTGTTGATTTGCCTTCCATTTCTTGAAGCAGGTACCGAGCACGCTAAATCTCATCACCTCGAGCACCTTTGCGTTCAAAACAAAGAACTTGGCAAAGTCAACATCTGGTCCCTTGCCTTTATAGCCGCTCAATACTATTGCTTTGAGATGCAGTTCAAGGCATTCCATAGGATCGAGCGTGTCATATTGCACCGTATTTTCCATATCCTTGCAAAAATCCGACTGCAAAAGAAGAAATTAAGTAAGCATATACTGGTCACTTGCACCAAAAGTGAAGTAAAAAAAAATTACTACGATATGTCACAAACTAAGCATGCAGACAGATATGTGATCGATCAAAAATAAAAACAGCTCTGAATAGGTTTAACTCCATCTAATTTTACACTTTTTGCTGGCAGTGGTGAACATCTAACGACAAAGATTACCATGATGTATAGCTTCTCTACGCAGGGAAAGCATCTGAGGAGTCCAACAACCGAGTCCAGATCAGGGCCAACGGATTCTAGAACCAAGACCTTCACTGTGCGCACCGATGAGATCAAGCTAATGGGGACCATTTCCTGTAGAAAATCGATACAAACATCAAGAAATTGCAAAAAGGAAATGCCCAGATGCATGCACGAAGGCCTGTTTTACCTTAAGAATTATGCTGCCAAGGACAAGTTTGGAGATTTCGCTAGATAGGCATCCCAACACCGTCAATTTCGGCGCCGCGATGACCCTAATAGTCATCTGATAATTTCGTCGACCAAATGGAATCAACCGCTCAAGGCAAGGTGCATCCTCAATGACAAACTCTTGCAAGAAGAGTTCTGCTTTGTAATTGTTGCAAGAAACAGAGATACCAACAGTCCGAAGAGTTGGCGAGATGATCCTGACGCTGCTGAGCCCGTTGATTCTGCCAAGCTCAAGGCTCTCAAGCACAGTGCAGCCAGCGAGCAAGCGCTGAATGGCTCATTCCGAGATGGTGACATTGAAGAGCTTCAGCTGCATCAGATGAGGGAGAAGAAGCGCCGCAGCAGCAGTATTCTCGGGGAATTCACAACCGCTAATGTTGGCGATGCGCAGCGTGGGTGCGAAGCGGAGCACGTAAGGTGGCAGCCGTGGCCTGGTGCGACCGTAGAGGTAGTAGTTTCTGAAGCAAGCGACCTCGAGCTCCTCGAGGCCATCGAGGGCGGGAGACTGGAACCAACCACAAAACTTGGCATAGAGGTCGCGGCAGAGGCAGATGCCGTCACCGTCGTTGCCAAGGGAGAGGCGTCGAGCAGGGCCAGGGTGTGTGGCCAGGATCTTGGAGACGATGGCGATGCGGTCGTGCTCCTGCCCAGAGAGGCTGCAGTCAACGACAAGGTTCAGCGGGGCGGAGCACCAGAGGTGGCGCCACCGTGGAGAGAGAAGGGATGTCCGCACGGCACACTTGATGGGGAGGAGGGATATGATGTTGCCAAGGATTTCGTCAGGGAGGCAGCTGATGAGGTCAAGGCCTGTATTCTCCCCGCCACTGCCATCCGTGCTCGCTAGTGGTTCTTTTGGTTCCAGCTCGCCCTGCCTCCGCTTCTTGGATAGGGAAGCCGCCACATCGTCCATGGCTAGCGCTGCCAAAAAAAAATCTGCAAATGATAAAAAAAAACGTTTTTTGAAGAGCACAGCAGTAAAAGTATTTACCATACCACAAGTTGGCAAATTCCATTCAGGAACAGTACAGTCGCCATTTATGAGTTTGTAACGGGAACAGTTTAAGGATGTAAGCATTTTTTACTTTAACTACTCCGGGTCAAACCCAGCCTGAACAATATATCAACATGGGGACGGATACATTGGGATACAACAAGAAAAGGAGGGAAAAACAGAAAAAGAAAACAGAACACGCTCTATGCCTACAACACCACCAAGCTTAATACACACAGCACTCAGCAGATCATAAACAAACAGAATCATTGGAATATTCACATAGAATTAACTCTCATCTAGGAATTGGCCCATTCGTTAGCTACAACACAATACTCATTGTCCATATACTGCCATACAAGAGTACGGTTCACACATACAAACTGAAGTGACTCAACAGCCAACTACTTAGAACACCCACAACGCAGCGCTTGGAAGTTACGCCTATCGATCCCGAGCGTCCGACGCATAATCTTCCGCCTGGCGCTAGTTATTTTTTACGCTCATGAATTGGAAATCGGAGGCGCACGGGAGCATTTAATTAGTGCCTCAAACAGCAGCCAGCATTGCAAGTGTAGGCGCTCCGTAACCTATTTAACTTCTATGGATTTATTTTTAATGCTTAAGCGTCCAATTAAGCGCTCCTTCATTGTGGGTGCTCTTACGGAAGGCACGATTCAAAAACTTAAAACATGATATGTGAATGTGTGATGCTGCTGATTGCAGTGGTTGTAGGCATGTTTATTGCAACTAACTGATCAGTGCAATCTCTAGCTAGCGCAATGATGCAAACATGTTATTTGCAGTGTGGACCTAGACTCACACTACTTAGAACAACAATCAATGTGGTCAATCACCCACCAAGTAAATGGTCAACACACATTGAGATCAATACATAAAAAGGAGTTTCCATGCACATCAGTAAATGGACTGACACAGGCAAACTTGCAAGACTAGTAGACGTAAGAGGGTCATTGTGTCCATGCACCTAATCTGTACTTCCTCTGATTCTTTATGCAAGGTATATTTTGACTACCAAAATCATCTTTTGACCAATACTATGTGGTTTTGGTTATACAGAATGATAATTCATCTTGAAAAGTATTTTCTTTTGATTGTCATTTCATAATCATTAACAAAATGTTGTAAAAGAAATTTAAGGTCAAAGCTCACATTTGGAGAATCAAAACAACACACAATGCATTTTCAATAACATGCTTTGTAGAAAGAGTTTGTGATCTGTCAATAGTTTGTATAATTTGTATAACAACATATTTACTAAAAGACTAACCAGCTGCCCACAGAACAATTCATAGGTTAATGTTATGGTACCAAAGGATAGGCAAATTTAGAAACTAAGTACTTCCGGAGTAAGCCCTGTAATGATTTATATATATGATGAACAGAATAATAAAAGGTTTATTAATTTCGTGAGAACATAGTGGGCTGAATAATTTCATGAGAACATATACAAACACTAGATGGAACACAAAAATCAGTCACATAATTCTTTGATGAAGGTGAATTTAGCTATTGTTATAGTTTCATATTCTTATGGTTTTAGGGTGCTGCACCCTTATCTCCTTTGATGATGCAGTGCCATAGTGGGCTGAAAAGTTCACGAGAACGTATGCAAACACGACATATCATGATCATCGTTTACAAAAATCAGTTGCAGAATTCTTTGATCATCACACCTATTTGAGTTCTACTGCAGGCTCTGATGTTATAAAGCTATGCCATATGAGAAATCTATTAGACTACGAAAATAAATCTTTACTATTAAATGAGAGTTGGTGATGGTATGTCGCAACTTAACACTCAATATATCCATCATTAGACACATCCTTACCGTTCGATCTGTATCTGATGTCACACGGGTTCTGCCACCAAATATGGTAATATCTAAAAAACCACCAGAAACCAAAATATCAGGGATTATGATGAGATATTGATGGATTTATCGTTTTCTAAGAATCCCACTGCATGCTGCAAAACAAATTTTGGTAGCATCCTCGCCTCCCAAGCGACCGTTAGCCCCTACAGGTGGGCCCGCTCCCTTCAATCCCGCGATTGTGTTTTGAGCCTTTGACACGCGGGTCGCTTCCTTCGATCACGTGGCAAGGATCCCTTCAATCCCTAAAGGTTTTGTTAGTTTCGCACTTTATTTTCCATTTTGCGATGGAATTTGTCTACGATATGTATGGGAGGGAGGTCTCCAAGGGAGAAGGTGCACATGCTGCATTTTTTAGCTGGAGTTGTGCCGTTGGAGAAGAAAAAATATGGCACTCTTGTTTTAAATTTTGTTGGAATCTGGTCCAGCAAAATAAAATTGACTATAATTTGAACAAAACCAAGCCCTTGTATCATAACTGTCGCTACACAACTGTTTGCCACGAAAAACAGACTCTTATACTAGTTCAAGTTGTACATTTCTACATGATTTTCGGGTGGATACTCAAACCCTATAATTTCAGCAACTCAATCAACTCTTAAAAATGGGGGAAGCAAGGTTTTTAGTTCCATTCTGGTAGGAAGTAGTTGGTTTTGGCCTTTGGGTGCGCAGCCCCGTTATTCTTGGATCCCCTTTCTCCCCTTACCTGCACTACCATATATACTACACTTGCTACTCTACTCTACTTGGTGATGAACCTGCTGTGACCGACGTCTATAAACCAGTGCCGCTCGGAGCAATTTGGGAGTAAACAGACGCCGGTTGTACTAGCACAGTAGCTCTTACCCGATTTGCTGCCAGCCCGCCGGCGCCGCCGGCGCTCTGCGCGCCGCGTCGCCGACAAGGAGAAGACGGGGACGGGGACGGGGACGGCGCCGCCAATTCCCCGATCGATCTGAAAATGTCGATCCCGTCAAGGCGGCGAGGGTTTCTTGTCGGGGTCGAGCAGGGTGGTTCGGGCCCGGGCCGATGCCGATTGGCTGGGCTATTACCGCTATGCTGGGTATTGGGCCTGCCTCTATTGTTTGAGAATTGGGCCTTTAGTTGACTGGAATCTCTCACTTTCAAGTAGGACGGGCCGCCGTGATAGATTCATCGGTTTTTTAAGAGACACAGATTCAATCAAATAACAAAAAACCGAAAAAGAAGATGTTATTAGAGGAATAGAACTTGTAAAACGTATGCTTGGCATAAATAGTAACACGTAAAATTCAATACCATTTGGATACGTCATATTTTTATTATATATTGAAATATACATTATATATATATCTTTTATGGCAATTTTGTTCTAAAATTTGCTTAGATTTTATAAAAAATATATTTTTATCACCATCGAACCGAATGAACCAGTGGTCTGGCCAGCAAATCAGTGAACCAGTGGTCTCATCGGTTCACTGACTGGTCCAATTTTTAAGTTCAAAACTGTCCATTTTTTTCGGGTAAGAATCGTCCATGTTGGCACGTGCAGAGTTGAGCCGGACTGACTTACACATAAATGCCGGCGGCCCTCGAGCTGATGGGGTATGAATCTGCAGTTTTTATTTTCATGTGTCCATCCGTATACCCGCAGATCATAATTTCCCGTGTCTTGATTTTTTAAATTTTCAACTTCACCGTTCGCTCAGGCTCACAACGATAACTATTTCTTTCTCTTTAGCAGCAACGTAATGAGATACCCTGCATCACCCTCATCCTCGAAGGAAACCTCACACAAGGAGGGTGGGCATGACATAGATCACTTATCTAGATACAGACCATTCACTAGCGTGCGGTCTCATCATGTCTTCGTCTCTGAACTCACTCTGAATTCGATACGCGAGCGCCCGGTGATCATCACGATACTCTATCTTCGTCTTTGAACTCACCGCGCGGAGCATGACGTGGGGTTCCTGCCCCCACGATGCGATGTATCTATTAGAGTTTGTGTTTGTGTTATCTTAGGACTCTAGCTTAAGTCGGTTTGGGTCTAATCCTAGGTTGGTCGACTCCCTCCTCTCTTCTATATAAATATTGTAATGTTGTCTAAATCAATACAAGTTATTATTCTTCCAAAATATCATGGTATCAGACACCTAGGTCCATTCGATGATCACAAAGGATCACGATGTTTTGATCCTTTCTCCGGTCGTGTTCTTACATCTCGTCATGTCACCTTCGATGAAAATACGTTTCCCTTTTCAATTGTTCAGTCCCCGCCGATACCTAAACCTATGTCACCATCTCCTGCCCCTATAGCACGTCATTTTTAGTGCCAGCCCTCTCTGGCGGCTTCACCTCCCGCCGAGAGCCCGCAGCAGCCCGTCACGTCACCTTCCCCTACTGCGGCAGACTCTCCTGTCAGCACGTCCTCTGGCTCGATCTCTCCCGCGTCCTACTAATGCCGTTCTCATACCTATTCCCACCAATAATCATGTCATGTGTACTCGTGGCAAAAAGGGTTTCCATATTTCCTGACGTTTTCTCAATCTTTTAGCTACTCCATCAATCTCACCTATCCCAAGCTCCTACAAACGTGCTCTTCTTGATCCACTATGGCACTCTGCCATGAAATATGAATTTGATGCTCTTATTCAAAATAATACATGGACTCTTGTTCGTAAACCATCCGGCGCCAATATTGTCTTGGGGAAGTGGGTGTTTCGTCATAATTATAACTCCGATGGGTCTTTGGCTCGCTACAAGGCCCATTGGGTTTGTAGAGGTTTTTCTCGACAACAAGGAATTGATTTTGATGAAACCTTCTCTCCTGTTGTCAAGCCAAGCACTATTCGCATCATCCTCAGTCTTGCAGTTTCTTCATCCTGGCCTATTCACCAACTTGATGTAAAAAACACTTTTCTTAATGGTACTTTGAATAAAACTGTTTATTATCAACAACCATCTAGATTTGAAGATCCCTATAATCCAAATCTCTGTCTTCTAAAGAAATCTCTCTATGGTCTTAAACAAGCTCCTCGGGCCTAGTTTCAACGATTTGCTACATTCATTCCCTTCCAAATCTGACACATTTCTCTTTATTTTCCAATCTTCCTCTCACACGGCATATCTTATTTTATATGTAGATGATATTGTTCTTACAGCTTTTTCTAATTCTTTTCTTCAACATATCATCACTCTTCTTAACAAAGAATTTTTTATGACCGATTTTGGATCACTTCATCATTTTCTTGGTGTCACCGCCACTAGAACACCTTCTACTCTTTTTCTTTCTCAATGACAATATATTATTGATCACTTGAACCGAGATGGCATGATTGACTGTCAACCCTGTCGTACACCGGCTGATGTTGGCACCAAACTTTCGGCTGGCGGTGATCATGTTCCATATCCAACCTTATACTGTAGTCTCGCTGGTGCTTTACAATATGTTACTCTCACCCGACCCAGCATCTCTTATTCTGTTCAGCAAGCATGTCTCTATATGCATGATCCTTATTTCCTCATCTTTCTCATGTCAAAAAGATTCTTCGCTACTTAAAAGGAACTCTTGATCATGGTTTATTACTTAACTCATCTTCTCTAACAAGCTTGATAGTTTATTTTGATACAGACTGGGCAGGATGTCTAGACACTCGACGATCCATATCCGGCTTTTGTGTTTATTTGGATGATAATCTTGTTTCTTGGTCATCGAAAAGGCAGGTTACGGTATCCCGGTCTTCGGCTGAAGCGAAATACATGGCGGTTGTGCATGCTGTTACTGAAGCAGTTTGGATACGCCAACTACTTGTTGAACTCCAACGCCCCGTCGAGCACGCCACTATTGTCTACTGCGACAACATATCAGCCATCTATATGGCCTCTAATCTTGTGCAGCATCGCCGTACCAAGCACATCAAGATCGATATTCACTTTGTTTGGGAAAAGGTTGCTCTTGGAGAAGTTCGTGTTCTACATACTCCAACAAGTGCACAATTTGCAGATATTTTTACCAAAAGACTTTATCATACGTCCTTCATCGACATACGCTCCAGTCTCAACATTGTGGCGTCCGTAGTTGACACTGCGGGGAGGGGGTATTAGATTTTGTGTTTGTGTTATCTTAGGACTCTATCCTAAGTCGGTTTGGGTCTAATCCTAGGCTGGCCGACCTCCTCCTCTCTTCTATATAAACATTGTAATATTGTCTAAATCAATACAAGTTATTATTCTCCCAAAATATCAGTATCGGTACAAACACACAACAATAAGAACATGACTCGATGTTTTGAATATATTAAAAATATTTCACGTGACATCAAATTTGTAAGAGAAATATACTGAATGGTTAAGCTACCCCCCTTTGAAGTTGCTTCGCATGGTAAAGAAGGATGACTAATTAATCAAACTATGCATAAAATATGTCCAACATTATTTTTCAAAAGTCACAACCCAATAACAGATGCTAGAGATCCTCAATGATGAATGACATAGAACTTAGTTACTATGCATACCAAAAGAATACCTCGCCTGTTGTGGCAGGAATTCTTTAATAACTCAATTATCTAATTGTACGGGTATAAGACGCATGAAATTTGAAGTTGTCTATAGAAATATGAAAGATTAGTTCAGATGGGCACAGTAGTCGAGAGGCTAAATTAGTCTATGTGAAAAGGTCATCTATTTGACCGCTTAAAGGTTGTTGAGGTATAGGAATGTACCTGATTGATGTAGATAAGAAGAAATCAAGGGGCTACAAAAACGAATGATGTGGATATCTTGCAAGTAAGACATGTCATGCACTTTGATCCATAAACTTGAAATATCTTCAACAGTTACATAATATCAAAAAAATAGTCACATGATTTTTGTGGTTGAAAGCTATTGGCAGAAAAATCGCTTGGTAGACCAAAAAGTTAAAGGACGTAACAAATTCTAGTGTTTCAGTTGCACATGATTTAAATGTTCAGTTGCATAGCAGGATGTGTGATCTTATCAATAAGTTGACTACAAAATAGTGACGCGGATAACTAGAGGACAAAGAATGGATGATGTGGATATTTTGCATGTAGATATGTACTATCATTAATAAATGTCAGTGAGGATAACATTGAAAAATGGACAAGACTATGGTGGTGTTAGCTTGCATGTTGGGATATATAGACCATCATAAATACATGCTAGTGTAGTTTTTCCTTATAAGAGACAAAGATTGGTATATAAACAACATATGATTGTTGCTAGATGAGACTTGATCATTGTAGCAACATAATGTTTAAGTTGAATGTTCATTGGGAAGGAACATAAGGATTCTACGACTAAAGTACTTTTGTATTGGCGTATAGTTAAATAAATGAAACTTACCAGGATTTTTGGTGTATGCTTGAAGCATGCTATACAAATTAAGAAATACTTTAGTTAATTTGACATTCGCTTATATGACTTAAATTTTTTGGCCAAGAGAACTAAACAATATTGAAGTGTGTGCACATATGAATTCTTTTCTTTTATTTGTATTATCTATATTTTTTTAATGACATATTGATGCATCAGATGAGACGGTAAATTTATATGTACATATATTTTAATTTTCTTGGATGGACACATTTTATCATGTTATCTTCTCTACATCATGTAACACTCAAGCATGTCTAAGTGGCCCAAGTCAAGTTAAATAATACGAACTCTCACATATTTATACTAATTATTTTAATTAGTGTTACCTCTTTTACAAGTCTAAGCGGCCGAGTATGTTGAGTCAACCATGACCTGCATGATGGTTTGGTAGGTCACAAGGGTCCGGATGTCGCGCAACATGCTCGTGAGAGCTTTGAGGTGATGGAAGTATGCGGTGATACAAAGTTCACCCTGCACTTTGGCACATGACTTTGCCTTGGGGTACACTATATGACTGTCATCTAAGTATATGATCTTCCTTTTAGAAGAATTTCATCAATATCATGACGTTGGGTTTCCACCTTTTGGGGAAGAGGTTGAGGAGTAGGCGGCTCTAGCGGCTAAAGTGGAAATCATTGAACAAAAACATATTATTGAAATTTCTTCTAGTTCTAATCCTGTCATCATTGCTTGTAATCATGTTGCGATCACCCATGATGATCCAAAGATCATATCATGATGAATCTAGTTGTTGCATCCAGTCAAAAAAAAATTCTCTCCCCTCCACATGACATGGAGCATAACAATTAGTTATATAAATGGTTTGTGTAGCGATATTGCCTCTGAGTTACAGGAGTAATCTGGAAATAAGATTGGCTAATAATTGTTCTAGTGAATAAGGATCCAATCCAAACAATCACTAAACCTCCTGAATTCTGGTTGAAGGATGATATGCAAATTGATGAGACACCCATGATAGAATATCCTGATGTAAGCATTGTTAGTGAATTCCCTTTTCATTTCTTACAAGAAAATTTTATGTCCATTTACTTCCATTTAATTTATTGGATAAATTATTTATCTATCTTGTGAGTTAGATCTTCTAGTATTCCAGTAAAATATACTCTACATTCTATTTGACGAGGTTGATGCGTGCAGCAGCACTTCGTTGGGAGACCCCAAGTGGAAGGTATGATGCGGTATAGCAGCAAGTTTTCCCTCAGTAAGAAACCAAGGTTATCGAACCAGTAGGAGGAAGGAAACGTCCCAAAGGTGTTGCAAGCAACGTGGAAACCTGCACAACACAAACTCAAGACTTTGCCCCAACTAACAGTGATGTTGTCAATCTCACCGGTTGCTGTAACAAAGGATTAATTGTATGGTGTGGAAGGTGATGATGGTTTGCAGCAAACAAGAATAAATGATGGAAGATGTATCAATGGTAAAGATTGGACCGGGGTCCATAGTTCACTAGAGGTACTCTCCTTAGATAAACAACATGGCATGAAGGGTAAACAAATTACAGCAGGGCAATTGATAAGGAACCGAGCAAGGCATAACAATACAATACTAGTCAAAAAGATTCTATGGGATTCGATTGGGCAATACAACAAGATACATAGACCGCCATCCAACTACATCTATGACTAGAAGTCCACCTTCAGGTTATCATCCGAACCCCCTCCAGTATTAAGTTGCAAGCAACAGACAACTTCTTTAAGCAAAGTGTGTAAGGTAAACAATCCACTTGTTCCATGAACAAGAGACCGTTGTTTTTTCCTAGTGGCAACACCACATCTACAACCGAAAAGATTTCTGTCACTTCCCTTGAAAACTAGAGGCATGAACCCACTATCGAGCATAGATACCCCCTCTTGGAGTCACTAGCAACTACTTGGCCAAGATAGCTACTAACAACGGAGAGCATGCAAGATCACAAACAACACAGACATGATAGAATCAAATAGACAAAACCATTAATCAATCTGACATAGTAATCTTAATATCCATCGGATCCCCGCAAACACAACATGCATGATTACAAATAGATTATATCTTGATCATGAATGGAGATCACAAGATCTATACATGAAAGCACAAGGAGGAGATACAACCATCTAGCTACTACATGGACCCGTAGTCCAAGGTGGAACTACTCACGCTTCATACCGAAGGCTGGCATGATGAAGAAGAAGGCCTCCGAGATGATCTCCCCTCCGGCAGGATGCCGGGAAGAACTTGAGATCCCCGATCTACGGACAATGGTGGCGGCGGCTACAGACGGTTTCCTGGAATATTGATCGGGTGCCTAGGGTTTCTGCATCGGGGGCTTCTTATAGGCGAAGAGGGAGGCCAAGGGGGTGCCCGAGGCGGCTGCACCCCCTAGGCGCGAGGTGGGCCCACCCGCGTGGCTAGGGGGTGTGGCCCCCCTCGAGGCCCTCCTCCATCTCGTACTCCGGCTTCGTGTTGCCCACGGTAAAATATTGACTTTGGCTTTTGTCCCGTCCAGTTCCGAGAATATTGATTTTTTGCCTTTCTGAACTAAAAACAGAAGAAAACAGGAAACTCGCAATGTGACAACTTGTTAATAGGTTAGTTCTAGAAAACATATAAAAATACCTCAAAGTGTATCAAATAAAAGCAAAGTATACACTAAACAAGCATGGAACATCAAAAATTACAGATACTTTTCCAACGTATCAGAGGTTTGGACTCATAAATGCCCATTGCTATGGAATTGGGTTTTGGAGAAGGAGGGGAAGCTAGAGATCACGGAACGGTTAACAGGCAAGCAACACGGGGACACGGTGTTTGCCTAGGTTCAGGCCCTGGAGGGAAAACCCTACTTCTGCTTGTCTGTTCTTGATTGATGGTGAGGCTGAAAGTTACAGGGGTACGCAGCTGCAATCTGGCATAAGGTGCGTGCTAGGGTTATGAGGTGCCTCCTCGCCATTCCCTCCTAGCCTTTATATAGATAGGCCAGGTCTCCGGGATAGGTTGAGTCGGTTACAAGAGCGTTGGTCGCGCACCTGAAACTTTGGTGTAGTCCTTGAAATGGTCAGCAAGCTTCGAGTTCTCCTTCGAGTCTATGACTCCCTTACGGACTCGGGGGCTACTCCCATAGGGAGCGCTGATCAATCAAAATATTTTTGGATCATTGTGTGTCATGACTGGCAATTTCTGCTTAAGTCCGCGACTCCCGTAAAAAAGCACTGGTGTTGATGGAATCCGCAAGATTAAAGGCTTCGCTCGAGTCTACGACTTGAACAGACACTCGGGACTACTTCCATAGGAAGCGTTGGTCACGCACCCTATGAACAATTCGACTGAGATCCTTCAGATCCCTTACAAAATCTGATTTCAAAAACAATTGGCAACTTTGCCCACATTAAAGCTAAGAGGGATAATATCTCCTTAGTCACCCAAAACGCCTCCGCGATGATAAACTTTCGGATGATATGTCTATGATGCATAGATAAGACCTACAGATATCATCTGATGACCTAACACTGCACCTGACTGCGCTTTGCCAGTAATATCCTGTGTCAACAGGCACGATGAAAAATCCCGACGGACGCATTGGGTACATAACTTAAACACTCGAATTCGATCCCTGTAAGATCTCCGCGTCTTGAGCCGAATTACGCCAGCAATTTTCCGAATTTGAGTCTGGGGACTCGAGTCCGAGTAGATCACGTTGTTTTGTCCAAAGACAGTTAACTGATCCCGATCCGTCGAGAGAGTCAAGCACGTGCATCAACTATCCCTATAAACTAGCATGTACACCCGAAATATATTTGGATGAGAAGAACTCAAAAGACTAAAAAGTCTCTAGCTGAATCTACGATTCGACTAAACACTCGGGGGCTACTAACATGGATATGCCCTAGGGGTATCTGATATTTGTTGGAGATATGCCCAAGAGGCAATAATAAAGTGGTTATTATCATATCTTCATACTTATGATAAATGTTTACATACCATGCTATAATTGTATTAACCGGAAACATTAATGCTTGTGTGATTTGTAAACATAAAAGAGTCCCTAGTAAAGCCTCTTGTTAAACTAGCTTGTTGGTTAATATATGATCATGGTTTCCTGATCATGAACATAGAGATGTTATTAACAACAGGGTCATATCATTAGGGGAATAATGTGATGGACATACTCCTATAGTTAAGTGTAGCATAAAGATCAAGTCATTTAATATAGTTCATTTGCTATAAGCTTTCTGATACATAGTAACCTAATTCCTTCGACCATGAGATCATGCTTATCACCATCACCGGAAGGATGCTTTGATGACATCAAACACCACCGTGGCGGGTGGCTATAAAGGTGGCATTGAGTGTTCGGAAAGTATGGGTTGAGACACATGGATCAAGAGTGGGATTTGTCCATCCATATGATGGATAGATATACTCTGGGCCCTCTCAGTGGAATGTCATCCAATTAGCTTGCAAGCATGTGACTGGATCACAAGGGATCACATACCACGGGAACGAGAAAAGAGTACTTATCGGTAACGAGGTTGAACTAGGTATGAAGAGATACCGACGATCAAAACCTCAGATAAGTAAACTATCGTGAGACAAAGGGAAATTGGTATCGTATGTAAGTGGTTCATTCGATCACAAAGTAATCGTAGAAATATGTGGGAGCCATATGAATTTCCAGATTCCTCTATTGGTTATTGATTGGAGAAGTGTCTCGATCATGTCCGCATAATTCACGAACCGTAGGGAGACACACTTAAGGATTCGATGTTGTTGAGTAGTTATGGAATGATGAATAAGAGACCGAATGTTGTTCGGAGTCTCGGATGGGATCCGGGATATCACTAGGAGATCCGGAATGATCCAGAGAATAAGATTCATATAAGGAAAGTCCTGTTTCGGGGTTGGAGAATGGTTCCGATGTTTTCATCGAGAATGTTCTAGAAGGTTCCGGAATGTCCGGCACTCCGGAGGGGAAGGGTACATGAATGTGTTATATCAAGTTGGTATGATTGCATCATGTACTAGGTGTCATCGCTGAACAAAATAAAGGGTTTAATCAAATCCTAGTTTGAAAAGTCAAACGCCAATTTGAAAAGTCAAACGGCTATTTTGTGAAGTGGTGGGAAGTGGGAAACCGAGTTGGGGAGGAGTTCCTCCTCCACCGCCGGCCCACTAGGGATCCGAGTTGGGGAGGGACTCCCCTCCCCTTGGCCGCACCCTCCCACCTATATAAGGAGGGGCAGGGCTGCCCCTCAAAACACACCTCCTACACCCCAAACCCTAGCCTCCTAGCCGCCGACCTCCTCCAAGTCGTCGCCGCCTAGAGCTCCTCTAACTCGGCGAGTTAGGGTTTCCCCAAACCCTAGCCGCCGACCAAGCCCTCCCCTTGGTGCCCTCTAAACCGTAGATCACCAAGGCCTCTCTCATACTCCACCATACTCGCTCCGGCTTAAGGCGAAGCCCTGCGAGATCTCCCCTCTACTTCCGGTACCACGCCGTCATGCTGCCGGAATCGCGAGGAGAGTGCTACAACCTCCACTGCCTGCTGGAACAAGGGAGAGGAAGGTCTTCATCAAGTATCGAACGTGTGACCGACTGCGGGAGCGCTGCCGGAACGCAGCGCCGGAAGAATCGTCTACACGATCTTGAGATCGGCAAGTGTACGACTACATCACCCACGAGAATCTGCTCTCGTTAACCGCTTTGGAATCTTCGAGGGTGAGTTCCTCTATCGACTTGTTGCTACAATCTAGTAGATAGATCTTGGCTTGTTTGTTTGCATGCGGTAGAAAATTTTGTTTTCCATGCTACGAATCCCTACAGTGGTATCAGAGCCGTGTCTATATGTAGATCTGTTGCACGAGTAGAACACAATGGTCATTGTGGGCGTTGATGCTTTTGTTGTCGATTGCTTCTTGTGTACTTTGCATCTTGTGGGATGGTGGGATGAAGCGGCCCGGGCTAACCTTACATGACATCGTTCATGAGACTTGCTCCACGCTTGACATGCAACTTGTATTGCATAAGTGGCTTCTTGTGCTGTTTCTCCCAACATAGTTAAGATTCAATTTACAATGGGTGATTGACAATACTAGTATCAATGTTGTGGTTCTTGTTAAATGAGTTAGAACGACACTTATTGAAAGCCCCAAACCACGTAAAACATGCAAAGAAAATTAGAGGCGTCTAACTTTGTTTTGCAGGGGTGTGCTGTGATGTGATATGGCCATGATTGTGATTATATTTGATGTATGCAATGTTCCTTATTGTAAGTTGGCAACCGGAAGGAGCCATATGGTTGTCTTTAAACTCTGTTAAGACCCGCGTGTCTATTCAAAGTAGTTGTAATAGTTGAAGCTGGTGGACGACAACCATGGAGCAGCGTCATTGACCTTGATGCAATGTCGGTGATGATGGAGATCATGTTCGTGCTTGAAGATGGAGATCGGAAGCACAAAGAAGAAAGGACATATCATATCACATATTATGAATTGCATGTGATGTTAATCCTTTTATGCATCTTGTATTGCTTAGTTCACGACGGTAGCATTATAAGATGATCCCTCAAGCACACAATTTCAAGTTTTAAAGTGTTCATCCTTAGTAAGCACCATTGCTAAAGCTCGTTGTTTCGAAGCACCACGTGATGATCGGGTGTGATAGATTCTGCGAGTGTATACAACGTGACCAAGCCAGATTTGCTCATGCGGAAGCTAAGGTTTGATCTTGACAAGCCTAGCATGTACAGACATGGTCTCGGAACACGGATCACCGAAAGGTAAAGAATGAGTCATATAGTAGATATGATGAACATGTTGATTGTTCGCCATTGAAGCTACATCAACTCTCGTGATGATCGGTTTTGATGTGGTGGATTTGGTTCGTGTGATCACTAAAACAATGTGAGGGATATTGTTTTGAGTGGGAGTTCAACGGCAATATGATTAAAAGTTGAACACTATTTATCATAAATTAAATCAAAGTGAATTTGCATAATTGTTGTAGTTATTGGCATCCGTTTACCACCTTGCGCTTAGTTATAATTGAGATGATAGAACTATAGAATTCTGGTTAGTTACTTTACGAACTGGTATCGTATTGTTTTGAAGTGTTAATCTAAAGTTTAAAAGTCCTATTGCAAACTTTCAGTAAGTTCCGGTTACTCCATGAAGTTTAATAATTGGTATTAAAACAAGAGTGACAATTCCAAGAGTTAGTGTATGAGTATCATGTTTGTCTCCATGATTCTTGATATTCAAAGGATTATCTTAATATCAAGGTTATCTAGGATCTGAAAGAGTTGTTTCAGAAACCATGATGTGTGGAAGATATTGTGATATCTGAAACGAAGTTTTGGTTACAACATGATAGAGTATAATATGGCAAAAGTCATGTTCTCATATTTGATGAGAATTTGCAAAAGGTTGGAGACCCTAGTTGTCCTAAATCTCCAAAAGTTTTGGAGAGCAACATTATACTCGTGATTCACCGTTATAAGCTAAAAGTAGCTTGATCATGGATGATTCCATGATAAGGGTGAATATTTGATGTAGGAAAAATGTTTACTACACCAAGAGATTACTAAAGAAAGGAATTTGAAAGAACACCAAACATTTGATGATGGTAATCTACTTCAAAGTGCAAGTCCAAAGACATTGGTATTTAATTATACACGCTTTGGACTATGTGTCATATGTATGACTCCACTATTGATGTTGATAGATTCTTTCAAACAGAAAATGAAATACTGAAAGAGAATCTCATAAGTATATGGCAGAAAAGAAAAGACTAGAATTGTTCAGCTTAAGTATATAGATGGTATACATGTTATGGATATATTCTTTGCTTATTAAACAATGTGGTTTTTAAGTATTTGATACTGAATTTGTTGGTGTGAATCGTCATACAAAACAACACAATTCATGAACTACAATGGCCTAAGTAACTAGCAAAAGAATATGTGATGATGTTCATCGAGAACAAATAAAGGTTTATTGTGTTGCTCGTTAAAAGCTTGCCTTCAAGATTTGTTTTACCAGGTATTATGAGAACAAAAGGGTTGTTCAATTAATTGCCGTAATCCATAAAAGATGGATGATTCACAAATCTCGTTGGAGAAATCACATCCATAAAACTAGTGCTAAAAATGTCGAAAGACAAATTGATTGAAAGATCACTTATGAAGTGACATCGCCGTTTAAATTATATTGGAAAGAAAACATGAAGAAACTCCATGTGGATGGAATTTTGGAGTCCTTTTGATTTTGATCAAATGACGCTTGTGAAACTTTCCTAGAGATAATTAAAACTTCGTTCATAGGCCAAAAGGGAACGAATGACTAGCTTATTGGAACTTGTACATATTGTTGTATGAAGTCCATTATGTGTAGTCAAGAGCGATGGATTTCAACTTCATATGCTTTCTCCGAAAATTTGAGTGAATATATGAATATTTACTTAATAAGGATGAAGTATGAAACATTTGAAAAGTTCAAAGACTTTCAAGATGAAGTGCAAAATCATTGTAACAAGAGTATAAATAGTTTATGATAAGATCATAAAGGAAGATATTTGAGTTACAAGTTTAGCATAATACCTAAGATTTAAGGAATCGTTCCTTGGATTTACATTTCTCGAAACACCATAAGAGTATGGAGCGTTCGAGATATGTAATTAAACCTTGTTTGACATGGTAAGATCAAAGGTGTAATTCATAAAACTGTCATTATATTTTAAAGATTAGAAGCTTTAGAGACTACCGTTTTTCCACTGAAAAGAGCTCCATCATAATCCGTTGAATTGACACCATATAAAGTTATGGTTTGGGATAAAACCCAAGTTGTCCTTTCTTAAACATTGATATGCTATGCATAAGAAAGATGTTTGCAACCAAAGTCGGATGGACCTATCTTTGTATGTTATTTCGAATAACTGTTCCTCCATAACATCGGAGACAAAAATGTTTGTCGTTTAGAACGTCAAGTTTCTTTAAGAAGGAATTTTTCGTGAAAAGTTAAGTGGGAGGACAATAGAACTTTGATAAGGTTAAAAGAACCTTAGCTATATGTGCAGAGTTGCGCAGCGCCGAAAAGTGTTCCGGAGGCAGCGACAATGCTCATGGCTCACGTGCCTCAAAGGTTGTGGTCACGGAGATCTAAGTTCCTATTGAAACAAGTAGGTCGAATAAACAATCAAATACCAAGATTTGAGAGTTAAATCATTATGTGACAATAATGATCCGACTACATGCAAAGAAGCGATGATGGACCCTGACTTCGTCAAATGGCTTGAAGCCATAAAATCCATGATAATTCTATATACGAGAGATCAAGCTTTGAACTTGAAAGACCCTCTGGAAAGGTACAAGACCTTACAGTCGTATTTGGATCTATAAAGAAATAGACATGGATGTTTCACATCTATGAAATTATCGACATGTCGGGAAAGAGTTCACGACAATGTTCAAAGAGTTGACTATGACAAGATCTGATCTTCCATTAAGTGATATTTAGTCTAGACGGATTAATATAGCAACAACGACATATAATTTTGTTATGTGTTGAATAAACAAAACAAGTTCTTCTAATAGAATGGTTACCAAGAACGTGTGCATGACACGGTCCAAAGGGTTTTGTTAATTCAAAGGATGCTAAAAGCATATGCAAACTTCAATGGTTAAAGTAAGCATAGCGGAGTTGGAATCTTCACTATGATGAAAATGTTTAAATTTCATCAGAGACAATGAAGATGCTTGCATTTGCAAGAAATTAAGTGGGAGCGCTAAGACATATTTCTAATACATTATGTGGAGGACATATTGTTGATTGGAAAATATGTATATTTTATTAACACATATTAAGAATTTCATTCTGATGAAAGACTTAGGCAAAACCCAAACATTTGGCATCAATAGACGCTAATATGGTTGTGCCGAAAGTACATAGATGATATATTGAATGAGTTCAATATAGAAACTACAAGAAAGGTTCTTGTCGCACGGAAAGGATTGAATGAGTTCAATATTGATGATATATTCTAGTGTATTGACACTTGATAAGTGAAACAAAGATTCAAGTATAGATTGATACTTGATGTATGAAATCACAAAGAGTATTTATATCAATCATGCTGTGATATGTATAAATCCAGATATGTCCTATGCTCTAAATGATGTGAGCATATACCAGAATGATTCATAAGATGATCATTGGACGATAGTAAGGATATTCTTATGATCTTTTGGAAGAACTAAGAATATATTGTTTTGTAGAAGTGACAAATAGATGGTTAGTTCATTGTAAAAGTACTGCATTGATACTAGTTTTGTCACGAAGTGCAAATTAAGTTTATCTCAATCTAAACTAAGGGTGGCACAATGTGATGGAAAGTAAGTTCCATAATGGATTTGGATGAGTTCCATAGTTAAGACATTGTGACAGATACTACAACAAAAGGCTAAGTATATGACTGCTACTATAGCAGTTAAAGAGGGAATTTGTGTCAAAGTAGTTTGTTATCAAACTAGGTGTAGTTCACAGCGGGATAATACTATGAAGATATATTGTACGATAATATTATCAACATGTTTTGACCCCAAAGAACTCAAGGTCTCACCAAAGGACCAAATTTATACAAAGCCATATCATTAGAGAATGAGTGATGCGTAGAGACGCAAAGACATGCAATTACACACGGACCTAGAAGTGTCAGATCCGGAGATCAGTTGACCACTAGCAATCGTGTACATACAACACCGGAAAGCCATAGGTGTTGAATACACAAAGGTTTGAAACTAGATTATTGACTCTAGTGCAAGTGGGAGACTGTTGGAGATATGCCCAAGAGGCAATAATAAAGTGGTTATTATCATATCTTCATACTTATGATAAATGTTTACATACCATGCTATAATTGTATTAACCGGAAACATTAATGCTTGTGTGATTTGTAAACATAAAAGAGTCCCTAGTAAAGCCTCTTGTTAAACTAGCTTGTTGGTTAATATATGATCATGGTTTCCTGATCATGAACATAGAGATGTTATTAACAACAGGGTCATATCATTAGGGGAATGATGTGATGGACATACTCCTATAGTTAAGCGTAGCATAAAGATCAAGTCATTTAATATAGTTCATTTGCTATAAGCTTTCTGATACATAGTAACCTAATTCCTTCGACCATGAGATCATGCTTATCACCATCATCGGAAGGATGCTTTGATGACATCAAACACCACACCGTAATGTAGAGTTCCCAACCTTTAATAAGGTAGAGATCCCTGTGTTTACAATGCTAGTCCCTGGATCAATAGCTAGCATCCACAGTTAAGATGTGATATCAAGAAACAAAGGTCATAATATAACTTTATAACCAGGAATAACATAAGTTTATTACATCAAACATAGCTCATTTGGCTATTACATTACATTGCGGCGGAATAACTATAAGTATGGGTCCTTCATCTTCAAAGTGCCACAGGCAGACATGTTGGTTGTAGACTTTGTAATCCTAATCATTTAACTTCACTAATATCAATCAAACCTGCAACATACAAGTTACAGCCACAAAGGGTCAATACATTTGAATTGTATTGGCAAGTTTCACTATTACGTAGAAGTAAGTGGATCCTATCATTTACATGCATATTTGGCTAAGTAGGGTTTAGGCTCTTTTGCAGAAAGCAATATAGTTTTATCCTATCTTTTCAAAATAGTTTTTGATCTTTTGTCAAATCTTTCTGAACTTCTTGGAAAACTCCAAGTGCTTCAAATCCCTTGTTGTAACCATCAAGTTTTACTTTGA
This sequence comes from Avena insularis, assembly GCA_023614405.1. Classification (NCBI taxonomy): domain Eukaryota; kingdom Viridiplantae; phylum Streptophyta; class Magnoliopsida; order Poales; family Poaceae; genus Avena; species Avena insularis. The sequence goes on along the minus strand of JAJUPC010000015.1, from coordinate 825,855 downwards.
GAAATTGGAATGTCGAGATCTTCCATAGCTTCAGGCCTTAGTTGCTCAGAATTGTCCATAACCGGGGACACGGCTAAGTACTTAGATTTTATTATCTTCTGCAGAAGTTGTACACTTTACCCACATGACACAATCTCATCTTGATGCCACCGTGGTCATTGGATAAGTACTCACCAAGATGGAGTACTGGCAGATTGAGAATGTGACAAAGTCTTTCCATAGGAGTCCTCCCAATACAAAATGCTAGCTTGTCTACCAGGCACCAATGTAGGGTTCAAGTTCCCTTACACAAATCTAGTTAACCTGAAGATGCCAATGCATGGGTCTTCCACTATGTAGTTGACTAAGCCAGAGCCCATTTAGCATGTGGTCATACACGGAAGCCACTGTACGAGAAACATGTTCAATCTCTAAGTCCCTGGGTGGTTTTCTTCTAGTGCACATACAAAAAGAGATGGCCATATAAACATGGTTCCTTTTGTTGCCACCTTGTCCAAAACTTGAGTATCCTTGTCCACCCAGGTGGTTCATTGAGTACTTGTTTTATTATATAAAACATATATCTTTTCAACTCTTCATATAATCATAACATGTATCCCATCCCAAATATATAGCTGGGCTAAGCATACTACAACTACAATGTTTCCACTAAGGAATATATAAGGGTATCCTATTAGGATTTAGCATAGCATAAAATATAGTAAACCTTTCCATGCATGTTACAAAATCCACTAAGTATAATGAAAATAGTAGGACTTGGATGATAGTGTCACTTGCCTTTTTGGTAGGGAATGGTGGTTCACTCCTTGATCTTGCTAGTCTCACACTTCTCTATCTTCACTACAAGTCAATCAAGCAAACACCAAATCAACTCACATTCCACACCAAGGTCAAACAAACAATTTCACACACATAGAGCAAGGAACCTAAGTTATGCATAAGTATGCAAAGGTTGGTTCTATTGCAAGGAAGGTCTCCACTAGGCTTCTAAACTTTGTAAGGTCCAAATTGGTCATTTACCAAAATGGCAAAGTCATTTGTTAGTGGGTTTTATCCATAAACCATTTTCCAATCTATTCATCATTTTATGTGGTGGAAATTAGTTTTACCAAATCTAAATCCTTTAAATCTTCACCAAAAGTTTCCAACTCTCAAGTCTTTGTGTTTTGGGGTCAGTAGTTTTGAATCAAAATATTTTCCCAAGGTTTTTATTCCAAATCTTTCTCATAGTAAAACCATTTTCTTTACTTAGCTAGAAATGGACTAAATCAATTAATCCCTTCTAAATTTTCCCAAATTCATTTTCAAAACCATGAGTTGGTTCCTAGGATCAGTAAGGTCACAACAAACCATTTTGCAAAGGTTTTAACCCTAAAAGCATTTTTAAACAATTTTTATACTCTAAACAAGCTCACAAAAGAATCTGCAAAAACAAGCAAACTAACAGATACTATTTGCTAAACCAAGGGCATGGTTGGCTAGGTCTTGCTCTCCTGAATCCAACGACATAAAATTTGTAATTTTTAGACGTGTGGATCCAAAGTTATAAGGGTTTGAAATTTGCAAATAAATCTGATTCAAAACTGATTTTAGATCTAATACAGGCCACGCGTCGCTGTTTCATTGGTTGATACCGGTTCAGGCGGATCGGGCTCTCTGGACCGCTGGATTTCATTTAAATCATACGGCGCAGATTGACTGATACCTCTTTGTTAAGTGATCCGTTCCTACGCGTCGGATTGAAATCTAACGGTGCAGATCTATGCGACCAAATAGTGGCGGCGCTGCACGGCGGCAGACGGCGGAGCATGCTTGCTCGCGGCGGAGCTGGCGATACAGGAAGCGAGGGAGAGGGGGAGATGGCTCACCGTGTTCGCAATGAGATGCCGAAGCTCAACGTGCTGTTGGTTTGACGAGGGGCGCACAGGGATGGTGGCAATTCCTCGCCGGAGTAGCTCCTGACGACGGGCGGCTCTGTTTGCTGTCGAAGGTGAGATTGCAGGTCGCGCCGAGGCAAAATAAGGACGTGGTCAGATGCGTATTGATCTGGGGAAGATGGGAGCATCAACAGGAGCTGCGGGGGTGAACGGAGTTTACCTGGGGAGGTCGCCGGAGCCAAGGCAGACGCGGCGGCGCGTTGAGCTCGTCCTTGCCGACGATCTGGGGCAGGCGCGGGTGAACTGGAGGCACTGGCAGGTGCGCCTGGAGGTGGAGAATATGCCTACGTGTAGAGAGAGAGTCGAGGGGCGGCCGTGGTTCGGCGGAATTGACCGGGGAAGTTGTCGGAGGCAGAGAGGTTGGAGCTCTCGATTTGCTCAGCCTGGGGGTAGAGAGGGAGAGGCGAGTGAGGGGAAAGGTAGAGGAGAGGCGTGCTCTTAAGTGTGCGTGGTCATCGGAGGAGTTAACGCAGGAATGAACGCGAATTCAACGCCGGAGTAAATCGGCAGAACGCCGTTGAGGGGAGGGGGAAGAAACGGCTGGCGCGGGTGAAACGATGCACAGTGGTGTGGGGCCCGTCTGTCAGCGAAAGAGAGAGAGTGGGAGTGGGTCCTCTACGTCAGTGACTATGTGGGTTCTTTTCCGGGTGAAAACGGTTCGCTTCGTGAGAGAGAGGTGGGTTGGACTGGGCCTTGTTGGGCTGGTTGGGTTGGGTCGGTTTGACTCTTTTTTTTGTACTGTTTCCGTTTTTCCATTTCTGTTTCTTTAATTCTGTTTTGAATTCCTTTAATTATTTCAAGCACTCATTTGATTTCAAATCTTTGTCAAAATTTGTGTGGATTTAAATACTGATTAGTAGCACATTCTGAAATTAATTTTTGAATAAAACTTTATTCTTTTTGGGGTCTTTTAAATAAATCAAAAGGTCCTAGTTTTAAACCAAATAAGTTTTAATAATAATTTCAAACATCAATTCAAATCAAAACCACCACCAAACTTTGTAAAGTTTTTAGTTCTGTTTAATAACTCAAACCAAAGTCAAAAACAAAATAATTTTTATTCATTTTAGGATCCATTCATTAATTAAATAAAATGGATCTTTAGTTATTTAATAAAATAGGGTTTGATTTATTTAATAAAATCTTCATTTGAAATCCAAATATTTTCAAAACCAAATCAGTAGGTTTTATTTAGAAATAAAGAATACTTAGAAAGCTTGTTTAAAACAAAATAACATTTTTGCTATAGGGTCCATTAGTAATTAAATATAATGGACCTTAGTTAATAATTCAAATAGGATTTGTTTATTTAAAAACTTTATTTTGAAATCTAAAATAAAACCAAAACATTCAGTAGGTTTTATATGAAAATATAAAATACTTGGAAAACTTATTTTAAACAAATAAACAAGTTTTGATGGTTTAGAAATAATAAAACCTTTATTATTAAAAACTTGGATATTAAATCCTTATTACTTTATTTAAATAAACCTTTACTATTTTTATCAAAACAAAATGTTTTATTTTCAAAAGCTTGGCCAAGGTTTAATTTGGCTCTATAAAATAATCTTTATTTAAATATTTCTTTTCCCTTTGAAAACCAAAGCCTTTATAAAAAGATTTCAAAGTAGCAGTAAAATATTTTTATTTTTCCTTTACTAAATATTTATCTTTTTAATCCCTTTAGGATTTCTTTGTTCAAAATAGGTTTGAAGATTCCCAATTGGATTCATAAGTTTCTTCTGGCCCTGAAAATGAACAAAGTTTTATTTTATTCATTTATTTTTCACATTACAAGATTTGGAAAATCTTGGGATGTGACAGGCTACCACCCTTAAAATAAATCTCGTCCCGAGATTTGGGAAGGCTAGGGTTACAAGTTGGCTCAAAACATCTAGGGTACTACCACCCTTAAAAATAAAGTCTCATAGGATTACATTGATGGTTCACTTGACTATAGGTTCAACACTTGATATCAGACAAGGAATCCTTATTTGACTCAACTGAGTTTTCTAAATCCTGACATCCACTTCTTCTATCTCTTCAAAGTTTCCATTCATGTCAATGTGGTTCACATGTCCTTTCTGGGTCACATTGGAGTCATTTCCATTGGCTCTTCTAGCATCCTTTTTCTTTTTCTTCTCTGGACAGTCTGATGCATAGTGTCCAAGTTCCTTACAATTATAGCATTGCAACTGGCTAATGTCCTTCTTCCTGTAAGTGTCATGTTGGTTCTGACCAAGGTCATCTCCATTGTCAGTATCATTTCCATTATTCTCACTTCCATTGTTGTTGTGGTGATACTGATGTGGTTCAGAATCTTCATTGTTCCTTTTGAATGAATGCTTCTTCTTTGATGATCCTGAATAGTTCTTGAGTTTCTGCTTCCTCCTTCTGTTCTCAACTTGATTCATCTTGTTTTCCAATATTGTGGCTTTGTCACAGAGTGATTGATAAGTTGGGACATAGGCAACAGCTAGCTGCAGGTTCAACTCATCATTAAGTCCTTCAAGAAATTTATCCTTTCTCTTCAGATCAGATCAACTTCATCCGGTGCATAGCGTGCCAGATTGTTGAATTCTTCAATATACTCAGCCACACTGAGGTGACGTTGTTTCAGATTGTGAAACTCCTTTTTCTTCAAGTACATTACTCCAGGTGAGATGTGAGTGGTTCTGAATCCATCTTCAAAAATAGCCCAAGTCACATCTTCAAGGGGAGTGGTGATTTGAAAGTTGTCCCACCATGTTGCTGCTGGTCCTTCAAGCAGAAATGCTGCAAACCTTACTTTTTCTTCATCGGTGCAGCCAACAGTCACTAAGTCTTTGTTTACTGAACGTAACCAATCATTGGCTTCCATTGGATTAGTTGTTCCAGAGAATCTTGCAGGCCTAAGTTTCAGAAACTTGGTGAGCATGTCAAGTGCTGGAGGATTATTCTGATTGTTGTTGTTGTTGTTGTTGTTGTTGTTGTTGTTGTTGTTGTTGTTGTTGTTGTTGTTGTTGTTGTTGTTGTTGTTGTTGTTCTGATTCTGTATGAATGTGGTCATCTGCTGCATCAACTGTGTCTGAGCTGCCATCATCTGTTGCATCTCAGGGGTGAGGTTGTTGTTTTGGTTGGGGTTGGCACGACGGGGAGGCATCTGTTGGTTTGATAGGGATGAGTAATGTTGGATAGGTTTTTTAAAAAGTCCTAACACACAACTCAAAACAACCAAGTTCAATCAAACAATCAACAAGCAACTATTTACTTAACAACTTATGAGCTTAACTCATGAGTTGAAGGAAACCACAAGTTTTCTTGAAATAATAACTTAGTATAATCATACCTCATAGGTCAATATGATCCATACTTTAACTTGGTATCAATGTCTTTGGTAGGCAATCTAATGTCTCTTGGTTTTTCACTTGTAGTCCTTAGTGATGTCTAAGTTGAAGTCCTTGGTGAAAATAAGGTTGAAATTTCTTGAAGATGTTGAAGTCATTAGAGTTGATGAAGTCCTTGGTGAAACTAAAGTTAAAGTCATTGGTCATGGTGAAGGCTTTATCCATCAAGTTGAAATAGGAGAGATGTAGAGTCAAAACCAAAAAGGTTGAGGAAAGAGTTTACAAGATTGTTTGTAAATAAGTTTTTGGAACAAATTCAACTCCTAATTTTCTAAGGGGTTTTGTCCAATCCTAGGGTTACAATCCTACAGGCAACACAATGCTCTGATACCATCTGTAGAGTTCCCAACCTTTAATAAGGTAGATATCCCTGTGTTTACAATGCTAGTCCCTGGATCAATAGCTAGCATCCACAGTTAAGATGTGATATCAAGAAACAAAGGTCATAATATAACTTTATAACTAGGAATAACATAAGTTTATTACATCAAACATAGCTCATTTGGCTATTACATTACATTGCGGCGGAATAACTATAAGTATGGGTCCTTCATCTTCAAAGTGCCACAGGCAGACATGTTGGTTGTAGACTTTGTAATCCTAATCATTTAACTTCACTAATATCAATCCTGCAACATACAAGTTATAGCCACAAAGGGTCAATACATTTGAATTGTATTGGCAAGTTTCACTATTATGTAGAAGTAAGTGGATCCTATCATTTACATGCATATTTGGCTAAGTAGGGTTTAGGCTCTTTTGCAGAAAGCAATATAGTTTTATCCTATCTTTTCAAAATAGTTTTTGATCTTTTGTCAAATCTTTCTGAACTTCTTGGAAAACTCCAAGTGCTTCAAATCCCTTGTTGTCACCATCAAGTTTTACTTTGAGAAATTGGAATGTCGAGATCTTCCATAGCTTCAGGCCTTAGTTGCTCAGAATTGTCCATAACCGGGGACACGGCTAAGTACTTAGATTTTATTATCTTCTGCAGAAGTTGTACACTTTACCCACATGACACAATCTCATCTTGATGCCACCAGTGGCCGCTGGATAAGTACTCACCAAGATGGAGTACTGGCAGATTGAGAATGTGACAAAGTCTTTCCATAGGAGTCCTCCCAATACAAAATGCTAGCTTGTCTACCAGGCACCAATGTAGGGTTCAAGTTCCCTTACACAAATCTAGTTAACCTGAAGATGCCAATGCATGTGTCTTCCACTATGTAGTTGACTAAGCCAGAGCCCATTTAGCATGTGGCTGTACACGGAAGCCACTGTACGAGAAACATGTTCAATCTCTAAGTCCCTGGGTGGTTTTCTTCTAGTGCACATACAAAAAGAGATGGCCATATAAACATGGTTCCTTTTGTTGCCACCTTGTCCAAAACTTGAGTATCCTTGTCCACCCAGGTGGTTCATTGAGTACTTGTTTTATTATATAAAACATATATCTTTTCAACTCTTCATATAATCATAACATGTATCCCATCCCAAATATATAGCTGGGCTAAGCATACTACAACTACAATGTTTCCACTAAGGAATATATAAGGGTATCCTATTAGGATTTAGCATAGCATAAAATATAGTAAACCTTTCCATGCATGTTACAAAATCCACTAAGTATAATGAAAATAGTAGGACTTGGATGATAGTGTCACTTGCCTTTTTGGTAGGGAATGGTGGTTCACTCCTTGATCTTGCTAGTCTCACACTTCTCTATCTTCACTACAAGTCAATCAAGCAAACACCAAATCAACTCACATTCCACACCAAGGTCAAACAAACAATTTCACACACATAGAGCAAGGAACCTAAGTTATGCATAAGTATGCAAAGGTTGGTTCTATTGCAAGGAAGGTCTCCACTAGGCTTCTAAACTTTGTAAGGTCCAAATTGGTCATTTACCAAAATGGCAAAGTCATTTGTTAGTGGGTTTTATCCATAAACCATTTTCCAATCTATTCATCATTTTATGTGGTGGAAATTAGTTTTACCAAATCTAAATCCTTTAAATCTTCACCAAAAGTTTCCAACTCTCAAGTCTTTGTGTTTTGGGGTCAGTAGTTTTGAATCAAAATATTTTCCCAAGGTTTTTATTCCAAATCTTTCTCATAGTAAAACCATTTTCTTTACTTAGCTAGAAATGGACTAAATCAATTAATCCCTTCTAAATTTTCCCAAATTCATTTTCAAAACCATGAGTTGGTTCCTAGGGTCAGTAAGGTCACAACAAACCATTTTGCAAAGGTTTTAACCCTAAAAGCATTTTTAAACAATTTTTATACTCTAAACAAGCTCACAAAAGAATCTGCAAAAACAAGCAAACTAACAGATACTATTTGCTAAACCAAGGGCATGGTTGGCTAGGTCTTGCTCTCCTGAATCCAACGACATAAAATTTGTAATTTTTGGACGTGTGGATCCAAAGTTATAAGGGTTTGAAATTTGCAAATAAATCTGATTCAAAACTGATTTTAGATCTAATACAAGCCACGCGTCGCTGTTTCATTGGTTGATACCGGTTCGGGCGGATCGGGCTCTCTGGACTGCTGGATTTCATTTAAATCATACGGCGCAGATTGACTGATACCTCTTCGTTAAGTGATCCGTTGCTACGCGTCGGATTGAAATCTAACGGTGCAGATCTATGCGACCAAATAGTGGTGGCGCTGCGCGGCGGCAGACGGCGGAGCATGCTTGCTCGCGGCGGAGCTGGCGATACAGGAAGCGAGGGAGATGGCTCACCGTGTTCGCAATGAGATGCCGAAGCTCAACGTGTTGTTGGTTTGACGAGGGGCGCACAGGGATGGTGGCAATTCCTCGCCGGAGTAGCTCCTGATGACGGGCGGCTCTGTTTGCTGTCGAAGGTGAGATTGCAGGTCGCGCCGAGGCAAAACAAGGACGTGGTCAGACGCGTATTGATCTGGGAAAGATGGGAGCATCAACAGGAGCTGCGGGGGTGAACGGAGTTTACCTGGGGAGGTCGCCGGAGCCAAGGCAGACGCGGCGGCGCGTTGAGCTCGTCCTTGCCGACGATCTGGGCAAAGGTGAATGGAGGCACGGCAGTGCTGAGGTGGAGAATATGCCTGCGTGTAGAGGGAGTCGAGGGGCGGCCGTGGTTCGGCGGAATTGACCGGGGAAGTTGTCGGAGGCAGAGAGGTTGGAGCTCTCGATTTGCTCAGCCTGGGGGTAGAGAGGGAGAGGCGAGTGAGGGGAAAGGTAGAGGAGAGGCGTGCTCTTAAGTGTGCGTGGTCATCGGAGGAGTTAACGCAGGAATGAACGCGAATTCAACGCCGGAGTAAATCGGCAGAACGCCGTTGAGGGGAGGGGAAAGAAAGCTTGGCGGTGAAACGATGAACGATGCAGTGGTGTGGGGCCAAATCGTGAAAGAGAGTGGGTCCTCTACATCAGTGACTGTGTGGGTTCTTTTTCGGGTGAAAACGGTTCGCTTCGTGAGAGAGAGGTGGGTTGGACTGGGCCTTGTTGGGCTGGTTGGGTTGGGTCGGTTTGACTCTTTTATTTTTTGTACTGTTTCTGTTTTTCCATTTCTGTTTCTTTAATTCTGTTTTGAATTCCTTTAATTATTTCAAGCACTCATTTGATTTCAAATCTTTGTCAAAATTTGTGTGGATTTAAATACTGATTAGTAGCACATTCTGAAATTAATTTTTGAATAAAACTTTATTCTTTTTGGGGTCTTTTAAATAAATCAAAAGGCCCTAGTTTTAAACCAAATAAGTTTTAATAATAATTTCAAACATCAATTCAAATCAAAACCACCACCAAACTTTGTAAAGTTTTTAGTTCTGTTTAATAACTCAAACCAAATTCAAAAACAAAATAATTTTTATTCATTTTAGGATCCATTCATTAATTAAATAAAATGGATCTTTAGTTATTTAATAAAATAGGGTTTGATTTATTTAATAAAATCTTCATTTGAAATCCAAATATTTTCAAAACCAAATCAGTAGGTTTTATTTGGAAATAAAGAATACTTAGAAAGCTTGTTTAAAAAAAATAACATTTTTGCTATAGGGTCCATTAATAATTAAATATAATGGACCTTAGTTAATAATTCAAATAGGATTTGTTTATTTAAAAACTTTATTTTGAAATCTAAAATAAAACCAAAACATTCAGTAGGTTTTATATGAAAATATAAAATACTTGGAAAACTTATTTTAAACAAATAAACAAGTTTTGATGGTTTAGAAATAATAAAACCTTTATTATTAAAAACTTGGATATTAAATCCTTATTACTTTATTTAAATAAACCTTTACTATTTTTATCAAAACAAAATGTTTTATTTTCAAAAGCTTGGCCAAGGTTTAATTTGGCTCTATAAAATAATCTTTATTTAAATATTTCTTTTCCCTTTGAAAACCAAAGCCTTTATAAAAAGATTTCAAAGTAGCAGTAAAATATTTTTATTTTTCCTTTACTAAATATTTATCTTTTTAATCCCTTTAGGATTTCTTTGTTCAAAATAGGTTTGAAGATTCCCAATTGGATTCATAAGTTTCTTCTGGCCCTGAAAATGAACAAAGTTTTATTTTATTCATTTATTTTTTACATTACAAGATTTGGAAAATCTTGGGATGTGACACGTAACTGGGTGGCTATAAAGGTGGCATTGAGTGTTCGGAAAGTATGGGTTGAGACACATGGATCAAGAGTGAGATTTTTCCATCCATATGACGGATAGATATACTCTGGGCCCTCTCGGTGGAATGTCATCCAATTAGCTTGCAAGCATGTGACTGGATCACAAGGGATCACATACCACGGGAACGAGAAAAGAGTACTTATCGGTAACGAGGTTGAACTAGGTATGAAGAGATACTGACGATCAAAACCTCGGATAAATAAACTATCGTGAGACAAAGGGAAATTGGTATCATATGTAAGTGGTTCATTCGATCGCAAAGTAATCGTAGAAATATGTGAGAGCCATATGAATTTCCAGATTCCTCTATTGGTTATTGATTGGAGAAGTGTCTCGATCATGTCCGCATAATTCACGAACCGTAGGGAGACACACTTAAGGATTCGATGTTGTTGAGTAGTTATGGAATGATTAATAAGAGACCGAATGTTGTTCTTAGTCTAGGATGGGATCCGGGATATCACGAGGAGATCCGGAATGATCCAGAGAATAAGATTCATATAAGGAAAGTCCTGTTTCGGGGTTGGAGAATGGTTCCGGTGTTTTCATCGGGAATGTTCTAGAAGGTTCCGGAATGTCCGGCACTCCGGAGGGGAAGGGTACATGAATGTGTTATATCAAGTTGGTATGATTGCATCATGTACTAGGTGTCATCGCTGAACAAAATAAAGGGTTTAATCAAATCCTAGTTTGAAAAGTCAAACGCCAATTTGAAAAGTCAAACGACTATTTTGTGAAGTGGTGGGAAAGTGGGAAACCGAGTTGGGGAGGAGTTCCTCCTCCACCGCCGGCCCACTAGGGATCCGAGTTGGGGAGGGACTCCCCTCCCCTTGGCCGCACCCTCCCACCTATATAAGGAGGGGCAGGGCTGCCCCTCAAAACACACCTCCTACACCCCAAACCCTAGCCTCCTAGCCGCCGGCCTCCTCCAAGTCGCCGCCGCCTAGAGCTCCTCTAACTCGGCGAGTTAGGGTTTCCCCAAACCCTAGACGCCGACCAAGCCCTCCCCTTGGTGCCCTCTAAACCGTAGATCACCAAGGCCTCTCTCATACTCCACCATACTCGCTCCGGCTTAAGGCAAAGCCCTGCGAGATCTCCCCTCTACTTGCAGTACGCCGTCTTGCCGGAATCGCGAGGAGAGTGCTACAACCTCCACTTTTCTTTGGAACAAGGAGAGGAAGGTCTTCGCCGAAATCTTGAACGATGTGACCGATTGCGGGAGCGCTGCTAACGCCGGATGGATCGACTACGATCTTGAGATCGGCAAGTGTCGACTACATCACCCACGAGAATCTGCTCGTTAACGCTGGAATCTTCGAGGGTGAGTTCCTCTATCGACTCGTTGCTACAATCTAGTAGATAGATCTTGGCTTGTTTGTTTGCATGCGGTAGAAAATTTTGTTTTCCATGCTACGAACCCCTACAATATTAGCCTACCCGGTATCGGCCTAGCAGGGGACCACATGATTACCACGTGCAGACAATAAATCACAGGAAGGATTCAGGTGACCAAGGCCTACACGGATGCGTCTTCTTGAAGAACACGACTAGCTATAGATAGATTTTAAAAAGGCTCAACCCTAATCTGTAACCGACTCGACCTATCCCCGAGATTTGGCCTATCTATATAAAGGCTAGGAGAACACGGCGAGGAGGCACCTCCAGGGGCGGAGCCAAGGGGGGGCTAGCAGGGGCTAGACCCCCCCTAATCGATCGCCCCCCTCAATATCTAGCTATAGATGCTAGCATACTACGTGCGGTAATAGACAAAGATAAATTAATTATCCCCCGTTTAGTTTATTCATATGTAGTCCAATGAACAAAGCCCACTAGCCGTCTAGCCCATGTTTTCAGGATCAGAACTTCAGAAGTCGCTCAATCTAATGAATTGTACATCCCGCTGCTATCTTCTAGGGCAGTGCGTGCCGCCGGCCGCCACTCGCCGCCTCGATATACCACAATGCAAGAATAGAGAAGGATACAGCCTGGCACAAACTGCTCTGTCGCTGCACAACTACATCGGTGTGCAATCTGCTATTCTGTATGTCTATACTTATAACTAAGGTACGGTGTGAATGAATATTACATTTTTTTTGCGAAGATCAATATTATGCATGCATGCTACTAGCTAGTTTTCGTTTTGTTTAGATTGAATAGGAATATATATCAATTTGTACACTACCATAGAGTTGAAACACAAATGCAAGAGAAGAATTGAACAATTTAATTTTTGCAAAAAACTGTGCTTCAAAAAATAAATAGAAATACATAGAATTGACTAAACACTAACGATTTTTCACATCGTTATTCTCTATTGATGTTATACTTATTTATCACCGCATCTAAAAATATATTTTATACCGTATTGTTGTTGTGGTCCTCCTCGCCCCCCTTATCATCAAATCCTGGCTCCGTCCCTGGACACCTCATAACCCTAGCACACACCTTACGCCAGATTGCATTTGCGCACCATGTAACTTTCGGCCTCACCGCCAATCAAGAACAGACAAGCATGAGTAGGATTTTCCCTCCGGGTTACACCGATCTCCAGCTTCCCCTCCTTCTCGAAAATCCAAGTCCATAACAATGGGCATTGATGAGTCCAAACCTCGTCACAATTCATTATAAACTATATTCGTGCAGAGTGACATGAAACATGTATTGTTAAGATAACTAAAAGTAAATAGGACCAGACTATAAATAAGTAGGACTAGGTGACTGGATAGAGGATATGACATAGGTAAAGGATGGAGACAACACATAATAAAAAATCACACTACATATCATAATCTAATAGAAGTAAGTTTTCTACAACAGATAAACAATAGAGTTCACTAATACACTAGAAATAATTAAAAACAACAAGATATATTGGGAAATAGAAAATCCTAGAACAATAAGCCAACATTTGCCATCTGGTCACTCCTTCCCACACTATCATTTGAGATGTCATAGTAGATAGAAGCATATACATCTCCAAGAGGCATGTAACAATAGCTAAAAAGGAAAAAAAGAATGTAGAGAAAATATTATTCATGTTCACATTGCCACCTAGTACGAGAAAGACACACGCATAGCTACATTCGGTACCAGCACATCGATAGTTCTGTACCCACACATTTTTTTTATTACCACATTTTTTTTGAAATAAGCTATATATTACTTAAAATGTTTAAGTATTACACCCGGTTTATGCATAACCAGGATACACACAGCCGACGCAAGTCCATAAAACAAAAAGTAACACTAGACGAATTACATGGACCTCAACAACAAAACACATAAGACTATGGCGGCCCAATGCGAAGATCATGTTACCACCCATGTAAAAGAAATCTCTCGCCGTATCCTCCAAGCGTGTATAGGCCACCGTAAATAGGCCGTGACACTCCACACGATGTAGAGGTGACCACAAGCGGAACATAGTCGTGCATCGGTAGACAATCTGTATAAAATAAGAGATTTTATTATTAAAAACCTTGTCATTTATACACAACCATAGAGACTAGATAATGGCAAGCTATAATTATAAGAATGTTGTACCTGTAATCTATCCCGTGTAATCAATTGCCAAATATATTTGCAACACTACGAGGAGGACTCAGTACAGAAGCTACTTGGATGATTGACCATATAGACCTTGCGAATTTATATTGGAAGAAAAGCTGTTTAATTGTCTCGTCGTGATGATAAAAAACACATTGTTTACTTCATGGTCAATTCCTTATGACAAGGTTAGCCTTTATTAGGATGACTCTCCAACGAAGATACCATGCGAATATTTCCGTCTTTAGTGGTATCTTCACCTTCTAGATTTTTTTATTATCAACTGGCAATGAAGGCATGATCAAAACTCTCTACATGGATTTTGTGGAGAACTTCCTATTCACAAGTAGATTCCATTTGAACTAATCAGAACCATCAGAGAGATGCACCCTAGTTAAACGTTATATCAAAGCGTTCCATGATGCAAGTCTAGTCTGAATAAGGTTCGCCTGAACGACACATTAAGAGGGAAGGATTCCAGCATAGAAGCAATGGTCTCCCCTTTATGTCGAATAATATTGTACAGAGCCAGATATTGTTCCTGGATTGTAGCATTTCCTAGCCACTTATCCTCTCAGGACCTTACCTCCAATCCATCCTTAATGGAGAAGGTGCCGAATCTGAAGAAATGTTTTTTCGTACTTATCAGCGCAGCCCAAAAGTACGAATCTCCTGGCTTCCAAAGCATTTGAGATAATGCTTTCCACATATGCAAAAAGGAAAAAAAAACTCATTTTTATCCGCACATTTTTGTTTTCTATGTAGGTTTCATCGATAATGGGAATACATTAATATAAAAAACATATCAATTATACCTAGCCTTTGCATCAATCGTGATGTCCATAGCAAGTCTAGACACGAAGGATGCGCGCAACTAAAAAAAGACCTGTGAAGCAATCAGAGGTGACAACACCTAGATTTCGAAAATTTCTCCAAAAACAACGCTTCAAGGAAGGTAAATGTTTAACGAAACGTGTGCTGTACATGCTAGAAACATATATGCAGTTGTCCTTTAGTTGGTCTGTTGGGCTATTTGGACCGTGGTAAACAAAGACCTCTGTGATAGTTTTCACTTTGTGTCCTTCTGTCTTGTTTTGGTAGGACCGTGGAAGGAAAAATCTGAGATCAGGGTGCTTCCGTCCTGGAGAGGTTGTAGTCCTGTTAGGCAGGCCTAAATCACGGTTGGAACAATGACCAAGTGCTTCATCGTGGAATCGTGCAATAAAGGTGTATGTATTATGGATATTTTCTTAGGGCATATTTAACGCAGACGTTTAGAGTAGACGCTAGGCTGATTATCCTTGTGGTTAGGCCTTGATCCGGGGGATTTCCCCTAGCATCGATGAAGGAGAAAGCGTCGGCCGCTACGACTCTTTTTTTTTTCAAGGCACACGAGTTTGATTAGCGCTTGTAGGTGTTGCTAAGCAATTTTTTGTTATTTTTATTGAACCTAAGCATCTGTACAAGCACTTGCCATAGTACACACTTCACATCATCTAGAAAAGACAATAAAAGTAAGACACAGAATATGGGTCATCTCTTATTATCGATCTCTAAGAATTGATAACGTGAATTGAATAATTTAGTAAACAATTGTGTTGCAAAGGAAAGATACAAGATACAATAAATAAATTAGTCTTCCCTTATTTTCAAGGTATCGTTCCTTAGCTAAAAGAAGATAACCTTCTTTTTTATAATTCTCTCTCATTTAACTAAATGAAAATCCGACGTATAGGTGTCCTTATGCCGATGGGAACCAAAAGGACAGTTAGTAACTAATGCGCTGCAAATCTACCGGTACAAGGACAATGAGCTGTATGATGATCAGTGAGCAACTTTTTCAGTCATTTATCGTGGTGTAGGACAGCTTCACCAGCAAACGTACATGTTCGTTCAGCTTAACCATGAATCCATGATGATTGGGCGGAGCTCGCGCTCTCATCACGCGCCCTTATAATGCACGACCAGACGGCCACCATGGAGCTCGCGCGATCGACCATGTTAATGTAATCGCACTGCCACGGCAGAGTACACGTAACGCCACGACGGCAGCGATGGCTTCTTCCTCTACCGAAGACGAACCACTGCAAGGCGCGTCGGCAGCGGCCCCGACGTACGCCGGGATGGCGGACCTCGTGCCGGCGCTCCCGCTGGAGACGCGGTGCCCGCCGTTCGCGCTGCGCCAGTACGGCGGATTCTGGCTGCCGGAGGCGGCGCTGCGGCGAGGCATCCCGGCGCTGCACGCCGGCTTCGTGCCTAGGCCCGAAGACGTCCTCCTCGCCAGCTTCCCCAAGTCCGGCACCACCTGGCTCATGTCCCTCGCGTTCGCCACCGCCCACCGTGCCACGCACCCGCCATTCTCCGGTGACCACCCGCTCTGCCGTAGCAACCCGCACGACATCGTGCAGTTCCTTGAGGTCGGCGCCGCGCTCGCGGGCAGAACCGACGCCGCGGTAGCCGAGCTCGAGGCGCTCCCGTCCCCGCGCGTGCTCGCCACGCACCTCCCCTACTCCCTCCTCCCCGCACGCGTCCACGCCGCCAGCCGAATCGTGTACGTCTGCAGGGACCCCAAGGACGCGCTGGTCTCCTACTGGCTCTTCACCAGGTCGGCGTCGGGGAGCGTCGGGGTCGACGCCGAGTCCTTGCCGCTCCAACAGGCGTTCGAGCTCTTTCGCGAGGGGCGGTGCTTCTACGGCCCGCAGTGGCGCCACGTGCTCGAGTACTGGGAGGCGAGCCGCCGTCGCGCGAGTCTCGCCGCCGTTGCCAATGTGCTGTTCCTCAGGTACGAGGAGATGCTGCTTGACCCCGCGGGGAACCTGAGGGCGATGGCGGAGTTCATGGGATGCGGCTTCTCCGAGGAAGAGGTAGCTGGAGGGGTGGTGGATGAGATCGTGGAGCTGTGTAGCCTGGAGAAGCTCAGGAGCATGGAGGCCAACAGGAGCGGGCGGCGCAACGCGTCGGGCATCAGGAGCGACGCTTTCTTCCGGAAGGGAGCGGCCGGGGACTGGAGAAGCCACATGTCGCCGGAGATGGGGAGGATGGTGGACGAGGCCGTGGAGGACGCGCTCCGGGGCTCTGGGTTTAGCTTCGCCGGCTCATCAACTTCGGCGAGACAGTGAGAAAAGGCGGAAGAGTCAGAGTGACAAGGGTGCGTGTGCAGTGGAGAGACATGAGGTCACATGACATGTTCATCGGTCAAAGCGCTTCTATCTATTTCCATTTTTTATTATAGTTTACTTTCCTTTGTTAGTTCAATTAACTTTTGTAGAGGAAAATTACTTCTAGCATCCATGTCGTACTAGCAATAGGCCCAGTTCTTTTGGCGGCTTCTCCGAGAAGCTGTCTTACCCTTAGCTTACTGGGAAAGCCGGTTCAAAAAAATTATGAGGCTTTCAAAGTGGTTAAGCCTAAACTAATTTGAAAGCCTCATAAAATTTTAGAACCGGCTTTTCTAGGAAGCTAGAGGTAGAGCGGCTTCTCGGAGAAGCCACTAAAAGAACTGGGCCATAGGCATGCAAGTATGTCCACTAGCGTGAACTAGGATTTTTGTCCTTCGGTCGGCGATCGTCATGATCGCCCGTCGAGACTCTATCTATACCTTCATGAATTCTCCCACGTGATGACATGAGTGAGCATGTAGCATCTAGCAAGTGGGGCGAAGAAATATGCGGTGGAAGATCTTTTGCGTAGATTGAATCTACACGTAAGAGGGAGCGGGGGAATTCGTATGGGAGGATGAAGCTCAGATCCAAAGGAGAAAGCGAAGTGGCTTGCGATAGCAAGGGTTCATACGTCGAGAGGGTTTAGCCCTGGTGCGTTTTATGCTGATATGCGCTCGACATGGAATCCAGCGAAGGAGGTGGTGTCGAGGAAGGTTGAAAATAATTTGTTCACAATCTAACTTGGTTGTCTCGGAGATTGGAATAAGGGCATCTTCATGTGGCCTTAGCTGTTCAGGAACAACTGCATTCTAATTATGGAGGAGTATGATGGGTTCCAAAACCCTAGATCGATTGTACTAGATAAACCCTCTGTTTAGGAACTTGTTATGCAGCTGCCTAACAATTATATGCGGGATGCGGTGATCAAAGGCATGTGCATACCTGCGAGGGAGATTATGAAAGTTAAGGTAAACCTACGGACTGGTTTGTAGGGGAATTCACATGAATCAGAGTCAAAACTAATGCGAACAATGAGTTGTTCCGATTTATATCAATTACAAAAGACATGAAGGAGTGGTACCTAGTTAAGTATGAGAAGCTTCCAATTTTTTTTGAGTTTGTGGCCTTCTTGGCCATTGCCATCAAGAGTGTCACTGGTGATCACGATGAAGATAAATTAAAATGGGGAGATTTCATCCTTCCTTATGGAGGAAGAGGTTGTGGCCATGGAGGTGTTGGACGAGGCTCAAGTGGAGGTAGATACCCACTGATGGGTAGGGGTCAAGGCAGTGGTTTCAACGAGTTTGATGTGTGTTTCTTGTCTGAAAGAAATAATGAGTCTCCAAATCAATTTGATGATGATGATGTGATGACTGATCAACTTCTATTGGGAAAGAGACTAAATTTTGATGGTGCTTTGGTGCGCGCGGGGGGGGGGGGGGGGGGTCGGTGATCATGATGAGAATATGGGTAATCTGGATGGTACACCGGGGAAGGTTCAGCCAAAAAAAAAGGACAAGGAAGGAGAGTGAAGTTGAAAACCCACAGATATCAGCGACCTCTGCGTTAGAGGTTGACCGGGAGCAATAAAATATTAATTTTGAACAATCATGGACTGCAGAAGGCTACGGCTATCACGGCGCTAGTGGATATTCAGAAGCCCCATGATGCAGATTTTTTTCTTGATGGAGACTCATCTTGACAATTGGCCAAAAGAATGTCTTCAGCGTAGATTGTTGATGGATCATAAAGAGGTGGTAAGAAGTAATCGGCATAAAGGAGGTTTGCTGTTATTATGGAAAAATGCCGTGGTGGCGTCACTTAGACATAAAATAGGAATTTGCATTGTTGTTTTCGTACGTGTTGGTCTAGAAACTATATGGCATTTTGTAGGGTTATATGGATATCTGAAGTGGGCTGACAATCATCTGTCTTCGAAACATATGAGCGATCTCAAGGAAGTTAATAGTATGCCTTGGCTCCTTATGGGGGACTTTAATGAAACCCTTTAACCGTTTATGCAAGCTTTCAGAAATGTTATGGTTGACCGTAATCTGAATGATCTTCGCTATACTGGGGGAAAGTTTAATTGGTATAGAGCTGGAATAAGGGAGAGGTTGGATAGGTGTTTAGCCTCTAATGATTGGAAAATAAAATTTGCTGATGCTATTGTTCATAACTTAGAATATAGTAGATTGGATCATAGGCCGGTTATGTTAACTTTTGGTAATGAACCGGCCTAGGAAGCAAGTCCTAGTGGTGGTGCCCTTTGAGGCCAGATGGGTTAAAGAGGCTGAATTCCAGGTTGTGTTTGGTGGTGCATGGGAGGCTTCGGGATATGAAATTGAAACAAATGGCTTGGCAGGAAGGATGTTTTTTGGTACACGATCGGTTGCATCATTAGGATCGGATTGTGTTCAAGAGGCCTCAACATAAAATAAAAAATGTGAAGCAAGAGCTCGAGGAGGTGACTAGAAGTGAATTGTCAGAGGACAAATATTGCAAGAGAGAAGGAGCTAACTACGGAAGTTGAGAAGCTTCTTTTGCAGGAAGAAATGCATTGGGCTCAGCACCGTGTGAAATGGTTACAATATGGGCATAGGGACACGAGTTTCTTATACAAGTTTGCCTTGATTAAGCGGTTAAGGAATACAATTAACCATTTAAAGGATGAGAACGACCGGTGGCAGGAAGGTTCGGCCTATCTTAGTCCTATGATTTCTAAATAGTTTGCTGGTCACTTTACCACTAAGGCTGGTCCTAGTGGTAGTATCATACTACTAGTATCATGCATATGATACTAGTGCATGATACTATGTTTCTAGTGCATTGTATCATATAGTAGTATCATAGTAGTGGTATATTTATTGATTTGTAGAATCTCTATGTAAAATGTGTGTACAAGATTTACTTGCCACTATGATTTCTAGTTTTACGTGCTATGATACGGTATCTACCTATGATACACTAACCACCTCTCTCTTCATTAATTATGGCGCCATATCAGATTTTTGCCAAGTTGGCATGCATGATACACCTTATGATACTAGCACTAGGACCAGCCTAAGGTTGATGAACCAGATCCATCATTTTTAAATAAAGTTTTGCCTAGCGTTTATGATGCTATGAATGAATTATAACTAGATGTGTATTTATAACAACTAAACAGAAAAATTAAATTATATAAATCTCTATCAAGATTTTTCTGAGACACCGGTGTTGTAGTATTAAATACCAAGATATTTAAGAACACTAAAACTACCACCAAGATATACAACTAAAAAATAGCACTTCTTCCCTACAATAAATACACAGTAGCGCTTATAATAATGCATGAATAACTATATAATCAAGGTATTGGCTATGGTAGATATTAAACTGTGAATGTTTGCCTTTTTCATTACTTCTATTTTATTTAATGGAGATTAATATTAAACAAAATTTCTTAACAATTGCTAAATTAACTAAGAATACTAATATTACTTTGGTGTGAAAAACATTTTGATGTAACAAGGAGGCACTTTAAATGATAAATGTGATAATCATAACATGGATGTTATACTTATTATTTTGAGATAATGATAAACATAATGTAGAACATATGAGTTATGATTTCATTGAAGTAATAAGCAACATGCAAGTAAAAGAAAGTAGTATAAATATGTAATAGCTTGGAATTTTTAAGAGTACCGTTGACATAATCTGACAGAGCTTTGACCTTTTAAACTGCTGCCTAATAAAACCAAACTAACAAGCATCATTCCCTTCCTTTTGTTGTACTAAACTTTTGTCGCCACAAATGAAATCTCCAATTATTTGGCAAGGGGGCTTTGGTGGTAAGTTCTAGTCTTAAGGAAATCTCACCAGTTGGGACTAGGGGCGGTATGGGATGCACACCGAGAAACGCAAGGGCCAAAGGTAGCATCGGCAGGCACTGCCTAGCGTATGATCATGGGAGGCAATGCAGTGATATGTCTTTGGTTGGATGGAGTTCACTCGCGCTCATGTGCACGTTGATTGGTGAAGTTAAACTACCGTTCATAGTGTAGACCCTCCAAATTAAGGGAAAGCTATAGCCTATATCACCTTTTAATGTGGGAAGAGCGTCTATATACATGTGAGATTGTCTAATACTTATAAACATGATATTTGTGATATTATCCAAGTGGATCGAAGTCTAAATTTGTTAATGTGTTCGAAGCTTGCAATGTACAAGGTTATGGTAGTCGAAAGATGTGGCTATATTTCTACATCTATCTCCCAGGTTCAAGGCTAATGCTGATGCTGATGGGTGGCTCAAGGCTAATGCGGATGGAGTGTTCTTGGCAAGTTCAGGACAGGGAGGGTGTGGCGTGATTATTCGGAATCACCATGGCGGGTTTGTGGCAGCAGCCAGCCATTTTTTGAGCTCTGTTTCTGATCCTGAAGGATCTGAGATTCTTGCATGCAAGAGGGCCCTGGAGCTGGCCAAAGAGAAGGGCATCATCAAGGTTTGTCTCAAATCTGATTGCATGGAGGATTTGACGAAACTACGGAGAGCCGAGCTGGACAGGTCGGTGCTTGTCCCTGTTGTGGAGGAAGTTAAAGCTCTACTCCGGGAATTCGGTGATTACTCAATCAGGTATGTGCGTCGTTCAGGCAATAAAGTGGCGCATCATCTAGCGAAAGTAGGCTGCGGAAATAATGGTTGTAACACCTAGTTGGAGGATCCACCAGTGTCTATTGTACATTTGTTGGCGCCTAAATGCGTGATTTGAATGCAGCCAGTTTCAGTCTCAAAAAAAAATCTCCCAGGTTCAAGCATGATTGAGTTTGAATACTTACACGATGTTGCAACTAACTCCCACGATTTTGATGCATGGACCATTTGTTGATCCCCTAGTTTACTTTGATCTTTATATACCCGTATGAGTTATGCTACATGAATGAGTTTGAATACCCGTGTTTATGATTGTGGACCCTTATTTATGAGATGATTTATTCTATGCAATTGTTGTTACATTATATATTGATATATTTTTAGACTCATATCTTCGTTGTCGTTCTAGTTGCATAAAGAATAGAATTGCACTCTGGATTGTGGAAGGGATGCAAGATGGTGGAAGATGACGGGAACCATAGACCAATTCTTGGGTGCATGACATAAGGGTATGATCGCTATGAGGTTTTGGTTAATGATGCTTTGACCTGCATCGGCTGCATGTTAATATAGGGCCAGTATACGGCAGATAAGTACAAAGTTTGTTGTTGTCGTACGAGAGAAGAGAGGGATCGATCTAATCTTTATAGTTGAGATTAGGATCGGTTTACAAGAGTCCTTACAAACTAAACTAACTCTACTCTCGTACATGTCAACATACGTTACAATACCGAGTTCGCTAACATCCCTCCTTAATCACACCTTTCTTAGGTTGAGATTGTGTTTGAACTCTTCAAGCTGCCGTGTAGGTAATGCCTTTGTGAAGCCATCTACCACATGATCCTTTGAAGGAATGAATCTAATCTCTAGCATTTTGTTTGTTACTCTTTATCTGACAAAATGAAAATCTATCTCAATATGCTTTGTCCTGGCATAAAATATTGGTGTAGCAGAAAGATAAGTAGCACCCATATTATCACACCATAAACATGAGGTTTGATCTCTTTTAATGCCAAGTTCTCCTAGTAGAGACTCAAGCCAAATGATTTGTATTCAGCTTCTGTACTTGATCTTGATATAGTTTCCTGTATTATAGCACTCCATGAGATCAAGTTAGGCCCAAAATATACAGCAAAACCTCCTATAGATCTCTTATCATCTACACATCCTGCCCAATCAGCATCTGAGAAGGCACTCAATAAAGTGGATGATGATCTTCTAAAGGTTATTCCAAGATTTACTGTTCCACTAACATACCTTAATATTCTCTTGACAACTCACCAGTGTACAATGGTAGGTGCATGGAGGAACTGGCATACCTTGTTGACCGAAAATGCAATATTCGGTCGAGTAAGCGTCAGATATTGAAGCGCTCCAACTATACTCATGTACCTTGTACCATCTTCTGGCCCTAGGAGTTCTCCTTCTGTGACAAAGCTTTTCTAATGCTAACAGTGGTGTTGGTAATGACTTACATTCTCTCATTCTAACCCTGTTAAGCAAATCTGAAGCATATTTCTCTTGGATTAGTGTAATGCCTTGACTAAATCGTTTTACCTCAATTTCCAAGAAGAAATTTAATTCACCATGATCCTTTAGTGCAGAGGCTGAACTAAGGTCTTGAAGGATTGAAGTTATTGCCTTGTTGGAGGAGCTAGTAACAATGATATCATCAACATATACTAGCAAAAAAATAATGATACCTGACTTGTTATATATAAACAATGATGTATCTGCCTTGGATGCCATAAAACCAAGCTCTTGTAATTTGGAGCTTAGTTTAGAGAACCATGCTCTTGGCACCTGCTTGATCCCATAGAGTGACTTGTCCAATTTGCACACATGATATGGTGCATTAGGATTCTCATAACCAGGTGGCTGCTTCATATACACCTCTTCTTCCAGAACACCATGGAGAAATGCGTTCTTCACATCGAGTCGCCTCAAGCTCCATCCTTTAAAAAATGAAACAACTAGAAAAAGTCTGATAGTAGCAACTTTAACAACAGGGCTGAAGGTATCTTTATAGTCTATATTGTACCTTTGTTTACACCCTTTTGCTACTAGTCTAGCCTTATATCTATCAATTGTTCCATCACCTTTTGTTTTAATTCTATAGACCCATTTGCAATCTATAATATTTCTACCTTGTATATGAGGTACTAGGTGCCATGTTTTGTTTTCTATTAATGCCCTATACTCATCATCCATAACATTTTTCCAATTTTTATTTTTCAAAGCTACTTGTAGATTCTCGGGTTCACTAGTTAGGAAAGATAAACCATAACGAACAGTGACGTCATATTAAACTTTCGGTTTAGAGTTACCAGTATTGGATCTTGTTGGATGGACCGGTGGAGGCACATGTTGGTCTGCAGTTGCATCGTATGTAGAAGATCTAGATCCACCTGATCCTTGTTCCTCCGACGCGTGCACAGAAGATCCGATAGGGGTGGCCGATCGTGCGGGAGAATCCACCTCAGGATCCTGGCCACGTGAGGACATCGGCATCACAGTCCTAGGAACAGAGCCTGTTGGCTCGCTCCACGTGTCCCAGGAACGTCGCTTGGCCCGCGCTAAGGGGCAAAGCTATGCAACGCGGCGTCGAGCATGCGTCCGCATGCATGCGGGTTGCTGTCGTGGCCCCGCCTGACGTGGCGCCACCCGATTGCCGTGCAGTCAATCGAGGCATATTTCCTAACGCGCGTGCATATCCTTGTGTAGATTGTCTGCCGTTCGAGGTTGCAGGCGTATCTGGCTCGTTTGCGTGTCGTGACGATCTGGGCTGTTTTGCCTTATTTCTGCACCATTTTGCGACTGAATTTTTTCTGATGCTTGCTGTACGTGAGAAGTAACCAAAATACCACCACCATGGATTACAGAGTCATTAAATGTTAGCTTAGTGCAATGTTTTTCCCCTCATGAGATGACATAGATGGATTTTGGAGATTCTCTGGGAGAAGTAGGATTTCTTGATGAAGTCGATATCCAGCGTTGGGATGAAGAGTAGAGAACAAAAATACCGTTTCATCAAAGACAACATCACGAGAGATATAAACACTCATTTATGCATGTGACTATAACTAATGAAGACACAGTTTAGAACGAAAAGCAAATTTCCGGGAGTTATATGGTCTAAGATTAGGCTAATAGGCACAACCAAAGGTGCGAAGTGATGCATAATCTGGATTTTTTAGGAGCCTTTCCATGGGTGTCTCATGATTAGTGACTTTGGAAGGCGTCATATTGATCAAGTGTGTGGCTGTGAGGAAAGCTTCATCCCAAATTTTTAATGGCATGGATGCATTTGCAAGAAGAGCAAGACCTACTTCTATAATGTGACGATGTTTGTGCTCTGCTGAGCCATTTTATTGGTGTGCATGTGGGCAAGAAACATGGTGCTCAATACCAATTTTTTGAAAAAAGGAATTGAGTTTTCATATTCACCACCCCAATAAGATTGTATAGCAAAAATTTTCTTATCAAATTGGCGTTCAACAAGATTTTGGAAATTGTGAAAGATCTGAAACACATTAGACTTCTTTTTAAGGAGATAAAAACAAACATATTTGCTAAAATCATCAATGAATCTTATATATTATGTGTATCTTCCTACAAAACTCGGTGCATGACCCCAAACATCGGAGAATACAAGTTGCAAAGGGGAAGTAGACACACTAGTAGATCTCTCATAGGGAAACTGATGATTTTTAGCTCTTTGGCAAGAATCACAAATATACTCGACACTATACTTAGTGGAACATGGAAGTAAATAATTGCTAAGAATTTGTTGAACAATTCGATAAGAAGGATGTCCTAGACGACTGTGCCACTGTGATGCTGAATGCTTGGTGACACTGAAGACTTGTTTATTCTCGATGGATGGTGATGATGATATGAAGGGATAGAGGCCTCGAATGCATCTAACCTTAAGCAGAGTTCTCCCCGTTGCCCGATCATTAACATAAAAATACCAAGAATGAAATTCAATATAGACATCATTATCAAAGGTAAATCGATGAATGTAAACAAGGTTTTTTGTAGCATGGGGAACATGAAGGATACTGTTAAGGTGTAATTTTGATGAGAGGGAGTATTAACATTTGCATGACCAACATGACTAATGCTCATACCTTGTCCGTTGGCGGCATGAATTTGCTCGCGGCCTTGGTACTTCTCCTTCATGGTGAGCTTGTTGAGCTCACCGGTGATGTGGTCGGTGGCACCAGTATCGTCGTACCAGTTGGTGTCCACTCCATAGGATGCCGAGTTGGCTCCTTTCTCCTCCTCTTCTTCTTTGTCGTCGGAGTAGCGGTGCCAGCACTTCCAAGCGTCGTGTCCAGGCTTGCCGCAGATATGGCATGTGACGATGTCACGCTCCTTGTTGCCACCCTTGCTGCCTCCACGGCATGTGTTGCCGTTGCCACCACCGCGACGTCCTTGGCCACGGCTTCCATAGCCACAGCCTCCTCCACGACAACCACCGCCGCCGTACTAGCCGCATCCTCGCTGGCCTCCCCCTCTGGCACGTGAGGCCGAGTTGACGGAGGAGCCACCACCGATACCATCAGTGAGGAGCTCGAGGTGGTTGTCGTAGGCGACGATCTGGGCATACAACTCGCCCGAGGTGATCTTGCTGGCGCCATGGACCCCGATGGCGGCGAAAAGGGGATTGTAGGTGTCGTCAAGACCGGCAAGGAGGTATTCCACGAGTTCCTCCTTGTCGATCGGTCGGCCTGCTGATGCAAGCTCATCGGCATAGCACTTCATCTTGTTGAAGAATTGGGCAGCCGTCAGGTTTTCCTTCCTCGTCCTGGCGAGGGCGACGCGGAGATTGGCGATCCTCGTGTGTGACTGTGCGACGAACATTGTCTGGATCCCTTCCCAGACTTCAAAGGCCGTGTGCATCCCGATCAGAGAGACAAGAATATCAGGTGAAAGGGTGCCTAATACAAAGGATCCGTCGCTACCCATGCGTCGTAGGCAGGGTTGGCCTCCTCGCTTGGTTTGCCGTCCTTCTCGACACCGATGGTCTCGGACGGCGCCTTTATCTTGGGATCAATGAAACTCGTCAAACGAGCTCCACGAATCAATGGAAGGACTTGTGACTGCCAGACAAGGTAATTCACCCTCGTCGATTTCTCGCTCACGGCGATGTCGGCGAGTGGATTGGTCATGGCGGCGGTTGAGGATGAGGAGGCGAGGCACATCGATGTGTATTGGGAAGTTGGCTCTGATACCATATGATCGCTATGAGGTTTTGGTTAACGATGCTTTGACCTGCATCGGCTGCGTGTTAATATAGGGCCGGTATACGGCAGATAAGTACAAAGTTTGTTGTTGCCGTACGAGAGAAGAGAGGGTTCGATCTAATCTTTATAGTTGAGATTAGGATCAGTTTACAAGAGTCCTTATCAAACTAAACTAACTCTACTCTGGTACGTGTCAACATACGTTACAATACTGAGTTCGCTAACAAAGGGAACATGGGTTCCCCCAAACATAAATAGTTGAACACTTGTGTATTAATAAATCCCCTGATTGCACATGGATATGGCCTCAGGATCAATCTCTAGTCCAGCTGTGTCAAATCAGGTGTTCAATGTCTCTAGCTGTTAGAGCAAATGACTAAAAATCCTCTTTAGTTGAGCATGTTGGACTCCAAATTCTTGTTGGACTCGCTGTGGTTTGAATCCACCTCGGGGCGAATAATGAATTAATGTTAGCGGTCAACCAGTTAGCCAAAAGAAGGCAAACAAACCTCGACCCACTCTTCTCCTCTTAGGAAAAGAAAGACACGAATGGATATGGTTGTACTTGGCTTCTTTTTTTGGCCAGGAAAAGATGTTTTTATTTAATTGCTGATAGAGTTATAATCGGCCAAGATTTGGTGGCGAATTTCCTAGGGGAAATTGTCCAGCCACACTGCCGTTCTATGGCCTAATCTACCGAGCTTAGCTAGCTCATGACTTACACAATTTTCTTCACTGTCAATCCTAGATATAGTAACATCTCTTTCCTTGATTAATTCCCTAACGGTTTTCACTCTTGCAGCATATATATACATAGAGGTGTTTGGTGACTGGTCCTTAATCAGCTCTCGTGCTTCCGCGCACTCAGACTCCCCCACAAACAGCCTCGAGGTCCAGTGGAGCGCCAAATTGATCCCTTCCTCCAGTGCAGCTAGCTCGGCTTCTACTGTATCCATGCAATGAAATATTTGTCTGCATGCAACAAAAATAACATTACCAGAGCTATCGCGAAGCACCATTCCTGCCCCTGCTTGGCCGTCTGCAGCATAGGAGCCGTCGACGTTTAGCTTTGCTTGGCCCTGAGGGGGTGGCTCCTATTTTTTTCTTCATCTTTGGGCCGCCATCGCTCCTCTTTCTCGCACACTTCAGTTCTTGCTCCTGTGCTACAACCTCTTTGCCTTTTAAAGTACTCCCTCTATTTTAAAATATAAGATGTTTTAGCTTTGTGAAGCAAATGTATCTAGACTTGTTTTAGTATATAGGTTCACTCGTGTTTAGATTGAATCTACACACTAAAACAAATCTAGATACATTCTCTTCACAAATCTAAAACATCTTATATTTTAAAACGGAGGGAGTATCAGAGAATCTAGGTAACTGATTAGAAACCAGCGAGATCCTTCAATAGAGGGCAATAATGGTTTAGAGTGGGTTATTTCATTATGCACGTACCACACACACGCCAGAATATCATCAGAAACCTACCTTTGCACGTATAGTTTCCGTCAGGCCATTCAGCAGAACCAGTGTTTGATGTTGTTTCGAGCAGGGGTAAATTTCAGTCCTCGCTTAGGGCCTGCCACAAACTTCCCCCTAGGCTGGAGTAATATTATGCGACTCTTCTATACTAATCCCTTGCAGGTGCGTTAGACGGAATGAAAATATATTTTTGTTACACTAGCTAAGAGTGGACGCACTAAGGAGAAACCCTGACACTACGGAAGAAAAAAAAAAGAGGTCACATGCTACTGTCTTGCTGATAGTAAGAGTTGAATTACCAGCACATGCATTTGATCCTCAACATCATCCTCGACATAATGTCATGGAAGTTTAGGCAATACCCTGACCTGTAGTTAGTGGAAAACAGGAAATGAAATCATCGATCCGCCTGGGTAAAACATTCTCTGGCCACCCGCTCTAAAACGTTGCAGCCAACTCCAGCGAATTTGATGCACATGTGCCAGACTTGTAACGAAGTTTTGTAACGAACCTACTCCCTTCGTTTCAAAATATAAGATGTTTTAGGTTTGTGAATAAAATGTACATCTTATATTTTAAAACGGACGTAGTTATTTCTACAATGTTTCTGCAGCATCATTTCTCAACAACAACAAAAAAAGGTGTTCTATGTAGCACTACAATATCATCTCCAATGAAACTTGAAAGTACTAGTAAAATTTAACAAGTCTATTGGAAACAGAAAACCTCTATGAGAGCATTGTGAGACGAAGGCTAGGCCACCCGTGCATCTCTAATTAATGGGGCACATTCTTCCGTTATACGAAAACAATATCATGGGGCAATTTAACCTGTTCCGAGACATGACATGGTGTTGCTGCTGTTCATTCAGTGGAACATGAGGCAATGGTCGGAACTAGCAATGGCTAAGGACTTGGTGTGCCAAAGTAGAGCGCCAGGATTGGAGCCAGCCGGTTTGCAAGTAGCTTGGCTGGCTCCAATCCTGGCGCTCTACTTTGGCCTTCGTGAAGAAAAGGAGCATCCATGACAACTTCTTGCACGTGCAAAACCTCATCAAAGAGCTACATTCTTCTAGATCACCTAGCCTTTTCCTAAAGCTGGACATCTCTAAAGCCTTCGACTCCGTGGGGTGGGCTTATCTCATCGAGGTAATGACGGCCCTGGGCTTTGGGCAACTTTGGCGAGACTGGGTCTGCATGTCTTTATCTTCGGCTTCCTCCAGGGTGCTTCTTAATGGAGATCCGGGAAGGCCTTTTCAGCACGCCAAGGGCCTCAGACAGGGTGATCCTCTCTCTCCCATGCTATTCATCCTCGCCATTGACCCATTACAGCGCATCCTCTCGATTGCAAGTCAACGCGGTATCCTCAGTCCAATCCGATCACGCAAGCCTCGTTGCAGAATCTCCATCTATGCGGATGATGCTGGAATTTTTGTCAACCCTGTGAAAGAAGAGCTCCAGGCTATCTCTGACATTCTAGACTGCTTCGGAAAGGCCAGTGGCCTCATCACCAACCTAGTTAAGACGGAGGTCTTCCCCATTAGATGTGACAATTTCGACCTTCGGAATGTCCTCTCTGCCTTCCCGGCAAAGATCACTACGTTCCCAGGAAAATACTTGGGACTGCCACTGCACTTCAGGCGACTCCGTAAAGTAGATCTACAGCCCTCATTGACAAGATTGCAGAAAGCTTCACGGTGGAAAGGAAGTTTCTTGCTCGACTGAAGAATTGCCCTTGCCAAGTCCGTCCTCATGGCCATCGCAGTCTACCATGCTACAGTCATTTCCTTATCCAAATGGGCTAGAGATAAGATTACTCGTATTGCAAGGAACTTCGTCTGGGCCGGCGACGAAGGCGAGCACGCGGCAAGAGGAAGAGCTTTAGTTAGCTGGACGACGCTCTGTAGACCGAAAGATCTGGGCGGGCTTGGGATGCCTCACCTGCAACGAACAGGACGGGCCTCGGACTCCGATGGCCTTGGCTACAGTGGATCGACCCCAACGCACTGGCGGGTTCTAAGCTCCCCTGTGACGATGCCGACATGGATCTCTTCAGAGCTTCCACGAAAATCTCCCTAGGTGATGGTGAGACGCCTCATTCTGGCACGACAGCTGGTCTCAACATGGCCCCATACGCCTTTGGGCGCCGGACCTTTTCAAGATTGCTTCGAGAAAAACCAGAAGCGTGGCCAAAGAATTAGCTCACGGAAACTGGATACGCGCCATTTCTAGCCTGACCACTCCGGTGCAGCTTGCCCAGTTCATCAAAGTTTGGGACGTGGTTGCGAGCACGCAGCTAACTCCAGGACAAAAAGATGGGATAGTTTGGACTTTGACGGCGGATGGAAACTATAGTGCTACCTCTGCGTACCTTGCGCAATTCCACGGCAGTCACCCCAAGTTCATTGCCCAAAAGTTGTGGACTGCCCATGCCGAACCCAAATGCAAGATTTTTGGTTGGCTGGCCATGCATGGCAAGCTCCTTACGGCTGATAACTTAGCCGCTAGGGGGTGGACGCACGACCCTATCTGCGCTCTTTGCCTTAGCGCGCCCGAGACGGCCAATCACCTCTGCAAAGATTGTCCTTTTACTACAGCAGTCTGGACCCTCACCCAACTTTGGGACAACGCTGCAGGGGTGTTTCATGGCCACGACTTCCATTCCCTCACTGAATGGTGGGACAATCTGATTGTCGGAATACCATCGAACGCAAAAAGAACTTTAAGTGGTCGACTCTTATATGTCCTCTGGAACGCTTGGAAAGAGAGAAACAGACGAATCTTCACCGGACGGCGGCTGACTTATGTCGAGGTGGCTGAGATCGCTAGGGAGGATATCAGGCAACGCGCCCAGGCTTTTGTGGCCTTCGGGCCTGCCATTCCCGCGGAGCCTGATTAGGCGTTTTTTTTGGGGGGTTTTGTTCTACGGTGTTTTTTCCGCATGTTTCCACCTTAACCAAAACATGCTCCCATGTACCGTATGTTTCGTTTTCCCTCTATCTATTTGAAAAGGCAGAGCTCCTGCCGGTTGCTTAAAAAAAAAAAAAAGTAGAGCGCCAGTGGAGCAGCGGAAACTGTGGGGGTGTACCCAAACATGCTCACACAATAATCTTCGCTCGGCACCGGCTGGCCTCCTGCTATTGGGAGCTGCTGGTGAGGACAAACCGGGACGAAGGACGCTCGACCATTATAGTCATAGACAGGAGGCTGATCCTCGCTCGCCTCAAACAGCAACTTCCTCGGGCCAAGTTTTAGGCTCCTTTCCATGCTACGAAGGTACAGTCCGTAGTCGTACGAGTCGCTCAACAACACGCACCCTCCTGGGAAGCAGCTGGCACCTCCTTCTTCATCCTCAGGAAACCACGCGTCCCACTCACAATGCAGGCCGTAGGTCATCATGCAAGGCGTCAAGTCCACCATCCTGCAGAATTCTGCTGTCTCTTGCCCCGGAGCATCCAGCTGCAGCCGCACCGCCGCCTCCAACGTGACCTTCTCTGTCGCCAGATCGAAGCGGACGAGCTTCTTGTCTCGGCCACGCTTCCCGTGACCACCCGTGGGCCAGTACACTGCCCCGTCAGCATACGAAGGATCGCCGTATGCCTCTCCGTAGATCTTGCGGCCCAAGTGCAGCCTCGTCCAGCCCTTGCCGCCTGCCCCGACCGTGTGCACGTGTAGCTCTTCGTCATCAACGGACTCCCCCTCTCGTGGCGGGCTGCTGTCTTCGAGGTAGCCATGGTGTACGATCTTGTAACGCCTGGACGCAGCATCGAAGCCGAAGCAGTACGCCGCAGAGTTGACATTCCACCTTAGGCCAGATGCCTCTGGCGGCAGTGGCACCGCGAGCGACTCGCCGGTGAACGGCTCTACGATTTTGATAGAGCCCTGGCCAGATTCCAGGAAGCAGAGCAGGCCGTTGCAAGCGCCTATCAGCTCATCCCACCTGCCCACTGCAAGCTCAGCTGTGAGCCACCAGTGCTCGTCGAAGAGGAAGCCCCTGCCGTTGCCTGGGTCTTTGTGGCCTCCATAGGCGGATCCAGGAAAGAAGACGATGGTGTGGGTCGGGGGCAACCGTGGCTTCTGGACCATGTGAGCATGGATAAATGTGGGGTCAGAGATGATGTCCCTCCATTGTCTGCAAACGCGGCGGAGGCGCCGGAGGTCGCTCCCCGGGAGGCGGACCAGGATGCTGGCCAGGATGTCTTGTGGCAAGAACACAGTGGTGGTTTCCCTTGTGTTTTCCTCTGAACCCTTCAGCTGAGGACGCATCCTGATTTGCATCAACCTCCAATGTAGTAGTAAGAACATAGCTGTGAAATTCATTGTGAGATCGAGAAGCAGTGCCATAGTGTGCTGAATAATTTCATAAAAACGTAGACAAACACGACATATCAAGATCACCATTATAAGAAAAAATAGTGCAGAATCCCTTCATCAATACATTAATTCGGCACTAGTATACTAGCTCTGCTGCTTAAAATGAACTCTGCTGTTACAAACATATGAGAAATCTATTACTACATCTCACTGTGAATGTGAATGTACCAACAAATGAGATAAGGTTAGCGGGTCACGATTTCTGCTACTGTATAACAAATGAGTAATATTTTGTGCTATCACAATTTCCTATTCTCTATAATTTTCTAATCTCTGTATAGGATTAAAGACACATTAGGTGTGGTATGGTACAGTAGCTCTTACCAGAATAGCCGACTGCCGGCGTACGGCAACGCCGTCGCTGATGCGCGCCTGGCCTCCGACTCCTTCCTCTTCCTCCTCCTCTCCGGTTACCGGCGCCCTCGATCTCTGTCGCTCAGCTACCAGGCCAGGCTCGAACTAGCTGCTCCGATGGCGACGAGAGGTATCGGCGATGGAGAAAAGGAGCCGGATCACTCGGAGGGAGCAAAAGGCGGCGGAGGAGGATTTCAGCGACGATTTAGGGATGGCCGGGTGGGGGAGCCGGCGAGACGAGAAAAAAAGTGTGAGATGGGCCTCTGCCCTCTGGCATGCAGCAGTAAAGGCGGAGCCCTTGCACGCGTAATTCCGTAAGTGGGCCGCGAGAGATGGGGCCTCCTCCGGCAACTTTTCTTTCTTCTCTTTGTTTTGCTTTTATTAGGTTAGATTCATTCTTCCCCTTGTTAATTAACCTTAGAACGAAGGGAGCGCCGCAACATATAAGTACCGTGCGGCGGCATCTATACATATTTTTTTAACCAACCTTTTTCATGAATTGCTCTGGACCACTCATTCACTCCTTGTCTTTTCTCTCTCTTAAGAAGCAGTCGACGGAGATTTAACCTGGCAATCAGGCACTATGAATATGACAATTAAATAAAATTAACCTGGCGCTATGTAGTAATTAACTAATGATCCTATTTTATTTAAATATGGTAATCAAATTTTGCTTATCTGGCAACTATGCTCGGGTGAACCGGTAAACATATCTTATTGGAGTAATTTTTCTGTCAATCCAGTTTAACTATTCTGGCAATCAAGTTTAATGAATCAGGTGATCAAGTTTAACTATTATGGCATTTAAGTTTAATGAATCAGACAATCGAGTTTAACTATTCTGGCAATAAGTACAATTATTTAGCCAGTCAAGTATACTATCTGGCAAGTGACAGCTATGCTCTGTTTTGTGCTAGCTAAACGGGACATCATGAGATTTTAGTTGAGAAATCGAATGAGCTATCGTGTGATGCCATCATTTAGATGCTTTGCATGCAACTTTATGCATAGGCATGCAGGAGGGCAGCATGCACATTTTTTATATTGCATTTATGATGTACATGGAAGGACACCCGGTTAAAAGTAAAAAACAAACACAACGCATGAACGGATACGGCCGCCGCACGGATGAACATATGTACGGCGCCGCGCGTTAGCATAGTCCTAGAAAGAAACTTATTTCTCCTTGTTGTTTCTGAACACATGAACCTGACACTGTAATTTTGTTTCTCAACATCATGTACGGAACTTTTGGCAATACTGTATGTACTTAGTGGAAAACAGGAAATGAGACCATTGAACCTTGGACTAGATTAGCGTACAGATACATTCATGATCGTCGGTACAACATTCTCTTGCCACCAGCTTCAAATACTTACATCGACGTACATTGAAACTAACTCCCACGATTTTGATGCATATGTGCCAGAGTGGGTAATGAAGTTTTGTAACAAGAAATTAATAGACCTGATTCTTAGTTTGCCTTAGTAATAGCCATCGAATAAGCAAATGTTCAAGGGTTCTCAATACATGTTCGATACTGCGTGTAGGGTGGCAAGCGGAGCGGGTTGAGGCGCTGCTTTTGCACTAATCCTTCTCTAATTTTGCTGGCCTCATGACCCCCTTTTGCCTATAGTTTGCGGATCATTATGCGGGTGTCGCTTGCCACCCTAGCTGCGTGCAATCATTTTTACAATGTGTGCATAGTATTAGTTCTCAGCAAAAGGTGTTGTGTGTAGTATTATAGGTCCCCAAATAAACATGAAAGGGAAACTAAACAATCAACCGGAAATAGAGAACCACTATATATGATTGCACTATAACAACCCGCAGACTAGACCACTTGTATCTCTAATGGGGCACATTAATTCTACCATTGTCACAAAACAAAATCTCTAATAGCGAGTACATGCCCATTAGCACATTCTAGCGGTTCAACCTGATCATAGACGACCGTCTCGAGACATTATTTGATGCTGTTCATTGCAGTGTACGTAACATGAGGCAATACATGGTCGATCGGAGCAATGGCGAAGGACTATAGGCATCCCTAATTAAGTAGAGCGCTAATGGGTGACGCGGACACCGTGGGGTGTACCCATATATATGTGTTTACACATTAATAATGATCACTCCTCGTTGGCGGGCCTCCTGCCACTAGTGGAAACGAGGCTTTATGTTGATGCTGGAAAAGGTCTTTAACGCCGGTTCTTCTACGAACCGGTGTTAAAGCGGGGGGAGGGGGGGGGGGCGTACCAGCGTGGCCCGTGCGGCAACAAAGGAGCCCCCCTTTAACACCGGTTCAAGCCACGAACCGGTGTTAAAGGGGGGGGGCTATATAAGACACTGCAGCCCACACCCCACTCTTCCATTTTTTTCACTATCTCATTTTGGAGCTTAGCAAGAGGGTGTGAAGAGTGCTAGTTTGTGTTTTTTCATATGCAAAAGAGGTGTTCGGTGAAATGCCCGAGAGCTCAAAATAAGTTTTCTCGTTGCTCTTTCCTTCTCGGTCGAGGTCGGCAACTATCCTTTCATGTGTCATTGATGTACTATATATATAAATGGTCATCTCTCTATTAATTTTTGATAGATACTACATATTAATGCAGATGAACCGGCAATGGATGTACGGTGACCGCCGCACTTCCGAGTACATTACGGGCTTCCAAAATTTCATCGTTGTGGCTAATGCAAACCGTGGTCACAATGGTTTTATGTGTTGTCCGTGTGTTCACTGTCAGAACAAAAAAGACTACTCAAATACCAGAACCATTCACGCCCACCAGCTTCGATTCGGTTTTATGCCCAGCTATAATTGTTGGACCAAGCACGGAGAAAAAAGGGTTGTGATGGAAGACAACGAAGAAGAAGAGGATGATGACAACTATCATAATATGTATCCTGAATATGATGATACTGCAACGGGGGTAGATAATGAAGATCAAGAGGCAGCAGATGGGCCCGCTGATGACGATCTTGGTCGGGCCATTACTGATGCAAAGGAAGAATGTGAAACTGAAAAGGAGAAGGAGAAGCTGGAGCAGATGTTAAAGGATCACAAAACATTGTTGAATCCAACTTGTGAAGATGGCCACAAAAAGCTAGGTACCACACTGGATTTGCTGCAATGGAAGGCAGAACGGTGACCGACAAGATTTTCAAAGTTGTTGGTAAAAATGAAGAATCTTCTTCCAAGAAATAATGAGTTGCCCGACAGTACATACCAAGCAAAGAAGGTTGTCTGCCCTCTAGAATTAGACGTGCAGAAGATACATGCCTGCATTAATGACTGCATCCTCTACCGCGGTGAGAAGTACGAGAATTTGGATGCATGCCCGGTATGCAATGCACCGCGGTATAAGATCATACGAGACGATCCTGGCGATGTTGAGGGCGAGGCCCCTAGGAAGAAGGTTCCCGCCAAGGTTATGTGGTATGCTCATATAATACCACGGTTAAAACGTCTCTCCAGAAATAAAGAGCATGCCAAGTTGTTGCGATGGCACATGGAAGACCGTAAGAAAGACGCGATGTTGAGACACCCCGCTGATGGGTCACAGTGGAGAAAAGTCGAGCGAGAGTACCCGGACTTCGCACGTGACGCAAGGAACTTAAGGTTTGGTCTAAGTACAGACGGCATGAATCCTTTTGGTGAGCAGCTGCAACACAAAGACCGGCCTGTGACTCTATGTATCTATAACCTTCCTCCCTGGTTGTGTATGAAGAGGAAGTTCATTATGATGCCAGTGCTCATCCTTGGATCTCGGAAGAAGAGGTCAAGAAATTCTTTGCACCTAGACGGGCCGAGCCAAAGGAGAAAATAGATCTGGCGGTGGTGGATAAGTTTTACAAAAATCTTTTGAAACCTGAAACCCCACTTGTGCCGGACTACGAGCGCCAGATTTTGAAGGCGGATGCAAGGCGCCGTAGGGAGACTGAAAGTAGCAGTCGTGCGGCACCCCAGAAAACAGTTCCCATGCTCGGAGAGCAGGAAAACCAATCATGCGCCCTGCTCCAAGTGTTCGACACACGGGACGCTTCTCCCGTAAATGATTACGAGGCATAGCTACAAAGAAAGGCCAATGAGATGGGGATGACTTACATTGCATACTTGAACATCATGGGAGACAACTTGCCCAAATGCGATGTCAATCCCATACAGCCATGGAAGTATGGGAAGAATCTCGTCAAGAAAGAGGAGCTCAAGAATCTACCAACAAAGATGCGAAGATTGCACAAGTGGTACCTTGATTTCTGCAAGACGAGAAAGGAAGAATGGATCACGGCGCATATAAGAGATGAGATTTTCTTGTGCGGAGACGACGAGATCAGCTTCAACATTCAAGACTTGTATTTTCTATTCAATCAGAAGGAACTCGACAAAGCTGCCATCAGTCTTTATTGTGTGTAAGTACTATTTCTGTAATTTATATCTCATCTCATTCACTTCATTAATTGCATGTATATATATATGCTCACCATATATGTATATACTATTATGCAGGAAAAAGGTTATGGAATGCATGAAAGGAGGCCCTTTTGACATTGGGTTCGTTGACCCAAATAGAGTTCATGAAGAAGTGGTAAGAACCAAACCCGGGCAAACAGAAGATTACTTGCTAAGGTCTTTACTGAGACAACAAACCAAAAGGGAAATACTATTGCCTTACAACTTCTCGTGAGTACTGTTACCCTCTCTCTTGTACACATTCTGTTTCGGCTTACTCGATATTAAGTGTAACTGATGATGAGTTATGCGTGCGTAGGTTCCACTTTATTCTGCTAGTCATTCAACCCGACTCAGGAAAAGTCCTTGTCATGGACTCGTTACGAAAAGAAAAAGAGCTATGGACAGACTTTAGAGAGATGCTCCAGAGGTAATTTCAATCATATTATCGTACTAGATCGGCATTCGTGACAACAAGTAATTAATTACTTCTTTATCCATTTTCTTTGCCGGACAGGGTTTGGAAAAGGTTCACGGGCAGGGCCGCGGGTGAATGGTCAGAAGAACTAAAATTTGTAGACCAAAATATAAGTAATACTAGCTAGATAGGTATGCGTATCTCTTTGATTCTGCTTCCATTTCCATTATATCATGCTTTATTGATTATTATTTTGATTAAACTCTCTATTCTTGTAAAGTGCGCGCATCAGGGACCCGGCAATAACTTCTGTGGATACTATGTTTGCGAGTTCATTCGCAACACGATATGTGCGACGGACCAAGCCGCACTAGAACAACTTAGAGTAAGTAAACAAAGTCCACAACATTATTTTATTACCATCAATTGTGTTGAGTTTTATTCTTATATATATTGACCCCATTCTTTATATATATTCAGATCGAACGGATGCGGGACCAACTCCTACCATTTGACCGCATACGAGCCATTCAAGAGGAATTGGCGGGGTTCATACTTGATGAGGTCGTCACGCCTGGCGGAGAACTCTTTAGATATTCACCAAAATGAACGATGACGATGTATGTGCCGATGACGATATTTGTGTATAATAATAGTTGCTTAATTATTCATATACTCGTATGTACCGATGACGATGTATATGTATACCGCTCCCGATCGATTTCCCCTCCCCTCCCTCCCACAGAAATACGTCCAGAACGGGGCAGAGGCAAAACTCTACGGCAGAAATTTAAGCCATTTTTCCGCCGCGGCAGAGATTTTGGCCGTTTTCCTGCCGCGGCAGAGATTTATCTCCTTTTCCTGCCGCGGCAGGAAACCACGTGTGCCACCCTTTAACACGGTTGTATAAGAACCGGTGTTAAAGAAGGCCCCCTCTAACACCGAACCCTCAACAGCGGTTCTACAACCGCTGTTAGAGGGCCCTTCCAACCGGTGTTAGAGGGGGGAGTCTTCACTAGTGTGCTATTGGGAACTCCCTGTGACGGACGACTCAGGCTGCGAAGAAGGTACATTGCATGGTCGGTCCAGTCGCTCAGCAACATGCGGACCAGGATGCTGGCTACCACGTCCATCTTGCGGCAGGTACGCGGTTGCGGTTGCCCTGTTCTGCTTGTTGGAACCCTTCATCGATCTTGCGAAACCTAGCTAGCTGTGAAAATCCATCGTCGGCTACAGTTTGAATTTGGTGCGGCTTCCGTGTCAGGCCCGTACGTGCAACAGCCCACGTAGCTACTATAGAAAACGCACAGTGTTCATGGTTTTGGAGATTATAGTGAGGTACGTACTATTTGTACAATAGGCCCGCCGTGAGATTTAAGTATACGACAACATGTGAATACTTCTTAGCTAGTAACCATCAATGGCTATATATATATGTCCGACCAAGTTTGATCATGCAAATTATCCAATAAGTGTGAAAGCCGTGAACCAGATATATATTTCACGGGTTTGCGACATACTACATGTTGAAATAATTAACAGTTTTTGCATTAATTTAATCTAAGTATAAATCATGACAAAATAATTTTCAAGATTAACTAGCATACGTATAATAGACATGCACCATACAAGCAGTGAAAACCTAGCACATTTACGCATACTGCAATACTAGTAATTATCATAGGAAATAACATGAGGGCAAAAAACACGTACGAGTTCGTGGATGGTATGACCAATGACGCAACAGAAGTGGATCCACCACTGACGACAGCAGCAGCCAGCTTGGCAGCTTCGACAGACATAGCGATGGAGTCGAGGAAGCCGGACGTAGAGGATGGAGAAGAACTTGAGTAGTCGCGCCTAGACGCTTCCCAAAAATCTTATCGTCTCTCTCCCGGTGCAGGATCAGAGAGACGGGGTTCCGGAGGCCTTCTCTCCCGGACGGCCATGCACGTAGCCGGCAGGATGGAGTAGCAGAGGGCAACATAGAGAGATGGAACGGCGATGCGCGGGTAGATAGATGCAAGCTGATAGTAGGTGACGGCTAGGGTTCGCGCCTGCCTGCTTATATAGTGTGGATCGAGTAGGACGTGGGTAATATCCCACGACCGATTCGGTACCAGCCCACGATGTGGAAACGGCCGGTTGATTAACGCGTTCGTTAATGACTCATAATTAATACATAATTAATTTTCTCAGACAGCAAAATAAAGCTCGGCTTGGCGAGATTCCGCAACCCGCGGCGCGCGCGTCGTGACGAGACCAGCGGTGTTCGAGAAGGAGTGCGCGAGGGCTTCTCTTCTTCTCATACCTTAGTGAGTGGTGCAACACTCTACTATATAAGGTGGTTCAACTTCCCTTTCACTAGCAATGTGAGACTAAACTTTGTCTCCACTAGCACACACGTGAGCTGCCATAATAATGAGTCAAAGAGAATTTCAGAATTTTATTTGTTATGGGCCAAAAGCCCAACATGAAATATGCCTCAAATTCCAACACTACATATCATCTAAGAAATGATATTTACCGGTATGTACACACCGATTACCAAAGTATACCATTTATTGTTGCCTGTATTGTTCCATAATGTGACAAGACTTGGGTCTTTGGCCTTGTAGCTAGTGCTAAGTAGGTTTTCACCTCGTAGTGGGTTCTCTAGTCTTGCACATTGGATCGTGAGAAGTCGAGGAAAAAAGTGCATTTAGCTGCACAAAGCAAGGCCTGCCTATCTCTCATCTATCTCATCCAAGAGTCCAATGTCACCAAGCTTACCAATTACCAGCACGCAGGAGATCACATGTTTGGTCTCAAATATCCTCATATTTATCTCTTTATCAAAAATTCACATGATGCGTCCTTGTTAAATGCTCTATGATACTATGTCAACATTTATGTTCGACATCTATGCTCTAGTGTTATCAAACAAAATATCTAAGAACGACTAAAATTGGAAGGAACATATGAAAAATCCTCCTATTTGTCTTTTGTAAAATGTGCCAAACAATGTGACCTTGTCAAAACCTTCTATGAAACTTTATCAAGATTTTGGTTGGGCATATATGGTCAATTGGTATCTACCAAGATATTTAAGAGAACTGAGATTGCCACAAACATATACAAATAAAAATAAGACACATCTAAAGATATATTGAGAACTACCAGCAAAAAATGACATATAAACAGAGCTAATATTAAAGTTTGATATGAAAATGTGAAGGATATGTATTTTTTA
The DNA here is from genome assembly GCA_023614405.1 of Avena insularis. Taxonomy (NCBI): domain Eukaryota; kingdom Viridiplantae; phylum Streptophyta; class Magnoliopsida; order Poales; family Poaceae; genus Avena; species Avena insularis. Next base: position 784,953 of record JAJUPC010000015.1, on the reverse strand, counting down.
CTGTAGTTTTCTTATATTTAAATGAGGTTTAGTTGAAAAATAAGTTTTCTTAATAATTTATAAAACTAAATTAAGATTACAAATGTAAATTTTGATGTAAATACAATTCCCATTCAATAGAAGAGTATTTGAAATTTTGAACGCAGGAGCGCCAACACCAAAAAAAACTATATCTAAGTATTTGCCAGTATATATTATTCTCAGGTCATGTATGCTAAAAATAATAGAAAATATATGTGTTACAAATTGCATTAAGTTAATAAGGCATGCAGAGGTAAAATAAATTAGTATAAACCCTAAAACCCTAAAGAAACTAATAGGAAATCATAGCGCATAAAAGTTTCAATAATAGATCTAAAACATGGTTAAAATATATAATCTACAGCATGCATATAGATGATTGTTCTCTCGTTTCGGTAGGAAGAAACCCTCCTCTAGTACCCAGTACTTATCTGACTTTGTAGTTGTTCTCTCGATTTGGTAGAAACCCTAGATGGCTCTAGATTGAGAAGTGTAATGGATTCCATGAGCATTACTCCGACTCCTGATGGGTAATTTTCTCCTTCTAATCTTCATAATGGATAACTTCAAGGAAGAACAAAAAGGACTAACTTTTGCAAGTTTTGGACGTTGTTGTTGGTCATTTTGTGAGATGTGGACTCACTAAAACACTTATGCTATGTTGGTCTGTTGTTTGTGAGATGCAAACTCACTAAAAAAATAAGAATTGTGATCCTTATGTGATGCAACTAAAGACATCAGATTTGTGCTATGGTTGAGTATCTTATTTTAGATATGCAATTTCTGTCATATATTGAGTTGGTTTGTAAGGAAATGCTGCCGAAATTTCTTGAAAACTGGCAGGTGTGTAGCCAAATTCAGATTTCAGTGTACTTTTTAAATTTGAGATGATTTGGAGTAATGGCAGAAGAGAAACGAGCTCAGCCGTGGGAGAGGAGAAGGCGGGGCAAAGCAGTCATTCTAAGTATGAGATTAGAAGGAGAAACCCGGCCCTCCGCCCGGCCCTCCGCCCGCGTCCTTCCCCGACCGCGCCGCCCGCGTCCTTCCCTGACCGCGCCGAGAGAGTCCTTCCCCGATCGCTGCTCGTCCTTCCCTGACCGCCGCCCGTCTCCCTCTGCTCGTCCTTCCCCGACCGCGCCGCCCACATCCACAGCGCTGGTATACCACCCGAGAGATGTGTATATACTGTGTATATAGATTTTTTTTGACATGTGTATATACTGTGTATTTTTTTGACATGTGTAGATGTATTTAGATTTTAGGTGTGTGTATGCATATATTATTTTATTAGGTGCATGTATATATTATTTTAGGTGTATATTATTCTAGGTGTATCTATATATTATTTAGATTTTAGGTGTATAGTTGTTAGATGATTTATGTGTGTATTTAGATGATGTAGATCCCGACGCGCGCGCACTAGTGATGATATTTAGTTGATGATTATTTTAGTTGATATGATTCCGACGCACGCACACATGGAGACGTCGCCGGCCGCCCCGCCGTCACCTCTGTCCGCCGCCGTGTATCGTCGTGCATTCTCTCCCTCTTTCTCCCCCTCGCGTGCGTTCTCTCCCTCTCTGGCCAAACCCTAGCTGGCCCTAGTAGCCGGCCGTCGTGGTGAGCTGCTGGTTCTCGTGGACCCTATCTCTCGCCCCTCTCGCTCTTGTTCCTCCTCCCCGTCGACCACCTGCCACCACCGCCGCTCACCGTTGTCATGCTCCCCTCTCCTGTGACCTTTTCGAGGCGGCGCCGCTACTCTTTGGCTCGCCTCAACCTCCTCTCTCTAGCACGCACACGCACACGGCCTAGCTCGCGCTCCACCGCCGTCCCCTTTGTCGTTCTGAGGCTCACCGGCGTCAATGCGACATCACGGTGACGTCACCCCGGCGTCGGCACGTGGTCAACCCCCAGTCAACCTGGCCTGGGTCCCACCCTGCCCACGTGGAGGATGAGTTGGCCTAGGGCCCAACTGTCTGTCTCTCTGGCTAGCTGTAGACCGGGTGTAAAAAGTATATAAGTTGGTTTTAATAATTCCAGAAAATGATTTAATATTATAAAATCAATAACTTATTGTTTATAAGTCAGAAAAATACAAATAATATATCAAATTGTTCAGAAAAATGAAACCTATATATTTAACCTATAATCATGCATTGTTCAACAACTTAAATGACAAGTATAATTAGAATAACAAATGCACCCCTCTCATATATTCCGGTGTTTCCCCGAGTTAGGGTTTTCACCCCTCGGAACCCCGATTAAATCGTCGAGCATGTCTTGGGGTTACATTCCAATGCAAATTAACTTGTCATATCATCATACTTGCTTGAGCATTGCATCGATGCCATGTGTTGATTGTTTCCCTTTCTTTTCGGTGTTTGGTTCTTCCCGGTAGAATACATTCCAATTCATTTTTATTATTGTGTATGTATATATTAGGGTTTCTCTGAATTAGGGTTTATATCTCTCAACACCGTACCTAACATTCTCCCTTAGCCACTTTGACTTATCTGTTTTTCCACCTATGTAGAAAATATGGACCCACACGGCAGAGACGAAGAAAAGGAAGAGTTGATCCAAGGTGTGATCCGCAGGGAAGAAAATTTAAATGTATCGACGTTTATGAACAACTCCGGTGAGGGTGGTCCTATTTTTGCCGGAATAGACGACTTGTTTGAGGTTGAAGGTGATGCCTTCCGCGAGGGACAAGGCGATGCCTTGTGTAATCGAGAAGACGACCGCTCTGGCGAGGTGCATGTAATATAATTAATTAATCATCTGCTATCTATATAGAAATAGTAACGACGATCTTTCTTCTTTTAGCTCTCTGGATCGAACAAATCTACTGAAAAGAGCGGACGAGGCCCAACCAAAAAGTTGGAAGACCATGAGAGGTTCAGGATCGAAGATATCGCTGAAGACGGCAAACCGATGGCTCCCGAAGTTGTCACAATCAAATTTGTGGCACAATGCGGAGTAATCGTTAGGGACTTAATCCCGATCACCATTCAAAATTAGAATAGGCCTGCTGATGCAGAAGAAGAGGGAACATGTTTGTTTGTCCCTAACAAGGCCAAAGATTTACTGTGGAAGAGGCTCATGCTTAATTTCAAACTACCGAAGATAGAGCTGGATCCAAATGCGGAGGATCCAGTTGAGGACGCCTTAGAACATGGGAGAGCCATGGAGGCTAAGGTCAGGGAGTAGGCTTTGAAGAAGATGGCCTAGTGTTTCACCAACTGGAAGAAAAGATTGCACCTTGACTATGTCGTGAAAGAGAAGACTCCGGATTTCAAGAATATTCAATTTGAGAAGATAAAACCATTCTGGGCTGAGTTTGTGAAATACAAGACATCAGAAAAAGCTAAGAAAATGTCTGCAACGAATAAGCTGAATGCTGCTAACAAGAAGTATCACCATACTATGGGGCAAGGTGGCTACAGGGCTAGCATTCCTGAGTGGGAGAAACTTGAGAATGAACTACGTGCTAAAAAGATCACCCCAAAGACAGACGATTGGGTAGAACGTGCAAGGAATTGGTTTTACGGGCATGGGGACACGTTGAACTCGGAAGGGAAGTGTATATATAACATACGACATAAATAAGACCCCTTGCCAATCGAGAATATGAGAAAAGCAGTAAAGTTTGTTAAAGATGGGGACTTCATTCCCGATAGAGAGAATGATGAGCTCACACTCGCCCTTGGAAATAAGGAACATGATGGACGAACACGAGGCACAAGCGGCTCCAAACCATGGAGGATGGGTTTCCGAAGAGAGGAAGAAATATCCTGATAGAAGCCGTAAGAGGAGAAAGGACAAGGCGGAAGTTGAAGCAGATATTCAGAAAGAGCGAATGCGTATAATTTAAGAACGAATAAAGCAACAACAAGATGAAATTAACGCACTTAAAGAGCAAAGTACTACCGGCCCATCTCAGCAGCACACTGCATTCGATGCTACCGGCCTATCGAATAATCAAAAAAGCAGTGTGGCTTCCACCGAGGTCCCGAGTGATGACAATGACGATGACGATGGTGCACCGACGATGGCTCCTGTTGGCTACCCAGTGGATGATATCATACAGATGACACACTGCGATCTACATGTCAAAGTTGTGAACATATCAATGAAGGTGGCGGTCGGCTATGACTTACCAATTGGACCCACACCAACTTACCACTGTCGTCCGGTTCCACAGGGCTACGCTGTTGTCAGGGTGGATGAAATCATGCCCACCTTTGAAGTTTTGAAGCTTGACTACCCTGCAGGTGAAGGGGATGTGACTGAACTGGGAGACGCAACAAACGTCACCATTCTATGGCCAAAGGAATGTATCGTGCTTTGAAATCACACGCCAAGGCCATCTTCGCCGCCGCCTCACCCGTCTCCAGCGAGGTCATCGCCGCTGCGGCAGCCGTCTTCGTCACCTCACCCGGCTCCGTCGCCTCACCAATCTCCGGCGCAGCCATCACCGCCGAAGCCATCGCCGGCGCCTCAGGATAAAAAGCGTAAGCGTATCGGTACTCTATGTCGTGGTAAGCGATCGCCGAAACGTAAACAAGAGCCTCTTCCAAAATTACCAAAGGTTCCTCCCAAGAGAGCTTATGACTGTAGTGAAGAGGAGACTACGGCGATCGTTGAGGCGGCCAAAAGAGCCAGAGTTCCCCAGCACCAAAGAAGAAAAAGCCAGAGTGTTGAAAATGCTAAAGACTCTTCATCAACCCGAGCCAAAGCTGTCATCAGACTATGAGCGTTCTATTCTCAAGTCACATGCGACACAACAAGCCTCGAAGAGCAGTACTGATGCAAGCGAGAAATCTGTTGCCCAGCTCGGAGAACAAGCAAAACAGTCTTGCGCCCCTCTCAAGGTGATTTCCCATACCAATGTGGGGTCGAGCAAATATGGGGCCGAAGAGCAGTATGATCCAGAGGTAGTTGCACAATACGGAGAAGCTGCCGCTGCTCAAGGTATGAGTATTGCCCAGTACTTATCCCAGTTAGAGTACTTCCCCGTGAGTGAAGTAGCATACAAATACCAGTACGATAAACCTCTCGTCAAACCTAAGAAGGTAAATAATCTTCCCACAAAAATGCGAAGATTGCATAGCTGGTACATGCATGCCATAAAGGCCGGGGCTAACTGGATAGTGCTGAAGGTTACAAAAAAGCATTATGGGAAAGAAATAGATGACATGATATCCATTGAATTTGATGAACTATTTTAATTATTCAATCAAGACGCCTTGGACAAATCGATCATCAGAGCCTATTGTCTATAAGTATTAATTCTGTAATTAATTTAGTCTCCAGCTATCTCACCTTGTTTATTGCATGTATATAATCATACTGTAATATGCAGAATGAAGATTCTCGAATGCAGCAGAGGACAAATCTATGACATTGGCTTCATTGACCCATATTGGGTTCAGCAAGCTAATCTCAAAACAAGCCCCCAGGATATGGAGGATAATATAGTACACGCGTTAAGGTTTCAAGAAACCAGAAGGGAAATACTTTTTCCTTACAACTTCGAGTGAGTGTTATTGTCTTGTATACACTTTCTATTTCGCTTACTCGATGTTAAGTATATAATTGATTAGTTATGCATTCGCAGCTTCCACTATATTCTGTTAATCATTCAACTTGACAAAAGGCGTGTACTAGTCATGGACTCGAAACATAAACCCCTTGAGCAGTGGAAGGACATGCAGATGCTTCTCCAGCGGTAATTCTAATCACTACGACACTATATCAGCAACGTTCGTGAATTTTATGATATCAAGTAATTAATAACTTATTTTATTCGTTTTCTTCGCCAAAGGATCGCGTACGAGCAATTCAGGAGGAATTGGCAGGATTCTTGGATACAGAAGTCCTAAACCCAAAAAGGGAATACTATTCGGCTGTGTATAAACAATAGGGATTGTACAAAGAGCAACTTTTGTATGTAGTGCATGAACTCGATCCGTGTATCGAATGTAATATTGTCATGATGATCTTGTGTAATATAATGGTTCCTTCATTGATGAGTGCAAAACACTAAATAAACAATAAAACAACATAAATGAATTCTCTGTCGCGGCACAAAAAGTGGCCAAAATGCTGTCGCGGCCACGTGTACGCTCCTTTGTCCCGGTTGGTGGGGCAACCGGGACTAAAAGGTTGGGGCTTTAGTCCCGATTGCTCCGTCCCGGTTGGAGAACCGGGACTAAAGACCCTTAGCAACCGGGACTTATGGGTTATTCTGCACTAGTGAATGGGGCACATTCTACCATTAATTGTCACAAAACAAAATCTCTAATAGCGTACATGCCCATTAGCATATTTTAGTGGTTCAACCTAATCTTAGACGAGCGTCTCGAGACATCATTTGATGCTGATGTTGTTCATTGCAGTGTACGTAACATGAGGCAATATATGGTCGATCGGAGCAATGGCGAAGGACTATAGGCATCCCTAATTAAGTAGAACGCTAATGGGTGCCGCGGACACCGTGGGGTGTACCCATATATATGTGTTTACACATTAATAATGATCGCTCGTCATCGGCGGGCCTCCTGCTATTGGGAGCTCCCGCCCTGTGACGACTGGCCGGGACGAAGGACGCCCGATCGACCATAGTAGTTGTATATTGCAGCCGGCGCGCGGTTGATCCTTCTCAAACAGCAACTTCCTCGGGCCAAGTTCTAGGGTCCTTTTCATGCTGCGAAGGTATAGTGCACGGTCGGTCGGTCTCCGGTCGCTCAACAACATGCACCCCCGGGCCGGGGAAGCAGCCGACGCCTCCTTCTGCTTCAGGAAACCACGCTTCACACTCGCATGCATTCTCAGCTATAGGTCATCACGCAGGGCATCAAGTCCACCAGCCTGCAGAAGTTTACCATCTCTAGCCTCGGAACATCCATTCATCCGCAGGCGCAGGACCGCCTCCAAGGTGACCTTCTCTGTTGCCAGATCGAATCACATGAGCTTCTTGTCTCGGCCACGCTTCACGATGACCACCCGTACGTGGGCCAGTACACTTCCCCATCAACATACAAAAGGATCTCTGTACGCCTTTCCGACCTCGCGGGCCACATGCACCCTCGTCCCGTCCTTGTTGCTTGCTCTAACTATGTGCACGTGTAGTTCTTCATCGCCGACCGTACTCTCCCTCTCACAGGCCATTGAGTCCAAGGTAGTCGTGGTGCACGCAGCGACGAGGGAGAGCATGGCCGCGCGCTGCTTTGGCCGCGTCTCCACACCTCCCTCGACGTCCGCGTCCTACTCGCCCTCCCCTCGATCCATTGCTGCCGGCCATGACTAGCTACAGGTGGTGGAGAACGAAAAGGATAAGGAGGGGAGTGTGGTGTTGGGGGAGATGGCCGCAGGCGGCTAGTTTAAAAGGACCGGCATCGGATGCCGGCACGGAGGTCGAAGAGACGATATTAAAGTGTCCAGTCAGGAGGACAGTCGTCGGGCGGTGCCTGCAGGGCGGTGGACAGTATGGCGTCTAGTCAATTAGTGTGCCGCTCGTCGCCATTGATGGCGCAGGCTGCCACGAGTCAGCGTTCCGCCAGCGCCTCTGAATCGCTGTCGCGGTTGCGTCTGAATCGGTGCCGCTGCGCGCGTCTAAATCAACGTCGCGCTGGCTGACGGATGGGCCAGTGACACCAACGGACAGGACAACTGTGTTGTCCGTGCGTCCGGGACGACACAATCATTGTCAAGATTTGATGCACGGAAGGTCGAGCCGGACACGTTTGTCCGGATAGGTCGGGCCACTGGACCGCCACGCACATCCCGCGCGTTCGCACGGACGAGTTCGGACACGCTCAGACCGGATGGGTCGGCCCAGTAAAGATGCCCTTATATCGCCTGGACGCGGAATCGAATCCGAAATAGTACGCCGCGGAGTTGCCGGTCCACCTTGGCCCCGACGCCACCGGCGGCAGTGGCACCACAAACGACTCGCCGGTGAACGGCTCCACGACTTTGAGGGTGCCCTGGCAGGAAGCAGAGCAGGCCGTTGCAAGCGCCTACCAGGTCATCATACCTGCCGACTGCAAGCTCGGTCATGAGCCGCCGGTGCTCATCCAAGAGGAAGCCCCTGTCGTTGCGGGGGTTGTGGCGGCTGCCATAGACGGATCCGGGAAAGAAGACAATGGTCTTGCAGCTTCAAATACTTACACGGCGTTGCAGCTAACTCCAACAATCTTGATGCACATGTGCCAGACTGGTAATGAAGTTTTCCAATAAGAAGTAAACCTAGTTCTTGGTGAGTCGTAACAGCCGTAAAAAAAAGCGCATGTTCAAGGGTACGGTGGTCAATACATGTTCAATATTTTGACAATGCATGTATACTACTCCCTCCGTTCTATAGATGTCTCAGATTTGTTAAAATTTAGATGAATCTAGACACTATTTAGTATATAGATTCATTCAAATTTTGCCAAATCTAAGACATCTATTTTGGGACGGAGAGAGTAGTATTATTTCTTAACAAGAGGTGTTGTATGTAGTAGTATTAGATCCCCAACGGAAGCATGAAATAGAAATTCAACAAGTCAACCGGAAATAGAGAACTAACCACTATGATTGAACAGCGGACTAGGCATCCCTAATAAGTAGAGCGCTAATGGAGCAGCGGACACTGTCGGGGTGTACCCAAACGTTCTTCCAAAATATTGATCGCTCGGCCTGGGCGGGCCTCCTGTTATTGGGAGCTTCCGGCGACGACGAGCCCGGACAAAGGACACTCGACCATTGTAGTTGTAGACTGCAGGCGGCTGGTCCTTGTTCACCACAAACAACAACTTTCTCGGGTCAAGTTCTAGGTCTCTTTTCATGTTGCGAAGGTACAGTCCGCCGTCGGTCCAGTCGCTCAGCAGCACGCACCCTCCTGGGAAGCAGCCCGCACCTCCTCCTTTAGCTTCAGGAAACCACACGTCCCACTCGCAGTGTCGGCCATAGGTCATCACGCAAGGCGCCAAGTCCACCGGCCTGCAGAAGTCTGCCATCTCTTTTCCCGGAGCATCCAGCCCCAGGCGCACGGCCGCCTCCAAGGTGACCTTCTCCGTTGCCAGATCGAAGCGCACGAGCTTCTTGTCTCGGCCAAACTTCCCATGACCACTCGCGGGCCAGTACACTGCCCCGTCAACATACGATGGATCGCCGTATGCCTCTCCATAGACCTTACGGGCCACGTGCACCCTTGTCCAGCGGTCCTTGCATGCTGCCCCGACCGTGTAAACGTGCACCACTTCATCGTCGACGGACTCTCCCTCTCGCGGGCCGATGTCTTCGAGGTAGTCATGGTGCACGATCTTGTATCGCCTGGACGCGGAATCGAAGCCGAAGCAGTACGCCGCGGAGTTGCCGGTCCACCTTGGCCCCGACGCCTCTGGCGGCAGTGGCACCGCAAACGACTCGCCAGTGAACGGCTCCACGATTTTGAGGGAGCCACGACCGGCTTCCAGGAAGCAGAGCAGGCCATTGCAAGCGCCTACCAATTCATCCCACCTGCCGACTGCGAGCTCGGCCGTGAGCCGCCAGTTCTCGTCCAAGAGGAAGCCCCTGCCCCCGCCGTTGCGACGGCTGCCGTAGACGGTTCCGGGAAAGAATACGATGGTGTGGGTCGGGGGCAGCCGTGGATCCTGCAGGACCATGTGAGCGTGGATGAATGTGGGGTCGGAGATGATGTCCCTCCATTGTTTGCAGACGCGGCGGAGGCGCCGGAGGTCGCTCCCTGGGAGGCGGACCAGGATGCTGGTGGCCAGGATGTCTCGCGGCAGGTACGCGGTGGCGGTGTTGGAACCCTTCATCGATCTTGCGATGCGCAATTCGCATCAGACGTAACCTAGCTGTGAAATTCAACGTGGGATTGCTAGTAAGAACTTTTTCAATCTAAATCGTGCGGGCTCTGGACTCCCCCTCCGTGTCGGCTACTGTTTGACTTCCGTGTCAGGCCCGTCCAACAGCTCACGTAGCTAGTATAGGAAACCCACTTTTTTTTTACTATTGTTTTCTTATTTTGGAATATAAGCGCAGTGACTGTACTGTCAGACTGAACCTTTGTTGAACTATATAAATGGGATTGACCCTAAAGTCTCAAGTTTAAGTCCTGGTTTTCATAATTTATTCTATAAATTGTTGTTATCTCCCTCTTGTCTACGTATTAGACACTTGAGTCATATCTCGCCACATATTAATTCCACATTCAATCACTGCTCGCCCACATTCGCCCTATTTTTTTTTCTGCTACCAGCACGACGGCAAGAAAATACTACTGCATATAGCAATATATACTGTACTGCTGCTTCATAATTTTAACGGCCAGGGCCAATCCTAAGGCTCCAACAATGGTGTCTTCAAAGCCACCAGGGAAAGGAGTAAGCCATCCTCCTCCTGCCCCCAAAAGAATGAAAGATGCTTCATACAACCCTTCCACTATAGCGAGACATCACCTATTACTCATTTCCACAGCAGCTCCACACCTTTCATGATCCTCCTCCCAAGTATACAGGAACGCATGGAAATATTTAGCCTTTTAACACACAGCCACACAGGGACCCTGAGTCGGTAAAAATCCGCCAGGCACAAACTATAGAAGTATCTGAATCAGAGCATATGCTACAAGGTAGCATCAAGGGTTCCATTTTAATTAAACAGAAAAGTTGTGTGAACGAAAGCGTATGACTCATTTCACACAAAAAGGACACTAGAATGTTTGGGATTGAGAATACGACGATATAAACACATTATATCTTGATCAGGATCTGCTCTTTCACTTCTACAAGCATCAAGATAGCAGCAAGCAATTTCAACAGGAGACTTGTGCAAACAAAAGCTTCTAATCATATCATTTAAAGGACACTAGCTAGAACGTTTGGAATGGAACATATGGCAACATACACACGGCACTATCTCTCGGAATCTCTAGAAACAGCATTTACATATTGACCTATCAAATGGATCAGCCATCGACATGTCATATATGTGCTTGGTATGGATACCCTTAACTATTTCAAAACTGGATCGAGCATCTCTAGAAGCTCTGCTATCCAGCTCTAGCTCCCTGTGCTGATCAGCAATCCATTCCTCGCCGCCGCCAAATCTCATTACCTTGAGCGCCTTGAGCGCCTTTGCATTCAAAACAAAGAACTTGGCAAAGTTAACATCGGCTCCCATGCCTTCATACTTTCTTAATACTAGGCATTCGATAGGATCCAGCGGGTCATATTGCCGCACATTTTCCCTATCTTTCCTCAACTCCGACTGCACAAGATGAAAAACAGATTAAGGATATATACATACTGACTACAATAGAAAGACTAACTTCTTCATAGATAGCATGTAATCAAAATCAGGACGACTTGTTGCATGATGTGTGAACTGACCATTGTGAACAAATATAGTTCCCTAACGGTCGTACCCTGTACTACTTTGAAAGTCTAGTGGATCCAGTTTCTACCACTAGGTTTGTAATAGTAAACTTGGGAAAAAAATAAACAAAAAATATTCATTTTAGATGTTAATTTTATCAGATATTATTTCAGTTATCAAAGCTACTCGTAGGGGTCAATACAGGACATGATGTCAGGCTCCTCAAGGCCATCGAGGGTGGGCGAACAGAACCAGTCGTTGACCTTGTTGTAGAGTTTGCGGTGGAGGCTGATGTCGTGCAGGGAGAGGAGGCGAGAGGGGCCAGGGTGTGCGGCGAGGACCTTGGAGACGATGGTGATGCGTTGCACTTATTTCTGGAGATATCGAAGTCAATAACGAGGTTTAGCAGGGTGGAGCACCAGAGGTGGCGCTACCGCGAGGAGAGAAGGGTTGTCCTAGCGGCACCCTTGATGGGGAGGAGGGAGATGATGCTGCCAAGGATCTCGTCAGGGAGGCGGCTAACGAGGTCCTCACTAACGCCACCATCCACGCACGCACGAGGGATGAAAGTGAGAGAGAGAGAGAGCCCCCCGCCACTGGCTAACGGCGGCACGGCCCGCCCCCGGCGCTGTGACGGCGGAATTCAAGACGGCCCGCCGTGGCCCGCCAGGCCACGTGCCGTGCCGGCACGCGTGCCCAGCCTGGCGGCCCGGGCCCGGCCCCGGCGCTACACGGGCCGGCCCGCGGCACGTTTGGCCCGCGGGGCCTGTTCTGGCCCGTTATGCCTGTTTTTTTCTGTTTTGTCTGTTTTTTTCGATTTGAGTCCAAAAAAATGCTAAAAAATATCAAAAAAATGCAAAAAAATAGTAAAATGACACAATTTTTTATATAGGATAAAACTGATCTTTATTGATGTTGCCTCATTAAAAAATCTTACATCCCTAGTAAGGAAAAAGAGTACAACCGCTCGAAAAGAAAAGAAAAATTACATCAACTAATTAGTTTCCTCGAACTTGTCTCAGATGAAACTCGACATGCCTGTGCAAGTAACCATTTCCACCTCCCTTGTGCAAGACGAAGATACGGTCGCATCTTTTGCACCTAACTTGGTGCACTTCGACACCATCTATCATAACAAATTCTTCATCGTAGTCCTGCTCCAAACGGTGGCGTCTTCTTCTTGGTTGATTGGGGTTGGGGGTATCGGTTGGTTGGGATTTGGTTCAGCAGCCATGAGAGTGGTGGTGTGGAGAATGAGAGTGGTGGGTTGCTATATTTAAAGAGAAATATGGAGGAAAAAGTAAGAAAGGGGCAATATGGGGATATAAGATTTACAAATTCCTGCCCTTGCCCTTGCCCTTGCCCTTGCCCTTGGCATGCTCCTTCTCCCAGGCAGCTCTCGCCTTTTTTTACCGAAAGGCGGCATGAAGTCATCATTGTCATCCTCCACTGATGCCTCACCCTTACCCTTCGACGATGCCTCGTCCTTGCCCTTTGATGATGCCTTTTTCTTGGCCTTCTTGGCCTGCTCCTTCTCCCAGGCAGCTCTCGCCTTCTTCTCGAAAGGCGGCATGAAGATATCATCTTCGTCCTTGCTCTCTTCTATCCACAACGAAGGTTGATAAATAAACCTCTCTCTCGAAGCTTCACAACCAAATTTCAGCTTGGTCCACCTTGCATTGATCCTGAGAAGTTCTTGTCGTATTTCCTCAGATTTCCTCGATGGCCACCCTTTTGTACATAATGCCTCACCCAGCTCACTGAGAAAAACATCACTACCGATGAGTTCCTCAAATGGAACTTGGATCTTGTCTATTATAAAATTTCTAGCAAAACGCAAAAGGTGTTCAGACATCAGGGGTAAAAAACTACGATCGGATGGAAAACTCGACATGTTGGCATGCTTACTCACCTTAATGGATAGGTGGGTTTTATAGACTCGGAAGGAAAGGGTGAGAAGGAAAGGGCGGGAAGGAAAGGGAGACAAGTTTGTATGGGGATAAAAATTGGCCTTCATTATTAGCTGCCTCATCAAAACCTTCCATTCCTGGGAAGGGAAAAGAGTACAGCTGGCTCTAAAAAGAAGAGAAAATTACACAAGAGAATAAAAATTACAAAGAGATTAAAAATCCTACAACTAAGTTTTGTCTTGGTCTTCAGTCCACCGCATAGCTTCGAACGCGGCTATCAGTTCTAGGTTCTCGGTGGTGTGCTGGGCTCTTCTTCTGGCTAGTTCTCCATCTTTGACAGACATCAGTGTTTTCACCATATCGGGAGTGAGACTAGTTCTTCTATCATCAATTATTCTTCCAGCAAGACTGAAAGCAGACTCCGATGAGACAGTTGAGACAGGCACCGATAGCACATCCCGTGCTAATATGGAAAGCACTGGATATGTTGACCTTTTATCCTGCCACCACTGAAGTATGTCGAAGTCATCGTCGTCATCATCATTAGTAGCAAGTACTGCACTGTTCAGATACTTTGCTAACTCCCCTCCACCTTGAAGCACGGGAGTTTGTGTGGATGAGCTCGGCGTGGCCGTGGAAGTACCAAATATTTTGCCCCACACTTTTTTCTTACCCCTACCGGATGTCGGTACCACCGGAGGTCTGTGTGCCATAGCTGGGCCATACTTAAGCTCGTACTTAGAATAAACATCCTGCAGCTTTTCCTTGACATCATGTGAATATTGATCATAGCTAACATTTACGGTTAAACTTAAGAGCAAAAGAACCCCACTAAACCCTTCCATTTTAGCCCTAGGATCCAAAATAAATGCGATAGCATAGAGCAAAGGGATAGTTTGCCAATATTTGAGATATTTTTGTTTCATGTTATAGACGACTACTAGTAAGGTGGCATCCTTTTCATACTCTTTCAGGTGTTGGGCAATTTCTAAAATATGATGCACAATCAAATGAGATGTGGGATAATATGTAGGGGTTCGTAGCATGGAAAACAAAAAAATTGTACCGCATGTAAACAAACAAGCTAAGATCTATCTACTAGATTGTAGCAACGACTCGATAGAGGAACTCACCCTCGAAGATTCCAAAGCGGTTAACGAGAGCAGATTCTCGTGGGTGATGTAGTCGTACACTTGCCGATCTCAAGATCGTGTAGACGATCCTTCCAAGGCCATGCTCGATCAGCCTGCGTTCAGTACTCGATGAAGACCTTCCTCTCCCTTGTTCCAGCAGGCAGCGGAGGTTGTAGCACTCTCCTCGCGATTCCGGCAGCACGACGGCATGGTACCGGAAGTAGAGGGGAGATCTCGCAGGGCTTCGCCTTAAGCCGGAGCGAGTATGGTGGAGTATGAGAGAGTCCCTCGATGATCTAGGGTTTAGACACGCCGAGGAGGAGGCTAGGCCGGCGGCTAGGGTTTGACCTAGGCGGTGGCGGCGGTTTGCCCTAGGACGGGGCGGCAGCAGCAGGTGGTGGCGCCGGCGGCTAGGGTTTAGAGGTGGAGGAGTTGTGTGTCTAGGAGGGGAGCCCTGCCCCTCCTTATATAGGTGGAGGGAGGCGCGCCAGGGGAGGGGAGTCCCTCCCCAACTCGGCCAAGGAGGGCCGGCGGTGGGGGGAGGAACTCCTCCCCCAACTCGGTTTCAACCTCCCCTCCACTTCCCAAAATAGTCGTTTGACTTTCAAATTGGCGTTTGACTTTTTCAAACAAGGATTTGAATAAACCCTTTATTTTGTTCAGCGATGACACCTAGTACATGATGCAATCATACCAACTTGATATAACACATTCATGTACCCTTCCCCTCCGGAGTGCCGGACATTCCGGAACCTTCTAGAACATTCCCGATGAAAACACCGGAACCATTCTCCAACCCCGAAACAGGACTTTCCTTATATGAATCTTATTCTCCGGACCATTCCGGATCTCCTCGTGATATCCCGGATCCCATCCAAGACTCCGAACAACATTCGGTCTCTTACTCATCATTCCATAACTACTCAAACAACATCGAATCCTTAAGTGTGTCTCCCTACAGTTCGTGAATTATGCAGACATGATCGAGACACTTCTCCGATCAATAACCAATAGAGGAATCTGGAAATTCATATGGCTCCCACATATTTCTACGATTACTTTGCGATTGAATGAACCACTTACATACGATACCAATTTCCCTTTGTCTCACGATAGTTTACTTATCCGAGGTTTTGATCGTCGGTATCTCTGCATACCTAGTTCAACCTCGTTACCGATAAGTACTCTTTTCTCGTTCCTGTGGTATGTGATCCCTTGTGAACTAGTCACATGCTTGCAAGCTAATTGGATGACATTCCACCAAGAGGGCCCAGAGTATATCTATCCGTCATATGGATGGACAAATCCCACTCTTGATCCATGTGTCTCAACCCATACTTTCCGAACACTCAATGCCACCTTTATAGCCACCCAGTTACGGTGTGGTGTTTGATGTCATCAAAGCATCCTTCCGGTGATGGTGATAAGCATGATCTCATGGTCGAAGGAATTAGGTTACTATGTATCAGAAAGCTTATAGCAAATGAACTATATTAAATGACTTGATCTTTATGCTACACTTAACTATAGGAGTATGTCCATCACATCATTCCCCTAATGATATGACCATGTTGTTAATAACATCTCTATGTTCATGATCAGGAAACCATGATCATATATTAACCAACAAGCTAGTTTAACAAGAGGCTTTACTAGGGACTCTTTTATGTTTACAAATCACACAAGCATTAATGTTTCCGGTTAATACAATTATAGCATGGTATGTAAACATTTATCATAAGTATGAAGATATGATAATAACCACTTTATTATTGCCTCTTGGGCATATCTCCAACAGTCTTCCACTTGCACTAGAGTCAATAATCTAGTTTCAAACCTTTGTGTATTCAACACCTATGGCTTTCCGGTGTTGTATGTACACGATTGCTAGTGGTCAACTGATCTCCGAATCTGACACTTCCAGGTCCGTGTGTAATTGCATGTCTTTGCGTCTCTACGCATCACTCATTTTCTAATGAGATGGCTTTGTACAAATTTGGTCCTTTGGTGTGACCTTTAGTTCTTTGGGGTTAAAACATGTTGATAATATTGTCGTACAATATATCTTCATAGTATTATCCCTGCTGTGAACTACACCTAGTTTGATAACAAACTACTTGACACAAATGCCCTCTTTTGCTGCTATAATAGCAGTTATATACTTAGCCCTTTTGTTGTAGTATCTGTCACAATGTCTTAACTTTGGAACTCATCCAAATCCATTATGGAACTTACTTTCCATCACATTGTGCCACCCTTAGTTTAGATTGAGATAAACTTAATTTGTACTTCGTGACAAAACTAGTATCAATGTAGTACTTTTACAATGAACTAACCATCTATTTATCACTTCTACAAAACAAGATATTCTTAGTTCTTTCAAAAGATCATAAGAATATCCTTACTATCGTCCAATGATCATCTTATGAATCATTCTGGTATATGCCCACATCATTTAGAGCATAGGACATATCTGGATTTGTACATATCACAGCATGATTGATATAAATACTCTTTGTGATTTCATACATCAAGTATCAATCTATACTTGAATCTTTGTTTCACTTATCAAGTGTCAATACACTAGAATATATCATCAATATTGAACTCATTCAATCCTTTCTGTGCGACAAGAACCTTTATTGTAGTTTCTATATTGAACTCATTCAATATATCATCTATGTACTTTTGGCACAACCATATTAGCGTCTATTGATGCCAAATATTTGGGTTTTGCCTAAGTCTTTCATCAGGATGAAATTCTTAATATGTGTTAATAAAAGATACATCTTTTCCAATCAACAATATGTCCTCCACATAATGTATTATAAATATGTCTTAGCGCTCCCACTTAATTTCTTGCAAATGCAAGCATCTTCATTGTCTCTGATGAAATTAAACTCTTTTAACAGTTTCATCATATTGAAGATTCCAACTCCGCGATACTCACTTCAACCATTGAAGTTTGCATATGCTTTTAGCATCCTTTGAATTGACAAAACCCTATGGACCGTGTTACGCACATGTCCTAGGTAACAATTCTATTAGAAGAACTTGTTTTGTTTATTCAACTACTACATACAAATTTATATGTAGTGGTTGCTACATTAATCCGTCTAGACTAAATATCGCTATGAAAGATCAAATCTTGTCATAGTCAACCTTTGAACATTGTTGTGAATTCTTTCCCAACATGTCGACTATTTCATAGATGCGAAACATCCATGTCTATTTCTTTATGGATCCAAACACAACTGTAAGGTCTTACACCTTTCTCGAGGGTCCTTCAAGTTCAAAGCTTGATTTCTCGTGTATGGAACTATCACGGATTTTATGGCTTCAAACCATTTTACGGAGTCAGGGCCCATCATCGCTTCTTTGCATGTAGTCCGTTCATTATTCTCAAATAATGATTCAACCCTCAAATCTTGGTATTTGATTGTTTACCCGACCTACTTGTTTCAATAGGAACTTAGATCTTCGTGACCACAACCTTTGAGGCACGTGAGCCATGAGCATTGTTGCTGCCTCCGGAACACTTTTCGGCGCTGCGCAACTTTGCACATATAGCTAAGGTTCTTTTAATCTTATCAAAGTTTTATTGTCCTCCCACTTAACTTTTCACAAAAAAATTCCTTCTCAAAGAAACTTGACGTTCTAAGTGACAAACACTTTTTGTCTTTGGTGTTATGGAGGAATACTTAATAGTTATTCAAAATAACATACAAAGACAGGTTCATCCGACTTTGGTTGCAAAGATCTTTCTTATGCGTAGCATACCAATGTTTAAGAAAGGACAACTTGGGTTTTATCCCAAACCATAACTTTATATGGTGTCAATTCAACGGATTATGATGGAGCTCTTTTCAGTGGAAAAACGGTAGTCTCTAAAGCTTTTAATCTTTAAAATATAATGACAGTTTTATAAACTACACCTTTGATCTTACCATGTCAAACAAGGTTTAATTACATATCTCGAACGCTCCATACTCTTATGGTGTTTCGGGACATACAAATCCACGAAACGATTCCTTAAATCTTAGGTATTATGCTAAACTTGTAACTCAAATATCTTCCTTTATGATCTTATCATAAACTATTTATATTCTTGTTACAATGATTTTGCACTTCATCTTGAAAGTCTTTGAACTTTTCAAATGTTTCATACTTCATCCTTATTAAGTAAATATTCATATATTCACTCAAATTTTCGGAGAAAGCATATGAAGTCGAAATCCATCGCTCTTAACTACACATAATGGACTTCATACAACAATATGTACAAGTTCCAATAAGCTAGTCATCCGTTCCCTTTTGGCCTATGAACGAAGTTTTAATTATCTCTAGGAAAGTTTCACAAGTGTCATTTGATCAAAATCAAAAGACTCCAAAATTCCATCCACATGGAGTTTCTTCATGTTTTCTTTCCATTATAATTTAAACGGCGATGTCACTTCCTAAGTGATATTTTAATCAATTTGTCTTTCGACATTTTTAGCACTAGTTTTATGGATGTGATTTCTCCAACGAGATTTGTGAATCATCCATCTTTTATGGATTACGGCAATTATTTGAACAACCCTTTTTGTTCTCATAATACCTGATAAAACAAATCTTGAAGGCAAGCTTTTAACGAGCAACACAATAAACCTTTATTTGTTCTCGATGAACATCATCACATATTTTTTTGCTAGTTACTTAGGCCATTGTAGTTCATGAATTCTGTTGTTTCGTATGATGATTCATACCAACAAATTCAGTATCAAATACTTAGGAACCACATTGTTTAATAAGCAAAGAATATAGCCATAACATGTATATCATCTGTATACTTAAACTGATACATTCTAGTCTTTTCTTTTCTGCCATATATTTATGAGATTCTCTTTCAGTATTTCCTTTTCTGTTTGAAAGAATCTATCAACATCAATAGTGGAGTCATACATATGACACATAGTCCAAAGCGTGTATAATTAAATACTAATGTCTTTGGACTTGTACTTTGAAGTAGATCACCATCATCAAATGTTTGGTGTGCTTTCAAATTCCTTTCTTTAGTAATCTCTTGGTGTGGTAAATATTTTACCTACATCAAATATTCACCCTTATCATGGAATTATTCATGATCAAGCTACTTTTAGCTTATAACGGTGAATCACGAGTATAATGTTGCTCTCCAAAACCTTTTGGAGGTTTAGAACAACTAGTGTCTCCAACCTTTTGCAAATTCTCATCAAATATGAGAACATGACTTTTGCCATATTATACTCTATCATGTTGCAACCAAAACTTCATTTCAGATATCACAATATCTTCCACACATCATGGTTTCTGAAACAACTCTTTCAGATCCTAGATAACCTTGATATTAAGACAATCCTTTGAATATCAAGAATCATGGAGACAAACATGATACTCATACACTAACACTTGGAATTGTCACTCTTGATTTAATACCAATTATTAAACTCCATGGAGTAATCGGAACTTACTGAAAGTTTGCAATAGGACTTTTAAACTTTAGATTAACACTTCAATAACAATACGATACCAGTTCGTAAAGCAACTAACCAAAATTCTATAGTTCTATCATCTCAATTATAACTAAGCGCAAGGTGGTAAACGGATGCCAATGACTACAACAACTATGCAAATTCACTTTGATTTAATTTATGATAAATAGTGTTCAACTTTTAATCATATTGCCGTTGAACTCCCACTCAAAACAATATCCCTCACATTGTTTTAGTGATCACACGAACCAAATCCACCACATCAAAACCGATCATCACGAGAGTTGATGTAGCTTCAATGGCGAACAATCAACATGTTCATCATATCTACTATATGACTCATGCTTTACCTTTCGGTGATCCGTGTTCCGAGACCATGTCTGTACATGCTAGGCTCGTCAAGATCAAACCTTAGCTTCTGCATGAGCAAATCTGGCTTGCTCACGTTGTATACACTCGCAGAATCTATCACACCCGATCATCACGTGGTGCTTTGAAACAACGAGCTTTAGCAACGGTGCTTACTAAGGATGAACACTTTAAAACTTGAAATTTGTGTGCTTGAGGGATCATCTTATAATGCTACCGTCGTGAACTAAGCAATACAAGATGCATAAAAGGATTAACATCACATGCAATTCATAATATGTGATATGATATGGCCTTTCTTCTTGTGCTTCCGATCTCCATCTTCAAGCACGAACATGATCTCCATCATCACCGGTGTGGCGTCAAGGTCAATGGCGCCGCTTCATGGTTGTCGTTCACCGGCTTCAACTATTACAACTACTTTGAATAGACACGCGGGCCTTAACAAAATTAAAGACAACCATATGGCTCCTGCCGGTTGCCAACTTACAACAAGGAACATTGCATACATCAAATATAATCACAATCATGGCCATATCACATCACTGCACTCCCCTGCAAAACAAAGTTAGACGCCTCTACTTTCTTTGCATGTTTTACGTGGTTTGGGGCTTTCAATAAGTGTCGTTCTAACTTACGAACAAGAACCACAACATTGATACTAGTATTGTCAATCACCCGTTGTAAATTGGATCTTAACTATGTTGGGAGAAACAGGCACCCGCAAAGCCACTTATGCAATACAAGCTGCATGTCAAGCGTGGAGCAAGTCTCATGAACGATGTCATGTAAGGTTAGCCCGGGCCGCTTCATCCCACCATCCCGCAAGATGCAAAGTACACAAGAAGCAATCGACAATAAAAGCATCAACGCCCACAATGACCATTGTGTTCTACTCGTGCAACAGATCTACATATAGACACGACTCTGATACCACTGTAGGGGTTCGTAGCATGGAAAAACAAAAAAATTCTACCGCATGCAAACAAACAAGCCAAGATCTATCTACTAGATTGTAGCAACGAGTCGATAGAGGAACTCACCCTCGAAGATTCCAAAGCGGTTAACGAGAGCAGATTCTCGTGGGTGATGTAGTCGTACACTTGCCGATCTCAAGATCGTGTAGACGATCCTTCCGGCGCTGCGTTCCGGCAGCGCTCCTGCAGTCAGTCACACGTTCGGTACTCGATGAAGACCTTCCTCTCCCTTGTTGCAGCAGGTAGCGGAGGTTGTAGCACTCTCCTCGCGATTCCGGCAGCACGACGGCGTGGTACCGGAAGTAGAGGGGAGATCTCGCAGGGCTTCGCCTTAAGCCGGAGCGAGTATGGTGGAGTATGAGAGAGTCCCTCGATGATCTAGGGTTTAGACACGCCGAGGAGGAGGCTAGGCCGGCGGCTAGGGTTTGACCTAGGCGGCGGCGGTTTGCCCTAGGGCGGGGCGGCAGCAGGTGGTGGCGCCGACGGCTAGGGTTTAGAGGTGGAGGAGTTGTCTGTCTAGGAGGGGAGCCCTGCCCCTCCTTATATAGGTGGAGGGAGGCGCGCCAGGGGATGGGAGTCCCTCCCCAACTCGGCCAAGGAGGGCCGGCGGTGGGGGGAGGAACTCCTCCCGCAACTCGGTTTCAACCTTCCCTCCACTTCCCAAAATAGTCGTTTGACTTTCAAATTGGCGTTTGACTTTTTCAAACAAGGATTTGAATAAACCCTTTATTTTGTTCAGCGATGACACCTAGTACATGATGCAATCATACCAACTTGATATAACACATTCATGTACCCTTCCCCTCCAGAGTGCCGGACATTCTGGAACCTTCTAGAACATTCCCGATGAAAACACCGGAACCATTCTCCAACCCTGAAACAGGACTTTCCTTATATGAATCTTATTCTCCGGACCATTCCGGATCTCCTCGTGATATCCTGGATCCCATCCAATACTCCGAACAACATTTGGTCTCTTACTCATCATTCCATAACTACTCAAACAACATCGAATCCTTAAGTGTGTCTCCCTACGGTTCGTGAATTATGCGGACATGATCGAGACACTTCTCCGATCAATAACCAATAGAGGAATCTGGAAATTCATATGGCTCCCACATATTTCTACGATTACTTTGCGATCGAATGAACCACTTACATACGATACCAATTTCCCTTTGTCTCACGATAGTTTACTTATCTGAGGTTTTGATCGTCGGTATCTCTGCATACCTAGTTCAACCTCGTTACCGATAAGTACTCTTTTCTCGTTCCCGTGGTATGTGATCCCTTGTGAACTAGTCACATGCTTGCAAGCTAATTGGATGACATTCCACCGAGAGGGCCCAGAGTATATCTATCCGTCATATGGATGGACAAATCCCACTCTTGATCCATGTGTCTCAACCCATACTTTCCAAACACTCAATGCCACCTTTATAGCCACCCAGTTACGGTGTGGTGTTTGATGTCATCAAAGCGTCCTTCCGGTGATGGTGATAAGCATGATCTCATGGTCGAAGGAATTAGGTTACTATGTATCAGAAAGCTTATAGCAAATGAACTATATTAAATGACTTGATCTTTATGCTACACTTAACTATAGGAGTATGTCCATCACATCATTCCCCTAATGATATGACCATGTTGTTAATAACATCTCTATGTTCATGATCAGGAAACCATGATCATATATTAACCAACAAGCTAGTTTAACAAGAGGCTTTACTAGGGACTCTTTTATGTTTACAAATCACACAAGCATTAATGTTTCCGGTTAATACAATTATAGCATGGTATGTAAACATTTATCATAAGTATGAAGATATGATAATAACCACTTTATTATTGTCTCTTGGGCATATCTCCAACATAATAAACCCCAGATAAAGTGATAGTTGATTCATAAAATGTTGCTAGAAACTTAAAGATTGATTCAGCAACGTGCCAAGTAGCTTCACCAAGTAAAGGTTCCCCGTGATTTTGATGAAAATTTGCATTAACAAATGCGGAAAATTGAACTTGGTCATGTATAACTAACTGAAGCATCAGATATGTAGAGTTCCATCTAATCGGCATGTCTAGATGAAGACCATGGCATGGTACATTAATAACAGCACAATAATTTCTATAGTCTCCAAGTCTAGTATTAGAAGCATTCAACCATGATATTGCCAAACGCAATTTATTAATGTGTGGTTCTAGATCATCTAAAGCACTTTTAGCAATAAGATTAATTATATGACAAGCACAACGTTGATGAAGTAGGAATTTTGATGCATATACTTCAACTATAGGAATTAGAGTATTCATTGCAGTAGTATTTGCAGAAGCATTATCCAAAGTTACTGCAAATATTTTATCGGTAAGACCAAATTCAGTAACAACTTTAAGTATAGCATTAGCAATATTCACACCATTGTGTGATACATCAATTAACTCAAATCCTATTATCCTTTTATTTAATTCCCATGATGAGCTAACATAATGAGCAACAACAGTAATATAATCTTGCTTAGCACAACCACTCCAAATATCAGAAGTTATGGAGACTGAAAAAGTTGACGATACTAATTGTTCTTTCATAGCGACACGACCTGCTTTGGCTAGCTTTTTCATATCCCTAGTTGTAGTTTGTCTAGAGACTGGTGTAAAACTAGGGGTGTGAGCAGTTCTAATATATTCAACAAAACCAGGAGACTCGCCAAACCCTAATGGTAAATCATTAACGGCAATCAATGTTGCAAGAGCATCTCTTTGACGAGCTGAATCATAGACAAATATACCTTGGGAGGTGCCGTCGGGGTTGAAGTTGATCCTGCTCTGGATCGACGCGGCCTCTCCATCTGCCCTGGCGTGGGTCGCCGCGTGCCTCGTCATGTGGCCGTTCCCTCCTCCCAACTGCAGAGCAAACTTGCTCGAGCAACCCGGATGCAAGCACCAAGATCTCATCTTCGTCACACCTTCAGCGTCAATATATTCTTCTTCCTCAAAGTGTTGCTAGATGCTAGAGGTTTTTTTCCGCCGCTTGCTACCGGTAGAGGTGGAAATTTGGCTAGCAGAAGTGGTGGATGTATTAGGAGAACTTGTGTTTGATGGTGTTGGTTGCTCGAAGGGGGTATATGGATATTGCATGGTGTCGATGTTGTCATTGCCGTGGAAGGGAGAAGTATTGAAGTCGGGAGGAATATTGATATCGACCCCCAAATCTTCGGGATTGAAAAGAAACTGGTTGGGATTAGCCATGTGTTGGTGTAGGATATGAGAGAGGGGTTGGATGGTGTGGAGATTGAGAGGGGTGTGCTGCCCTTTTTATAGCAAAAATTTAATCAAATTCAGACCAAAAAACCCTTCCAGTTACCTAAAACCCTAAAAATACAAAAAAAGGGACCAAACTACCCTCAAACCCTAAGCAAACAGTCAAAATGTTAAAAAAAAGGCCCCCTGCCCGCCCCCTCCTCCCGCCCCCTCGCTCCCTGCCTCCCGTCGATTCAAAAATCAAAACGCCCCCCCGCTCCCCGAAAATTCAAATTTTGCGCCTACCCCGCTCCCCTGGCTCCTGTGGTGCGGCCCGCATGCCTAACTCTTGCCCGGCAAGACGGCACACATGCCACGCAGACGGGCCGCAGACCCGCAGCGTCTTGTCTTCGGGCTTGTGTCGGGCCTTTTCGGCGTCTGTGGCGGCCGCCCGAGCTACTGATGGCCAGATTTTCCCCGTGCGCTTCGGTCACCCCAGCCCGCTGCGGCCACCCACGCTAGCCCTAGCCCGCGTGCCTCCCCTCCGCCTGCTTCCCTGCTGGCTGTGACGCAGGACGGCGTGGCCCTCCTCTTCGACTCAATTACGCTGGATCTGCTCCAGAGATCTGATGGGCAGGGAGGTGTCGCTACGCGGGCTGCGCACCAAGCAGCCTCTACGGCGCCATCAAGCGCGTCTGGGGCCTTGGGAGCTCTCAGCTCCTTCTGCTCTGCCCCCTCCGTGGTGCCCCTCCTCCATCGCTTTCCTAGGCTGCTGCAGGTCTGGCGGCCTCCGACCTGGCTCCAATTGATGGCCTGCCGCCTCCCTTCCCCTTTGGAATATTCGTGGACACACGCCTCGGGATATCGAGGCAGATCAGGAGGGGATTTGGCAAGAGGTTCTGCCCAAGCGCTGGTAGAGACGAGTTACTCCTTCCTCTTCCGGCGACGCACGTGCCCTCTACGGTCGGCGGAGGATTCAATGGGGCGCTGCCGCTGCTAGGCACGACCCCTTCAAAGGGTCGGGCTTCCGCTGCCTCTCTCCCAACCACTTCGTCAGGCACTGCATGGGCGAAGTCCGGTGCCTCCGGTGCAAGCGCTTCGCCAACTTGCTCGAATCGCCTGCATAAGAAGACTCGCCTCCACCTCCGCCGACCGCCTCTCTGCACCAGCAGCCACGGGGTCTCGTCCCGCGCCCCTTCTGCTCCTTGCCCTTCTGGGCCGCGGTTCGCGATGCGGGAGGAGATGGCCCTGCCTCCAGGGCACCCGTCCAAGCGGTCGGCAGAAGAGTTCAGCGCCTCCATCAGTACACCGGCGATGGAGACCTTTGCCTACGAGATGCGCTGCACCCACCTGGTGGTCCTCGTCTTCGACTCAAGGGTCAACATCAGCACCGGCTCCATCGCCAAGGCCATCCAAGACGAGCTGGGCTTCCATTAGGAAGCTATCCACGTCTCGGCCACCTTCCCCGACGACTTCCTCGTCTGCTTCAAGGAGCCATGGCAGTGTGACAAGGAGTACGAGCAGCGTTCGGTGCCGCTTCGGCGTGGCCAACTGGTGTTCAAGTCTTGGTCACCCACGACACGGGGACGGACGAAGACTTGGAGGTTCTACTGCCGCCTCGTGCTCGAGAACGCGCCGCTCCACGCTTGGGAGGACTGGGACACTGTCTGGTCCATTCTCGGCGGCGCGTGTGAACTGGACCACGTTGAGTAGTGCTCTGTGGCAAGGGACAACACTGCAGGCCTCTTTGCCTGGGTCTGGGCCTTGGACCCGGACTTCATCCCGCTGGCCAAGTAGCACTCCATCCTGGGGCGACCGGCGGCAAGGCGCGCAGGGCTTCCGGTGGGCACGCCTTCTGAGGACGGCATCGACAGCACGCGCTACCACATCATCATCCACCTCGACACCGTCAAAGACTACTGCCCGCTGCAGGACGACACGGGACACAGGCAGCGCGACGTGGAGTGGTTGGTCATCCTACACAAGAAATGGCAGTTGGGTGACATTGATGGCACACCCCTGCCCCGTGTTCGGCCGGCGCAGAACCGGCTAGGGCCCTCCAACCACTACAAGGACGATGACCGCGAGGACCGCCGTGACGGTCGCGCAGATGACGGTGACAGCCAACACCGTGGCGGTCACAGGAGCAGGAGAGGCAGCGATGGTAGAGATGGGCGCGACCGCGACGACAACTCGCGCTGTGAGCACGATCGACACCATCAGCGTCACGACCGCCGTCTGAGCCGGTCCCTAGATCACAAGAGGCATGCTATGGAGGCAGAGCCGACCCAGGAGCACCGCTCCAGAGGGCCTAGGTCCCCGAGGCGATCTCAGCTCAGTGTGCAGCTTGGTGACGTCCTCGCGGCCCCCTCGCCACCGAGCCACGAGGAGAACCTGCGCTAATGCTGCTGCCGCCTGTATCCGAGAGATTGCCAAGGGCGCAAGCGCGCAGGGATCGGAGCTGCTCCCGCACCCCTCCTGGCTCCTTGGCGATGGGCGAGACGTCGTTGCCATCGGCCTCGCTGCTGCGAGGTCAAAGCACCTGGGGCAGCCCCATGCAAACCTCCCCGCCGCCCCAGCTCACCGAGGGAGAGCACCCCTTCATGCACTGCTCTCCCATCATCGCCCTGGATGTCGCTGCCGGCATGAGCACGCCTCTTTCCCCGCAGATTCCCTGGGCAACTGCCGTGTTTGAGCCCCTAGCAAGCGCACGAGCGGCTGCCTTCGCTGACTGCTGGTCTGCCAACATCACGACGGACGGAGGTCCATCAAGATTCCATGGTGGCTACCTCTTCCTCCGGTCTCCGCAGCACCTCTGTTCTCCACTACAGGCCACCCCAGCTCATGTTGCCATCGACTGCTGGACCAACATCTTCATGGAGCGTTCCGGCGAGCATGTCATGTCCAGCCAATCCATTCTGGACTGGAATGCGGCCTGGCTCGATGGGCCATCGCTGGGCTGGGCAACTTGGAAGGGTGCTTGGAGGACAACTTTCGAGCCCGGATGGGACCGACGGACAGAATGTTTGGGCCCGGCTGCGACCAGCTGGAAAGCTGCTTCGACCAAGGAGTAGCATCGCCATCAAGGCATGAGGTGGAGCGGGTCATATACGCTCTAGACGAGTCTCTGACCCCTGGCTCCGGAGGGTGGCAGCTCTAGGACATGTTCGCCACGCCCATGCAGCAGCCTTCATCGGAGATTTCGGATGACATCGACGACGAGCAGCTGTTCGATGTGACACTCAAGTAGAACGCCCTGCAAGCCCTCCGTGCAACAAACCTGTATGACCAAGACCAAGAGCACCTGGACGAGGTTACAACAGGTGTAGCTGACTTGCAGGTCAACCAGAAGGCCTCTCTGTTCAGCAGGCTTATGGGGAAGATCTCCCCTTCTCTGCTTGGCTTCCCTAGCAGTGGTGCACAGGCGAAGAAAAAGAATGGGCCACGCAAGCTCTTCCCCACCACCTCCTCCTCGCGCTGGAGCGAGCGGCCCGCCACGCGGGCCTCCTCCCAGATGATCGAGCACAAGACACAGGCGGCACTATGCAAGCAGCTGGGCCTCATCACCCACGAGTCTGAGTTCAACGACAACGTCCTACAGCGGTACACGCAGATGTTCCAGATACCTCTGACGCAGGGCGACGTTCAAGGCCTTGCGGAGCTTTCGGAGGTGACGAGCAGGCCTGGGTTCGTCCTGCCTGCAGGAGAGATGGCAGATTTCCTCAGGGAGTCCGCCGTCTAGGACTGATACAGTCCTGATCACGAGTCGACTAGCTTCGATGGATAGTACACCACCACCTATAGTAGTTTGGCCGAAGCTCCTCTCTGCCCTTACCTATAGCCGGCAGACTGGTCTACGGTCCCCACTGTCATGTCTTCTTCTTCGATGTAGCAGAGCTTTGCAAACGCTAGCGCTGAGCCCGTTCGACCCTGCCCTTGTTAGGAATAAGCACTCCGGCTCTCCGGCACCGGCACGGCGTCACGTATATGAGTTGTATACGAACTTGTGTCCTGCCCGTGCATGCATGTAACCGTGTAGGTATAGAAGTCCTTACCCAAGTCGGTCAGCTAGTTCGTTCCGGTCCAGCTGAATCCTAGTATATATGCATGTATCTAGGTGCTTGTACAGACCACCGTACCACCGTGAGTTGAGAAGCAATACAAAAAGAAAGCAAGGCTCGACAAGAGCCTTTGGCAATCAAAGTTGTTTTGCGTGTGCGTGCGTGAGTGTACTAGTTAGATCAAAAGAATCGATCGGCTAGCAGCACGTGCATCTCGGCGGAAGTTATCGGATACGTGCCTGTCGTCTCGTCGGAATTTCCTTGTCGGTGTCGTCGGAAAGTACTCGGCGGCAGGGGTTGTGCTAACAATTGGTATCAGAGCCTTGTGGAGGATCTCTTACTAACGGGATATCATGACGAAGGAGGTGGGAGAGTATTCTGGTGTGGCTACGGGTGCACCGGTGTCGATGCAGTATCCACGGTACAGCCGCGACAACTACACGGTCTGGGCGGTCCAGATGGAGTGGGCGTTAGAAGGCGCCAGACTCTGGGAGGCTGTCGATCCAGGCGGCGACGAGTTCAAGAAGGGCGCGTCGAAGTACCACCTAGACCGACTAGCACTCACGGCCATCTGCTCGGTGGTGCCAACGGATCTGATGCAACACCTGATCTCGAAGAAATATGCAAAGGAGGTGTGGGATATGCTCAAGACGCTAAATCTTGGGCACGAGCGCGTCCGCGAGGCGACCCTACAAACCTTGCAGAAGAAGTACGAGAATCTGGAGATGGGAGAAGATGAGACGCTAGACGCCTTTGCTTCAAGGGTCGCTACACTGGTCAATGGGATTCGCGCACTCGGCGAGAAGCTGGATGAGATCTATATTGTGAGGCGTTTCCTCCGTGTGGCGCCGCCGCGTTACTCACCTGTTGTCTCGGTGATCGAGCAATGCGTTGATCTCAAGACTCTCACGATGGATGATCTAGTTGGACGGTTCAAGGCGCACGACGAGCGGATGAAGATCACCTATGGCGACGCAAAAGTGGATGAGAATCTCATGCTTATGGCTCGAGCGTTGTTTGCCAAGGAGAGGAAGGGCGATAAAGCATCCGACAGCAGGAGTGATAGAGAAGATTCTCGCCCAGCGAAAAAGCATATCGCAGGGGAGGACGAGGACGAGGCTCCGCCGCGGAGGAAGTTTGACATCAAGAAAGTAAGATGTCATAAGTGCGGCGAGCTCGGTCACTTCAAGAAGGATTGCAAGAAATCGTCAAAGGAGAGGACTCTCATCGCCCAGGAAGGAGATGATGATGGACCGATGATGCTGATGCTCGAAGTAACTAAGCTAAAGGATGAGGAGGATCCTCCATCACCGGGTACAGAGATTGTGGCGCAAGTGGATCACGATCTACCGTGTGTGGATCACGAGCAACGGAGTGCCCCGTTTATGCGTGATGTCACGTTTGAGGCGAGTGAAGCTTCAGAATCTGATCATGGTGATCTATGCGTTGGAATTTCACCTGCAACTCCGTCCGGCAATAAGTTATTCATGCTTGTGGTGGATGATCATAGTAAATACATGTGGATTGTGTTGCTAAAAAGTAAGGGTCAAGCTCAACAAGCATTTGAGAAGATAAAGGAAGCCGAAGAGTTCAAGGTGGAGGCGAAGATAAGAGCTCTACGCATTGATCAGGAAGGCGAGCTGCATCAAACCGTGTTGACCATGGCACGGAGGATGATGAAGAGTAAAGGTTTGCCAGGAAACTTCTGGGGTGAGGCAGTCAATACGGCTGTGTATTTGCTGAACTTGGAGCCAACTGAGAGTGGATTTGGTATGACTCCGTATGAAGCATGGTACGGACGGAAGCCCTCGATTGATCATCTTCGTACTTTTGGATGTGTGGCGCATAAGGTGAATCAGAGTACTCCAATGATCATGACAGGCTATGAAGGCTCGAAGGGATACCGTTTGTGCAACCCCTATACCAATAAGGTGGTTTTCACGGATGACGTAGTCTTTGAGGAAGAAAAATCATGGAATTGGGGCTCCAAGGAACCGTAATATTCATCTTTTCACATCACGTGGGATCTTGAGTATGAAGAAAATATGGATCAACCAAGCTTATCTTTGTCAGCAAATTTGGACCCAGAAGAGATTGAAGGTCTAGGGGATGCTCTAGGTGTGGACACCAGGCCAGAAGCACTAGGGATGTTTCCAGAAGACAAAGAGTCTGGAGAAAAGGCTAGTCCGTGGTCAGAAAAAACAGAGCTAGAAGGTGTTGTGTTTAGCTCATCATCTACTAGTACAGGAGGTGATGATCCACGTGAAGAGCTTGGGGAAAAGGAGTGTCCAGAAGTGCAAGGGCCATGTGATGTGGTGGCGAGTCAAGAAATTGGCTCAGAAATAGACATGCAGGATACGCTGCATGTAGAGCCGTTGGCTCCAGGAGCTCTTCGTGGAGGCATGCAAGGTTCAGAAACTGGAGAAACAAGCGCGTTGTCGGACACAGAAGAGTATGTCGTGATGACTCTGATAGAACTGGAGACAAGGCAACTACGACCGACACGAGCACGCATGCGAGACGTGCTGGACTACTATCCAAAAAAGAATTTTGGAAGGTAAATTATCTGGTGAAGATGGAATACGAAAATCAATGTTTGTTCATCAAGGAACCGGTGAAGACTGAAGACACAGTCATGGACAATATCGACAAGGAGGACGCGAAAAAGAAGAACGCGGACGAGAAGGGTCGATGTGAAGCCATGGAGAAGCCGGCGAAAGCAATGTCGGTGACATGGGTGCCAAGGAAGGGGATGGCGAAAGCAATGCCGAGGAAGACGTCGGCGAGGAGCAACCGGCGCATTTGGGACCCTGGTCGAAGAAGAAGAGAGCACGTCGTGCTTAGGGGGTGATTGTTAGGAATAAGCACTCCGGCTCTCCGGCAAAGACGCAAGGCCACGATATCTGAGTTGTATACGAACTTGTGTCCTGCCCGTGCATGCATGTAACCGTGTAGGTCTAGGAGTCCTTACCCGAGTCGGTCAGCTAGTTCGATCCGGTCCAGCTGAATCCTAGTATATATGCATGTATGTAGGTGCTTGTACCAGACCACCGTACCACCGTGAGTTGAGAAGCAATACAAAAAGAAAGCAAGGCTCGACAAGAGCCTTTGGCAATCAAAGTTGTTTTGCGTGTGCGTGCGTGAGTGTACTAGTTAGATCAAAAGAATCGATCGGCTAGCAGCACGTGCATCTCGGTGGAAGTTATCGGATACGTGCCTGTCGTCTCGTCGGAATTTCCTCGTCGGTGTCGTCGGAAAGTACTCGGTGGCAGGGGTTGTGCTAACAACCCTTACCTATAGTCGGCACCGCCTTACGCTCAAGCAAACGTCCACCTCCTGTCGTGTATGTCTCCATGTTAGCACGACTTAAGTTACTAAACTGGAATGTGTGAGGGCTGAACGACCGCGCAAGGCGTGCGGTAGTTAGAGACCTCGCGGTTCTATCCAGGTGTTCCATCCTTTGCATTCAAGAATCCAAGCTTAGCCATTTATACGCGGAGGATCGCAACAACATTGTCGGTCTAGCGCTAGGGGGTTTCGCCTCTCTCGCTGCTGATGGCACTAGAGGTGGGGTGCTTATGGTTTGGCGAGAAGACCTGCTACACGCCACAAGTGTGGATGTTAGAAACTTCTCCATCTTCGTCACCTTCTCTGACCCCTCGACAAGCAATATTTGCACAATTACCACTGTCTACGGGCCTTCCGATGATGAAAGAAAGCAAAGCTTCCTAAACGAGCTTATCTCCATTCACTCAAGCGTCATAGACCCCTGGCTTGTCATCGGGGATTTCAACCTAATCCTGCATGACCAAGATAAAAACAAGCCACTGGTGAACAGAAGATGGATGAGGCGTTTCAAGGATTCCTTGGATCGCAGTTACCTGCGTGAGATCAAGCTGGTGGGTCGGAAATTCACCTCGAGCAATGAGCAGGATGTCTCGACACTCGTTCGTCTGGACAGAGGTTTCTGCAACTCTGACTAGGACGTTTTATTCCCCGCCCCCAAGCCTCATCCATGTCCGACCACTGCCCCCTCCTGCTGGTCCAAGAGGAGATGTACCGCACCCCATCGCGCTTCCGCTTTGAAAGCTTCTGGCCTCTTCTGGAAGGCTACAGTGCGGTGGTGGAGTCCTCATGGAATGAGCCGTGCAGATTCACTAATCACTTCGCCTTACTTGACCATAAGCTCAAAATACTTGCAAAGCACCTAACGAGCTGGGCTAAGAACTACATTGGTGACGTCGGAAAACAAATGCTTATTGGCCAGGAGATCATTCTACGCCTAGACACGGCACAGGAGGCGCACCTGTTGACAGCTGATGAAAGAGTGCTACGACACACACTCAAGGCTAGAGCGGTGGGGTTGGCAGTTGTCAACAGAATCAAGGCTAGGCAAAGATCTCGGGTCCGTTGGCTAAAACTGGGGGATGCAAACACCAAGTTCTTCCACATAAGAGCCACTCATCGACGCCGGAAGAATAGGATCCAATCACTTCACTCTACGGCTGGGATTGCTACCTCCCCCTCTGAGCTAGAGGAAACAATCTTCAACCACATGAAGACAATTGTGGGCACAAACGTACCTTGCTCGTAGAGATTCGACTGGAACCTTCTGAACCTTGCCAAGCCATACCTCTCTAGGATTGACATGCCCTTCTCAATTGAAGAACTTAAAGCAGCGGTCTTCGACTCATCGGCAGATAAGGCCCTGGGACTAGATGGGTTCTCTGGAACTTTCTTCAAAGCCTCTTGGAATATCATCAAAGACGACATGTTCCGAGCTTTGACCAAATTCTATGATCTCAATGACCCATCCTTCTAGAGCCTAAATTCCACAATCTTTGTGTTGATCCCAAAGAAGGAGCAACCCTCAGAGATGGCGCATTACATGCCTATTAGCCTAATCCATGCTTTTGTCCAAAATACTAGCCAACAGACTACAGCCACATCTTGATGACCTCATTTCCCCATGCCAAAGTGCCTTCATCAAAGGGAGGAACATCCAAGACAACTTCCTCTATGTTCAGAATCTGTCCAAGCATTACCACAAGAGCAAAATACCAGCCCTTCTGCTCGAGCTGGACATTGCTAAAGCCTTCGACACGGTCTCTTGGACATACTTGTTGGACATGCTAGAGGCAAGAGGGTTTCCATTGAGATGGAGAAACTGGATTGCGATGCTTCTCAGAACTGCCAACTCAAGGGTCCTGAACAATGGTGCTCCAAGCAGTGAGATCATGCACCGCTGGGGGCTCAGGCAAGGGGACTCACTCTCCCTTTCCTTTTTGACCTGGCAATGGAGCCGGTTCATCGCCTGCTGGAGATTGCGACTGAGGCTGGCGCCCTCTCGAAGCTACGAGGAAACCAGTGCTCCTTTCGCGCTTCTCTCTACGCAGATGACGTGGTGCTATTCATCAACCCCACATAGGAAGATGTCTCTGGTGTCCAGGAAGTCCTCTCCATTTTTGGGGGAGCGACTGGTCTCATCGCGAACCTAAATAAGAGCTTGGTCACTCCAATTAGGTGCGAGAACATCGACCTGGGCTCTCTCCTCAGCGATACGGGTTCCAGCTGGTAAACTTTCTTTGCAACTACCCGGGGATGCCACTTTCCATAAAGAAGGGAATGGCAAGCGTTGTTAGATAAGGTAGACCGATACCTTGCTTCCTGGAAAGCTAGACTGATGAGCAAGGCCGGCAGGCTAACCTTACTCAATTCGGTACTGACATCATTAGCAGTCTACCAAATGACAATCAATGAGATGCCTGCCTGGGTGCGCCAGGAATTCGACAGAAGACGAAGTGCTTGGCTATGGGCAGGGGAGGGCTCCTTCAAAGGGGGAAAATGTAGAGTCGCCTGGAAACAAGTCTCTCGACCAAAAATTCTAGGAGGGCTGGGGGTACACTGTATTACCGCCTTCGGAGCTACACTTCGGCTAAGATGGATCTGGCAGAAATGGAAGAACCCTGAAAAGCCGTGGTGTCACATGAAACTGCCGGCCTCGAAGAGTGACAAGAGCCTCTTTGAGGCGCAACTGTAGGGGTTCGTAGCATGCAAAACAAAAAATTTATACCGCATACAAACAAACAAGCCAAGATCTATCTACTAGATTGTAGCAACGAGTCGATAGAGGAACTCACCCTCGAAGATCCAAAGCGGTTAACGAGAGCAGATTCTCGTGGGTGATGTAGTCGTACACTTCCGATCTCAAGATCGCGTAGACGATCCTTCCGCCATGCTCCGCAGCGCTCAGTAGTCGGTCACACATTCGGTACTTGATGAAGACCTTCCTCTCCCTTGTTCCAGCAGGCAGCGGAGGTTGTAGCACTCTCCTCGCGATTTCGGCAGCACAACGGCGTGGTACCGGAAGTAGAGGGGAGATCTCGCAGGGCTTCGCCTTAAGCCGGAGCGAGTATGGTGGACTATGAGAGAGAGCCTCGGCGATCTAGGGTTTAGACGCACCAAGGAGGGGGCAAGGCCGGCGGCTAGGGCTTGCCCTAGGCGGCGGCGAGATGCCCTAGGCGGCGGCAGCAGGAGGTGGCGGCGCCGGGGCTAGGGTTTGCGGGGTGGAGGTGTTGTATATTGGAGGGGCAGCCCTGCCCCTCCTTATATAGGTGGAGGGGCCAGGAGGAGTCCCTCCCCAACTCGGTTTCCCAAGTGGGCCGGCGGTGGAGGGGAGGAACTCCTCCCCAAGTAGGTTTCCTACTTCCCCTCCACCTTCCAAAATAGTCGTTTGATTTTTCAAATTGACGTTTGACTTTTCAAACTAGGATTTGATTAAACCCTTTATTTTGTTCAGCGATGACACCTAGTACATGATGCAATCATTCCAACTTGATATGACACATTCATGTACCCTTCCCCTCCGGAGTGCCGGACATTCCGGAACCTTCTAGAACATTCCCGATGAAAAAACCGGAACCATTCTCCAACCCCGAAAAAGGACTTTCCTTATATGAATCTTATTCTCCGGACCATTCCGGATCTCCTTGTGATATCCCGGATCCCATCCAAGACTCCGAACAACATTCGGTCTCTTACTCATCATTCCATAACTACTCAACAACATCGAATCCTTAAGTGTGTCTCCCTACGGTTCGTGAATTATGCGGACATGATCGAGACACTTCTCCGATCAATAACCAATAGAGGAATCTGGAAATTCATATGGCTCCCACATATTTCTACGATTACTTTGCAATCGAATGAACCACTTACATACGATACCAATTTCCCTTTGTCTCACGATAGTTTACTTATCCGAGGTTTTGATCGTCGGTATCTCTGCATACCTAGTTCAACCTCACATCGATAAGTACTCTTTTCTCGCTCCTGATATGTGATCCCTTGTGAGCCACCACATGCTTGCAAGCTAATTGGATGACATTCCACCGAGAGGGCCCAGAGTATATCTATCCGTCATATGGATGGACAAATCCCACTCTTGATCCATGTGTCTCAACCCATACTTTCCGAACACTCAATGCCACCTTTATAACCACCCAGTTATGGTGTGGTGTTTGATGTCATCAAAGCATCCTTCCGGTGATGGTGATATGCATGATCTCATGGTCGAAGGAATTAGGTTACTATATATCAGAAAGCTTATAGCAATTGAACTATTAAAATGACTTGATCTTTATGCTACGCTTATATATAGGAGTATGTCCATCACATCATTCTCCTAATGATATGACCCTGTTGTTAATAACATATCTATGTTCATGATCAGGAAACCATGATCATATATTAACCAACAAGCTAGTTTAACAAGAGGCTTTACTAGGGACTCTTTTATGTTTACAAATCACACAAGTATTAATGTTTCCGGTTAATACAATTATAGCATGGTATGTAAACATTTATCATAAGTATGAAGATATGATAATAACCACTTTATTATTGCCTCTTGGGCATATCTCCAACAGTCTCCCACTTGCACTAGAGTCAATAATCTAGTTTCAAACCTTTGTGTATTCAACACCTATGGCTTTCCGGTGTTGTATGTACACATTTGCAAGTGGTCAACTGATCTCCGGATCTGACACTTCCAGGTCTGTGTGTAATTGCATGTCTTTGCGTCTCTACGCATCACTCATTCTCTAATGAGATGGCTTTGTATAAATTTGGTCCTTTGGTGAGACCTTTAGTTCTTTGGGGTTTAAAACATGTTGATAACATTGTCGTACAATATATCTTCATAGTATTATCCCGCTGTGAACTACACCTAGTTTGATAACAAACTAATGGACACAAATGCCCTCTTTAGCTGCTATAATAGCAGTTATATACTTAGCCCTTTTGTTGTAGTATCTGTCACAATGTCTTAACTTTGGAACTTATCCAAATCCATTATGGAACTTAATTTCCATCATATTGTGCCACCCTTAGTTTAGATTGAGATAAACTTAATTTGTACTTCGTGACAAAACTAGTATCAATGTAGTACTTTTACAATGAACTAACCATCTATTTGTCACTTCTACAAATAATATACTCTTAGTTCTTCCAAAAGATCATAAGAATATCCTTACTATTGTCCAATGATCATCTTATGAATTATTCTGGTATATGCTCACATTATTTGTAGCATAGGACATATCTGGATTTGTACATATCACAGTATGATTGATATAAATACTCTTTGTGATTTCATACATCAAGTATCAATCTATACTTGAATCTTTGTTTCACTTACCAAGTGTCAATACACTCGAATATATCATCAATATTGAACTCATTCAATCCTTTCTGTGCGACAAGAACCTTTCTTGTAGTTTCTATATTGAACTCATTCAATATATCATCTATGCACTTTCGGCACAACCATATTAGCGTCTATTTATGCCAAATATTTGGGTTTTGCCTAAGTCTTTCATCGAGATGAAATTCTTATCCCGCGTTAATAAAAGATACATTATTTCCAATCAACAATATGTCTTCCACATAATGTATTAGAAACATGTCTTAGCGCTCCCACTTAATTTCTTGCAAATGCAAGCATCTTCATCGTCTCCGATGAAATTAAACTCCTTTAACAGTTTCATCATAGTGAAGATTCCAACTCCGCGATGCTTACTTCAACCATTGAAGTTTGCATATGCTTTCAGCATCCTTTGAATTAACAAAACCCTATGGACCGCGTTATGCACATGTCCTAGGTAACAATTCTATTAGAAGAACTTGTTTTGTTTATTCTACTACCACATAACAAAATTATATATAGTGGTTGCTACATTAATCCGTCTAGACTAAATATCGCTATGAAAGATCAAATCTTGTCATGGTCAACCTTTGAACATTGTTGTGAACTCTTTCCCAACATGTCGACTATTTCAGAGATGTCAAACATCCATGTCTGTTTTATAGATCTAAACACAGCTGCAAGGTCTTACACCTTTCTCGAGGGTCCTTCAAGTTCAAAACTTGATTTCTCGTGTATGGAACTATCACGGATTTTATGGCTTCAAGCCATTTTATGGAGTCAGGGCCCATCATCGCTTCTTTGCATGTAGTCTGTTCATTATTTTCAAATAATGATTAAACCCTCAAATCTTGGTATTTGATTGTTTACCCGACCTACTTGGTTTCAATAGGAACTTAGATCTCCATGACCACAACCTTTGAGGCACGTGAGCCATGAGCATTGTTGCTGCCTCCGGAACACTTTTCGGTGCTGCGCAACTTTGCACATATAGCTAAGGTTCTTTTAACCTTATCAAAGTTCTATTGTCCTCCCACTTAACTTTTCACGGAAAGTTTCTTTCTCAAAGAAACTTGACGTTCTAAGCGACAAACACTTTTGTCTCCGGTGTTATGGAGGAATACTTAACAGTTATTCGAAATAACATACAAAGACAGGTTCATCCCACTTTGGTTGCAAACATCTTTCTTATGCAAAGCATACCAATGTTTAAGAAAGGACAACTTGGGTTTTATCCCAAACCATAACTTTATATGGTGTCATTTCAACGGATTATGATGGAGCTCTTTTCAGTGGAAAAACGGTAGTCTCTAAAGCTTTTAATCTTTAAAATATAATGACAGTTTTATGAATTACACCTTTGATCTTACCATGTCAAACAAGGTTTAATTACATATCTCGAACGCTCCATACTCTTATGGTGTTTCGGGAAATGCAAATCCCCAGAACGATTCCTTAAATCTTAGGTATTATGATAAACTTGTAACTTAAATATCTTCCTTTATAATCTTATCATAAACTATTTATATTCTTGTTACAATGATTTTGCACTTCATCTTGAAAGTCTTTGAACTTTTCAAATGTTTCATACTTCATCCTTATTAAGTAAATATTCATATATTCACTTAAAATTTTCGAAGAAAGCATATGAAGTTGAAATCCATCGCTCTTGACTACACATAATGGACTTCATACAACAATATGTACAAGTTCCAATAAGCTAGTCATTCGTTCCCTTTTGGCCTATGAACGAAGTTTTAATTATCTCTAGGAAAGTTTGACAAGCGTCATTTGATCAAAAATCAAAAGACTCCAAAATTCCATCCATATGGAGTTTCTTCATGTTTTCTTTCCAATATAATTTAAACGGCAATGTCACTTCCTAAGTGATCTTTCAATCAATTTGTTTTTCGACATTTTTAGCACTAGTTTTATGGATGTGATTTCTCCAACGAGATTTGTAAATCATCCATCTTTTATGGATTACGACAATTATTTGAACAACCCTTTTGTTCTCATAATACCTGATAAAACAAATCTTGAAGGCAAGCTTTGATGTTTAACGAGCAGCACAATAACCCTTTATTTGTTCTCGATGAACATTATCACGTATTCTTTTGCTAGTTACTTAGGCCATTGTAGTTCATGAATTGTGTTGTTTCGTATGACGATTCACACCAACAAATTCAGCATCCAATACTTAAGAACCATATTATTTAACAAGCAAAGAATACAGCCATAACGCGTATATCCTCTATATACCTAAGCTGAACAATTCTAGTCTTTTCTTTTCTGCCATATATTTATGAGATTCTCTTTCAGTATTTTTTTCTGTTTGAAAGAAGATATCAACATCAATAGTGGAGCCATATACATGACACATAGTCCAAAGCGTGTATAGTTAAATACCAATGTCTTTGGACTTGCACTTTGAAGTAGATCACCATCATCAAATGTTTGGTGTGCTTTCAAATTCCATTCTTTAGTAATCTCTTGGTGTGGTAAATATTTTACCTACATCAAATATTCACCCTTATCATGGAATTATTCATGATCAAGCTACTTTTAGCTTATAAAGATGAATCGCGAGTATAATGTTGCTCTCCAAAACCTTTTGGTGGATTAGGACAACTAGTGTCTCCAACCCTTTGCAAATTCTCATCAAATATGAGAACATGACTTTTGCCATATTATACTCTATCATGTTGCAACCAAAACTTCGTTTCAGATATCACAATATCTTCCACACATCATGGTTTCTGAAATAACTCTTTCAGATCCTAGATAACCTTGATATTAAGACAATTCTTTGAATATCAAGAATCATGGAGACAAACATGATACTTATACACTAACTCTTGGAATTTTCACTCTCGATTTAATACCAGTTATTAAACTTCATGGAGTAACCGGAACTTACTGAAAGTTTGCAATAGGACTTTTAATCTTTAGATTAACACTTCAAAACAATACGATACCAGTTCGTAAAGTAACTAACCAGAATTCTATAGTTCTATCATCTCAATTACAACTAAGCGCAAGGTGGTAAACGGATGCCAATGACTACAACAACTATGCAAATTCACTTTGATTTAATTTATGATAAATAGTGTTCAACTTTTAATCATATTGCTATTGAACTCCCACTCAAAAAAATATCCCTCACATTGTTTTAGTGATCACACGAACCAAATCCACCACATCAAAATCGATCATCACGAGAGTTGATGTAACTTCAATGGCGAACAATCAACATGTTCATCATATATACTATATGACTCATGCTTTACCTTTCGGTGATCTGTGTTCCGAGACCATGTCTGTACATGCTAGGCTCGTCAAGATCAAACCTTAGCTTCCGCATGAGAAAATCTGGCTTGCTCATGTTGTATACACTCGCAGAATCTAACACACTCGATCATCACGTGTTGCTTCGAAACAACGAGCTTTAGCAACGGTGCTTACTAAGGATGAACACTTTAAAACTTGAAATTGTGTGCTTGAGGGATCATCTTATAATGCTACCGTCGTGAACTAAGCAATACAAGATGCATAAAAGGATTAACATCACATGCAATTCATAATATGTGATATGATATGGCCTTTCTTCTTGTGCTTCCGATCTCCATCTTCAAGCACGAACATGATCTCCATCATCACCGGCATTGCATCAAGGTCAATGACGCCGCTCCATGGTTGTCGCCCACCAGCTTCAACTATTACAACTACTTTGAATAGACACGCGGGTCTTAACAAAATTTAAAGACAACCATATGGCTCCTGCCGGTTGCCAACTTACAATAAGGAACATTGCATACATCAAATATAATCACAATCATGGCCATATCACATCACAGCACACCCCTGCAAAACAAAGTTAGACGCCTCTAATTTTCTTTGCATATTTTACGTGGTTTGGGGCTTTCAATAAGTGCCGCTCTAACTTACGAACAAGAACCACAACATTGATACTAG
Organism: Avena insularis; assembly: GCA_023614405.1. Classification (NCBI taxonomy): domain Eukaryota; kingdom Viridiplantae; phylum Streptophyta; class Magnoliopsida; order Poales; family Poaceae; genus Avena; species Avena insularis. Next base: position 743,683 of record JAJUPC010000015.1, on the reverse strand, counting down.
TATTGTCAATCACCCGTTGTAAATTGAATCTTAACTATGTTGGGAGAAACAGGCACCTGCAAAGCCACTTATGCAATACAAGTTGCATGTCAAGCGTGGAGCAAGTCTCATGAACGATGTCATGTAAGGTTAGCCCGGGCCGCTTCATCCCACCATCCCGCAAGACGCAAAGTACACAAGAATCAATCGACAACAAAAGCATCAACGCCCACAATGACCATTGTGTTCTACTCGTGCAACAGATCTACATATAGACACGGCTCTGATACCACTATAGGGGTTCGTAGCATGGAAAACAAAAAATTTCTACCGCATACAAACAAACAAGCCAAGATCTATCTACTAGATTGTAGCAACTAGTCGATAGAGGAACTCACCCTCGAAGATTCCAAAGCGGTTAACGAGAGCAGATTCTCGTGGGTGATGTAGTCGTACACTTCCGATCTCAAGATCGCGTAGACGATCCTTCCGGCGGCAGCTCCGCATGATCGGTCACACATTCGATACTTTCGAAGACCTTCCTCTCCCTTGTTCCAGCAGGCGGAGGTTGTAGCACTCTCCTCGCGATTCCGCAAAGACAACGGCGGTACCGGAAGTTGAGGAGATCTCATGAGCTTCGCCTTAAGCCGGAGCGAGTATGGTGGACTATGAGAGAGAGCCTCGGCGATCTAGGGTTTAGACGCACCAAGGAGGGGGCAAGGCCGGCGGCTAGGGCTTGCCCTAGGCGGCGGCGAGATGCCCTAGGCGGCGGCAGCAGGAGGTGGCGGCGCCGGGGTAGGGTTTGCGGGGTGGAGGTGTTGTATATTGGAGGGGCAGCCCTGCCCCTCCTTATATAGGTGGAGGGGGCGCGCCAGGGGAGGGGAGTCCCTCCCCAACTCGGTTTCCCAAGTGGGCCGGCGGTGGAGGGGAGGAACTCCTCCCCAAGTAGGTTTCCTACTTCCCCTCCACCTTCCAAAATAGTCGTTTGACTTTTCAAATTGGCGTTTGACTTTTCAAACTAGGATTTGATTAAACCCTTTATTTTGTTCAACGATGACACCTAGTACATGATGCAATCATTCCAACTTGATATGACACATTCATGTACCCTTCCCCTCCGGAGTGCCGGACAATCCGGAACCTTCTAGAACATTCCCGATGAAAAAACCGGAACCATTCTCCAACCCCGAAAAAGGACTTTCCTTATATGAATCTTATTCTCCAGACCATTCCGGATCTCCTTGTGATATCCCGGATCCCATCCAAGACTCCGAACAACATTCGGTCTCTTACTCATCATTCCATAACTACTCAACAACATCGAATCCTTAAGTGTGTCTCCCTACGGTTCGTGAATTATGCGGACATGATCGAGACACTTCTCCGATCAATAACCAATAGAGGAATCTGGAAATTCATATGGCTCCCACATATTTCTACGATTACTTTGCGATCGAATGAACCACTTACATACGATACCAATTTCCCTTTGTCTCACGATAGTTTACTTATCCGAGGTTTTGATCGTCGGTATCTCTGCATACCTAGTTCAACCTCGTTACTAATAAGTAGTCTTTTCTCGTTCCCGTGATATGTGATCCCTTGTGAGCCAGTCACATGCTTGCAAGCTAATTGGATGACATTCCACCGAGAGGGTCCAGAGTATATCTATCCGTCATATGGATGGACAAATCCCACTCTTGATCCATGTGTCTCAACCCATACTTTCCGAACACTCAATGCCACCTTTATAACCACCCAGTTACGGTGTGGTGTTTGATGTCATCAAAGCATCCTTCCGGTGATGGTGATATGCATGATCTCATGGTCGAAGGAATTAGGTTACTATGTATCAGAAAGCTTATAGCAATTGAACTATTAAAATGACTTGATCTTTATGCTACGCTTATCTATAGGAGTATGTCCATCACATCATTCTCCTAATGATATGACCCTGTTGTTAATAACATCTCTATGTTCATGATCAGGAAACCATGATCATATATTAACCAACAAGCTAGTTTAACAAGAGGCTTTACTAGGGACTCTTTTATGTTTACAAATCATACAAGTATTAATGTTTCCGGTTAATACAATTATAGCATGGTATGTAAACATTTATCATAAGTATGAAGATATGATAATAACCACTTTATCATTGCCTCTTGGGCATATCTCCAACAGCAATAAGGATCTCGATTGGGAACGGCAAAACAGCCAGATTCTGGACAGACAGATGGCGTAATGACCAGGCCCCCATGCGCTTAGCACCAGCCTTATTCAAAATCTCCACCATGAAGAACAGAACTGTCCACGACGCTCTTGTGAACAACAAGTGGCTCCACGACCTCCGACTAAATCTCGCTGCTAATCATCTGCAACAATTGATAAGACTTGCAGAAGCAATTGATGCCGTCACCCTCTCTGACCAGCATGACGACATATCATGGCGTTTCAGAGGGAAGGATAACTACTCGGCCAAATCTGCCTATAGGATGCACTTCCTCGGGGCAGTTCACACGAACTTCAACAAGCTTGTCTGGGATGGCTGGGCGCCAACCAAATGCAAATTCTTCATCTGGACCTTAATGTTGAACAGGGTCCTGACTGCTGACAAGCTGCTCCAACGGCAATGGGAGAATGAATACTTTTGTCCTCTTTGTCAAAGGAACCTCGAAACAACCCACCTCTTCACCGAGTGCCCCTACAACATTGGGATTTGGAGCGGACGCCAACCTCAGACTACCGCCAATCGCTACGGAACCGTGGATTGGCAAAGATCTAACCATACAAGAGTGGATAGGATCGTTGACCCACAACCAACCAAAAGATCAGCGAAAAGGTATTTCCTCGGCAGCAAAGCTTGTTTGCTGGGAGCTTTGGAGGGAAAGGAACAGGAGAATTTTGGAAAGAAAAGAGTTGACGCAAACGGTCCTATTACAAATAATTACAAATGAGGCAGCGGCCTGGCGCCAGGCTGGAGCGCCACTGCCGCTCATGGTACAATCGGGCGGAGCTCCTTCGACCCGGGTTGAGCTAGTTTTCTTTGTTTTTTTTGTTTTTTTGGATGGGGCTCCTCCTCGGACCCTACCCTCCCCTACCTTATTTGCAACTCCCTCTATTGACATGAATACAGCAGCCCTCATGTTGGTTTTCAAAAAAAAACGCCACCATCCGAGCATGTTCTCCGCTTCTTGTGCCACCTCCGCTTTTTGGATAAGGAAGCCCGCATATTGTCCATGGCTGCCACCACCAAAAAAATCTGCAAATGATCAAAAACACGTTTGTTGAAGAGGAGAACAATAATACAAGTATTTTCTCAGCCACAAACTGACAATTTCCGCAAGCGTGAATACAAACGGTTGACAAATGTAAACGCATCACAACACAAAGATTCAGAAAGCATTAATTTCACAGGTTTAGAGCATCTCCACTCGGCTACCCAGAACATCGATCCGAACGCCAAATTTAGGTCCGGACACGAAAATCGGCTCAGTCGTGTTCCTAGGAACCTCTTTTCGTTCGGATTCAGGCAAACTGTGGTCCGGGCTTCCTAGACCGTACCCAGGATCCCGGGAACGCCCTGGGAACGTCGAACGCAGCGAAAACGGGCGTGGGCCAGCTCTGTCAGTGAGAGAAGGCCAAACTCCCGCCATTTCGCCGAGCTTCCGCCCTTTTTTCTTTCTTCCCTCCCGCCTTTCTTCCCCATTTCTCCCACTCCTGCCACTTCGCCGAGCTCTCGCCCACCATGCCGCCCAAGAGTTTCGTCAAACCCAGATCGAACCTCGGAGGGAAGTATAGCAAAATTCATATGGAGCAAGGGGAGAAGTTATTACCAACCATTGGGGGATCATCCAGCATGCGTGTAGCAAGTGGCACAGCTGCGTGGAAGAGGTGGAACGGACAAAAGCCAGCGGGGAACACATGTACAACAAGATATTTGCAAATACTACCCAAAGTTATGACAAGCTCAAGCATATCTTGACACACTTTGTCTTCCATTTTGCAGCTTCTTCGTGCACTCGCTTTGTATCGAGAGGACATGAAGGCGGAGTTCAAGTTCCACCATGTATTCCACAGGATCGAGAACTGCGAAAAATGGCAGGACACTCGCCTGAGCCTCTCCAAGACCAAGGACGGCGTGTACAACCCGGAGGCCCCTCCCGCTGCTATCGGCGAAGGAAGGTCGGAGATTGGCCAGAAGAAGGCGAAGATGCTCAAAGCCGCCGGACCTCTCACCGAGCGTCTCCAGGCTTCAATCGAGAAATGCATCACTCACACGAGGGCGCACGCCGAGAAGAGGGCCCAGAAGAGCGACGAGAGGTGGGCGCAACTGATCAAGACCCAAGGGCAAAAGGTGGCCCTCCTCAAGGCCAACTACGCCGCCAAGAAGAGGAACACAGATCTCAAGTTCCTGATGGGCGGCGAGGACATGTCGACGATGAGTTCGTCGGTCAAGGCCTGGTACATGGCGCACTGCCAGGCTATTCTCTAGGCCGAGATCACGCCTGCCGCTGCGCCGAACGCCCCTACGCCGAACGACGTCACTGCTACGCCGAGCTCCGCTTCCACCTCCTCGAACCAGTCGGCGTCCGCCAGCGAGACGCTCGACCCTGCCGCATCGGCCACGCCGCAGGAGCTCATCCCCATCGACGACTGAGAGATGGCCGAGCCTTTTTACCCTGTTCTGTAATAATTTGTTGCCGAACTTGTGGGCGTTAATTCTGTCAAACACCTTTTGGCCGAGCTCTCGTCGGTGGGAACGATAAAAATTCGAATATGTTGCCATTTTCTTTTCGCCTAGTAACGCGAATGGTAAACTCGGCGTTCCCAGGCCGAAAACAAGTTTCGTCCGGCCAAAAAAGTCCGGATTTCGGCCTAGGAACGCCCAACGAGTGGGATGCTCTTACTGTTCTGAACAATTTCATAAAACATGTAAACACAGACATAGAGGCATCAGGTGTGGTATCAGGGGCGGAGGACCCCTTTGGGGATGTTTCCAAAAAAAAGAGTATACATATGCCTCTGCCGATCAGATCCGTTCGGCTACCTGTTCAACTGTGGCCAGCGATTGGAGAAGAAATGAATGGAGAATGAGGCATGGGTCAGTCATAGGGGCTGGTCCGGTCAGTTGGGTTGGTTGTTAGGCCTGTGGGTTGAGCTAGAGGAGTTGTGGGATGTCTAACTTGGTTGGTGCGAGTTGGGACACGAGCACGACCACCAGGAAGCTCCAGGATTCCAAAAAAAGTGGCATCTCTAGGAACCATTGATCCGCTGATGCCTGTGATTTTATCAACCAATGCAACCTTCACGTGTATTGTCCACGGGAAAGCAAAGAAAGAAACATGGATCATGTACAAATGTAAAAAAAAAGAAAAATTATGGGTAATTTCGAATTTTCACTCCAACCTCTCTCTGATCTGTATTTGGAGCTAGTTTGTCTCTCAAACACCTTTTTTAGCTGAAGATCGATGGAGTGAAGCTTGAAGGTGGAATGAAGTTAAGTGGAGAGGAGCTCTCCAAAGCATGCCCGAGAAGTGAGAGGGTGATTGACAGGAACCCTAGCTTAATCTTTCGTATGTACTACTTTGGTTTTTTGCATCACTGTTTCAATGATTTAGATTCCGCCCTACCTCAAAAATATTTCGTCCTTCGCCACTGTGTGGTATGGTACAGTAGCTCTTACCAGACTAGCCGGCGCCTCCCAGCATGTCCTCCGTGCGGAGAGTATGGCTGAACGATCACAGTCTTTTGATAGAACAGCCGAGACCAGCTGTGCATAATCAGATTCCACAATAATGGGTACGTTGGACTGATGAAAAGCATAATCGAGACCTTCCATGCATTGCCATTAGTTCTGTTTCATAAGCATCCTCACAGTCCAATAGAGAACGACACGCTGTGTGCATACCGCAGTTAAGAAAACTTTATGCACATTAAAAAAATACAATGGTGAATATGGTTCTAGGCGAGGACACAATATTCGTTGTTCATCGCTTTGGAGATTAGCGAGGTATTTAAGTATACTACAACAAGATCTATTTCTCCCAAGTACACGTGAATAGTAACAATCAATGACTATATCCGACCAAGTTTGACCATGCAAATTATCCATTAAGTGTGAAAGCTGCGAACCGGATATTTCATGGGTTTGCGACATACATATCATCTAAGAAATGATATCTACTAGTATGTACACACCGATTAGCAAAGTATAGCACTTATTGTTGCCTGTATTGTTCCATAATGTGACAAGACTTGGGTCTTTGGCCTTGTAGTGCTAAATAGGTTTTCACCTTACAGTGGCTTCTCTAGTCTTGCACATTGGATCGTAGCCGAGGAAAAACAACTAGTGCATTCAGCTGCACAAAGCAAGGCCTGCCTATCTCTCATCTATCTATCCAAGAGGCCAATGTCACCAAGCTTACCAATCACCAGCACGCAGGAGATCACATGTTTGGTCTCAAATATCCTCATATTTATCTCTTTATCAAAAATTCACATGATGCGTCCTTGCTAAATGCTCTATGATACTATGTCAAGATTTATGTTCGACACCTATGCTCTAGTGTTATCAAACAAAATATCTAAGAATACTAAAATTGGAAGGAACATATGAAAAATCCTCCTATTTGTCTTTTGTAAAATGTGCCAAACAATGTGACCTTGTCGAAACCTTCTATGAAACTTTATCAAGATGTTTGTTGGGCATATATGGTTGATTGGTATCTACCAAGATATTTAAGAGAACTGAGATTGCCATGAACATATACAAATAAAAATAAGAAACATCTAAAGATATATTGAGAACTACCAGCAAAAAATGACATATAAACAGAGCTACTATTAGAGGTTGATATGAAAATGTGAAGGATATGGATTTTTTTACTATATTTTCTTATATTTAAATGAGGTTTAGTTGAAAAATAAGTTTTCTTAGCAATGTATAAAACTAAATTAAGATTACAAATGTAACTTTTGATGTAAATACATTTCCCTTCAATAGAAGAGTATTTGAAATTTTGAACGCGGGAGCGCCAACACCAAAAAACTATATCTAAGTATTTGGCGGTATATATATATTTTCAGGTCAAGTATGCTAAGAATGAAAGAAAATATATGTGTTACAAATTGCATTAAGTTAATAAGGCATTAAGAGGTAAAATAAATTAGTATAAATCCTAAAACCCTAAAGAAAAAATAGGAAAACATAGCGCATAAGATTTTAAATAATAGAGCTAAAATATGGTTAAAATATATAATCTACTGTATGCATATAGATATGTGAAAATGATACCTCTTGCTGAAATAAGCCACAATTTTACTATGATACGTTTTCAAACAATATAAGTCATATTCTATGAGAAAATAATGCACCACTCTCTAAAACTATATATGAAAACAAACAATCTATGTAAAAAAGTAGACTATATGGATACTTTAACACATATGTCTACAAATTAGTACGGGAAATGAAGTAAAGGATGCCTTAAAAGGGTATTTATTTACCTTGGTTTATAGAGTTAGTCAGTATCTATATCAGCTCACTGTAATTATATACATAGAAAATATAGCGTGCATGCCCTGGTGCAGGCGTGCAGCAGTCAGTCACCTGACAGTTCACCGAGGGAGCTACACACATCTGTGTCAGGGGCGAAGAGCCGGAGTAGGGAATGACTAAAGGAACCTAGATACTCAACAATTTGAAAGCCACTAATGCCTAGTTAAGAAACATGCACCAACCAATTGAATGAATATGTAAAATCTTATCATGTTTTAAAAGTAGAGAAGAGCAACAAGACTGATAAAAAACAAAGTCATCAAGAGTGAGGGAAATTAGAGTTGCATCTAAGCATAAATTTTGGGTGAAAGGACATCAGATAGAACAAATCCAAAATAAATAAATCATCAAACTTACCTTAAAAATCTTTCTGAAGCTGGGTATGTCAACCGCCATTGGGTACAGGTGAATAGGCGCCTATAGATCAATTGCAATCAAGATGTGTTAATGCAAGTTTTGTAAGATATATCACAAAATTTTCACAAGATCAATGCAAATGCTTGATAGTTTCTTTAACCGTATTGTGTGCGGTTAATTTTTTAACCATAATAAGCAAATATATATCTTCGCTTCAAGCTTACTTTTTAAAAGAAACATAATAAGCACCGTCAAATATAATGGTCATGTAATAAACTTATAATAGAACAAAATAGTTGTGAGGGACCGAAGTTAGTCTTTTGAAACACTTGTGGGACCAAAAGTGGACTTAACCCACACAAAAACGACAAAAGTGCGGATATGACTATACATATTTTCAAATCTTCAATTTTATCTGATTTTATCATTTGTGTATCCCACAATAAAAAATCTTGTCAGAGTTTTACAACGCTCGTAAGATACATCATTGACTATGTCTAAAATTATTTTTAAAAATAAAAACTTACTGTAGAATTTTTTAAATGCAGAGATTATTGGATGTGGGGAGGGCAAAGACACTTTCCGCTGGGCCACCGAAGATAAACCTGCCACGCCATCCTGAATTGTTTATCCACCGCATCGGCCCCATCGAGCATCTCATTCTCACCGGTGACGACCCGCCCCGCCGCGGCGCCCAATAGCCACTGGCCACCCTGCCAGCCACATCGACACGGAGAGCCCGCCGACCAAGCCGACGTGTTCCGCGGCCGACCTCACCGCGCACCCTCCCGTTCAGTCTCCAGGTCGCCGTCCTCCTCCTCCCTCGGCCTTCGCCCAGCCACCAACCTCTCCCAGCCCCCTACTAAACCGCCATGCTCCTCCTCAGATCCAACCACCTGCTCCTCCCCCACGCCGCCCGCCTCCTCGCCCGCCGCGCCTCTCCCCTGCCCCGCGCCGCCGCCGCCGCCAGGCTCCGACCGCCCCGGATGTCGACCTCCAACTCCAGCGCCAGCGCCAGCTCCCCCGCCGCCCCGTCGCCAACGCCCGTCTCCACGGTGAGTTCGCCCCTCCATCCTCCATCGTCCGCCAGTATCGATCCATAGGCAGCGAGATAAAGATGCCCGGGCCGTGTCGTGGAATTGCTGCGTTGACCTCAACCCAGCGTCTTACCAACTCTATCTGGACTCCTCTGGGCACCATCTGCTCAGCGAAACCACGGTGCTCTCTGATTTCGCAGTACAATCATCAACCATCTGTGTGGGCAGTTGACGTTACAACCAAGCAAATTACAGCATCTTATAGTGAAACCATGGCGCTCTGCTTTCTTTTCGTTTGGTCAATCAATCGGCCCGTGCTTGATGATTTACTGTATTAAATTCGATACTGGATGCTAGCTTCAAGCTCGTCAGCTCATCGTCATAATCACTGCTTTTTAGACGTATTGTTGTTCTGTGTTACCGGTTGCACGCCGGCCTAACCATCGCTAACGGTTTCTTTCCTTACGCAGGTGCCCAAGTCGAGGATCCCTTTCTGCCCAGCTTGCGGAAGCCCGACGAAATTGGCTGTGCCGGATGGGGATGAGAAGATGAGGGCTGTCTGCTCTTCTTGTGGAAGAGTTCACTACGAGAACCCCAAAATGGTATTATGGACTGGAGAACAGGATACGAATATGTGTCATCTTCAGAGTTTGGATAATATGTGCATATGCAGTTTTGGATTTAGAACCGAGATACTACTGTAGTTCGCTTGATTCAAATTGGCAACTGCTTCTGAGTTCCGTTTTAGTAGTAGTAGTACAAACCTGATCATTTTCATATCTTTGTTACATCATTGTTCAACTATGATAATGCATATAGAAAATAAATGTGTAGGTGTATTAGCTTATGCCGTTCACTTTGTCATTAGTCTGTGGCTTCTCTGTAGGTTGTCGGTTGCCTTGTGGAGCATGATAACAAGGTCCTCCTTTGCAGAAGAAAGATTGAACCGGCTTATGGCCTTTGGTAAGCTGCTTAGACTTCTTGGTTGTCTTTCTTGGTCTTGTTCTTCAGTTTGGGAATATGCTCCTTTTCTGTTTAACAGAAAATCTTTTTATTTCCCTAGTGCCATACTCATTAGTACCATGTTTCCAATTACTTCCTGTCGTGTTATTTGATTTTTATTTGAAAACTAAAAAATCCTGTTTCTGGAAGACATTGTAACTTCAGGGCTGGTCGATTCTAAACAAACTTACATCAACAGGACTCTTCCTGCTGGTTATTTGGAAGTCGGAGAGTCCGCAGCAGAAGGAGCCTCCAGGGAAACATTGGAAGAAGCTTGTGCAGATGTAGAGATAGTCTCGCCTTTTGCTCAGTTGGACATTCCGCTGATTGGCCAAGTGAGTGAAAACTATCCTGCTCGAAGAATTCATGTTTACTTCCAATACACTACTAAGTTGTTTCTTCTTGTGTATTGTGATGACATGCAGTAGAGTTACATTATTTTCCGAGCAAAAATGAAGTCCCCCAATTTCTCACCTGGAGCCGAGTCGCTAGAATGTGCACTTTTTGCTCTGGATGATATACCATTCGATTCTCTAGCATTTTCTTCAATCATCGTCACCTTGAGAATGGTAACACCTCCTCCCTGTTCAATCATCATATCCTCGAGCAAGTTCTAGGTTGTAGTCCTTCGTTGACATGATAACCTTCTGACATGTATGCACACTGTTACTGTGTTGCAGTATATCGAAGATGTCAAGTCTGGAAACATCAAATTCCACTATTGCACTATAAACAAGAGGTACCCTACCCTCGCTTCTTTGTAGGCTGTGGTCACTCATGAAATAGCTCTGAACCTCTTAATTACAAGTTCACTGAACTCAAGAACTTGTGGTCCTGTAATCAGCTGATAACATATTCTTGCAGTTACTGTTGCAAGTCCTTAGCTACTTATGGCAAGATGAGATTATTTAAACCAACTTATAGCAAACCTGGGATACTCCTGTTTGCAGGATCGGAGCTGGCCCTTCAGATCTTCGCAGTTTCGATATCGACAACCATATAGCTGTGTGAGCTTGTGAAAGTTGGGAGACCCATTGTGATAGATGACGTGATTACTTGTGTCACACAGCAGCCGTAAGACACCGGCACAGCAATCACATTGATCGTCGATTCAACTGGTCAGGGGCCTTGAAATTAAATCCACGGATTGTGGTAGATTGTAGCGCCGCACCTGGAATTGTAAATGCTTCTGTTACTTGAAGCCCCTGCTTAGTAAGGTGTCACGTGGGATCCCACCTGACACCCTACTTACTCCTTTTCCTTCTCCTTCCAAAGCATGTGTCTTGAGCAGTTAGCAGATTGTGTGCTTTTTTTATTTTTGTTATATCTCACAAAGATTTTGTGTCGTGAGTGACAGCAGCAGTGGCAGTTTGAAGCTAAATTCTGTAATTGTTGTGTTGTGTGTGACCGTGTTGTTTTTTCCCGGCACTAATTTCGGACCGAGATAACTGGATTCGTTGATATGCAAAAGCCTGTCACATTTTTTTTCCTTGAGTTTGCCCGAAACGGCCTTGGAAAATAAATACAGAAGAAACTACATTGAGTTTTCTCAACATCTCATGTCTATCAAAAGCTTGAAATTTTGTTGCGCAAGCGCGTGCACCGAGATCAAATTATGTGCAGGGTTCAAAACTGAACTCATCATGATTTACAGGCAGGCTCCAAACAAAACAAGCAAGTTTCCTCGTCCTGTCTAGACAAATGGAAGCATCTGAAAGAGCAACAAGTGAAACAAACAAAAAAAGCTACGACGGCTGCACCACTGACCTCTGCCGACGCCAATGTCGGAGGCGCAGTAGCAGAGGCTGGATGTTTTTGGGATTGTACATTGCTTGCCGATGCCGGCGTGGGCAGCCGGCCCGCCGACGCTAATGGCGCAGCGTCGCGGTCGGCTAAGTGCCATTTTGGTCCCAGCCATGGTTCACATGTTCGTATATGCCATTAGATTATGCTACTTCTCAAAAGAAAGGGAGTACGAGCCCGTGTTTGGATCTTTAACAGCTTTGAAATTGTCCACGCTCATTCCAAAGCGCCCCAGCACTGAGTTGCCCAGATCTTTCAGCTTTGCTGCAGCAGATATAAGGAAAAGATGAGCCAAACATCACAAGAATGTGTACTACAGTGAAACCATAAATGCAGATAATGCTATATGATTATGTCTCAACAATTGTGAAATGGTCTACCAGTTTATGCAGATAAGACTACTATAAATTTTAAGCATTTGCGGAAAAAAAAATTACCAAGCATTTCTTCCTTCATCTTTTCCTTTTTCTCTGCTGCCAGTGGCTCAAGTCGGAACAGTGATCTCTTAGCTTGTGCATTTGAAGGATCTAGCTCAATGACTTTTTCCATGTCTGTGAAGAGGAACAAATAGACAAAACTCAGCACTGGTGAACTTCAAAAAATGGCATCAAAACTAATGTACAGGTAGAGTGCAATGATGTGCAATTGACAATATCATGCACATAATGAAAAAAGAATCCAACCAGATATAGCCTCGTCATAGTGTTCGAGCTTTTCATGTGCTTCTCCCCTCCAAAGCAGGGCTTTCACGTATGAAGGATTGAGCTCAAGTGCTCTGCTGCACTCCTTAATTGTTTCATCATATTTCCCCTAGATTACATAAAGTCAGCACTGTGGTTTTCATGTAATTAGATTTCACCAAAATAAAAACTTATTTGATAGGAAGCGTTGGTCCAAGATTACATGACACACATTTGAAATTACTCCCTCCGATTCCAAATTAATGGACTCAGACTTGTCTAGAGTCAGATGTATCTAGTCATGTTTTAGTGCTAGATACACCCGAATCTAGAGAAATCCGAGTCCATTAATTTGGATCGGAGGGAGCATAATAGTCCTCCAGAACATTTTTACCAGATTGACAAGGTTAGCAAGTTTACGCAGCAAAGTTTAAAGTTCTTAACGGTACTTTACATTAAGATAATGCAATTGTATATACTATTGCAGAACTACTACGGCATGCTCACATCAATGAAATGGACAATAATGGCAAGCAAACATGGATACTATTCTTCTATGTCCTCCAAAGTTGTGAACCAATCAGAAAAATGTCTTACCAATTTCAAGAAACATACAGCACGATTAGAATGGCATGCAGAGCATATATCTTCAGCAGATTCCAGCTGAGAAGCAATTTGCAATGCAATTTGATATTGGGATAATGCCTCCTCATATTCTCCAGCTCCAAAATGTTTGTTCCCTTCTGCTTTTGCATCATTTGCTTGGCTTCTAGCTTTCTGCAGCGAGTGGAGAGGGGAAATAGATTTCAACAAGGCAATAAATCTCTTGAATTCAACATGGCGCTTGCGAAACCCAGCCTGACACTAGCAAGAAATCAAACGGCATAAAATCTGAAGTTCCGAATAACAGCTTCTACAAGGCTGCTAAAACCTGGTAAACCCAATTGCTGTTTACTTTGTGCAAGCTCTTTGTGTCCGACTCTCAGTTCAATAATCTATCAAAACAATACATTTAGTTAATTGTTGCTACCCATAATTGCATTGTTACAGATCACTAGATCAGAGTAGTTCATACTACCTTGCAAAAGGAAACACGGTACAAAAGTAAGAACAGAATGTAAAATGTCCTGGCAAGCACCTAGCACCTACCGCTTGAGCAATCCATAAATGTCACTTCTTCATACACAACATGCATATCTTAGAGCATCTCTAGCAGATACCGCATCCCGCAGTACCGCAAAACGCGGATGCAGTGAACCGCAAAACGCGTTTCCGGTATGGAAAACCATGGGGCGGAACAGATACCGCATAGTATACTGTAAAACCGAATATTTGTTTTTACGGGTCAGGTATGCAGTATCTGTTCCGCCCCGTCGCCTGTACCCCAAAACACATTTCACCCCAAATCACACAACTTTCACCTAGAATCACAGATTACTTGAAATAGAACAAAAATTCGACATACACAATTCAACGACGAACTGTTTAATCATAGATATTACTAATAACGGACGACTAAATATGAAAACCTAGTCGATGATGTCGCTTCCGCTGTCCGACTCCGAGCCGCCATCCGCCCCACCGTCTTCCGCACCGCTTCCGCTGTCTGCCGCCGCGCCACCATACCCCGCGTCCTCCGCGTCGCTTCCGCTGTCATGAATCTCAACGATTCCGGCGACGTTCGCCTGTCTCTGGAATTCTTCTCGGCGCGCCTCCGCGATGACGGAGTCTACTATGCGGCCACGAACTGCCCAGAAGCGTGCCCTCCCTTCGGCGTTGCGGAGATCGGGATGGACCTCCCGCCCAAGAACGATGCGGAGGCCAAGCTCCGCCCTCCGCTCTTTCTCAAAACGCTTGTGCCAGTACGAGCTCGCCGGTGTGTATCGGCGTAAAGCCCTCTTCCACTCTGGCAGTTCGCGGCGGCACTCCTCGATCCGGCGAGCCAAACCTGTAGCCGCGCGGAATCGGCCTCACCGGCACCCCGGCATAGCTCAATTCCCAGCGAGCCGGAAGCGTAGCGCGAGGCGGCGCGAGTATGCTGTACTGCGCGAACCTTGCGACCTCGTACTCGTTGAGACTGGGTCTCGCCATGGCAGTGGGTGAGAGGGAGAGAGAGAGTGGCAGGATAAATAGCCGGCGGCGGCAGATCCGCGGCGGAGGCGGCTGAGCGGGAAGAAGGGGAGGGGAAATTTCCCACCCGCCAACGGACGTGTTTTGCGGTGAACCGCAAACCTACCCCTCCAAACGGTATATATGCGGCACGGACGCGCCTATTTGCGGGGAATCGCAAAAACATTTCGGATGCGGTATGGTTTAGGGTATCTGGAATGGCCACATTTTTGGCCTCATACCGCAAACTGGCGGTTATTTTGCGGTACGAGGCAATATGCGGTATCTGCTAGAGATGCTCCTAATTTTCTTGTAGACACCAAGCATGTGTTTCATTCAGTTAAACCTCCCTTCAACTTTGCTTAGCCAGAGGGCTAGGGAGCCAGTTATGCCTGATAAGGCCCGAGGAGTAAAGAACAGCAAATCGTGGTACTAACCTATGGTGCCACATGCATACTAAGAATTAAACACGATATCAGGCGGGTTTCAGATAATATCCCCTAGGAAGGCAGAAAGTACACTTGCTTTGCAAGGAAATCTGAAGACCCCCAAATTAGCGAACCAAAGTTTATTCGCTCAGCAAGTACTTGGTCATCAATTATCATGTACTAATCACCAATCGTCCATCATCTGTTTCGTACTTTCAAAAGCTAAAAGGGCGAACTGAATGTTCTAGTTTGGTTCATGACTATCTACAGAAGAAACTAACCCTAAGAGATCAGGCTAGAAGCGGAATCCTCCGTCGCTCCACTCGACTCAAAAATTCGCAAAGGCAACAGAAGAAAAGGCAGCGCATTGGGTCGATGGGGTGCTCGAGGGGCTACCTCCCGCAATTGGTCGTCGGTGAGCGCGTCCTCGAAGGCCTCCTCGTCCTTCTCCGCCGTCGCCGGATCCGCGGCGGCCACGTACTCTGGCGGCAAAGAGGGGCTCGTCGTCTCCTCGCTCGCTGGCTCCGGCTCCTAAGGGTCAGAAACATGTGCGCACGAGCCATGGCAATACACAGGAGAACATGAAGTTTCAGGGTGATAATTTGGGGCTCACCTTGTTCTCGAGCACAGCTCCGTCTGGGATCTGCAACTTGACTCCAGACTTGGCAGCAATGGTCACGTTACCCTGCAGATTGCACCGCAATTGGGTCAGGGCAATTGTCAACCACAGTGGTGGTTCTCAACTTCCAACACAACGATTCAGTTATATTGTGCGAGGTGTGCAGGGAGATGAAACGGGGAAAAACAACAGACAGTTCTACATCCATTCGCCGCTAGCACAGTAACAATGACTGAAAGGTTACCTTGAGTACGATGCCAGAGCCAAACAAGACATCACCAGAGACCTTCAAGCTGTCAAGCTCAACGATGCTGGGGATTGATTTGAATCTGGCCAGGAAGCTGGCAACCTGCAATTCATCAATACAATGGCAGTCACGACCACACCCTAGTTTCACCACTATTGATGGAATTTCCAAAAAAAAATGAAAAATGTTTCGAATATAGCTGCCCACCTTCTTGAACTCAGGACCAAGCTCAATCGAAGGGTTTGATGGCTTCACTCTAGCTGGGTTGCGGATGACATAACCATCCACCAAGGTGTAAAGGTCAGACTGTGGGACAAACAGTGCGGTCAGCAGTTGTCTCATCATGATGCCAAACCGGAAAACATGGAGAAGATTTCAGATATACCTGCACGAGCAACAAATCTGATGTAGCCTTCACAGGCAGAAACCTTGAATGGGGAACGTTGATGCCGATTGCTTTTTCGAAGAACTAGAACAAGGAAAAAACATCAGTGCATGCCATTAAAGAAAAGTACAAAAGATGGAGCAGCAACACATCATTCTAAGACAAGTTGTTTATACCCGGATCGCTGCCCCAGCTGCAGTTTCTAGCTGTAGGACTTTCACGCCATCAACTTCCTGTAAGAACAAACTGCTTAGACAAATGCAAATGAGCAGAAACATACTGAAAATGCATGGCAAGGATGTACCTTAGGGTTGCGAATGATTTCCATCTTAAGTGCTTCAGATTCAACGAGCCTCTTGATCGCCTTCAAGTTCACCCACCTGATGCCAGAAGCTGTTAGCAATGAACATAATTACTAGTTAAAGGAAGAAACAGCTCAAGTTTCTTACAGGTTGTTGGTATTGAATATCTTGAACTTCTCAATTGACTTGAATTCATTCACCTGACCAAATACACAAAATTATAGTATCCATCAGCTCTTAGCCTCTTACATGACTCTTGGCTTCGAAAAGCACTATACGGCAGATGGTACTTACATGCTCATCAGGGACTTGGGCAATCTCCAAAAGCTGCAAACAATACTAGAGAAAATTATTTAAAGCTGCATTTCATGTTTAACTGATCCAAATTGAAATTTGCAACTTGAAAAGTACACCATAGACAACAAGCCACAAAAGGTATTTAAGCACTTCAGGCTGTCAGCCAAGCTGGTAACAAACAATTAGTGTACCTGAACCCTTCCTTCATACGAGATGAGGGTACCACCTTTAACATCAGCCAATGTTTTCGGAGTAACCTAGCAAAGATGCAAAAATTGAGTTCTGTAATTCCAAAGAAAATTGCAAGAGTAGCTATTGTTGCATACCTCCATGCAGTATTCATTCTGGTTGTTGATCAGGTGGTTCAATATCTCTGTGATGGTTAAGGATTCAATTCATGACAGAAGGTACAAGACACTAAAAGGAACTAGGATGAAAATGAACAAAGCTGGATCTTCATATTAGGATACTGATGTCAACTATAGCACCCAAGTTGTCTGAGTTTGCACCGAAGACATACTCCTTTCCCTGAGAGAAGATTGGCAGAAATTCTAAGCACAAGAATACAAGTAGCGACAAAACTTGCCCGAAAGGGGGCTGCAAATTTACTGGTTGGATCACACTATCTTTACCCTTCATATGGCATCAAGATTCACGCCAATGGAACAATGAGAGACTGGTTGTCCAATGCACTTACTTGTATCATTAATCAAAGTTTTCTAGGAGGAGCAAATTATTTCATTTAATAATATGGATTACAGACATGATGCAGACCATTCGTTTGCCGGTAAATAAGCTTAACAAATGATTTTACAGGTACAAATATTGGTACATTTAACTATAGATTCTGTAATGAAGACTATTTAGTCTTACGGACAAGAATGTTGGGGAGATGCGAAAAGAATCAGGAGAGCATATGAAAAGCATATATCAGAGTATCATCTAAGTAAGATCTAAACCCTATGTCAAAACATTATATGTAAACCAAATGCTGCATGCAACAAATAAGCCAGTCATACTAATCCTTCTGCCTACAGCGCTAAAGAAATTCCTTCTGCCAACATAGAAAATTAAGGCACTTGTGGTCACCTGCGACAATAAGGTATCAATTTTCCCACTGTTATTCAAAGAGGAGAAAACATCACCGTGGCCTGGGGGATACCTTCATAATAAAAAAAAACAGAGTGTTAGCCTAGAAACACAGAATCTGAATGGTCAAATCTTTAACTTCAATTAGTTCATATTTTATATACGACTATACAAGGCAAAGTTAGCATTTGAAATATCATAAACAAAAAAGATTATTCATCAGCATTTCAAGTTATGACAATTTTAGAATGGTTAGGGACAACTAACCAACCATCCTTTCCTGTCTGCCCTTTGCTCGGAAGTGGCAAGAAGTCTTCAGTAACAATCCTGGGATATTGACTCTGAGAAGAAATATCTATTAGTTGAAACCAGTAGTGATGTAAAGTGCGACATAACTGAACAAACAAATGGAGTCCCAACTTCATACCTGGTTGAAAGTATGAATGCTGATGTTGGAGTACTTCTCAACAATCTTCAAAAAAGCCATTATGCAGGCATGTTAGTCCAAATCTTCAGAGTTATCTTTAAAGAAAAAATGATAAAGGGAGGTATCAACCTTTTGAGTATCGTCATGAGTGTTGAAAGAGTTCATTAGAAGCAAAGGGACATCACATCCGTACTTCTTGTTCAGGGACTACAGAGAGGTGAAACTTGTCAGACACAAGCCATTGCACATCATATCCAGTCATAAAAGTATTTGTACAAATAAAGAATACCTCAATCTGAATCACAATAAGGTCAAGAAATGTAAACCCATTGCGAACTTCAATGACAGACCTGCAGGGCACGGTGAGCTATTTTATTACTTGCTTCAGAGATTAGATCAAAAACTGTGAGCAGAAATATATTTTATATCTAGTCAGCCCAATATTTTGGTGGAGGAGCTACGGTGATTCGCACCTGTACATACGAAATCTAACTAGAAATTGCACGATCCACACATATACAGGAGTTGTTGAGAGTATGGGAGTGGTGCTCACTTGGGACCGGTGCAGCCCATGGTGGTGCCGAGCCCGCCGTTGAGCTTGAGCACGACGAGCTTGTCGAGCAGGCTCTTCGTCGCGTCGAGATCTGCATCCAACCAACAATGATCCAGCAGCGCTCAGTTCAGACAACAAGCACGCACGCACCGACTGAGCATCATCCGAAAATCAAATCCGTCTCGGATCGGGCAGCAGCAGAGTACCTTGGGGAGCAGGCGCGAGGGTGTCATAGGGCACCAACACCTCATCGGTCGGGGTCTGGATCTTGCTCCACTCGATCTGCTCCGCCTCGCCGCTGCACACAGCACCACCAACAGCACAGCCATGAGAAACCCCCGCGAGCATAGGAAGGGCAGGGCAGATCGCTCGTGTTAGCGAATGCACGGCGGAACTCGGGAGCAGATTTACCTGAGGTAGCGGGACACGAGGCTGATGCACCCGGCCTTCTCGTTCTCGCTGCAAGCACCGACAAATTCAAAACATGGAAAAAAAAAAGGTGAGCGGAAGTACAGCGAGCGTGGAGCTAGATCCGGAGGGGGGGAGCGGGGAGCGGGGACCTGATCTCGTCGAGCTTGGCGATGGCGTCGCGGAACTGCTCGATCTTCATGTCGGGGGCGGCGACGGCGGCGGCCGCCATCGCGATCCGGGCGGAGTACTCTCCGAGAAGACGAGGAGAGGACGGGAGCAGCTGTAACATGCACCCTTATCTGCCATCCAATCTTCATCCGACGGACAAAATTGATCCAAAGCAACATATAAAAATAACATCTCACACTTACGCCCCAGTTTTTTTTTTTTAATGTACGCCCCAGTTTTCAACTATGTATAACCTTTTCTAGACACTAGACAATAAAAATAATTTTTCAGTCATTTAATAGTTCGAATACAGGCATATATTTATTCTAAAAAATACAGGCATATAATTTTACCGAATTTGCATAAATTAATTTTCATACTTCTGTTGAATTTAAATTCTAATTAAAATTAAAATTATGAAGTCCCTCCGTTCCTAAGAATAAGGCATATAAATTTAGTCAAAAGTCAAACATTGCAAAGTTTGACCAAACTTCTAGAAAAAACTATAAACCTCTAAAGTGTCAAATCAACCTTATTAGATACATTATGAAATATATTTTCGTAGTATATCTATCTATTATCATAGTTATTGATAGTTTTTTCTATAAACTTGGTCAAACTTTGCATCGTTTGACTTTTGATTGACTAAATTTATAGGCCTTATTATAAGGAAAGGAGGCAGTAGAAAGTATGCGTGGGATGTTTTTTTAGTGCTTCAGTTTATTTTTGTCTGTCGGATGAAGTTTGGATGGTAGATGCAAGTACATGTTACCGTGGCGAGGTGGTGGTGTGTGAGAGACCCGAGCGCGAGCAACGGAATGTGCTGGCGGTCTGACGGCGTCGGACGCGTGGAGTCGGAGATCCAAGGCCAGTCGGCCGTGAGTCCCAGCCAGGTCCTGTTCGCGCATTCCACGAAGACGTCCAGATACATTCGATTCACAAAGCTAAAACGTCTTATATTTCTAAATATAGGAAATACACGCCATATACTCTTCCGCAGGATTTAAAGAGAAGGAAACTGACAGAGCAGCTGAGACAAAAGAAGCAGCCAGGCAGACATTTTAAAAACAAACTATGGCATATATCATCACTTAATCAAAAGAACTGTAGGCCGCTGGTACGAGAACCAGGAAGAACAGAAGTGCAGATGGACAGAGAGAGATTACAATTATTCTGTAACAGGGCTCTCACAGGACAAAACCCTGGCGGAATGCACACGAAAATTACAAGACTGGTTAACTCAGGGAAGGTTTCCGGGAAGCGTTGGGAGGTGGTAAGTGAGCGCCGCTCAAATATCCTCTGGGCCGTTGATGTCCTGGAGATTAAAAAAAAAAGGCGGCCATGTGTCAAAGCATGCACAAACCATGGCAATGCGCAGCAGTAAAATGAAGTTCAGGTTATGTCAAAAAAAACATGAAGTTCAGGTTGATAATTTGGGATGCAAAGGGCTCACCTTGTTCTCGAGTACAGCTCCGTCTGGGATCTCCAACTTGACTCCAGACTTGGCAGCAATGGTCACGTTACCCTGCAGATTGCGGCAATAGGTCAGGGCACTTGTCAACAACACTGGTGCGTTTCAACTACCGACATGAGGATTCAGTTATTGTGCGAGGTGTGCAGGGAGATGAAACGGAGAAAACCAGCAAGCAGTTCTACATCCATTCACCATTGACACGGTACTAAAGGAGAGCAGTGAGTGGAAGGTTACCTTGAGTACGATGCCAGAGCCAAACAAGACATCACCAGAGACCTTCAAGCTGTCAAGCTCAACGATGCTGGGGATTGATTTGAATCGGGCCAGGAAACTGGCAACCTGCAATTCATCAATACAATTGCAGTCAAGACCACACCCCAGTATCACCACTATTGATGGAATTTCCAAAATAAAAATGAAAAATGTTTCGAACATAGCTGCCTCACCTTCTTGAACTCAGGACCAAGCTCAATTGAAGGGTTTGATGGCTTCACTCTAGCTGGGTTGCGGATGACATAGCCATCCACCAAGGTGTAAAGGTCAGACTGTGGGACAAACAGTGCGGTCAGCAGTTGTCTCGTCATGATGCCAAACCGGAAAACATGGAGAGGATTTCAGATATACCTGCACGAGCAACAAATCTGATGTAGCCTTCACAGGCAGAAACCTTGAACGGGGAACGTTGATGCCGATTGCTTTTTCGAAGAACTAGAACAAGGAAAAAACATCAGTGCATGCCATTAAAGAAAAGAACAAAAGATGGAGCAGCAACACATCATTCTAAGACAAGTTGTTTATACCCGGATCGCTGCCCCAGCTGCAGTTTCTAGCTGTAGGACTTTCACGCCATCAACTTCCTGTAAGAACAAACTGCTTAGACAAATGCAAATGAGCAGAAACATACTGAAAATGCATGGCAAGGATGTACCTTAGGGTTGGGAATGATTTCCATCTTAAGTGCTTCAGCTTCAACAAGCCTCTTGATCGCCTTCAAGTTCACCCACCTGATGCCAGAAGCTGTTAGCAACAAACATA
The DNA here is from genome assembly GCA_023614405.1 of Avena insularis. Classification (NCBI taxonomy): domain Eukaryota; kingdom Viridiplantae; phylum Streptophyta; class Magnoliopsida; order Poales; family Poaceae; genus Avena; species Avena insularis. The sequence goes on along the minus strand of JAJUPC010000015.1, from coordinate 721,720 downwards.
ATTACTAGTTAAACGAAGAAACATCTCGAGTTTCTTACAGGTTGTTGGTATTGAATATCTTGAACTTCTCAATTGACTTGAATTCATTCACCTGACCAAATACACAAAATTATAGTATCCATCAGCTATTTGCCTCTTACAAGACTCATTGATTAGAAAAGCACAGTTCAACAGAGGGTACTTACATGCTCATCGGGGACTTGGGCAATCTCCAAAAGCTGCAAACGATAATAGAGAAAATTATTTAAAGCTGCATTTCACATTTAACTGGTCCAAATTGAAAATTGCAACTTGTAAAGTACACCATAGACTGGTCCAAATTGAAATTGCAAGTTGAAAAGACAGCAAGCCACAAAAGGTAATTAAGTACTGTCAGGCTGAAAACCAAGTTGGTAATGGACAATTAGTGTACCTGGACCCTTCCTTCATACGAGATGAGGGTACCACCTTTAACATCAGCCAATGTTTTCGGAGTAACCTAGCATAGATGCAAAAAAATTGAGTTATATAATTCCAAAGAAAATTGCAAGAGTAGCTATTGTTGCATACCTCCATGCAGTATTCATTCTGGTTGCTGATCAGGTGGTTCAAAATCTCTGTGATGGTTAAGGATTCAATTCATGACAGAAGGTACAAGACACTAAAAGGAACTAGGTTGAAAATGAACAAAGCTGGATCTTCATATTAGGATACTGATGTCAACTATAGCACCCAAGTTGTCTGAGTTTGCAACGAAGACATACTCCTTTCCCTGAGAGAAGATTGGCAGAAATTCTAAGCACAAGAATACAAGTAGCAACAAAACTTGCACGAAATGGGTCTGCAAATTTACTGGTTGGTTCACACCAATGGAACAATGAGAGACTGGTTGTCCAATGCACTTACTTGTATCATTAATCAAAGTTTTCTAAGAGGAGCAAATTATTTCATTTAATGATATGGATTAGACATGATGCAGACCATTCGTTTGCCGGTAAATAAGCTCAACACATGATTTTACAGGTACAAATATTGGTACGTTTAACTATAGATTCTGTAATGAAGACTATTTAGTCTTACGGAAAGGAATGTTGGGGAGATGCAAAAAGAATCAGGAGAGAATATGAAAAGCATATAGCAGAATATCATCTAAGATCTAAACCCTGTGTCAGAACATTATGGAAACCAAATGCTGCATGCAACAAAGAAGCCAGTCATACTAATCCTTCTGCCTACAGCGGTAAAGGAAGTCCTTCTGCCCACATAGAAAATTAAGGCACTTGTGCTCACCTGCGACAACAAGGTATCAAGTTTCCCACTGTTATTCAAAGAGGGGAAAACATCACCGTGGCCTGGGGGATACCTTCATAATAAAAAAAACAGAATGTTAGCCTACAAACACAGAATCTGAATGGTCAAATCTTTAACTTCAATTAGTTCATATTTTATATACGACTATACGAGGCAAAGTTAGCATTTGAAATCTCATAAACAAAAAAGATTATTCATCAGCATTTCAAGGTATGACAATTTTAGAATGGTTAGAGACAACTAACCAGCCATCCTTTCCTGTCTGCCCTTTGCTCGGAAGTGGCAAGAAGTCTTCAGTAACAATCCTGGGATATTGACTCTGAGAAGAAATATCTATTAGTTGATGAAACCAGTAGTGATGTAAAGTGCGACATAACTGAACAAACAAATGGAGTCCCAACTTCATACCTGGTTGAAAGTATGAATGCTGATGTTGGAGTTGGAGTACTTCTCAACAATCTTCAAAAAAGAAGCCATTACGCAGGTATGTTAGCCAAATCTTCAGAATTATCTTTAAAGAAAAATTGATAAAGGGAGGTATCAACCTTTTGAGTATCGTCATGAGTGTTGAAAGAGTTCATTAGAAGCAAAGGGACATCACATCCATACTTCTTGTTCAGGGACTACAGAGAGGTGAAACTTGTCAGACACAAACCATTGCACATTATATCCAGTCATAAAAGTATTTGTACAAGTAAAGAATACCTCAATCTGAATCACAATAAGGTCAAGAAATGTAAACCCATTGCGAACTTCAATAACAGACCTGCAGGGCACAGGGAGCTAATTTATTACTTGCTTCAGAAAGTATTTCAAAAAAAATGGAGCAGCTATACATATTATATCTAGTCTGCCCAATATTGACACTTTCATCAAACATATAGTGAAGGAAACCATGTATTGTACAGAATCAATCACAACACAATTTGGAAATGCTCAATATTTCATTGGCCATGTTAGAACACAGTTGAGAATGTAAGTGTATGATCATGCAGTGCAAGCTCGTGGCAGTTCACTAGTGACAAACTGGGGCATGAAAACAAGCAGAGCATTCATAGCCTTGTCATTATTGATCAGGGAACCAGTTTAATTGAATTATGTCAGAATTGTATAAGCTACCACAACAAGAATGAACATGCCTAGTCAACATCAATCTGATGACTAATTTGATGTGTACACATCATGCGGAGCACAAGAGCAGTCAATAGAAATTTGATGACTAATTTGATCTATATGTATCGGAGCCACAGCGTATCAAGAGAAGTAAGAGACTTGTACGGAGCCTTGAAAGTGACAAGAACAATACCATATATCTTAGCACGTGGATCCAAAAGTGGCAAGTGGCAATAAAGTAAACAGAAAGGCAGCTACCATACTACAGGATATAAGCCCATAACTGACTGTTGGTTTAAGTTCCAAATATCAATTTGACAAAATATTTCTAGGCGCCAAAAGGTGTGACAAAACCACGGCACAACCAGAAAACTATAACAAACATGACATGTAGTTTGCTGTGGAGAAGCTAACATGACATGTAGTTTGCTGTGAAGAAGCTACGATGATCTGCACGTCTACATACGAAATCTAGCTACAAACTGCACGATCCACGCATATACAGGGGTTGTTAAGAGTAAATGGGAGTAGTGCTCACTTGGGGCCGGTGCAGCCCATGGTGGTGCCGAGCCCGCCGTTGAGCTTGAGCACGACGAGTTTGTCGAGCAGGCTCTTCATCGCGTCGAGATCTGCATCAAGACCAGAACGATCCAGCAGCGGTCAGACAAGCGAGCATCATCCGAATCAAATCCATCTCAGATCGACTGGCGAACTGGGACGAGGCCAGCAGGCAGCAGCAGCAGAGTACCTTGGGGAGCGGGCGCGAGGGTGTCATAGGGCACCACCACCTCATCGGTCGGGGTCTGGATCTTGCTCCACTCGATCTGCTCCGCCTCGCCGCTGCACACAGCACCACCAACAGCACAGCCATGAGAAACCCCCGCGAGCAGAGGAAGGGCAGGGCAGGGCAGATCGCTTGTGTTAACGAATGCACGGCGGGACTCGCGAGCGGATTTACCTGAGGTAGCGGGACACGAGGCTGATGCACCCGGCCTTCTCGTTCTCGCTGCAAGCACCGACAAATTCAAACGGGAAAAAAAGTGAGCGGAAGTAAAGCGAGCGTGGAGCTAGATCCGGTGGAGGGGAGCGGGGATCGGGGACCTGATCTCGTCGAGCTTGGCGACGGCGTCGCGGAACTGCTCGATCTTCGTGTCGGGGGCGGCGACGGCGGCGGCGGCCATCGCGATCCGAGCCTTCGAGAAGAGGAGGAGAGGACGGGAGGAGATTTCAGATGACTGGAGGAGGTGGTGAGGTGGTGGTGGTGTGTGAGAGACGGGAGCGCGCGGTTCGGCTCCCTTATAACCGCGGCCGACGGACGGAATGCGCGACGGAATGTGCCGGGGTCTGACGGCGTCGGACGCGTGGCGTTGGAGATCCCAGGCCAGTCGGCCGTGAGTCCCAGTCAGGTCCGGTCCGGTTCGCGACTTCGGGCGACGGCGGTTGGACGCGAAGCGTGTGGGAGCCGCGACCGTCGGCGGCGTCCGGGAAAATGGACGGACGGCGCGGCGTGCGGGCGCGTGCTCCCTGTGGGCGAGTCAGTTACGGGAAAGGCGTCTTTTCCGTCGGTGGCAAAACGTGAATGACAGGTGAAATGTGCTGGCATAGAGACAATCGTTGTGAGAAAAATAATATTTCCCGTCTTAAAATAGATTTCTCAAGTTTTTTAAAATTTGAATAAATTTATACTACTAAATAGTGATTAGATTTATTTAAATTTTAATAAATCTGAGACATCTATTTTTAGACGAAGGGAGTACTAATAATAAGGATGCAAACAATCCAGCAAATTTTGGATCAAGCTTCCCATATTTTCCATGCTTCCGGTCTAACAAAAACATCCAATTGTCCATCAACCAATATAGATCTCGGATGTAATCGTATTTTTCTTACCAACAAATATACGACATATGGTGAGAATTCGGGGTAAGAGATGAAAAGGAAAAATAGAAATCCTAGATTTTGGGGCGCTGCTCCTCTTTTGTGTCAGCCATCCAGGGTAAGAGATGATTAGTAAAATTAGAAATCTCGGATCTTGAGGTCCTACTCCTCTTTTGCGTCGGACAATAGGCCATGCATCCGAAGTAAGAAATTAATAGAAATCCCAAATCTTGCGACCTTCTTACCCTTTTGCGCGGCCAGAGGCCCCGTGTTCAGGGTAAAAGATGAAAAGGTAGAAATAGAAATCCAAGATCTTGTGGCCTTGCTCCTCTTTTGTGTCATACAAACAACACATCTTGGATAGGAAATGAAACGATAAATAGAAATCTTAGATCTTGCAGCCATGTGCCTCTTTTACACTCGTCGGGATACTTATTTGGAAATTGCATTGGTTAATTGGTTGGTGACTGAAACGAACATACACCATCCACCTAGCTAGATCTAGAGGAGGTAGGAGCAATGGGGATCAGTGACCTGATCTCATTGAGGTTGGCGATGGCAACGTGGATCTTTCCGAACTTTGTGGTGGCGGCGACTACCATATGGATATGGGCATGTTGGGAGGATTCGACCGGACAAGAGGAGATTTCTGATGAAGGTAGGAGTGTGAACATACCCACCTTGCTCGCACTTCTCCCTTCATATGAGATCTCCTGTCGAGAGGACGAGATGAGGCTCTGAGAGAACAAGGAGATGTGTGGTGTTCTCTTATAGGGCTTTGTGGTCTTCGCCACAGCATGGTGCAATGTGCCTCCCGTGGTTCACGGTGTTAGACATGTGGAGGTCAGGGTAGAGAGCCCCCCATGAGTCAAGCTCGTGGGTCGGGTAGGGACCACATTGTAAGGGTGAAAAATGGTATTCGGATGCATGATCGATCCGCGTAGGCATGTTTATCTATGGACATGTGAAATCGAGTATGTGTTGTCATAGGGGGTTCACTATAGCATATACAAAACCGTTGGGAAATGTGAGGTATGCATGCATAAATTATTCGCGTTCATTCTTTTGACTTTTCCTTTTTCTAAAAAGGAAGTACAATCAACTATGCGGTGCTAGAGAAGCTGCTCTAGCACTATCATCTGTGTCTTATGGCATAGTAACGGAAACATATTCACCAAGTAAAGTAAGTTTTAAAATTGCCATATGAAGCACACAAAAAACTTTACCGTGTTTGCATACAACTGGAGACATTATTATTGTCCTTTTTTCCCTTACTTTTATGTTAGACGTTGATCTATCGCTAATTAAACATAAATTTTTGCTTACACCCAGTCGTTATCAAAAAAATAAAAATTCTACTTAGTAAGCAATATTGGTAGCTCGTCGTACATCTTTCGTTCTCCAGCAGGGCAAGCTTAGTTAGGCCCAACCTCCGTGCACTTATAATTGGCCTAGTATATATTGCCTGGTGGTTGTGCAGAGTACACGCACGTTTCAGTCACCAGCCTACAGTTGTATACTACGTTTGTTGGTTTGTCGGTGCATAGCAAAGGGCTTTGTTAACATTTAGGCCAACATTATTCAAAAACTGAATTTTTGGTTAGCGAGTCACAGGCGTTGCCTGAAACGAACCCAACCTCTGAATCTCTGCTTGCTAGCCATGAAGCAGGATGGGAATATTCTCTCGAGCAGCTATAAGCCGGTGAACCCAACCTCTGAATCTCTGAATCTCTGCTTGCTAGCCATGAGAGTTTGCGCGGTGTTCCGATCCTGAATCCTCTCTCCCGTGAAAAATGATTGGCTGCAACGCCTGGCCAAATCACATCTGAAGGTGACCTGTTACTCCTTCGTTACTGCCAAAAACTTCAAGGTTCAGAGAAGCTGACCTGTTCACGCTACGCATGGATGTGTCCAGCCGTCTGACATCATGCCTACGGCCTCCTTTAAGCTCTCCGTTCCGAGATCACCAGCGATTATTTTTTCGTGTCGTGTGAACGTCAATGTCGAGATTTATCTGCAACTTTAGGATCTCATCTCGTCGGCGCATGGATGAGTATGGCTTGCTTCAGAAGAGGAAGGTAATGATTATGCATTTCTCTGCGCACTGAGCTATATGCGCTGAAGATCCGAGGAAAGCCATGTTCATGTTGGATTTGTACTAGTAGATGGTTTGATTGAGTAGAGTAGGCCGCATCTTATCGCTTGTGCTTTCGAGAGATTAGATTCCCCATGGTATCGGAGGGGAAAACAATGGACAAACAAGGTGCATGATTCCTCATAAGTGTGATGGGGATGTTTCTCTGTGTGCCGTTAGCCTGTGCCTGATTTTGGGGTTTGAAGATTCAAATTCCCATGGTTTCTCGATGGTGCAATCAATAGATCTTACAACATGTAGTAACACATATATATGTGCAAGTTTGCTCATCATGTCACGACTTGGGTTTTAAATCCATAAAAAATGGCACAACTTGCCGTTAACCTTAGATCAGTCGGGGCAACAGCGTCGATATCGTCGATTTCCTTCTTTAAGGTGTTTCTTAGTACGCGATGGTTGTAGTTCTAGGTGTGTGGTAGGTCTTCTTCGGAGGGCGCAGCGGTTGCGAGCCATCTTCGTTTAGGTGTTTTCCTTCTTTAAGGTGTTTCTTAGTACGCTATGGTTGTAGTTCTAGGTGTGTGGTGGGTCTTCTTCGGAGGGCGCAGCGGTTGCGAGCCATCTTCGTTTAGTCGAGCTGCCGCTTTTGGCATTGCTTTCTCTTTTGTTTCTCTTTCTTTTTGTTTGGGCTTGCTTGTGTTGTGTTGTTTGCCCCAGCAATGGTCTCAACCTTGTATTGTGTGATGGCTATATTAATATAGCGGGGCGAAAGCCTGATTCGAGGAGGATGTGGTGTATGGTACATGTTGGACGCTTGGACTAGCCCGCGAATATATCCACCCGATGAGTTCCTTTGTTTCGGCCTTCATGCCTTGACATTTTCATTTTATATTTCATCTGCTTTTGACTTGTTGATCATAACTAGTTGTTTGGACTTTATGACTGAGGTGCTTTTGACTTGTTGATCATAACTAGTTGCTTGGACGCTTGGACTAGCCCGCGAATATATCCACCCTTGGAAATGTATCTATAATTTTTTATGCTCTATGCTTGTTTAGTATCTATTTTGTTTTACTTGTTCACACTTTGAGGTGCTTTTTACATGTTTTCTGGTACTAACCTATTAACAAGTTGCAACAGTGTCAGATGTCTGTTTTCTGCTGTTTTTGGTTTCATAAAAGTTAGTAAAGAAATATTCTCGGAATTGGACGGGACAAACGCCAAAGTCAATTACTTTCCATGGGGAACAAGAAGTCCAGAGGAGAGACGGAGGGGCTGGTCAGGGGGGCCAGACCCACCCCAAGCACGGGGTCAGGTGGACCCACGCCTGGCTAGGGTTTGGCGGCCCTAGTCGCCTCCCGGTCTCGCCCCTTCGCCTATAAGAAGCCCCCGATGTAAAAACTCTCGGTACTCGATCAGAAATCCACGAAATCGTCTGTAGCCGCCGCCACCATCGTCCCTAGATCGAGGGGATCTGAAGCTCTTCCCGGCATCGTGCCGGAGGGGAGATTATCCCGGAGGCCTTCTCTCCAGTATGATTTGTGAGTAGTTCCACCTTAGACTATGGGTCCATGTAGTAGTTAGATGGTTGTATCTCCTCCTTTGTGCTTTCATGTATAAATATTGTGAGCTCCGTTCATGATCAAGATCTAATCAATTTGTAATCATGCATGTTGTGTTTGCGGTGATCCGATGAATATTGAGATTATTATGTTGGTTTGATTAATGGTTCTATCTATTTGATTCTATCATGTATGTGTTGTTTGTGAATCTTGCATGCTCTCCGTTGCTAGTGGTTATCTTGGCCAAGTAGTTGCTAGTGACTCCAAGAGAGAGTAGTTATGCTAGATAGTGGGTTCATGCCTCTTGTTTCCAAGGGAAGTGACAGAAATCTCTTCGGTCGTAGATGTGTTGTTGCTACTAGGGAGAAAACAACGGTCTTTTGTTCATGGAACATGTGGACTGTTTACCTTACACACTTTGCTTAAAGCAGTTGTTTGTTGCTTGCAACTTAATACTGGAGGGGGTTCGGATGATAACCTGAAGGTGGACTTCTAGTCATAGATGCAGTTGGATGATGGTCTATGTATATTGTTGTATTGCCCAATCAACCTCATAGGATCTTTCTGGCTAGTAATTGCATTGTTATTCCTTGCTCAGTTCCTGTCAATTGCCCCGTTGTAATTTGTTTACCCTCCATGCCATGTTGTTTATCTAAGGAGAGCACCTCTAGTGAACTATGGACCCCGGTCCAATCTTTACCATTGATACATCTTCCACTGTTACTTGTTTATTTGCTGCAAACCATTACCTTCCACACCATACGTTTAATCCTTTATTACAACAAACCGGTGAGCTTGACAACCTCACTGATTCGTTGGGGGCAAAGTCTTGAGTTTGTGTTGTGCAGGTCTCCACATTGCTTCTAACACCTTTGTGACGTTTCCTTCCTCCTTCTGGTTCGATAACCTCGGTCTCAACTGAGGGAAGACTTGCTGCTTGCTGCTTTACACCTTGCTCCTGGGGTTTCCAACGAAGCGCTTCCACATCAAACACTAGGCGCCATCAAGCTTTCTGGTGCCGTTACTAGGGAATCTACTTCAACCTCTTCCACCTCGTCAAGAGCTATCAACAATTTTTCTGGTGTCGTTGCCGGGGAGGCCAAGGACTTCTTCACTAGGGGAGTCCTTCACTTCCTTTCTCTTTACTTTGTTTTTAGTTTGCTTTGTTTCTTTTGCTTGGTTTTGTTTGCCTCTTTTCAAAAACCCCAAAAAAATTAGTTCTTGCTCTAGCTGCTGCTGTTGTTTTTGGTTTGCTCAGCTTTGCCAAAATGAACTCTGCTAGGAACACCAAGTTGTGTGACTTCACTAGCACCAACAACAATGATTTCCTAAGCACTCCTATTGCTCCACCTGCTCCTGATGCTACCTTCTATGAAATTAAGCCTGCTTTGTTGAATCTTGTGATGAGAGAGCAATTTCCTGGTGCTGGTTCTGATTATCCTGCTGCTCATCTTAATAGATTTGTTGAACTTTGTGAGATGCAAAAGTATAAGGATGTAGATGGAGATATTATTAAGCTCAAGCTTTTTTCCTTTCTCCTTGAGGGGAAAAGCTAAAGAATGGTTGATATCTTTGCCTAAAAATAGTATTGATTCTTGGACTAAGTGCAAAGATGCTTTTATTGGAAAGTACTATCCTCCTGCTAAGATTATTGCTATGAGAAGTGACATTATGAAATTTAAACAGCTTGATAGTGAACATGTTGCTCCTGCTTGGGAAAGAGTGAAATATTTGGTTAAAAATTGCCCTACTCATGGACTAACTACTTGGATGATTATCCAGACTTTTTATGCAGGTTTGAACTTCTCCTCAAGGAACCTGTTGGATTCTGCTGCTGGAGGTACTTTTATGGGATTCACCTTGGGTGCCGCAACAAGGCTCCTTGATAATATGATGGTTAACTACTCTGAATGGCATGTTGAGAGAGCTCCACATGGTAAGAAGGTAAATTCTGTTGAGGAAATTTCCTCTTTGAGTGAAAAGATTGATGTTATTATGGCTATGCTTGTTAATGGGAAAGCTCCTCTAGATCCTAATAGTGTTCCCTTAGCCTCTTTGGTTGCTCAAGAAGAGCAAGTTGATGTAAACTTCATTAGAAACAACAATTTCAACAACAATGCCTATAGGAATAATTTTGGTAGCAACAACAATTATAGGCCTTATCCTCCTAATAATGGCAATTCCTATGGAAGCTCTTACAATAATGCTAGAAGTGCCCCCTCTGAACTTGAATTAATGCTCAAGGACTTTATTCGTAAACAAACCACTTTCAATAAGACTATAGTGAAGGGAATATGCCCGAGAGGCAATAATAAAGTGGTTATTATCGTATTCCTTGTTTATGATAAATGTTTATTTTGCATGCTATAATTGTATTAATACGGAAACGTTAATACATGTGTGTTTAATAAACAAAAGGAAGTTCCTAGTTATGCCTCTCTTATAAACTAGCTCGTTGATTAACAAGGTGATCAAAGATTTCCTGATCATGGACATTGGATGTTGTTAATAACGAGGTCACAACATTAGTGTAATGATGTGATGAACATTCATCCGAAGTATAGCATTACGATCAAAGTCATTGAGTTTATATTGCTATAACAACTTACGAAGTGATCCTAATCCTTAGACCATGAGATCATGTCAATCACTAACACCGGAAGAGTTTCTTGATGACATCAAACGTCACACCGTAACTGGGTGATTATAAAGATGGCTTCAGAACTACTAAAGTGTTATGTTGAGGCTCATGGATCGAGAGTGGAATTTGTTCATCCCGATGACGGCTCACATTGATTAGCTTGCAAGCAAGTGATTTTATCACTAGAATGTTATATCACGGGAACGAGAAAAGAGTGCATGTCGGTAACGAGATCAAACTAGGTATGGAGATACCGATGATCGAATCTCGGACATGTAATATATCATGAAACAAAGGATTAAGATACTAGCATAAAAGGTTCCGACGATCACATGAAAGTCATCGTTGAATGTGTGGGAGTCAGTATGGATCTCCAGGTCCCGCTTATGATTATTGATCGAAGAAGGGTCTCGATCATGTCCGCATTATTCGTGAACCGTAGGGTGGCACACTTAAGGGACACTGACATCCAATTGGAGCAAAAATTTCATGCCGGAAATAATAACAAGCGCAAGAATTTATTTCACTAGACACCGAAACTGTTTTGGTTGAAATTGCTGAAACTGGTTCTACATGTGAAATTGAATACTAGCAAGGGGTTTTATGTGAATGTTTGTTAATTAAAGTTATTAACAAAATTCTGAATACATAAATAAAAGAGTTTTATTTAAATGAGAGCTTACATTAAATTTGGTGGAAATTTAATGCATGTGAGTGGATTTTTGAGTGGAGGCTCTTTTATGGGTGTGGAGGCTTTTCATTTTGAGTGGGAGCTCCACCCACATGAATATGGAAGAGGTGGGGACAGCCACCATGGCTGGCGCCATGCCCCTTGGGGTGCCCCCTCTCCCTATAAAAGGCCCCCTCTCCTCCTCTCAAAGCACACCTCCTCGTGAAGGATCTCTCTCCCCCTCTAAAATTTATCCCCCATGGTCTCGGACTAGCGAGATACATGTTCCCAGTGGATATTCGGCAAGAAAGAGTTGTGCTTTCGCTGCATCGCTGTAGCGAGGAGGCGGAGGTTGCTCGGCGTCTTGTATGTGTGTGCGAGCACGGATCTAACACTACTAGAGAAAAGGCTACAGGAGACATGTTTATAGGAGGCACATTTAGACCATATGTGTCTCCTATAAAATAGGCGAGGCACACTCCTTCTCCATGCGCCTCTAGTATAAAAATAGGCGAGGCGCATATGATAAAAATGCGTCTCCTATAATTCCTGTACGGGCGAAATCAAGCAGCCCCAGATTATGTGAGGCGCATTCTAGCATATGCGCCTCCTATATATCGGATAGGTGAGGCGCATATGGGCAGAATGCGCCTCGCATAATCTGTGTGGGCCTGTGTGTTGGTAGGTGCTCGAATATGCGAGGCACATATGGTCATATGCGTCTCCTATATTTTGATAATATGCGAGGCGCATATGGTCATATGTGCCTCAAGTAACTCATGCGGGCCCGGGTGAAGGTAGGTGGCCGCATAGGCGAGGCGCATATTGCTATATGTGCCTCCTATAGTTTGAATTATAGGAGGCACATATTATGCAATATGCGCCTCCTGTAACCTGGCACCACTTTTTCCAGCTTTTTGCACATGGAGCCAACTACCACCCCACTCACTTGTCTCACTTCTTCCTCCTCCACCAAGACAAATCTGGTCGCCCCCCTCCTCCTCCCCACCTCATTTCCCCCATTGATTCACCATAGAAGCTCGCTAAACCTCCATTGGTTGACACTCATATGTAAGTGAAGTCTCTTGCTCCTCTAGAGTTCGCCTCAAGTAACTCATGCAAGCCCGGGTGGAGGTAGGTGGCCGCATAGGCGAGGCTCATATGGTCATATGTGCCTCCTATAGTTCGAAGTATAGGAGGCACATATGGCAATATGTGCCTCCTATAGTTTGAAGTATAGGAGACACATATGGAGCAATATGCGCCTTCTATAACCTGGCCAGATTCAAATTCAAAACAGCCACTACCACACCTATATAACACCTATCACCTCTTCCTCTTCTACTTGTCCTTCTCCTCCTTCTCCTCCACCTCTCCTCCTTCTCCTCCTCCATCTCTCCTTCTCCTCCATCTCTCCTTCTTCTCCCCTTCTCCTCCTTCTTCTCCACTCTCCTCCTCCTCCACTCTCCTCCTCCTCCTCTTCCTCCGGCGACCTTCTCCTCCTTCGGCAACCACTCCGGCCATGGCCTCCACAACCACACCGACCATCTCCTCCTCCACCTCCGGTGGCCTCATCCTCCTCCACCACATCTGGTGATCCCCATGGACATGGCCTCCTGCACATGCTTGCGGTGGTAGGTTGTGGCCACGAGCATGGTCTCCCACGAGCTCCGACGAAATTCTAGCCAGATCTAGATGCCTTTTTTTTTGAAATTCAAAAAAATATACGAGGCGCATTCGAATCAATATGTGCCTCGCATATGCACAATATAGGAGGCGCATATGCAAAGTAGAGGAGGCACATATCAATATGCGCCTCGCATATGCAGAATATAGGAGGCGCATATCAATATGCGCCTCGCATATGTGAAGTATAGGAGGCGCATATCATATGCGCCTCGCATAAAAAATAGGCGAGGCTCAAAGTTAGAGGCGCATAAGATATGCGCCTCGCATATGCTTTTAGGTGCGCCTCGCATAAGGTTTTCTCTAGTAGTGGGATGCGCTGTTGTTTTGCGGCGCTAGGACTTCCTCTCGATCTTGAGATCGGCAAGAGATCATCTACATCAACCACGAGTTTGGACTCATTAATCTTTGTCGGTCTTCAAGGGTATGTTCTCTACGAATGTATATCCGCCCGTTGCTTGTATCTAGTAGATAGATCTTGGTACATAGTTGTTCCCATCGTAGGAAATTTTTTGTTTTCTATGCTGCGAACCCTACAGTGGTATCAGAATCGGATCTATGCGTAGATGCTTTGCACGGGTAGTACACATATGAGTATGTGGGCGATGATGATCATTTTATTGCTTCTTAGTTGTACTTTGGATATTTGTGGCATAGTGGGATGAAGCGGCCCGGACAAACTTTACATGTCCTCGCACATGAGACCTGTTCCACGCTTGACATGCAACTAATTTTGCATAAGTGGCTAGCGGGTGTCTGTCTCTCCTACTATAGTCAATATCAAATTTGCAACGAGTTGTCAACAATTTGGTTATCCTCATTGTGTTTCATGTTCGTAGGTAAGAACAGTTCTATCTTCGAAATCCCTAAGCCACGTAAAACTTGTAATGGATAAATTAGAGGCGTCTAGTTTAGATTGTTACAGCGCTAGTGTTATAATATGGTAATGTTGTAAGTAAAAGTATGAGATGATACTCGTACACCACACATAACGTGTAAGTTTCATAGACCTTGGCCTTACACATAGAGGTATGATAGTGATCATACCATGATGCACATGATGGAGATCAAGTGCAAGAACCATATCATTTCACTTATTAACATGTGATGTTTGATTGCATCTTATTTTGCTTGTTTGGCGTTTTATTAGCATAATAAGATGATCCCTCATTTAGATATCAAGATAAAAATGTGTTCTTCCTTAAGTATACACCGACAATGTTTTATCGCTTCAAGACATCACGTGATGATCGGGTGTACTTGAATCCACGAGCATATCTCGGGTGTAAGACAGTTACACACACGAATACTAAGGTTCTTACTTGGCGAGCCTAGCATGTACAGACATGGCCTCGGAACACGGACCGAAAGGTTAAGCATGAGACATATGTTTTGATATGATGACCATTTGATGCTCGCCTTTGAAGCTACACTGACTCACGTGATGATCAGACTTGGTGTAGTGGATTTGGTTCATGTAATCACCAAAAAGACACGATGGATGTCGTTTTTGAGTGAGAGTTTATTTCTAATTTGGATTATTAGAACTCAATTTATCATAAATTAAATCAAAGTGAATTTGCATAATTTGTTGTAGTCATTGGTATTTGTTTCACCACCTTATGCTTAGTTGTAATTGAGATAATAGAACTATAGAATTCTGGATATTTATTTTACGAACTGGTATCGTATTGTGTTGAGTGTCAATCTAAAGTTTAAAGTCCTATTGCAAACTTTCAGCAAACTCTGTTTACTCCGTAAAATTTAATAATTGGTATTAAATCGAGAGTAACAATTCCAATGTTAGTATATTAAGTATCATGTTTGCCTCCATGATTCTTGATTGTTTTAATATCAAGTTTATCTAGGAGCTGAAAGAATTATTTCAGAAACCATCATGTGTGACATATATAACGATATCTGAAACAATGCTTTGGTGGCAATATGATAGAGTATAATGTATGTTCTCATATTGGATGAGAATTTACAAAGGTTGGAGATGCTAGACATCCTAATCATCCAAAAGGGTTTTGGAAAGTAACGTTATACTCACGATTCGTCTTTATAAGCTACATTAGCTTGATCATGAAAGTCCTCATGATAAGGATGAACAGAATATGTATGTAAAGTGTTTACTACACTAAAAAGATTACTAAAGAATGGATTTTGAAAGAATACTGATCATTTGATGATGGTGATCTACTTCAAAGTGCAAGTCCAAAGGTATTATTATTTGAATATACACGCTTTGGACTATGTGTCATGTATATGGCGCCACTTTTAATGTTGATAGATTCTTTTAAAAGGAAAAAGAAAATGCTGAAAGAAAATCTATAAAATATATTTGGCAAAAAAGAGAAGATTCGAAATATCCAATTTAGGTATATGGACGATATACATGTTATGGTTGTATTCTTTGCTTGTTCAACAATGTGGTTCTTGGGTATTGGATACCGAATTAGTTGGTATGAAATTTCATACGGAACGATGCAATTCATAAACCACAATCGCCTAAGTAACTAGAAAGAGAATATGTCATGATGTTCATCAAAACAAACAAACTGTTGTTTGTATTTCTCATTGACATCAAAGCTTGACTTCAAGATTTGTTTTAATAATTGTTATTTAAATCAGGTATTATGAGAACGAAGGTTGTTCAAATAATTACCGTATTCCATATAAGATGGATGATTTACAAATCTAGTTGGAGAAATCACATCCATAAAACCTAATGCTAAAATATCACAAGACAAATGATTGGAAAATCACTTACGAAGTGACATCGCCGTTTAAATTATATTGGAAAGAAACATGAAGAAACTCAATTTTCATGGATTTTGGGGTCTTTGATTTGATCAAATGACGCTTGTGAGACTTTCCTCAGGATAATTAAAACTTCGTTCAAAGGCCAAAGAAGAATGATCGACTAAATTATTGGAATTTATACATATCGATGTATGTAGTCCATTATGTGTAGTCGTAAGCGATGGACTTCAACTTCATATGCTTTCTCCAGAAATTTGAGTGAATATTCACTTAATGAGAAAGAAGTATGAAATATTTGAAAATGTTTCAAAGACTTTCAAGATGAAGTGGAAAATCATTGTAACAACAAAATAAATGATTTATAATTTTATCATAAAGGGATTTATTTGAGTTACAAGTGTAACAAGAAAAATAAATGAATTATAATTTATCATAAAGGGATTTATTTGAGTTGCAAGTTTAGCAAAACACCTAGATTTACATCTCTCGAAACACCATAGGAGTATGGAGTGTTGGAGATTTGTAATAAAACCTTATTTGACATGGTTGGATCAAAGGTGTTATTTATAAAACTGCATTATGTTTTAAAAGATTAAAAACTTTAGAGATTACCGCTTTTACACTGAAAAAGCTCCATCTTGATCCGTTGAAATGACACCATGGAAGTTATGGTTTTGGGGTAAAACCCAAGTTGTCATTTCTTAAATTTTGGTATGATAAACATAAGTAAGATGTTTACAACCGAAGTCGGATGAGCATGTCTTTGTAGGTTATTTCGAATAACAAATTGGTTATTCCTTCATAACACCAAGGACAAAAGGGTTTGTCGCTTGAAACGTGAAATTTCTTGAAAAGGGAATTTTTCGTAAAAGTTAAGTGGGAAGACAATAGAACTTTGATAAGGTTAACGAATCTTAGCTAAATGTGCTGAGTTGCGTAGTGCCGGAAATCGTTCCGGAGGCTGCCATAATGCTCATAGCTTCTGTGCCTCAAAGGTTGTGGTCACGGAGATCTAAGTTCTTATTGAACCAAGTCGATCGGATAAACAATCAAATGCTGAGATTTGAGAGTAAATCATTATTGTTTGACAATGATGGACCGACTACATGCAAAAAAGCGATGATGGTCCCTGACTCCATCAAATGGCTTGAAGCCATGAAATCCGTGATAGTTCCATATACGAGAAATCAAGTTTTTTGAACTTGGAAGACCCTCCGGAAAGGTGTAAAAACCTATCGGCCGTATTTGGATCTATAAAGAAACAGACATGGATGTTTCACATCTATGAAATAGTCGACATGTCGGTAAAGTGTTTACGACAATGTTTAAGGGGTTGACTATGACGATATTTGATCTTTCATAGCGATATTTAGTCTAGACGGATTAAAGTAGCAACCACTACATATAATTTGGTATATGGTAGATGAATAAATAAAACAAAGTTATTCTAATAGAATGGTTACCTAGGACGTGTACATGACATGATCCAAAGGGTTTTGTTAATTCAAAGGATGCTAAAAAGGACATTCAAACTTCAATGGTTGAAGTAAGCATCGCGGAGTTGGAATCTTCACCATGATGAAAAGGAGTTTTCATCAGGAGACGATGAAGATGCTTGCATCTGCAAGAAATTAAGTGAGAGCGCTAAGACATATTTCTAATACATTATGTGAAGGACATCTTGTTGATTAAAAATGATGTAATTTTTATTGACAAAGGTTAAGAATTTCATTTCGATGAAAGACTTAGACAAAACCCGAATATTTAGCATGAATGTCTATAGTGGATAGACTGTGGCGCTAATATGGTTATGCCAAACGTACATATATGAGATATTGAATGAGTTCAATATAAAAACGACAAGAAAATGTTCTTGTCGAATGGAAAGGAATTGAATCAAGATTCAAGTGTATCGACACTTGATAAGTGAAACAAGATTCAAGTTCTTTGACACTTGATGAGTGAAATCACAAGGATGTTTTGATCAATTATACCATGATATGTACACATCCAGATATGTCCTATGCTGTAAGTGTTATGAGCATGTACCAGAATGAATCATAAAATGATCATTGGACGATAGTAAGGATATTCTTATGATCTTTTGGAAGAACTAAGAATATATTTGTGTATAGGTGACAAACAATTACAAATAGTTCATTGTAAAGTGTTACACTGATACTAGTTTTGTCACAAGATACAAAATTAAGTTTATCTCAATTTAAACTATGGGTGGCACAACGTAATGGAAGAAAGTTTCCATGATGGATTTGGATGAATTCCAAAGTTAAGAGATACTACAACAAAAAGGGCTAAATATATGACTGCAATAGTGGTAGCAAAGGAGGGCATTTATGTCAATTAGTTTATTATCAAACTAAGGTGTGGTTCGCAACGGGATAACACTAATAATATATTGTACGACAATAGTATCAACGTGATTTAACCCCAAGAAACTAAAGGTCTCACCAAAAGACCAAATTTATACAATGCCATCTCATTGGAGAATGAGTGATGCGTGGAGACGCAAAGACATGTAAATACACACGGACCTGAAGCGTCAGATCCATAGATTATATTAACCACTTGAAATTGCGTATATGGAACACCATAAAGCCATATGTGTTCAATACACAAAGTTTTCAAACTATATTATTGTCTCTAGTGCAAGTGGGAGACTGAAGGGAATATGCCCGAGAGGCAATAATAAAGTGGTTATTATCGTATTCCTTGTTTATGATAAATGTTTATTTTGCATGCTATAATTGTATTAATACGGAAACGTTAATACATGTGTGTTTAATAAACAAAAGGAAGTTCCTAGTTATGCCTCTCTTATAAACTAGCTCGTTGATTAACAAGATGATCAAAGGTTTCGTGATCATGGACATTGGATGTTGTTAATAACGGGATCACAACATTAGTGTAATGGTGTGATGAACATTCATCCGAAGTATAGCATTACGATCAAAATCATTGAGTTTATATTGCTATAACAACTTACGAAGTGATCCTAATCCTTAGACCATGAGATCATGTCAATCACTAACACCGGAAGAGTTTCTTGATGACATCAAACGTCACACCGTAACTGGATGATTATAAAGATGGCTTCAGAACTACTAAAGTGTTATGTTGAGGCTCATGGATCGAGAGTGGAATTTGTTCATCCCAATGACAGATAGATATGCTCTGGGTCCTCTCGGTGATATCATATTGATTAGCTTGCAAACAAGTGATTTGATCACTAGAATGTTATATCACGAGAACAAGAAAAGAGTGCATGTCGGTAACGAGATCAAACTAGGTATGGAGATATCAATGATCGAATCTCGGACATGTAATATATCGTGAAACAAAGGGATTAATATACTAGCGTAAAAGGTTCCGACAATCATAGGAAAGTCATTGTTGAATATGTGGGAGTCAGTATGGATCTCCAGGTCCCGCTTATGATTAATGATCGGAGAAGGGTCTCGATCATGTCCGCATTATTCGCGAACCGTAGGGTGGCACACTTACACTGACATCCAATTGGAGCAAAAATTTCATACCGGAAAGAATAACAAGCGCAGGAATTTATTTCACTAGACACAGAAACTGTTTCGGTTAAAATTGCTGAAACTGGTTCTGCATGTGAAATTGAATACTAGCAAGGGGTTTTATGTGAATGTTTGTTAATTAAAGTAATTAGCAAAATTCTGAATAAATAATTAAAAGAGTTTTATTTAAATGAGAGCTTACATTAAATTTGGTGGAAATTTAATGCATGTGAGTGGATTTTTGAGTGGAGGTTTTTCATTTTGAGTGGGAGCTCCACCCACATGAATGTGGAAGAGGTGGGGGCAGCCACCATGGCTGGCGCCATGCCCCTTGGGGTGCCCCCTCTTCCTATAAAGGCCCCCTCTCCTCCTCTCAAAGCACACCTCCTCGTGAAGGATCTCTCTCCCCCTCTAGAATTTATCCCCCATAGTCTTGGACTAGCGAGATACATGTTCCCGGTGGCTATTCGGCAAGAAAGAGTTGTGCTTCCGCTGCATCGCTGGAGCGAGGAGGCGGAGGTTGCTCGGTGTCTTGTACGCGTGTATGAGCACGGATGCGCTGCTGTTTTGCGGCGCTAGGACTTCCTCTCGATCTTGAGATCAGCAAGGGATCATCTACATCAACCACGAGTTTGGACTCGTTAAGCTTTGTCGGTCTTCAAGGGTATGTTCTCTACGGATGTATATCCGCCCTTTGCTTGTATCTAGTAGATAGATCTTGGTACATAGTTGTTCCCATCATAGGAAAAGCTTTTAACTGTTGAGAAAAATATATCCTCTTTGTCTGAAACTCAAACTTCCTTGGTTAATAAAATGGCTGCTAAACCTGAAACTATGGAAGATACCTTTGCTACTGCTCATGCCATACAAGTTACTATTGATGAAAATGTTAGGTTGTTAGCTCAACTTCATGCTAAGTAGCAAAGGGAAGCTGAAATTGATAGAAACAATTGTGTGTGCACTATCACCACTAAACCACAAGTAGCCCCTATTCCTCCTCCAACTATGTCTACCACTAGTGATGCTATGTTTGACTTTGATATTGATGGTTGCAATATTTCTGAAGTGATTATGTTCCTACAAAAGCTTGCTAGAAGTCCTGATGCTAGTGATATGCATGTTGCCTTTACCAAACATATTACAGATGCTCTTGTTAAGATTAAGGAAGAAAAGCTAAAACACAAAGCTTCTATTCCTAGGAAAGTAGAAGATAGTTGGGAACCCATTATTAATATGCAAGTGAATGACTTTGATCTCAAAGCTTCATGTGATCTTAGTTCTAGTGTCTTTATTATGCCTAGGAAGATTTATGAAATGCTTGATTTGCCACCATTAGAAGATTGTTATTTGAATGTCGCACTCAATGATAATACTAAGAAGAAACTCATGGGGAGTATTAATGATGTTCTCATTATGCTTAACAATACTTATGTCCCTGTTGATTTCTATGTTTTGGATGTTGAATACAATGCTTCTTGTCCTGTTACTTTCGGAAGACCTTTTCTTAAAACAGTTGGTGCTATCATTGATATGAAAGAAGGCACCATCAAATATCATTTTCCATTCAAGAAAGGTATTGAACACTTCCCTATGAGGAGAGAGAATTTGCTCGTTGCTCCTCCTTTGAAAGCAATGTTTGATGTTAATGTTTCCTCATTTGAAAATACTTGATTCTTCTTGCTTCTTGTGCCTAACTTAAAGACGTTAAATAAAAGTATTTGTTGGGAGATAAACCAAAAGTTTCCTTGAGTCTTGGAAGTTATTACTACTGTAATGACCTATCTTTATCCTTTTTGTTTGCTTTGTGTGCCAAGAATGACCTCTAAAGAGAGGGAACTAAGATTTGGGGAGTTGCTGTCCCGAAACAGATTTCTGTCCTCCACCAAACAAATTCATGAGGAGATCTGTAACTCGGATTAAGCTCAAAATTTACGAATAAATCCCCCAGTATGTTGGCTAACTTTCGTTATTTCAACACTTTTTGATTTGAGCAACAGAAGATGTTCGAAAAAAATCGTTTCTATCTGCTGGTCTATTTTGACAGATTTTGCTGAATAAAAGAGCAATTTACCAAGCGAATTATCCATAGTAAACGCTAGATAAAACATGATTAGAATAATAGGCAATATACTAATCATGTGAAATAGCGAATACATATTAAGGCATATAACCAAACAAACTGCAAGGCGTAAAACTTTAGATGCGATCAGAACAAGATTGAAAAAGAAAATATACACGACAGTAGCAGAAGAGGAACCGCCGGCGTTGGAACCATCGTTGGCCATGTCGTCGAAGAAGAGAGTGCTGATGTCGGGAAAGAAGTCCTCTTCGGGGAAGACGTCACCGCAGTCGCTATCCGTGAGGGAGTCCGTGACGAAGCCAGTAGTCGCGCGGATAGTGCTCCCCAAAAACCTTATAGCCCTTCTCCCGTACAAGACTCGAAGCAGCGGGGTCTCGGAGGCCTACTGTCCCAGCTCCCAGTGCACGCCGCAAGACGGGATGAGGAAGATCTAAGTAGCGCAGTGCTCTGGAACTGGAGGCGCAAAGGATGTGTGGCAGTGTATCTGAGAGGAGGCGTGACCTCTCTCTTATATAGGCACAGAGGGAAAGACAGACAGGCTGCGCAGAAGATGAAACAAACGGACAGAAGTTAAAGCGAACAGGCGGCAGCCCACCGAACAGCCTCCACTCAGTTCGTATTTATTTAGCTCGTATTAAAAGTCCACTCGAGCAAAATGTTTCAACGTCTGTACGACTGTTCACATACCATTCATGTGTGGCAAAATAAAGCTCGGCTCGGCGAGATTCCCGCAACCCGCAACCCGCGGCGCGCGCGCATGAGGTGACGAGGCGGGGCGGGGCGTGGCGAGCGAGGAGGAGGAGCACGCGTGTATATGTCTTCTCTTCTCAAGCTCGTATAAGTGGTGGAAGAGCTGACCTTATAAGCGGGTCCAACTTCCACTCAACTAGCAATGTGGGACTAAACATTTGTCTCAGCTCTTGCCTTGCATGAATGGGCCAAATGGGCCTCTAGGATTTCAGGAATTTATTGTCATATAATAAATGGGCTGGGCCTATTTAGGCAAAAATTCCAACAATCCCCCACCAGATCCCAGAGGCACGTGAAGTTTGCCTTTGGTTCCAAAACATTGTTTATATACCGGTACTGTAGTGGAGACTATTAAGTTGAACTTACACCTAGAGCTTTATGTTATACTAGGCCGCAACTTGTACAGTGGACTATGCCTTGAACTGCAAGTTTGCTGCGAACCTAGCTTCACCAAAAGCATTGACCGATACTAGGCTACCGTGGGACTTCCCCGCGGGTGGAGCTTATGCGTCATACTCCATGACCTTTCATGAGTTTATTAGAGAGCACCCTACTCTCATAGACTGCGAAGTTTTAACGGTCAGACTCATATAGGTGTGTTCTTTAAAAGATGTTCTGCAGGACAACATCTTTGCTTAGGATAAGCCACTTAGAGCAGATTAAGATAATAAATCAACCTGCCGTGCAGAATAGGAAAGTATTGCATCTTTATGGAGTGGTGTTTATTAAAGTAGGGATACTTTCCTCTCAGCTAACCAATAGCTTGTCTCCCAATTCTAATTCACGGGATCTCCTATCACATAGAGTGGTTTACCACTGTGGAAAGCTCAAATTGTGGGTCTCATACCCATCTCCTTCGATGCATTTTCTATCACATTGCGTGATAGACCCTTTGTGAAGGGATCTGCAAAGTAGATGTTTGGATATAATCCAATGCAATAACTTCGGAGTTTCTCATTTTCCTGACAGATTTCAGTCTCCTCTTCACATGTCTTGATGACTTCATATTATCCTTAGAACTATTTACCTTGAAAATCACAGTTTATAAGGATTGCGGGTATTGGTTTTTCAACCACAGGTAAGTTCATCAAGAGTTCACGAAACCACTCTACTTCAATAGTGGTTGTGTCTAATGCTGTGAGTTCTGCTTCCATAGTTGACCTCGTTAAGATGGTCTGCTTGCAAGACTTCTAAGAAACAGTGCCACCAACAAGTGTGAATACATATCCACTTGTGGCCTTTATCTCGTCAGCATCAGATATCCAATTTGAATCACTATAACCCTCTAGTACCCTCGGATACTCGGTATAGTGTATGCCATAGCTCGTAGTGCCTTTTACATATCGCATAACTCTCTCAAGAGCATGCCAGTGATCATCTCCTGGATTTGAAACAAATTGACTGAGTTTGCTTACGGTAAAGGCGATGTCAGGCCTCGTGGCACTAGCTAAATACATAAGCGAGCCAATAATTTGAGAGTATCTCAGTTGGTCTCTAGCATTTCCTCGATTCTTTCGAAGCAACACACTAGGATCATACGGTGTAGGAGAAAACTTGAAGTCGCTATACCCGAAACGACTCAAGATCTTTTCCACATAGTGGGACTGAAGCAATATAATCCCACCATCATCATCTCTCAATAGCTTGATGTTCAGGATGACATCAGCTACTCCCAGATCCTTCATCTCAAAGGAACGAGATAGGAAATCTTTGATCTCCCTAATTGCATTAAGGTTGGTTTCGAAAATCAGTATGTCATCAACATACAAACAAATGATGACTCCCTCACCCCCACCATGGCGATGGTACACACATTTATCAGCTTCATTTACAGCAAAGCCTGCAGCAGTTAAAGTTCTTTCGAACTTCTCATGCCACTGCTTAGGGGCTTGTTTTAGACCATATAAAGACTTCAACAACTTGCACACCTTTCCTTCTTAACCATTTACCACAAAGCCATCTGGCTGATCCATGTAAATTTCCTCATCCAACTCTCCATTAAGGAAAGCTGTCTTAACGTCCATTTGATGAACGATAAGACCATGAGAGGCAGCCAATAAGAGTAATACTCGAATGGTGGTCAATCTGGCAACAGGTGAGTAAGTGTCAAAGAAGTCTTCACCTTCCTTTTGAGTATATCCCTTGGCCACAAGTCGTGCCTTGTACTTCTCAATAGTACCATCAGGTCGAAGCTTTTTCTTAAACACCCACTTTCACCCTATAGGTTTGCACCCATAAGGGTGATCAGTGATCTCCATGTTCCATTAGCTAAGATGGAATTCGTCTCACTATGGACGGCTTCCTTCCAGTAGTCAGCATCAGGAGATGCATATGCTTCTGAAATAGAAGTGGGAGTGTCATCCACAAGGTACACAATGAAATCATCACCAAAGAACTTTGTAGTCCTCTGTCTCTTGCCCCTTTTAGGAATTTCATTATCATCCTCCTTAAGACTTTCAGAGTGTTCGATTGGAATGGTATGTTCAGAGAATGTAGCAAATTCCTGATTAGATGAACTAGGTATCTCCGGATTTGATGAGTTAGGTTTATCTTTCATTGGAAAGATATCCTCAAAGAAAGTCGCATCAGTCGACTCCATGATTGTACCGACATGAATGTCAGGCACATCAGATTTTACTATCAAGAATCTATAACCAATGCTATGAAAAGCATAGCCCAGAAAAACACAATCAATGGTTTTTGGTCCAAGCCTGTGCTTCTTGGGGATTGGTACATTAACCTTTGCCAAACAACCCCAAGTACGTAAGTAAGAGAGTTTTAATCTTTTCTTCTCCCATTCTTCGAATGGAGTAATTTCTTTGTTCTTTGTGGGAACTCGGTTTAGGACATGATACGCAGTCAATAGTGCCTCCCCCCACCATTCCTTAGAGAGACCCGATGTGTATAATATGGCGTTAACCAAAGATGTTAGAGTACGGTTCTTTCTTTCGGCTACTCCATTTGACTAGGGTGAGTACGGAGGCGTCCTCTCATGAATTATTCCATGTTCCGCACAAAAGGAATCAAACTCGTTGAAAAAATACTCTCCACCACGATCAGACCTAAGCCTCTTAATCTTTCGATCAAGTTGATTTTCTGCCTCAGCTTTATAGATTTTCAAGAAACTCAAAGCCTCATCTTTTGATTTCATAAGATACACATGACAATATATCGTAGAGTCATCGACCAAAGTCATGAAATATTTCTTTCCACCTTTTGTCAATACACCATTCATCTCACAAAGATCAGAATGTATGAGCTCTAGTGGTGTTAAATTTCTCACTTCTGCAGTCGTATGTGACTTGCGAGGTTGTTTAGCTTGCACGCAGACTTGGCACTTAGATCCCTTAACAGTTGTGAAATCAGGGATTAAATTCATTTTGGCTAGTCGCGTCATACAACCAAAATTAATATGACAAAGACGAGAGTGCCAGACATTTGATTCAAAATTCGTGTAAATATGATTAACAACTTTATTACAAATGTCTGATAGATATAAGCGGAACAAGCCTTCGCACTCATAGCCTTTACCAACAAAGGTGCCATACTTTGAAATTACAAATTTATTAGACTCGAATAAAATCTTGTAGCCATCTCGACACAGAAGAGATCCGCTAACAAGATTTTTATTTATTGAGGGAACATGATGCACGTTCTTCAGGCGCACGGTCTTTCCCGAAGTTAACTTCAGATCGACCGTACCAACACCATGAACAGAAGCATGCGAACCGTTTCCCATCAGCACGGTTTGAGTCCCTCTGACCTGATATGAAGAAAACATGGAAATATCAGAACAAACATGTACATTAGCGCCCGTGTCAATCCACCAATCAGGAGAATGACATAATGAAATAACAGTAGGTAATATACCATACCCAACATCTTTCATCTCAACGTCGCCCATGACAACATTAGCAGTCTTGCTACCCTTCCCATGCTGGCGCTTGTCAAAGCGGTTGGGACAAGCAGGAGCCCAATGATCAGGATCACCGCACACATGACAAGCACCTTTCCTCTTATCAGTCTTCTTCTTGAAGCTGGTAGACTATGAGGCCTTGTTCTTTCCATCGAATTTTCCTTTGCCGTCAAACTTGCCTTTGTTCTTGAACTTATGAGGCTGGAAGTTCCTTTTCTGTACTAGATTGGCATTAGAAGCTCCCTCGGTACCTTGAGCACGTGTGAATTTTGCTCTCGCCTTCTCTTCTACATCAAGAGTCCCAATGAGATCTGTCACGGAGAACTCTTGTCTCTTGTGCTTCAGAGAAGTAGCAAAATTCCTCCATGACTGGGAAGTTTGGCAATAATGCCTCCGGCAACAAACTTGTCCGATAACACACAAGTGAAGTGATCAAGCTCCCTGGCAAGTGACTGTATCTCATGAGCCTGCTCCACAATGGGGCGGTCATCAACCATCTTATAGTCATAGAATTGTTCCATGACATACAGTTCACTGCCAGCATCGGAGACTCCAAATTTTCTCTCGAGCGCATCTCACATATCCTTGCCATTGCTAAATCACAGATATTAATCGACAATATTTTCACCAAGGATGCTGATCAAGGCAGCCTTGAAAGTGGTAACAAGTTTTCGGAACGCCTCTTCTTGAGCGGGGTTAAGTTCTCCCTTAGGTGCGCCATAGATGACGTTATAGCAGCTCATGGTCTCAAACCAGAGCACTGCTCTCGCACTCCATCGTTTGTAATTGTCACCTTCGAACACAGGTGGCTTCATAGAAGAAACAAAGCCACTTGGGGCAAATTGCCTGAAATAAGGTTTTTGGATTGTTGAATAAAAGAGCAATTTACCAAGCGAATTATCCATAATAAACTCTAGACAAAACATGATTAGAATAATAGGCAATATACTAATCATGTGAAATAGCGAATACATATTAAGACATATAACCAAACAAACTGCAAGGCGTAAAACTTTAGATGCGATCAAAACAAGATTAAAAAGAAAATATATACGGCAATAGCAGAAGAGGAACTGCCGGCGTTGGAACTGTCGTTGGCCATGTCGTCGAGGAAGAGAGTGTTGATGTCGGGGAAGACGTCATCGCAAACGCTATCCGTGAGAGAGTCCGTGACGAAGCCAGTAGTCGCGCCGATAGCGCTCCCCAAAAACCTTATCGCCCTTCTCCCGTACAGGACTCAAAGCAGCAGGGTCTCGGAGGCCTACTGTCCCGACTCGCAGTGCACGCTGCAAGACGGGATGGGGAAGATCTAAGTAGCACAGTGCTCTGGAACTGGAGGCACAAAAGATGTGTGGCAGTGTATCTGAGAGGAGGCGCGACCTCTCTCTTATATAGGCATAGAGGGGAAGGCAGACAGGCTGCGCAGAAGATGAAACGAACTGACAGAAGTTGAAGCGAATAGGCGGCAGCCCACCGGATAGCCTCCACTCAGTTCGTATTTATTTAGCTCGTATTAAAAGTCCACTCGAGCAAAATGTTTCAACTTCTGTATGACTGTTCATATACCATTCATGCGTGGCAAAATAAAGCTCGGCTCGGCGAGATTCCTCAATAACCCGCAACTTCATGGCTTGGCGGACGTGAGGCGTGGCGTGACGAGGCGAGCAAGGAGGAGGAGAGCGCGTGTATATGTCTTCTTTTCTCAAGCTCATACAAGTGGTGGAAGGGCTGACCTTATAAGCTGGTCCAACTTCCACTCAACTAGCAATGTGGGACTAAACATTTGTCCTAGCTCTTGCCTTGCATGAATGGTCCAAATGGGCCTCTAGGATTTTGGAAATTTATTGGCATATAATAAATGGGTTGGGCCTATTTAGGCAAAAATTCCAACAGATTTCTGCCATTATTTACATTTGCTTCTTACTGATTCCTTTTTGAGCTCTCTTCAGGTAAATTGAGTTTCTTTGAAGGAGTTACTACAGTAGCTTGTGTTTTTAGTGAAAAGCCTTGTTGTTCCAAAGCTTTGCCAGTGGTCTAATATCTTTTGAATAAGCTAATGTTGCTAATGAAGATTGTATGAAGTTTTGTATGAAGGAAAAAAAATTCAGGTGTAGAGAGAGAATGATGCAATGAGATGAAGGATGGACAAAAGCTCAATTTTGGGGATGCCACCATGGTGTCACCCCAAGAAATATCCAAGAGGTATAAGCGTCAAAGCTTGGGGATGCCCAAGGCATCCCCTTCTTCATCAATAAAAATCTCATGTCTAGACACTTCACTTTTATTGTTTCATGCACAGTTGTGTTGTTCTTGGAGCATCTTAGTTTTCGTTTGCTTTGCTTAGTTTGTTTAGTTTGCTTTAGTAGTTTGGACCCCCGCTCTCGCTGTATTGTTTTGCAAATAAGTTTGCTTGGTGTTTGGAAAGGAGTAGTAAGTTCTTGCTTGAAGTGCAAGAGAAGCTTGCATTGACTGTGACTTAGACTTTAGCATGACATGCTAGGTGTTGTTTTAGCATTATGCTTAGTGATTATTGCTGTAGCATGTCTTGTTCCAAACAATTGGGATTGCTTAGTGTGTCTTGAAGAAATTATGCATTGTTTTCGCATGCAAAAGCATAGTATTGTGGTATTCTCCTTTGATGTTTTGCTTGGGTTGACTTGGCACATGCTCACACCATGTTATGACTATGACAAGTCACCATTAGCCTCTATGATCATTTAGTCCTTGACTTGTAGTACCACTCTTTGCTTTGATTAGTTTGCTTTGTTGCATTGCATAATTATGGCCATTATTGCTCTCTTAGTTGGTTGCTCCCGGTCTTTTGCTAGCCTCCACTTGTATGAGTAAGTTCTACTCATGCTTCCAACTCCCAAGAAACCAAGTTATTCCAAAGTGTCCACTATAAACTCCTATGCATGGTGTGTTACACCATTCCAAAGTATATTCTTGTTTTCATCTATCTTCCAATTAAAAACTATTTTGTTATGTGAAAACTTAGTGATTAAAGCCCTCACGAACTTGATGGCACACTTTATTCTTTGCCCCTAATAAACTTGAACCATTGAGGCAACTTTGTTGTATATGCTTGCACTTATAAGTTGGGATTAGCAGAACCGTGCTGTCACGGGGAAAGTTTTCAACATTGCACTTATACCTTGTTGTACTCAGTTGATATCATGTTCTTTTGTCTATGGAGGTCACCGGTGTGAAATAAAGAGGGAACTTGTAAGTCCATGGAGTTTGTATCCTGTGTTAGAGAAACGCATGGGCCGCTGGCCTAAGCAATGCCTAATCATGGTGGAAACTTGCAGCATCACCATAGTGACATCTATGAAGCATTCTTCTTATAAAAAAAGAGACACATTGAGAAAATAGGAAAGAGAGAAAAAAGCACCATATTCCCATGGTACATAAGAAGAATTGCTGAGATGCTCATTGTCTGCTTGCCTTGTCATTTTGGTTTTGGGAAAGCTCTTGTGCCATGTGCAAGGGGTACCCCGTTGGCGGTTCTCAATGATATGCAAATACTTACAGTGACAAGAACTTACCTGGACCCAAAGTTGAGTATGCATGAGGTGTGGCCCTCGTATTCAAGGGGCATGAGATTGCCAACTTATACTTCGTCAAGCATATACTCCAGCTTTGTCACTTTAACCTTAACCACTTCAAGATGCTTATGATAGGGGCAATGAGGGTTTAAAGTCAGTAAGTACCATAATTTTTGGAAGCTCTTTTTGAAACTTGTAATCCCTACTTCCTTTACAAAAAGGCCTTTCTTCCACCATTATTTGAGTCTCCACCTTCTACCTTTAGGATCCATTAAGAGATCATAGTTGTCATTCTGTGTGCAATGTTCCAAAGCTTATTAATTGATGCATGTTGTGTTATTACTTGCTCTTCTGCTATTTGTTTCTAGTCACCCTTGTAAACTTTGCAGGTGTCCTATGCATTATATTGCTAATCTATGAGGGACAACCCGATTACCACTATGTTATGTTTTATGCATGTGAAACAAATAAACGTTTTTCAATACATATTATTCATGATCTTTGTTTGTAGCTTGCCATGTTGCATGCATAGTTACTATGTCCTATTGTTAGAACTCCATATTTTATGCACATGTTTAGAGTTCTTTGATCCCAGCATTCAATGCTTGCAAATGGTTGGATCTTTATTATGAGGGTGCATGTCACCTCAAAAATTATTCTTTTATCACTTACCTACTCGAGGACGAGCAGGAGTTAAGCTTGGGGATGCTGATACGTTGGAAACGTATCTATAATTTTTGATGCTCCATGCTTGTTTAGTATCTACTTTGTTTTACTTGTCCACACTTTGAGGTGCTTTTTACATGTTTTCTGGTACTAACCTATTAACAAGTTGCAACAGTGCCAGATGCCTGTTTTCTACTGTTCTTCGTTTTATAAAAGTTTGTAAAGAAATATTCTCGGAATTGGACGGGACAAACGCCAAAGTCTATTACTTTCCGTGGGGAACAGGAAGTCCAGAGGAGAGCCAGAGGGGGGGGCGGAGCCCACCCCAGCGCTGAGGGTCGTGGACCCGCGCCTGGCTAGGGTTTGGTGGCCCTGGTCGCCTCCCGGTCTCGCCCCTTCGCCTATAAGAATCCCCCGATGCAGAAACTCTCGGTACCCGATCAGAAATCCACGAAACCGTCTGTAGCCGCTGCCACCATCATCCCTAGATCGGGGGATCTGAAGCTCTTCCCGGCACCGTGTCGGAGGGGAGATCATCCCGGAGGCCTTCTCTCCGGTATGATTTGTGAGTAGTTACACCTTGGACTATGGGTCCATGTAGTAGCTAGATGGTTGTATCTCCTCCTTTGTGCTTTCATGTATAGATCTTGTGAGCTTCGTTCATGATCAAGATCTAATCTATTTGTAATCATGCATGTCGTGTTTGCGGGGATCCGATGGATATTGAGATTATTATGTTGGTTTGATTAATGGTTCTATCTATTTAATTCTATCATGTATGTGTTGTTTGTGAATCTTGCATACTCTCCGTTGCTAGTGGTTATCTTGGCCAAGTAGTTGCTAGTGACTCTAAGAGGGGGTATTTATGCTCGATAGTGGGTTCATGCCTCTAGTTTCCAAGGGAAGTGACAGAAATATTTTCGGTGGTAGATGTGTTGTTGCTACTAGGGAAAAAACAACGGTCTTGTTCATGAAACATGTGGACTGTTTACCTTACACACTTTGCTTAAAGCAGTTGTTTGTTGCTTGCAACTTAATACTGGAGGGGGTTCGGATGATAACCTGAAGGTGGACTTCTAGTCATAGATGAAGTTGGATGACGGTCTATGTATATTGTTGTATTGTCCAATCAACCTCATAGGATCTTTCTGGCTAGTAATTGCATTGTTATTCCTTGCTCAGTTCCTGTCAATTGCCCCGTTGTAATTTGTTTACCCTCCATGCCATGTTTTTTATCTAAGGAGAGCACCTCTAGTGAACTATGGACCCCGGTCCAATCTTTACCATTGATACATCTTCCACTGTTATTTGTTTACTTGCTGCAAACCATTACCTTCCACACCATACGTTTAATCCTTTGTTACAACAAACGGTGAGCTTGACAACCTCACTGATTCGTTGGGGCAAAGTCTTGAGTTTGTGTTGTGCAGGTCTCCACGTTGCTTTTAACACCTGTGTGACGTTTTCTTCCTCCTTCTGGTTCGATAACCTCAGTCTCAACTGAGGGAAGACTTGTTGCTTGCTGCTTCACACCTTGCTCTTGGGGTTTCCAACGAAGCGCTTCCACATCAAACACTAGGCGCCATCAAGCTTTCTGGTGCCGTTACTGGGGAATCTACTTCAACCTCTTCCACCTCGTCAAGCGCTATCAATGACTTGCTTTGATTATGTCTATTTTCCACCTAGTTGCCACTACGGATAGGATGGGACACGGGGCTAAGATTATCCACTCCCACAACAGGCCATATTTCAGAAAAAACCTGAAAATTGCAATTGAAAGAGAAAAGCCAGAAAAGTTTTCGTGTCAAGGTTTGTGTACTTTTAATGTTTGTCTATAATTTTGGTATTAGTGTGCGCATTCTCGATGTTAGTTTATGTATGACTTTTGTGTTCAGCGTGTATACTTCTCGTGTTAGTGCTTCCGGCATGGTAGTGTGTGTATGAAGTTTATGCATGACCTTGTCGTGTATATTGTGTAGTGCTAAATTGTATTAACGTTTGTAATTTGTATGTATGTTTCTACATTTTAGGGTGTGTGTAGGCACATGGTAATATAGGCGAAAAGATAAATGTAAACAAGTAAAATAAAAAAAAGTTGGTGTTCTAGAAAGTATGGTGTCTCGTCCTATTCGAAAATAGCTAAATGCAAGCCGCACAAAAATATTAGTCCTAGTCTGCGATTACCCGCTACTCCACTCCATCTCCCCTTGATTGTACCTCATCGATCATCTCCCCCACCTCCTCCCGTTCCGCGTCACATATAAATTTAGGAAAAATTTAAAAATTACAAGAAAATATATAGAAAGGAATATTCACAATCACAATAATAAATAAATACAGACCTTCGGAACAAAGATATATAGAAATCTTAGATCTTGCGGCCTTGACTTAAACAGTTCCTGTAGTTAGGTTTCCTCAATCAAAGAGGAAGAAAGTATGATTCAAGTCACTAGTTTACTGGCCATGTGCCTCTTTTGCACTAGCAAGGAGACTTATTTGGAAATTACACCGGTTAATTGGTTGGTGCAACTCTTTGTGGTGGTGGACGCTACCATATAGATTTGAGCATGTTGGAAGGATTTGACTGAACGAGATGAAATATCTAATGAAAGGAGGAGTGTGCACATACCACCTTTCTCGCACTTCTCCAACCATATGAAATCTTCCGTCGAGAGGACGAGATGAGCATCTGATAGAGTGAAAGGAGATGGGTAGTGTTCTCTTATAGGGCTTTGTGGTCTCCACTCCACCAAGACAAAATGCAATGTTCCCCCTCATGGTTCACGATGTTAGACACGTGGAGGTCAGGGTATAGAGCCCCCGTGAGTCAAGCCCGTGGGTCGGGTAGGAGGTAGGGACCACATTGCTATGGTGACAAATGGTATGCGGCCATCGCAATCCGAGAGGAGGACACTTTGAGAATAGGAGGGGAGGATGGACGCAGATTTCATATGACCGGAGGTAGTGAGGTGGTGGTGGTGTGCGAGACGGGAGCGCACAGTTCGGTTCCCTTATAACCTCCGCTGGCGGATGGTATGTGCGACGGAATGTGTTGGCGGTCTGATGGGGTTGAACGCATGGTGACGGAGGCAGGCAGGTCGGCCGCGAATCGGGTGACGGCAGCGGGACGTGAAGCGCGCGGGCTCCATGGCCTTTAGTGTCGGGATCCAAAAAATGGTCGTACGACGCGGTACGCGGGTGTGCGCTCCGTTTGTTACACAAAAGCGTCTTTTCTATGGGTGGCAAGACGTGAACAGTAGGTGAAATGTGCTGGCAGATAGACAATATGATTTTTCTTTCTAGAAAAATATTAGTGGAGTTTCAAAAATAAAAATATGAAATACAATTTTGGATGAACCTTCAAATATTTACCATGCTTGCAATCTAGAAAATATCGAGTTGTCAACAACCAATATAGATCTTGAATGTAATCATATTTTCCTTACCAAAATATATCGAATAAACCGTAAAAATGCAGGGTAAAAAATGAGAAAAAATAGAAATCTCAGATCTTGCGATGTTGCTCCTCTAATGCACCAGCCAAGAGTCCCTACATCCGGGATAAGAAAGGGAAAAAATCCTAGATCTTGCTACCTTGTGTTACAATTGCGACAAGAAGATAACGAAGAACGAAAACAAAAAACACAGCAAGGAGACACAGATTTAACGTGGAATACCTCTCCAACAAAGAGAGGAAAAAACCACGGGCGCCAGCCAGCGAAACTTCACTATATCGAGGAGTGTTTACAAACGCCGGGGATTTCACAGATGCAACCCTTTCCAACCGGCGGCTTACAAGGGGTTTATATATCGGTGGAAACCTAGGTCTTCGACGATCCAGACTGTACACTCTATTTCGAAGCCTTCGCCTCCACTCGTCAGAAGTTGGCCTATACTTTGTAGAATTTGGATCAACATATAACAAACTCCACCTTGAGACAAATTCCTCCTTGTAGCATCAACAACAACCATCTCCCTGAACAAACAAAGCAAATACTTTCGACGTCAATAGCCACTTGGGCTAATCAGTTAAACCAACTAAGTTCGAGCAAAGCTCAAACTTAGCAACAGGATCAGGTTTATTCATCATATCAGCAGGATTATCATGAGTGCTGATCTTGCATACCTTTAATTTACCATGAGCAACAATGTCTCTAACAAAATGGTACTTGACATCAATGTGCTTAGTTCTCTCATGGAACATCTGATCTTTTGTAAGGTATATGGC
Source organism: Avena insularis (assembly GCA_023614405.1). Classification (NCBI taxonomy): domain Eukaryota; kingdom Viridiplantae; phylum Streptophyta; class Magnoliopsida; order Poales; family Poaceae; genus Avena; species Avena insularis. The sequence continues at coordinate 687,292 of JAJUPC010000015.1, read as the reverse complement.
ACTTTGACTGTCACAAAACAAAGTAATGCAAGAATCATCTCCACAAAGCTCAGCAAACAAACCTTTCAACCAAACAGATTCTTTGCAAGCTTCAGCAATAGCCATGTATTCAGCTTCAGTAGTAGATTGTGCAACAACAGCCTGCAATGTAGCCTTCCAGCTAACAGCACAACCTCCAACATTAAACACATAACCTGTGAGGGATCTTCTCTTATCCAAATCGGTAGTAAAATCTAAATCCACATAGCCAACGAGTCCCTCACCGGTCCTGCCAAACTTCAAACAAGCATTGGAAGTGCCAAGAGGGTACCTGAAAACCCACTGAACAACCTTCCAATGTTCTTTACCAGGATTAGCCATGTATCTACTTATCAAACTCATAGCATATGATAAATCAGGACGAGAACAAACCATGGCATACATCAAAGAACCAACAGCACTAGAATATGGCACCTTTGACATGTACTCAAACTCTTCATCCGTAGTAGGACATTGAGAAACTGACAATTTAAAATGAGGAGCAATAGGAGTACTAACTGAGTTGGCATCATCCATATTAAAACGATGAAGAACTTTCTTAATGTAACTTTGCTGACTAAGAAATAACAAACCAGATTTTCTATCTCGGGTAATCTCCATACCTAAGATCTTCTTAGCAGCACCAAGATCCTTCATCTCAAACTCACTACTTAGGTGTGCCTTCAAAGTAGTGATTTCTTTCATGCCCTTGGCAGCAATTAACATATCATCAACATATAGCAGCAAGTATATAGGTGACCCATCAACAAACTTGATATAAACACAACTATCATATTTAGACCTCTCAAAACCATGTGAGATCATAAATGAATCAAACCTTTTATACCACTGTCTTGGAGATTGCTTTAAGCCATAAAGAGACTTCTTTAATTTGCACACAAAATCCTCTTTACTGTGCACTATGAACCCTTCTCGTTGGTCCATGTATATTTCCTCATCAAGCTCTCCATGCGTAAAAGCGCCTTGACATCTAACTGCTCAAGCTCAAGATCACGATAGCCACAATACTAAAGAAAGTACGAATGGAACTATGCTTCACAACGGAGAGAACACATCATTGTAATCAATACCGGAATCTGAACCCTTTTGCTACTAACCTTGCCTTGTACCTTGAAGGCTCTTTGGGAGATAGACCTTCCTTTTTCTTGAAAATCCACTTGCAGCGGACCGCCTTCTTTTGTTTAGGCAAGCGCACAACATCCCATGTGCCATTTTTCTCAAGCGATTGCATCTCTTCTTCCATAGCAGAAACCCACTTCTCGCGGTCAACGGATGTAATGGCTTCATTATATGTAGCAGGTTCAGAATCGTTTCCAATTGCTCAAAGACAACTCAAAGCATAATGTACAAGATTACATTCTTCAATTAAACGAGGATGAGGACCACGATTACGCCTCGGTCTATCGCCGACAATGGACTCATGTGGCTGCTGCAAAATAGTAGGTGAGTCCGAACAACAATATCATCAATGTTTTCCTCATGTGTATCTTCAACGATAGCATCATTATCATCAGTTTTCTGCGGGTTCTCCACGCACATTAACTCTCTCCTCTCCAACAGAATAGAGAGGTATCTGATGGCAAGCTATCATGATACATAACGGACTCATTGAAAACAACGTTTCTACTTAGCAAAATCTTTTTAGTTTCAGGATTCCATAGTTTATATGCTTTAACTTCTGAACCATAACCAAGGAATATGCACTTAACAGCCCTAGGCTCTAACTTTCCATTATCAACATGAGCATATGCAGTGCAGCCCAAAACTCTCAACTGTGAATAATCAGCAGGCGAACCTGACCATACCTCAATGGGAGTTTTCTTCTCAAGTGGAATAGAAGGTGACCTGTTGATGAGGTAACACGCTGTGTTGGCTGCTTCAGCCCAGAAACGCCTATGCATACCTGCATTAGACAATATACAACGAGCCATCGAGATGATGGTTATGTTCATGCGCTCTGCCACGCCATTCTGCTGAGGAGTATATGGGATGGTGTGATGCCTGATCATGCCATCGTTACTGCAAAACTCCTCAAACTCATTAGAACAGAATTCCATACCATTGTCAGTACGTAGTACCTTACCTTCTTCTCAGTCAGTTTTTCAACCATAACTTTCCACTTCTTAAAAGCATCAAAAACATCATACTTATGCTTCAGAAAATAAGGCCACACCTTTCTTGAGTAATCATCAATAATAGTAAGCATATAATTAGCACCACCAATAGAAGTCTTACGGGACGGACCCCATACATCAGCATGCACATAATCTAATATGCCTTTGGTGGTATGAATGGAAGCATTGAATTTAACTCTTTTATGCTTACCAAAGATGCAGTGCTCACAGAACTCAAACTTACTCAAGTTGCAACCATCAATCAGCTCTCTCTTGACCAACTCTGTCATGCCTTGTTCGCTCATATGCCCAAGACGCATATGCCATAGATGTGTTTTACCACAATCATCAGAATCATTAGAAGTAACAAGCAGCAATACTGTGCAAAGTGCTACCTCTAAGAACATATAATTTAGCAGAATTTATATCACCTATCATGTGAATAAGAGAACCTTTTGATACCTTGAACTCGATGCCCACCGCATACTTGTATCCATCAACGTCCATGGTACTCGGGAGATCAAATTTGGCCATGCTTGGTATGTGCTTCACCTCACTCAACGTGCGTGTCACGCCATCATGTGTCCTAATCTTAACAGATCCAACACCAACGATATGGCATGGGTTGTCATTCCCCACACGCACAAAATCTCTAGTCTGCACAGACTCATATGAACTGAACCAATCTTTGTTACGGAAATATGAAACGAACATGCGTATCAAGTATCCATTCATCATCACGAGAAGCACAAGCAGTAAAACAGCTAAGCATTCACCATCGAACTATCGAAACAACAGATCCTTACGGAACCTTCATCCTATCTTTCGGTTGGTAAGTTCCGCTTACTTCTCCTATTCTGCAACTTCCAACAATCATCAATAACATGATTAGAATTCTTACAATACCTGCAGAATTTATCCTTTCCCTTGGACTTTGAACGACTTCTACCGTCCTTGCTCTTATCTCTGTTGCCATAGTTGTTGTACCTCTACTCGGTCCTGCCACGAACCTGCAGAGCCTCAGCCTTGGATGACGTCCCATCTGACCCTACCATAGTTTTCATCTTTTCCCTCTGTTTGAGGGCGTCATGTACTTCGGCAAGGGTTAGTTCATCACGGCTCAACAATATTGTATCACGAAAGTGTGTATAGGAACTAGGCAACGAGCATAAGAGTAGAAGAGCTAAATCCTCATCATCATATTTTACCTCCATAGATCGCAAGTCCGAAACAATCTCTTTAAAAGCAGATATGTGATTCATTACGATCCACCTTCTTGCAGCCGTGCAAGAACAACTTCATCTTCACGCTCATCTTACTAGTTAGATCCTTTGACACACAGATCGTTTCCAGTTTTTCCCATAGGGCGAGCAGATTTCATCTCCAAGATTCTCGCAAAATATTATTGGATAGATGAAGTTGAATCAAAGACAAAGCCTTACGGTCCTTCCGCTTCTCTTCGGCGGACCAGGTCTTAGCATCCTTTTCACCGAATCCATCCAGCGCTTCATCCAGATCAGAAGTTTGGGCGAGAATCGCCCGCATCTTCACCTGCCACAAGGAGAATCTTGTGGTGTAGTCCAGCTGTGGTAGATCGAACTTCAATGACGACATGTCGCAAACCCTAGATTAGAACCTGGGGCTCTGATACCCCTTGTTACAATTGTAACACCTTGCTCCTCCATGAGGCTCGGCATCCTAAGTACAAAATGACAAGAAATGGAAATATCAGATCTTGAGGCCTTACTCCTCTTGCGACGGAAAAAGGCCCCATATTTGCACTAAGAAATGAGAAAACAATGAATAGAAAACTTAGATCTTGTGGTCTTACTCCCCATTTGCGTCAACCGGGAAGCCCCGCATCCGGGATAAGAAATGATGACACGAAATAGAAATCTCGGGTCTTGTGATCTTGCACCTCTTTTGCGTCAGTTAGGACGCCCCGCATTAGAGGGAAAAAATGAAAAGTAAACTTATAAATCTTAGATCTCAAGGCCTTAAGCCTCTTTTTGCATCAAGCAAGATCCCTCGCATCCAAGGTAAAAAAAATCTTGGATCTTGCGGCTTTTCCCCTTAGGGCCCGCTTGTTTTAGTGTTTTAGTTACCGGTCAGAACAGATTACGGAGTATAGGAAGGATTTTACACGGAGGTCAATGGGTACGTAATATTTACACCTGTTTTTGCCTAAAATCCAGGAAACCAAGCAGGGCCTTATGCGTTAGCCAGGAGGCCCTGCATCCGAGGTAAGAAATGACAAGAAGAAATAGAAATCCCAGATCTTCCAGCCTTACTCCTCTTTTGCGTCGGACCGGAGGACATGAATCCAGGATAAGAAATGAAAAGAAAAAAATAGAAATCCCAGATCTTGTGGCCTTGTGACTCTTTTCCATCCACTAGGGTACTTATTTGGATACTATACCAGTTAATTGATTGACTAGAACAAACAAACACCATCCTAGATAGATCTGGAGGATGCAGGAGCGAGGGGAATTAGTCACCTGATCTTGTTGAACTTAGCGATGGCGACGTGGATCTTCTCGGCCTTTGTGGTTGCGGCGACTACCATATGGATCTGACCCTGTTGGGGGGCTTCGACCAGACAAGAGGATATGCCCAGGAAAGGAGGAGTGTGCACTTATCACCTTGCTCATGCTTCTCCCTTCATCTGAGATCTCCTGTCGAGAGGACGAAATGAGGCTCTGAGAGAACGAAATGATATGGGCAGTGTTCTCTTATAGGACATTGTGGTCTCCACTACGGCATGGCGCAATGTGACTCATGTGGTTCACGGTGTTAGACATATGGAGGTCAGGGTAGAGAGCCGCCCGTGGGTCAGGTTGGAGGTAGGGGACCACATCATTACGGGGACACATGATATTTGGATGCCTAATCCACGTAGGCAGGTTTATCTATGGACACTCGCATTCATAACTAATTATGTGACCGGGCTCCCCCTCTTTGAAAGGGGAGGCATGTGCAATTGAGAATGTGTTGCCAAAGAAACAATCGCCATTAAGCTGAGCTTTTATAAGGGCCGCATCGCATGTCCGCCATAAATGTAATTGACTTTTCTTTTTTTCTATAGGGAACTACAATCAATTTTGTGATGCTAGAGAAACCGGTTGAATGTTATCATTTGTGTCTTATGACATGGTAACGGAAACTGATTCACCATATTTTTTATCAAAAGCATTAAAACTATCTAATCGAAGTACGAATTCATGCCTATGAAAAGTAAGCAAATTTCATCATTTTCCTTCGCAGCATTCTTTTTCTTGTCATTTTGAATCGGGACAAATTCTTCCTTCTTGTGGAAATGAATGAACTACCATGCTTTCCGCCCGCTAATCTATAAATCGTTTGTGTTCATGCTTTGAGTTTTCATTATTTTCCAAAAATTTAGTACAATCAACCGTGTGATGCCGGAGAAACAGCTGGACCGCTATCATTTTTGTTTTATGACATAGCAACAGAAACATGTTCACCAAGTAAAGTAAGTTTTAAAACATTGTGAAATAAAGCTAGAGTTGAGCGCACCATATTTTCTTTATTATTGTCTTTCATTTCCTTTCTTTTATGTTAGATGTTGATCTATTCTAACTAAACACAAAGTTTTGCTTACACGAAATCATTATTAAAAAATAAAAATTCTGGTAAGCAATATCGGTAGCTGGTCGTACATCTTTCCTTCTCCAGATGTGCAAGTTAGGCACAACATGCACTTAGTTACTCCCTTCATCCGTAAATAAGTATACTTCTAGATTTTGTCTAAGTCAAACATAATCAAATTTGACCAATTTTATAGGGAAATATAGGAACATGTATTACATCAAATTAACATATTATGAAAGTAGATTTAAAAATAAATAAATATAATGGTATCAATTTAGATATTGATACGCTGTCCTAAAAAAATAGTCAAACGTAGTAAAGTTTAACTTAGAATAAGGCTAGAAGTACACTTATTTACGGTGAGTAGTCTAATATATTGCTTGGTGGTTGTGCAGAGCACGATTTCAGTCTTGAGTGCCCCATACAGCTGTCCGATATGTTTGTTAGTTTGTCGGTGTATCGCAAAGGGCAACAAAAGGGGCTTTGTTAACATTTGGCTGTGCGACGTCGATGTGAGAAACTTGCTTTAATTGTCGTGTTTGGATGTTTAAAACTTATTTAAGCTGTCGGAACTTTGGTTAAACCTTGCTGATTTATCGTATTTCTCTTGGTTCGAGGGCTCGCGGGTTGCGGCTGGGCAGAGACCGCATGTAGAAACGGTCATGCACCGCGACGGAATCCTGTGTTCCATTACATCTAAAAAAAATGTTCTTAGAATATTCCTAGCAGATACTGTATATCTGGTCAAATCCGTAAAATTTGTAGCATCGGTCTAAAAATAACTAAAAAATAGTTCAAACAGATATCGTAAAAGTGGTTAAAACCGTAAAAAAATTATAGCTCCCTCCATATCAGCCACGTGTACCGTATATGTTCAGTTTTAAAGACTGTGTTGTCCATGCGGCCGGCGGCCTCGCGCCGAGTGTCCATGCGGCTGCCAAGCTAGCTAGGAACTACCATGCGGCCGGCCGATCATGTAGGTGGATTGGGCACACGAGGAAGACAGATCGAAAATTTCAGGAATATTTGGTTTTGCGATATATATATACGGTATCTGTTTCGTGCTGTCTTTTTTGTTAAAAAAAGGGTTTGCGGTAATACCGTATCCGTGTTTTGCAGTATCGCGTCATGCGGTATCTGCTAAAGATATTCAAAACCTGTATTTTGGCTAGCGAGTCAACAGTCGTGACCTGTATTTTGAAAATCAGAATCATTCCAAGAAAAATAATCTTTGCTTCGGAAGTGGAGGTAATGATCATGCATTTCTTTGCGCACTGGGCTATGTGCTGAATATCCAAGGAAATCCGTGTTCGTGTTGGATTGGACGATGGTTTGGGTAGAGTAGGCGGCATCTTATCACTCCTGCTTAGATTCCCATGGTATATGTTGTGGGAAAACGATGGACAGAGGGCCTGATTCCTCATACGTGTCGAGGATGCTTCTTTGTGTGCTGTCACTTGTCAGTGTGGGCGTCGTTTTTGGCTCCAATATTCAGGTTCCCGTGGTTTGTTTCTCGATGGTGCAATCAAAACGTCTTTCTGCCTACCCAAACAGCATGTAACACATGCACAAGTTTGCTTCGTCGTGTCACGACTTTTGGCTGTAATAAGACTTAAAAAACGGCACACCTTGGAGCTTATGCATATATACATATGGAATAACTTTATCTTCGTCCGTGGTAATGAAAAACCAGGACAATGTATGGTGGTCAAGAAGAAAGACCTCCTTCCTATATTAGCCTTCCACTTCTTCTACAAACGGTTATCGACATACAAAATATATAGGTGTCAAAAAAAACATACAAAATAAATAAGTTGGCTTGAATACTTGCGATCTGATTTCAAATCTATTCTTTCGACAACTGTGGGCAGATGTTCTGTTTTTCTTATGACATGAGGGCATGTAGCATATGTGTTTGTAGGCACGCCTGGTATCGCCGAATCTGATCCGTCAACGAATATCATCGAGCGACAGAACTTCGCCAATCAATCATTCACCAGTAACACACGCTTACTTTGGAATCACTAGTACCATTCTCCAAACCCGATCGTCCGAACACTCAAATCAAGGACTCTGCAATATTGTTCCCTAAAGCATATTAGGGTTGAGCTTAGGGCATTGCACAATGCTAGGAAAGACATGCCTTCTCCTAGGTCTCCACATCATTTAGATAGAACACAATACATTACTTGTACAATGCATTATCTCTTATTGCTATCTCTAGCAATTAACGAGAATTAACTATTTTTAGTAAGAAATTGATTGGCCAAGGGAAGACATATGGTACAATGGAGAAAATAGTCTTCTCTTATTTTCTAAGGGATCGTCCCTTAGCTAAGGAAAGACAACCTTCTCTTTTTATTTCACTCTCTTCCAACTAAGCAAAAATCTAACGTGGCAAGTATAAGGGAAGGCTGATGTCACCGCATTGTACGTCCCCTTAGGGCGAACCAGCTCCTTTTATGAAGATCAAACATTTTGGGAGCCATGTCTACCGCGGCACACTGCAATAATGGCATCCACCCCTTTCTCTCTCAGCGGTATACCGAGAATAACACGACATCCACTGGCAGGAAAGAGTTCATTAATAATATGACACTGCCTAGCTAGGCCGCTTGCCAGTCAACTAGTTTACTTCTAATTTAATTTTATACACATTTAATCTCATCGTGCTCTCCACCAGGAACTTCAATGAGCATCGGAGTGAACACCAAGTCCTTCTCGCTACTATAGGAGTTTGAGCTTTTCCGTGAGAGTCAGTGTTTCTATGACCTACAACTACGACACGTGCTCAAGTGTTGGGAGGCGACCTGCCTACAACATAGGAAACCAAAACATGAGTAAGTATGTAATTCAATAATATGAGCACACAAGCGTTGCCAAACAGAGGTTTGAATCCTAGGAACATGGACATCTTTTTTTTGGTGAAAGAACCAAGAAACAAGTAATGCCAACAATATAAGGACACTTTATAGATCTATATATTCTACTATAAATGTATATTTATAACATCTCAAAAAAGATAAACATAGATTACATAAAAATATCTATCAGGATTCTTGTTAAACGAGCGTATGCTCTAGTGCTATTTACCAAAATATTTAAGAACACTATGATTGCCACAAACATATACAAATACACAATACACTTATAATAATATGAAGATAACTAATCTAGCCATTAGCTTAAAGTAGATATTGATACGCAAAGGTATACAAATTTTGATACTTTTTCTTATTTTTAAGTAATGTTAATTTTAACAAAAGAACATAAAACTTCCCAAACTAGATAAAAATAATAACATAACTTTTGACATAAAAAACATTTTGATTTAACACAACGGCATTTGAATAATATCATGGGAATTATAACATTTAATATTATATTTGAGTATAAACCAACATTGTTAACTATTAATTATGATAAGCATAATAAAATATATGATTTATGATTACGTTTAAATTATAATCTACATACAAGAAAAATAAATTAGTATAAGTAAATTATTTTTCGCTAGGGCTCCCATAGAAGCCGATGAGACGAGATCATGTTCTTCCACCATATGGATCCAAAAATGACAATTGCCCATAAAATTAGAACAAAAAGATTAATCCTTCTACTTCATAAGACCACAGCCGATGTTTAAGTTATATAATATCACATTGACAAAAAACATTTGTAGCTGCGAACAGGTGTGCTAAAACCACAACACAAACAATACATAAGCAAAGGAAAAATAACTCATAATTAGCATAGGTAGGATTGTATGACAAAACCGTCATGACATCTAGTTTGGAGTGATCTAACGATTTTTTTACACTACTATGAACGGAACTAAGTAAAAATGGCATTACCACAGTTACACAAATATGAAAGTTTGCATGGTATCGTAGGGAAAAAGCAATGGACAAATAAAGTGCATGATTCCTCATATTCGGCGTGTACATGATTTGGTTCACGGATTTAAATTCCCATGGTTTCTCTGATGGTGCAACCAAAACGTCTTTGTACACGCGCACACACCATGTAGTAACATATGTGCAACTTTTCTTCCTCATACTACCTCCATTCCAGAGGGACGGCATACTAAATTCAAACGGTATAAAGTTTGATAAAACTTATAGAATAAACTACTAACATTTATAAGATCAAATAGCCATAATATAAAAATCTATTGCACGATCTATCTAATGATATTTATTTTCATATAATAGGTATTGATAAATTTTCAATAAATTGGGTCAAAGTTGTGTTGTCTGACTTTCAAAAAAATTATATGCCTTGTTTATTAGAATGGATATAGTAATTGAAAAAAATTGCTTCGGCATGTCACGACTTGGGCTTTAAATAAGTACTAGTATAAGTGCCCTTGTGTTGCACCGAGATTGAACATGAGAAATTTTCAGCACAAAATTTTGCGCAAATATCGATCACCCGCATATCTCTGGCCTCAATTTGCTCGTATTTTAAAATATTAAAATTTGATGTGCTATACACTTCATATAAATATGTATATGCGTTGCTATGGGTCGATTCCTTCGTATAATATCAATTCCGGCTGAATATTAAATAAGAAAACTCCGGCGAACTTGAATGGCCTCCGTATATCTCACTCTCTGAATTCCAATAATACTTATTTTGTTAGTTGTCTCTCCATCTCTGTCAAACAACATAAAAAAATAAAAAGACTATGCAACTATCAAATTATCTATTCACCGCATAATAAAATCAAAATAATAGAAAAATATTGCAAAAAAAACCATGACGAGCAGGAGTGCCCCATCGAGGCTCTCACGGTAGAGACCCAATACACCCGGTCAAACGATGAAAAGCCCAGGATACCAATTCACCCTATCAAGCACAGAAACAAACTAAACGTTGTTTAACTTAGGAGTGGCAATGGTGGGTAATTCCATCTAACTGAAGGGGCAAATTTGTCCAAAAAAATATTGGACCGCAAGAAATAGTTCTTGCTTTATTATTAGAAAAAAATATAGATAATAAATATAAAAATGGCACAACTTGAAGCTCATGCCACGTCTTCTTAACCACTTCACAAACGAATACATCGTCCTTGGTAATAGAAAACCAGGGAGTCGTTAGCCAAAAGCACCCGTCCCGAAATGCTTGGAAATGCTTGGCTCCAACGCCTGGCCAAATCACATCTGAGGCGACCTGCCAAAAACTGAAAGTTGAGAGTAGCACTCAGTTCATCCTATTTCATGTGTCCACATCATGTCTCCTCAAGTTCTCCACTCTCAGATCGCCAGCGATTAGATACTTGTCGTGTGCACGTCAATGTCGATGGAGAAGTAAGTTAAGTTGTGCCTCCAACTGTAGGATTCATGCATGGGTGTAGCAAGAAAAGATGGTTTATTTTAGTAGTGGAGAGTGGCGCCGCTAGAAAATAAAAGGAAAGTCGTCGTGCTCGCGTTGGACTGGTCGATGCTTTGAGAAAATTAGGCGGCGTATTAACACTCGTGCTTTGGACAGATTCACATGGAGAGGGGCAGGTCCACTTCAATTCAAGGGTATTCAGATGCATATCCAAAAAAAATTGACAAATTTTTTAGACATTTACAATAGATAACAGGTATATATATATATATATATATATATATATATATATGAAAAAAAATAAGAAAAATACGAAGTACACAACGTATTCAGGCCACATTTCACTTCTCACCTCCCCCCTCAAGTGGCCCAATTAGCTGCATCGCTAGACCGCACGCACACCCACGACCATGTAACTAGACAGTCAGTGTCTCTTCGTTGGCGGCGTCGCTCGGAAATCCCTATACAATCAGCCAAATTAACCGTACGTCCAGCCCTAGAAGAACGACGGCGACGCATGACGGCGGAATCCCGGCGCTGACGCAACAGGCCAAACTCGTCTGTTCGCCGTGGCACGGTTAGGTCGCGGTTCGTCCACTCTCCTTGGCCCTGGCCCTTGGGTCCCTGTTCCTCGACCAGAACATCGGTGGTTGAACACCCTGCACTGGTTTCTTCTTTGTTGCCGGTGGTAGGCCTCTGCTCGGCTCTCTTGTTGTTCCTATTGTTGAGTAGTACATATGTTTTGTACGGATGTAGCAATTCAGAAAACATATATAGACTGAATTTGTCTGAATCAGAAGAGACCTGGATGTTATTTCGTTTTTCAGATATAGGTAGGATTGGTCAATAACAATAGGGAAATAATGGTCCTATATATTTTTGATTCAAAGGATTTCGTTCAAAGAGATGCTGTGAAGAAGAGACAATGCAAGCAGAAAATCAAATGGAAAATCATTGCAATCTGTAAGCTCTCTGTCACTTTGCTATTTTCTCTTATCTAGATATTTTAGATATGCAGGGCGGTCCTGAGATTTCAGGGGCCCGGGGCGAAACTAAAATTTTAGGCCCCTTAGTATAAATTTTCTTTGCATATATGATGTATGAGATGATAAAAAATATATTTTAAGTACACTTTCAACTATAATATTCATATAAAAATAACAATGTTTACATGATATCTTAAAATTTCCTCCAAAAGTTCCTAGAAGCAAAGTCTGTGACGATGGAATCAATATCAATCTCGTCCACTAACTTCTTCTCGATACATAGACTTGCCAAACCATTTAACCTCTCCTGAGACATTGAAGATCTCAAATAGTTCTTCAATAATTTCAACTTTGAAAAGCTTCTCTCAGCTGATGCAACAGTCACGGGCATAGTAAATAAGATCCGATAAGCGATAGAAATATTAGGATAACAATCCGCTTCTCTGACAAACTCAAAAAGCTCCATAGCAGACATTGGATTTACCTCAATCAACCTGTTCTGCACTCCTTTGTTCTTTCCATTCATATTAGAGCCATTATCATAACCTTGACCCCTAATATCATCAATAAGAAGACCATATGATTTGATAGATTCAACCAATACCTTAAAAAGCCCTTCACCAGATGTGTCATTCACCACTAGTAAACCAAGAAAGTACTCCTCAACTTTTACCTGTGTATTAGAGGTATTAACACAGCGAACCAACAAACTCATTTGCTCTTGGTGACTCACATCTGGGGTACAATCAAGAATAACTGTGAAATATTTAGCCTTCTGAACCACCTTCATAATAGTGTCTGTAATGCTAGAAGCCATTAGTAAAATCAACTCATTCTAAATTTTATGACTAAGATAATGATAATGAATCTCATTGCTTTGAATCCGTCTAATGTGGACTTGCGTAACCATATCAATTTCTGCAATCATCTCAACACAGGCTAAGAAATTATCATTATGATCATTGTAAAGCTGCTCATTGGATCCTCTAAATGCCAAACTACGCTTACCAAGAAATTTCACAACAACAACTATTCTTAGCAAAACTTGTCTAAGACGCTCCTTCTCTTTTGTGATCTCATGTTGCAACTCCTTATCAATTGTTTCATGTTTGCTCAGTCTATTTCTTAATTCGTTCCAAGAGATTATGCTTGTCATATGCTCGACACTAACTTCATGTTCTTTGAGCCTATCGGTGATATGTTTCCAATCATTAAACTCATCATGTGCCAAGGAACTCTTGCAGTTAATAGGGTTGAATAACTTGCATGAAAAACATGAAAGGAATATGCCCGAGAGGCAATAATAAAGTGGTTATTATCGTATTCCTTGTTTATGATAAATGTTTATTTTGCATGTTATAATTGTATTAATATGAAAATGTTAATACATGTGTGTTTAATAAACAAACAGAAAGATCCTAGTTATGCCTCTCTCATAAACTAGCTCGTTGATTAACAAGATGATCAAGGTTTTCTGATCATGGACATTGGATGTTGTTAATAATGAGGTCACAACATTAGTGTAATGGTGTGATGAACATTCATCTGAAGTATAGCATTACGATCAAAATCATTGAGTTTATATTGCTATAACATCATACGAAGTGATCCTAATCCTTAGACCATAAGATCATGTCAATCACTAACACTGGAAGAATATCTTGATAATATCAAACGTCACACCGTAACAGGGTGATTATAAAGAGTTGTGCTTCCGCTGCATCGCTGGAGCGAGGAGATGGAGGTTGCTCGGTGCCTCGGACATGTGTGCGAGCACAGATGCGCTGTTGTTTTGCGGCGCTAGGACTTCCTCTCGATCTTGAGATCGGCAAGAGATCGTCTATATCAACCACGAGTTCAACCTCGTTAAGCTTTGTCGGTCTTCAAGGGTATATTCTCTACGGATATACATCCGCCCGTTGATTGTATCTAGTAGAAAGATCTTGATACATAGTTGTTTCTATCGTAGAAAAATTTTATTTTCTATGCTGCGAACCCTACAAAACAGAACATTTTGTCAACATGTCTTGAATAAACTAGCCATTTTCTATCACGTACCTCTCCATTGCTCATGTGCCTAGAGTAATCAGAATATGAAAAATGTCTTTTAACGGTTAGAGGAAAATTGATATTTTCTTCTCTGATAGGACCCTTTTCCACTAATATGTCCCTTGTTGTGTTATCAAGAGTACCCCAATTTGTTGGATTATAAATATCAACTCTAACCGGTTCTGGTTCATCATCAACATTAGCAGATTCATCATCATGACTAGTCACATTGTCATCATCTGCGTTGATATGAACATCGTCTTCTGTACCGGCGACATTATCTTCTGGATCAACATTAGTCTGTTCCCCCACAAGAACTAGAGCCAACTCATCTGGATTGCTAGAATTGCTCGTGTTGCTTTTCAAAAACTTATGAAAAGATCCTTTCTGTGATTTTATTAATTTCTTCTCTTGTTCTATCCTTTTTCTTTTCTGAGCACCGGATTCGGACGCCATACTCAGTTAACCTCGGACGCTACAAACAAGAACAACAATCAGATACTAAACTACTTAATTAGAATTATAAACTAAAAATAGGCTAGAGCAAACCAAAGACTGCAAGAACCCTGCTGATCCTCGATCAGACGATTCGATCCAGACAACAGACTCCTCTGCAGGACAGGACAGCAGGCAGGGAGCCAGGGAGCAGGGTCAGGGGCGCATGCAGTGCAGGCCTGGGAAAGCGACCGTGATCCGTCGAGGCGTCGACCGTCGTTCATCTGCGGTCCGTGATCCGCCCGACGTCACGTCGTCGGCTTGTCGCGCAGGCGGCAGGCGGCAGGCCTGGGGAAAGCCGAAAGAGAGCGGTCAACTCATTCCGTAAGATATGTTACCCTTTGTTGTGTGAACAATTGGTACTTTGATGTGTTGATCTCTTCTTGTGAATCATCGATATTATGGTCAAAATTTATAATATATAGAACTGTGCTGTGATGTTCCTATAACCAATTGTCCATGCCAAAAACTAAGCTTTTGATCGCCTCAAAAGAAATTTGGACCCTTTAAAATTTTGAATACTACACACACTCAAAATCCTGGGCCAGGGCCCTGCACATGGTATATGTTGTGGGGAAACAATGGACAGAGGGGTGCCTGATTCCTCGTACGTGTCGAGGATGCTTCTCTGTGTGCTGTTTTGGTTCCTCGTACGTGTGGGCATCGTTTTGGTTTGAAGATTTAGATTCCTGTGGTTTCTCGGTGGTGCAAACAAAACGCCTCCTCTACATGCAAAATAAAACATGTAACACATGTGCAAGTTCCATTCATCGTGTCACGACTTCGGCTTTTATTAAGAAATGATGACACAACTTTGAGCTCGTGCATACGTATGAATACGTTTAGGATGTGTTTGGGTGCCCGCGTGCGTACTTCCCAACTAGCCATACCGTTTCAGGGGTGGAGGGGCACAATGCACGAAAGCTCGTGCGAGGAATTGAGATTTGCACGAGCTCGAGCAATTTATGGCGTGTTTGGTTTCTCGCATGGCGTGAGAAAAAATAAGCTTGTTTCTTACTGGGTCAAAAGTTGGCCCGCTGGAAACGCCAAAATTAACCGTTTCTATGCAGCCAGGTCCTGGCGAGCGCCACGTGCCGACCGCTTGCACGCATAGGGAAGCGCGGTTATTGGGACGTTTTCGGCTTAACTCCCTAGGCCACCCCACTCACCGCCCACTTCACTCCCCTCACCCCGATTCGCAACCATGGCTGCCGCTCCTCCTCCTCCCCCTCCATTCCACGGCCCCAACATCGGCGTGGTGAGTGTGCATGGGCTCTGGGAGGCCGTTCGACTGGAGAAGCTCGCCAGCAAGGTGGCCCTCGTGAGGGCGCCGTTCCCGCACTCTTTTGCGCGCGCGGAACTCGGGCGGCAACCGCGACGGCCGCAGCGATGAAAACGTCTTCTACATCTGCGGAGGAAGTCGCATCTACGACGAAGCAGGCCAGAAAATCCCCCGCTAGACGAGGATCGACCCAACTAACCACTACCCAATCAACGAGGTGAAGGGAATATGCCCTGAAAGACAATAATAAAGTGTTTATTATGTGTATTCCAAGTATATGATAGATGTTTATTTTGCATGCTATAATTGTATTAATACGGAAACATTAATACATGTGTGTTAATAAACAAACAGAAAGTTTCTAGTTATGCCTCTCTCACAAACTAGCTTGTTGATTAACAAGATGATCAAAGTTTCCTGATCATAGACATTGGATGTTGTTAATAACGAGGTCACAACATTAGTGTAATGGTGTGATGAACATTCATCCGAAGTATAGCGTTACGATCAAAGTCATTGAGTTTATATTGCTATAATAACTTACGAAGTGATCCTAATCCTTAGACCATGAGATCATGTCAATCACTAACACCGAAAGAGTTTATTGATAACATCAAACGTCATACCGTAACTAGGTGATTATAAAGATGGATTCAGAACTACTAAAGTGTTATGTTGAGGCCCATGGATCGAGAGTGGAATTTGTTCATCCCGATGACGGATAGATATACTCTAGACCCTCTCGGTGATATCACATTGGTTAGCTTGCAAGCAAGTGATTTGATCACTAGAATGTTATATCACGGGAACGAGAAAAGAGTGCATGTCAGTAACGAGATCAAACTAGGTATGGAGATATCGATGATCGAATCTCGGACATGTAATACATCGCGAAACAAATGGATTAAGATACTAGCGTAAAAGGTTCTGACGATCACAGGAAAGTCATCGTTGAATGTGTGGGAGTCAGTATGGGTCTCCAGATCCCGCTTCTGATTATTGATCGGAGAAGGGTCTCGATCATGTCTGCATTATTCGCGAACCGTAGGGTGGCACACTTAAGAGACACCGACATCCAATTGGAGCAAAAGTTTCATGCCGGAAAGATTAACAAGCGCAGGAATTTATTTCACTAGATACCGAAACAGGTTTTCGGGTGAAATTGCAGAAAGTGTTTTTGCATGTGAAATGAAATACTAGCAAGTGGTTATATGTGAATGTTTATCATTAAAGTAATTGAAAAAATTCTTAATAAATAAAAGGGGTTTATTTAATGAGAGTTTGCATTAAATTTGGTGGAAATTTAATGGGAATTTGAGTAGGA
The DNA here is from genome assembly GCA_023614405.1 of Avena insularis. Classification (NCBI taxonomy): domain Eukaryota; kingdom Viridiplantae; phylum Streptophyta; class Magnoliopsida; order Poales; family Poaceae; genus Avena; species Avena insularis. The sequence goes on along the minus strand of JAJUPC010000015.1, from coordinate 670,054 downwards.
TTTTGAGTGGAGGAAATTGAAAGGCATTTGAGTGAGTGGAGTGTCCACCCACATGAATGAAGGAGGGGAAGGGGCAGCCCGCGGTGACCCAGCATACCACTGCATGTGTGGTACACTATAGTCGTTGACATGACATTCACAGAACACCGTTCTGTAAATATCACATCCCTCAGAGTGATAAACAGAAACATTGCGGGTCCATATTACAACATTCACACGTATTATTATTACAATACCAGAAGTTCAAGACTTCAAAAGATTCAACTTACAAACCAAAATATAAAGTGTTTCAGCGGAATTCAAAAGTAGCAACTCCAACTAGGAGTTGAGCTCAGCAGCTTATTCTATATGGTTCATGCTGCTCGGCTTCATCGGTTACTACTAACTAGGGTAATTAGTTGGACTCGTTGTCATCGAAACCATAGCGGATTTCGTAATCCACTCCTTCAACACCTCCTGATAGGTCAGGCTCCTCGTAAAACACATCTTCTTGGCATTCGGCTACATACATTGGCGTATCTTCGGGTTCCTCAGAGTCTAAGCAAGGGATCAAAGAAAAGGATGAGTAACAGCGTTACTCAACAAGTTCATTATATGCAAGGTGGGAAGTTTGATGCTCTAACTACCACCTCAGACTAGAAGTCCTTGGCACTATGCAGTTTTTGTAAATCTTTCTTCAAAGATTGATTTTATTATAAAAATATATGACCATCATCCTTCCAAGGTTGACCAGAACTTTCATGGAGTTCCTTTCCTGCCGTGTTCGTAGCTCCTTCCCGGAGCAGGGAGTAACAAGTTATAATTATTACACTCTGCAGAGGTGCATTACTTTACCCATGAGAGATCAACTCCTTGTTGCACAACCGGGCATACTTTCCCGTCCACAATTCCTTGATGTGGGGCCTAGTAGGTGATCCAAGCCAATCACTTCCCCCTTCGCGACCTCGCATGCCTCCTTGGTGTACACCATGCCCATATATTGAATTACGGTAATGGTTTGTACAGACCGTTAGATGCCAGAACTATCGTGGGACGTTGAGGGTTCCTACCAATATGCTGCATATCCTCTACGAATTACCAATTAATATACACGCTACGAGTGATAACGGCCACGACCTGTACATCCGGCTACATGCGAGAGGAAGAAGATACAGCTGACTTCTCCGTCCCATTCCAAATCTCATGGCTAACGCGTGATATACGACGCTAGAATCACTGATGTCATGGGTTATTAAATACCTAATTGATCATCATTGTTGCAAATAGAACTCCAAGTTCTTTTGCTCCATTATATCATCACTTAGGATGATATCTAAGATTTCTTTATTTGAGAAAATAATATTTTCTTTCTTTGGAGTATATATGATAACACACAATTTGCAAATACTTTGATAATGTCTCTTCAAAGAACATGAGCAAGTGATGAACTTGCCTTGTGATTGCAAGGTAGTGAAGTCGGATGCTTGCACTGGACCTTGAGCTTCTATGTCTACAAAACATCATTATTGCCTGGTAAGGACAATATTGAAAGAAGCAAAATGATTATGCAAAGTAATGTAATGCATTATTTAGTTTGGTGTGTATTCTCCCCCATTATTTTAATTTTATAAAACTTTTTCATAAGTAAAGAATTTATAATTATAAAGTATTGATATTTATTGAATATTGTATTCTTTATTTTCTTTTCTTTAACTTTTACTTATTTAATAATTCCTTTAAGAATTATTATTAACAAAATATATAAATTATTTGTTTAGTATTTTTCTAAAATACTACAATATTGGTATATAATAAAAGTGACTTTTATTTATTTATATCATCTTTCTTTAATTTTATAAAATTCCATAAGGAATATATATATTATAAAATTCTTGATAAAAATTATATGCCTAAAATTTTATTTCTTATTTTATCTAGATAGATTGGATTATTGTGAATCCAAAAATATTTTATTTATAATTTTTTGATTTTTATTTGATTTTCTAGAATTTATTTAAATTTGGGGGCATTTTGGTCTTTTCTTATTTATTAAAAACTGGCTTTAGGTGACTGGGCTGACTATGTCGGGTTTATTGGGCCCTTGTGGCCCAATTGGGCAGAACCAAATGACTCCCTGAAGGGGTCTTGGCTCAACTAGCCCATACTCTCTCTGTCACTCTCTCGTTCTCACCTCTCTTCTGCTCCTCCCCCGACCCCGTGGTCGGCGATGTCACCGCCGGCGATTCACGCTGCCATGGACCTCCTCTGCCGCCGCCGTGATGCATGGGGTGGTTGTTGACCCTGCTCCACCTTCATTTCCAACTCGATTTGGACCTGAAGCCCCCTCGTGGCCAGACCGGCTCCGTCTCGAACCCTAGGGTTTGGGGTGGTGCTGGTGTTGTCGCCGCCGCTGCTCCCGTGTGCTGTGTGGCGTTCCTCGCCTTCAGGCGTGGCTGTGGTCGCCGCCTCGGCGTGGTGTGGGTCGTAGAGCCCCCTTGGGGTGCTCCCCGTGCCGCCGTGCTCGTCGACATCCTCTGCTTCCTCTTCTCGCCCACAGCAACATCCTTCAGTAAGTTTGTCCTTTCTTCCCCTCGTGTCCTCTGTGTTATGCCACCCTAGGCTATGTGTTTGTAGTGACAACTCCTGGCTAGTGGTTATGTCCTGATTAGGGTTCATATCCTAATTAGGTTTTTTGTTCTGATTAGGGTTCATATCCCTCTGTTGATTAAATATATAATGATTTGGATCATGTATTAATGATCCCTAAGCATGATGAGTGGTTGTTTGCTATGGATTACTGCTTATGGTTAGCTTTGGTGAGGCTAGTGGCTTACCAGATTGATTCCACTGGTTAATTTGATATGGTTCATATGGTAATGTTACTGTAGAATCATTACTTTAAAGATTCTAGTGATTTGAGAGCTCACCACTATCATTACTTGGTTGTTGACAGTGATTCTGGAAAAGGCATAGGTTTCTGCACCCAAGGTTCTCTCTCTTTACCATGTTTATTAGCAATAAAATCTTCCTTTGTGTACCTAGTGTTCTTAGTGTGCTTCTCAGGTTCTTCCTCACCTTCCTCCTTATCAGGAGACTCATTTTTATCATTACCACTCTCAGTTTCAGCATCAGAGACAAATATACTATTAGGATCTACAGCAGGTTCAAGTGGTTCCTCAACTACTTTATGTTTCTTTTTCTTCCTCTTATGAGGACTACCACTATCTTCACCTTGTTGAGAATCCTACTCTATTCTTCTGGGGTGTCCTTCAGGATATAAAGGATCTTGAGTAGCTATACCACTCCTAGTTCTAATTCCATAAGCATGTTTATCTCCTGAAGCATTAACTAGCATATCCTTTTGTACCTTAGCAAGTTGATCAAGCTGGGTTTGAACCATTTGAAAGTGTTTACAAAGCATTTTAATATTATTAGAAGTTTTGTCCATAATATCTTTCAACTCATGGATAGCTCTGGAGTTTTCCAATAAATGATCCCAAACTTGTTTATTAAAATGACCTAGTTTAACAATAAAAATGTCAAGTTCCTCTAAGCATTGATCAGAAGGCTTACCATAAGGGATATCACCTTCATCAAAGTGTTGAAGAGTGTGTACCTTAATAGTGGATGAGTGGGGAATTGGCTTGCATAATTCTTCTATAGGAGGTAGATTCTTCACATCTTCATCTCTAATACCCTTCTCCTTTAGACACTTCTTAGCTTCCTTCATCACTTTATCATTTAATGCAATAACTCCCCTCTTCTTTGTTGTTGGTTCTGGAATTGGTTCAGGAATAACTGGTTCAGGAGTAATAGGCTCAGGTGTATTCAGCTCTGTTGAAGTCTAATCATCATAATTCTTGCTTATCTTAGTCATTAATTCTTCAGCATCTCTAGGAATCTTTTTCCTGAAGACACAATCAACAAAGCTATCTAGTTAGGTCCTAGAATCATTAGTTAGTCCATTATAATAAATATCAAGAAGCTCATTCTTAGGTAATGGACATCCAGGATGTGCATGAATCAAGGCACAAAACCTTGTCCATGACTCATGCAATTTCTCTTCTTCTCCCTGTTTAAAATCAAAAAGTCTTTGCAAAGCAGCATGTCTAGCACTGGGAGGAAAATATTTTTGGAAGAAAGCAGCAATCAAGCAATCAGGGCTATACATGGAACTAGGAGGTAATCTATTAAACCAAGCCCTAGCTTCTCATTTTAGTGAAAAAAGGAAGATCTTAGTAACAAAGTACTTGCGCATCTTAAAATCATCAGAGAATAAAACACTCATAGTAGAAAGCTCATTCATATGAGCCACAACACTCTCATTTTTAGTCCCACAAAAAGTTTCTTTCTCAACAATATCTAAATAAGATAAATCAAGAGAGAAATCATAATCTTCGTCTTTAATATCTATGGGAGAGGTGGCAAACTTAGGATCAGAAGACAATTTAGGCATGATAGTACGTCTAGCAAGGAGACTCTTAATAGCACTAGTACCATGTGTGTTTCTGCACTCTTCAACAAAATCATCAGTGAACTCAATGTAACCATCATTAATATCATAACTCTCACTAGACTCAGGTGAGCTAACAGGTGTAGCAGTGTCTTCACTAGGAGTTTTGGTATTTCCTAGACCAGCCATAGTAGCATCTAGAAAAGGACCTAATGAACCACTCGCATTAAGCATAGTAGAAGTAACATCATGAGTATCAAAAGCATTCTCAGACTCAGCAGTAGTAGCAGTGTGTATAGCATGAGTATGTGGTGGTGGTGTAACAAGCTTACTTATAACAGACGGTGAATCAAGAGCAACAGAGGTGTTTAGGACTGTACCTCTTCTTATAGTGGATGGTAAAATAGGGAACTTTCCATCACGAGACTTCTCCATGATGAAAGGAGTAGCAATGAACAATAATAGATCCAAGTGAACTTACAAATAAAGATATGCTCCCCGGCAACGGCGCCAGAAAATAGTCTTGATGACCCATAAGTATAGGGGATTGCAACAGTCTTTGCGGGTAGTATTAACCAATTTATTGATTCGACACAAGGGGAGCCAAAGAATACTTGTAAGCCTTAACAACTGAGTTATCATTTCAGCTGCACCTGGAAATAGTTCTTGCTCACAGAAGTTTTTCAGTAGCAACAGTTTATAGTAGCATCAGCAAAGCAACAACAACAACAGTGAAACATGAGCAATAATAACAGTAACGGTAATAGTAGGATTCGAGTGCGGTAGGCATAGGGATGGATGGATGGGTGTTGCATGGACGAGTCTAAACATGCAACTTCAAGATCGGCATTGCAGATAAATAATAACAAGCATCCAAGTACTAAAAAATCCTAGGCATGTGCTCCAAATATAGTCATACGTGCTCGCAATGAGAACTTGCACAACATCTTCTGTCCAGCCAGCCCGTGGCAGCGGGGCCTCTCGGGAACTACCGGCAATTAAGGTGCTTGTTTTAATAGAGCACCGGAGCAAAGCATTAACACTGCATGAACACATGTGATCCTCACACTACAGCCATCCCCTCCGGTTGTCCCAATTATTGTCACTTTGGAGCCTTTGGATCCGGACAATGATATGTGTATACAACTTGCAAATAAGATCACAAACAATACTATCATAATGATTCAATAATAAGTTCAGATCTGAGATCATGGCACTCGGGCCCTAGTGACAAGCATTAAGCACAACAAGTTGCAACAAAGTCGAATAGCACAAGAGATACTAGGCACTATGCCTTAACAATCTTACTCGATTACATTATAGAACTCATCCAATCCCTACCATCCCCAAGACTACAGTGGGGGATTACTCACTCATGGACGAGAGAAACATCGGTGGTTGATGGAGATGCGTTGGTGATGACGATGGCGATGTTCCTCTCCAAATCCCTTGTCCCGGCAGGGTGCCAGAATGGAGTTTCTGGTGGCGGCGGCGGAGCGGAACTCTTTCTGAAAAACTATCGACCCCCTCGGTTTTTAGGTCGAAAGGCAACTTATAGGCGCAGAGGGAGGCCGAGGGTACTGGGTGGTGCACCTCCAGCGCCGACTGGTGGGCGGCTCGCGCCTGGGGTGGGTGTGGGCCCCCTAGGCCTCTTCTCCGTCTCGTCTTCTGGCTCCGTGGATCTTCTTGTGAAATATAATTTTTGGCATATTTTCCGGGATTTTTCCTGATAGTTCATTTTCTGCACAAAAACAAGACACCAAGTTAATTCTGCTGAAAACAGCGTCAGTCCGTGTTAGTTGTATCCAAATCACACAAGTTTAGAGAAGAAACAATAACAAAGTGTTCGAGAAAGTAGATACGTTTTAGACGTATCACGTTAATCTCACCGGATGCACTCCTCCAAAGCTTGAACCAATCACATGCTTCTCCACCGCTTTGGCAATGGTGAGAAAGAGGCTCTTGTGCATACAGAAACATCGGTGAAAGTACTTGTCCGGATAGATGGAATTGGGATTGAAATAGTCGCGCATGATCTTGGCATGGCCCTTGGCTCTATCCCGGTTGATGTATGCGCGACCGAACTGCAATCCTAGCCTCGGCCACCGAACTTCATCGTTTAAAATGATGGACATGGCCATCTCGACGTCATCTACAAATTCGGCTAAAAAGCCTCACCTTGATATTCGGTCGACCACCTCACGTGCGGAGGATGTGACGAGGTTGGCCGGGCGGTCGTCGGGTATTCTTCGGATAGGGCAGAGGAGGGGTCAAGGGCGACGGTGTCTGCCTTCTGCAGCCTTCACAGCCTCCGACGGCTCGAAGTTGCGGCGAATCGACGATGACGGAACCCGATTTTCTCCAAATCGGGCGTGACCGGCAAGCAAGCTCGCCGTCGATTCAGGGCGATTGACGAGATGAGCGAGGTAGGCCGGAGGGACCGGGGTGGGGGCGGCGGGGTATGGGGGTAGTCGGCAGCGACGCCGACAGGAATGGGTTTGACGGGTCAGGAGACGGGAGGTTTTCTCGAAAGTGGCCTCGGAGGAGTAAATTTAGGAGTCGACCGCCACTTTTACTCCTCCGATGAGTATAATTTTACTCCTCTAACCGTTTAGGAGTTCGGTTAGATGGCGCCGCTGCGTATTTTTACTTCTCTAACCGTTTAGGAGTTTAGTTAGTTGCCACCGTTTAGGAGTTCGGTTAGGTACCCTAGTAGCCAAACATTGACTTGACAATGCGCACGAGTTGTTTGTGTAAGTAAAGCTTTTCATGTTCCAACGGTGCATGTTTAATTAGTATTTTTTAGGGGGCATGGTTAATTCATGTCAACCTATATATCCCATGAAATTTTATACTTCTTCGTCTAGAAATAAGTGTCTTCCTTTTGTTTAAATTTGTATGTATCTAAACATGTTTTAGTGTTTAGATACATTTAAATCCAGGCAAAGATGAGTTACTTACTTCTAAACGGAGGAAGTATGTTTGTTACTTTGTCCGTGCATTGCAAAGAGCAAAGAAACAAACCTGGTGAATCACCGAGAGGTTTTAGCAACACTTTCTGAAACTGGAATTTGGGTTTTGGATCAGCGGGGCGTTAACGTTGCCTGAAACGAATGGCAGTTTTGCAAAGAAAAATACCGATATGTTTGAGTGTAACAAATTTTAAAACTAAGTTTTGGATAGCGAATCAAGCGTCGCGGCAGGCGTTGCCTGCAAGCAAAGCAATGAACCCAACCTCTTGTTGCAATTGTATGCCACGAAACGAGAGGAAAAATATTCTCTCGAGCAGTTAAGCAGACATTGCGCAGCGTTTAATTTGAGAGCCTGACGATGATGATGATGATGATGTGTGTGTCATGAAGCGAGAACTCACCTTCAGATGAACTTCACATGACAGAACCAAATCCTGAATCCTCGCTCTTGAAATGCTTGGTTCCAACGCCCGGCTAAATCACATCTGAAGGCGACCTGTCACTGCTTACTGCCGAAAACTGAAAGTCCAGAGAAGCAGACGAGCGGTTCATCCTACTCATGCGTCCAAATCAGGTCTCCTCAAGCTCTCGGTTCTCAGATAGGCGACGATTATATACGTGTCGATCGTGTGCACGTCAATGTCGTCGAGAAGCAAGTACTGGTACAGGCTAGCTGAAGAATTATTTCAGAATCAACCCAAAAAGAAAGCTCACTTCGGAAGTGGAAGGCAATGATTATGCATTTCTCTGCGCACTGAAGATCCGAGGAAACCCGTGCTCGTGTTAGATTGCTACGATGGTTTGATTGAGAACAAAGAGTGGGGTCGCTAGTGTCTCCTTGGAGTGATTAGCAGATTCCCATGGTATCGTGGGGAAAAACAATGGACAAATAAGGCGGTGTGCGTGCATGATTTCGGTTCACAGATTCAAATTCAAATGGTTTTTCGATGGTACAATCAAAGTGTCTGTTAGGGGTGAAAACAGACGAAACTGAGTGGTGTCACATTTTTTTTTTTGAAAATAGAAATAAATATAGAAACCACGAAAGCAAAAAAAGTTGCAGATATTGTCAAAAATAGATACAGACCGAATACAGTACGGATACGGAGTGACGCGGATGTTATCTCGAACCAAAGTGAACCCATGAACCATGAAAAAAACTCAAGCATTCAAGCAAACTAACAAACTTATTCCATGAATGTATGAAGTGATTACATGGTCACTGGTTTTTGGAAGAGCGGCTTTGGAAGTTTGGCTTGACAAGATCATTTAATTGACCGGTTGGATTTGCATGCACATCAACCCCAAACCAAAAATTCCATATTAGCTAGAAATGGAAATCTCGAGTTTTTTCATCAAAAAACGTTGTTTCATTTTACAAAATTCTATTTCCACATTTTCATTCTATTTTTTGTTTTTTCACGTAAAAGTTGGCAATTTTTCGCTCCATTTCCGTCCCTATATTCTATGTACATGACCTCTCCCCAGAAAACATGTAGGGTGTGCTTTTTTTTCTGCAGTAGTATAGGTGTGCTTGGTTACTCGCATGTGTTGTTGTATGTGCTTAGAGCATCTCCACTCGTTGGACGAACCCAGGTCGAAATCCGGACCTTTTTCTGGGCGGACGGAGCTTGATTTCAGCCTGAGTACGCCCAGTTTCCCACTCGTGTACCCAGGCGAGTTCCCACGTTTGGCTAAAATTTAACAAATTTTGGCGAACTTTGGGCGAATATAAGCGGTTTTGGGTGAATATGGGCGATATGGACGAACTATGAGCGAACTTTGGCAAATATGGGCGATACAGACGAACTTTAAGCAAATATGCCTGAATATTGGGCGAACTTTGGGCGAATCTGGTGTATATGGGCGAAAGTTGGACGAATATGGTCAATATGGACCAACTTTGGGCGAATATGTCTGAATTTTGGACAAACTTTGGGCGAAATTTGGACGAATATGGGCGATACGGACGAACTTTGGACGAATGTGCCCGAATTTTGGGCGAACTTTGGGCGAATATGGTCTACATGGACGAACTTTGGATGAATATGTTCTATATGGGCGAAATTTGGGCGAATATAGGCGAAATTTGGGCGAATATAGGCGAAATTTGGGCGAACTTTGGACGAACTTGGATGAATACGGGCGAATATATGATGACTAGGCGGGTCCACTGCGAATTCCGTCCCGTTCCTGTATGCAGGATCTGGTTCGGCCTGGATAGGTCGGACCAAAACACGCCAAATCCGGACGAAAATAGGTCCTTGGATACGCGACTGGGCCAATTTTCGGCGTCCGAACCGAAATTCGGCGTCCGGATCGGCCTCCTAGGTAGGCGAGTGAAGATGCTCTTAGACTGCACACGTGCATTCAAGCTGCTAGCCAAATTCTTCACCCCATTTGATTGCTCACAGAGCACTTTTAGGCAGGCTAGGACATAGGAGCAATGTGCTTGCACATAGCACAAGGTTACGCAGAGAAACATTTTATAGCTAATTCTAGTGGCAAAGCTAGACAAAGAAAAATGGGGGTTTAGACGTTTGGGGATGGGTGAAATGCTAAAGAAAATCCATCTAAGCTCGTCCTAAAAAAATATTCACAGATTGCTTGAAAGCTGGGGGAGGGGTTGGGTGGGGTGGGCGATGCATATAGATCTATGACAGTACAACATACATAGAGTGAGATAGGGGTCGGCGTTGGTTTTTCCAATGAAAGCCTGATTTTGAGAACGTAAACATGAACAGAAGGACACCCACACTCGATGAAATGGATCGATAAGAACAAACCGAACCTACACAGACAGAGAGATATTTACCTTTTTCACATCTATAACTACATTAACATTGATTTCATAAAAGAAATTAATTGGATCCCCCCTAGGAAAAAATGATAAGTCCTTGAGGCTTGGCGGCCCCGGTCATCAGAAAATTGAAGGCTTACTGCCATTGATGGAGATCGGGATCAGAGGTTGTGGCGCGGAAGAAGGCGTCAAATTCGGAGTCCAGGAAGTCGTAGCGAGAGAGGGTGCAAAGCATTGCTCGTTGATCTTCTGCGGTCTCCCGTCCATGCTGAAAAACTATGCAACGCAATTCATTTTCCACACACTGATCACACGTGCATGCAATCGATACTTTCAAGAAAATCTCCTTGCCGTATTTTGTTCCATGATCGTAGCCGTTTCTGCTTTATTTGGCTATCTGAAATAGTTATTGCCAAACATTCTCACAACCGTTCTGCAGAATCTGGACACCCATTTAATGAATGTGGGCTCGCTCATGCCTAGTTACTACGTTCATTCCGGTTTATTAGGCTAATACGTTATTCAAGGAAAAAGTCTTTTCATAAACTTGATAAACAAAATATGAACTACATGTCATAAAAATTATACTATTAAATTCATATTTATTCCAGTGTTACAAATGGACCAACCTTGTCCTGCTCGGCGATTTGCATTCGTCGAAGACAAGCAAGGATCAACATGTGCTCCTTGATATCAACGTCGATGACATCGTCCTCCGCCATCAACTGATGGGCCATCATCTCGTCCTCGCTATCCATAGGCAATAACTATGAAAAAATGTCCTACCAAAGCAAACAACCGAATACCCTGCGTGCAAGGCGGGCCCGCAGAGTGGCCGATTCGTTCGAGCCTTCGCGGCTTGCAGCAACCAGTGGCGAGATGGCTGTGAGACGGGAGAGAAGTGCTGGGATGGAGACACAGAGCGTAATACTGGCGTCGAAATGAGCGTTGGCCACGCTGAGTTGGTGATAGTAGGGGGGAGGGAGAAGTGTGAGGGAAGAGGCGATTTGGCAGTGGTGAAAGACAACGACTTTGGCAGGTGGTACCCGACTGTCTTTTTCCTATCACTAGTGCAGGCCCCCCCCTTTAACTCCGGTTGGGAGGGCCCTCTAACAGCGGTTCCCCAACCGCTGTTGAGGGTTCGGTGTTAGAGGGGGGCCCTTTAACACCGGTTGGCGCACGTGGGGCTGCCGCAGGCCTCAGGCCCCCCCTTTAACACCGGTTCGTATCCGGAACCGGTGTTAAAGGTTCTTCTGACAGATTTAGGTTTTCCTGCGCGGCGATGCGCATGGCAGAAAACGGCCTAAATCTCGCCATGGCAGATTTCCGCTTCTGGGCGTATTTCGGGGAGGGGGCGAGGGGGAATCGATCGGGAGCGGTATACACATAAATCGTCATCGGTACATACGAGTACATGAATAATTAAGCAACTATTATTATACACAAACATCGTCATCGGCACATACATCGTCATCGTTCATTTTGGTGGATATCTAAAGAGTTCCCCGCCAGGCGTGACGACCTCATCAAGTATGAACCCCGCCAATTCCTCTTGAATGGCTCGTATGCGTTCAAATGGTAGGAGTTGGTCCCGCATCCGTTCGATCTGAATATATATGAAGAATGGGCCGTCAATATATATATAAGAATAAAACTCAACACAATTGATGGTAATAAAATAATGTTGTGGACTTTGTTTACTTACTCTAAGTTGTTCTAGTGCGGCTTGGCCCGTCGCACATATCGTGTTGCGAATGAATTCGCAAACATAGTACCCACATAAGTTATTGCCGTGTCCCTGATGCGCGCACTTTACAAGAATAGAGAGTTTAATCAAAATAATAATCAATAAAGCATGATATAATGAAATTGGAAGCTAGCTAGTATTACTTACATTTTGGTCTACAAATTTTAGTTCTTCTGACCATTCACCCACGGCCCTGCCCGTGAACCTTTTCCAAACCCTGTCCGACAAAGAAAATGGATAAAAGAGTAATTAATTACTTATTGTCACGAAAGTTGCCGATCTAGTGCGGTAATATGATTGAAATTACCTCTGGAGCATCTCTCTAAAGTTTGCCCATATCTCTTTTTCTTTTCGTAACGAGTCCATGACAAGGACTTTTCCTGAGTCGGGTTGAATGACTAGCAGAATAAAGTGGAACCTACGCACGCATAACTCATCATCAGTTACACTTAACATCGAGTAAGCTGAAATAGAATGTGTACAAGAGAGAGGGTAACAATACTCACGAGAAGTTGTAAGGCAATAGTATTTCCCTTTTGGTTTGTTGTCTCAGTAAAGACGTTAGCAAGTAATCTTCTGTTTGCCCGGGTTTGGTTTCTACCACTTCTTCATGAACTCTATTTGGGTCAACGAACCCAATGTCAAAATGGCCTCATTTCCTGCATTCCATAACTTTTTTCCTGCATAATAGTATATACATATATGGTGAGCATATATATACATGCAATTAATAAAGTGAATGAGATGAGATATAAATTATAGAAATAGTACTTACACACAATAAAGGCTGATGGCAGCTTTGTCGAGTTCCTTCTGATTGAATAGAAAATGCAAGTCTTGAATGTTGAAGTCGATCGCGTCATCTCCAAGGAAGAAAATATCATCTCTTATATGCAAGTGATCCATTCTAACTTTCTCGTCTTGCGAAATGAAGGTACCACTTGTGCAATTTTCATCTTTGTTGGTAGAGTCTTGAGCTCCTCTTTCTTGTGAGATTCTTCCCATACTTCCATGGTCGTATGGGGTTGGCATCGCATTTGGGCAAGTTGTCTCCCATGACGTTCAAGTATGCAATGTAAGTCATCCCCATCTCATTGGCCTTTCTTTGTAGCTGCCTCGTAATCATTTACGGGAGGAGCGTCCCTGTGTTGAACATTTGAGGCGGGGCACATGATTGGTTTTCCTGCTCTCCGAGCATGGAAACTGTTTTTGGGGTGCCTCACGATCGCTACTTTCGATCTCCCTACGGCGCCTTGCATCCGCCTTCAAAATCTGGCGCTCGTAGTCCGACACAAGTGGGGTTTCAGGTTTGAAAGATTTTTGTAAAACTTCTCCACCACCGGATCTATTTTCTCCTTTGGCTCGGCCGTCTAGGTGCAAAGAATTTCTTGACCTATTCTTCCGAGATCCTATTGGTCTCCTCGTCACTGCGATTCCACGGTAAAACCGGCAATGGCTTGGCGGAAGGCTGCGGGGCGTAGTTTTTGAACTTCGTTGGCGTCACGGTTTCCTGCGGATTTCTTTGTGGCGATTACTTGATGCTCCTCGTGGCGTGCTCTTCCGCTTCTGCCGAGGAGATGGCTGAAGCACGGAGATGGCTGCCTAGCAGAGATGGTCGACGGCGGAGATGGCTGCAGTGAGAGATAGCCGACACGGCTCGGATCAGCCGACGCATGAGAGGCGTGCAGTGACCTCAATTTGGAAGCACAATGTGTTCCTTCTTCCAAAGAATGGTTGTTTTCACTGCAAATTTGAGTTGAGTTTCCCCTTCACCGTAGCATGGTCAAGCTGTGCTTCCTCATATTCCTTCACAACCTCATCCACCCGACAATAGCATAGCCATCCGGAATCGGGCGGCGTGGTAAGTTCCACCAGCTACGGGAGGTAAGGCATAGCCGGCACCTTAATGGATAAGCCCATTAATCTCACATGCAGCTCAGCGTGTTCGCTCTCCGTGATCTCATCCACGGGTATCGAGGACCCGTCATTTCAAGCGTGGGCTGCGTTCTCCGTGGAAGCCACTCGCTTTCCAATGCAGGCTCTTCGTGCGCTGAGATGGGCGGTAGCTTGATGGCTCTGTTGTGCATTCACTTGCGCTGCCGCGCCGCAAGTGCATGTTCTATCTGTGTCATCCACTCTGTACGCTCTTTTTCTTTTCTGCCGCGCCATCTGTAAGAGTCGCTCCAGTCGGCAAACCCATCCTTCCACGTCATACCCCCTGTGCCTCGTGCATGTCCAGGGCGTTCTTTTTTACCGATGGCGCGTGTGAGCTGGTCATTCTCTCTGTCGGGATGGAAGGTCCTGGCGGATGTTTCCTCGTATGCCATGATGAGTTCAGTGACGGGTTTGGCAAGGAGGGTTGGGAAGATACACAATCCTTTTTTTGGGTCCAACCTTGCCCCGATTCCGTAGAACCAAGTCTTTGCACGTAGGTCCCACCCATCTGTCTGGGGTGTGATCCCTCTCTCAGGCCTTCTCTTCCTCCCACTTAGGCCTCTGAGATATGTAGCCACCTGACCCCGTCCTCTGGTGATATTCCTTCTTCAGGGCATTAAGCGTATTGGTTTCTGACCTCTTTTTAGCTATAGCACTTTTTTTATATGTCTCAAATTTGGGCAAGTGAGGTCTTATCTTCGCATAATATACGTCTTTGAAATTTGGAGTCTCGCCAGCTTTGACAAATTTGTTCAATTTTGTCTTCCGATTCTTGAGCGTCGACCATCTTCAGAGTCCACTCTTTGACCTTTTCCTTTATAACGGGTTGTTTTCATCCTCCTCTGGCGGAAGGGTGAAATTTACCAACAACGAATTCCAAAGCGTTTCTTTGGATCTCATCGACAAAAGTACCGTCGCCCTTCTTTGGCTTATTCCAATTTTCAATTATGATTGGGATTTGGTCCCTAACAAGAACTCCACTGACGTACAAATTTTCCTGCGGCCTTCTTGGGCTCCATCGGCCTGCCATCAACACGGATCGCTTGATCGTGAACTTTGCACGATCTTTCAACCATTGGCTCGCTCGCTTGCTCTTTTCGTAGAAGAAGATGGTTCTTGGCTGGTCGATCCGAGGGCTAAAAGAAGAAAGAAGTGTTAATTAATTAATACATGTAGAACAAGATTGTTGGTGGAAGTCGGAGGCTTAATCAATGCATATACCTCACGGACTTTGTAACCATTAATTTGCGTTCACGAGTCTTCATCGAGTCTTCATCTTCTCCATGACTAGTACTTGAGTCGTCATCATGTCCCTCCAAGTTCAGATATTGTGAGGTGTCCTCATCAATAATGTTCTCCATTATTTCTTCTTCTTCAAGGTTTCTACTAAGTGGATCCATAGTTTCTAAAACAATAATATTATCTAGAGTAAGAGTGTAAACATTCAAGTGGACTTGGATTCATACACAAATATACATATTATTCATACAAAATACACAAATGAAATTAAAACCCTAAGGATGCTTGATCATTTTAAGCGAGTTAGAGGGTGAAACCCTAATCAGATGAAACTATGTTGCCCATGAACCCGCCCGCTTGACACCCTATCTATACTACTACTCCTCCATAATTACATGCCATCTTAGTTTCGAGTTTCCGATGTTAGTGAGATGTGCAATGATACACTATATTAAAAAGACAAGCAAGATGGTGGGGAAATGGTTGCTCTGTTGGATGACGACATGGGGAACTACTTACATTATCGCTTGTGGTGACCACGTCGGTGTGTTCTTAGGATGAAGATCATCTTCAATTTCGACGCATTCGCACCAACTGGTTTTAATAGTTGGTGTTGATTTCAATAATCACCGACATATTGCGACCAAAAAAAATTAAGTACTACACAAGTGCCAACAAATTGCGTTCATACCAAAATACACAAATAAATACACAAATGAGTCAGAGGTCCAATTTGTATACAAGTTTTAATCTATGCATGTAGTACAATTTATCGAGCAAACAAGTTTTAATCAGGATGAGTCAGCAATCATACACGTGGCAGACACGTGGCGCTCACCGGTGGGGTGACGTTGGTCTCGTCGGGCGGTGCTCGTCGGTGGCGGTGCTCGTCAGACGGGACGGATGCGGCGCGGTCTCGTCGGCGGTGCTAGCGGCGGGCTCGAAGCCAGGCGGCGGCGTTAGCGTAGCGTGGACTATGAGCTCCGAAGCGGCGGCGGCGAGACGCTCCTGCACGGGGAAGAGAGCGAGGTGGTCAGTTAGGGTTTAGGCATGGACGGCGGCGCCGCCAACTTTGACACATTGTTCACATTGTTCACATTCTTCACATTGTGCCGCCAACTTTGACACATTGTTCACATTGTGCCGCCGCCGACTGCCAGACGCATAGGCGTGGCGGCTGACTCCCGAGGGCGTAGGGCCCGAGGCGGCGGCCTGACGGCGAGGGCTCGACAGCGCGCTGGCCGCGGCTGCTCTCACATGGATGCATTATAAAATAATTGCATTTTCAATTATTTCATTTTAAATTATTTTTTGGAATATTGTAAAACCATTTGCATTCTTGGAATTTACATAAACAATTTTCTTAATTAGAAAACATTTATGGAAATGTTTTTGTCGCTTACAGATAGGGCCCACATGTCAGGTATTTTCTTCACTGAAATAATTACAGAAATAATAAAAGAAAAAGAAGCGAATATTGCATCACGCCGACGTCAAGAATGGAGCTCCTCTCAGTCGATCTTGCTCCGTCGATCGCTACACGCGGGACTTGTGGTTGGGCTGGTTGGAAAGAGGAGGTCGAGGCGACCTAGTAGTGGCGGCGCCCCTTTTTGGTCGCCGGAGAACGAGAACGACGAGGAACTGCGGCGGTTGGCGGATTACGATCTTGAGGCGATATAGACCGTGAGGAGGAAGAAGATGTGCTGAGCACCGAGGCTCACCAGAAGCCGATGGTGGGGTTCGAGGCCGGGGAAGGTCGGGGACGCCGGCGTTGTCGATGGCGAGCGGCGGACAGAGGTGGGTGACAGGGCCGACGATTCAGGGCACCCACGGACGATTCCTCCCTCACTCTCCGAGGGCGGTGGCGGCCGGCGGTGGCTTCTCTCCGCTCCGATGGGTGGTGGCGGTGGCGGCGCTTCTCTCTGCTTCGATGGCGTATGTGTGGCTCTGGTGGTGGTGGCGATCTGGCTGCTCTGGGGGGAAGAAAGGAAGGGGAAGGTGAATTTAATACCCCCCCTTTAACACCGGTTCGTGGCTGGAACCGGTGTTAAAGAAACATTCTACCCCTGCTTTAACACAGTTCCACGACCGGTGTTAAAGAGAAGGAAACAAAATAAATGCCCCTTTAACAATTCTGCTCGAACCGTGTTAAAGGGGGGGCATTTATTTCATGCATTAAAGGGGCATTTTTAATTCAAAAAATATGATATGAGTTTAGAAAATTCATATCTTTTTCATTTCAACTCAGAAAAATATGAATAATATATCATAATTTTCAGAAAAATAATATCTATTCATTCATGTAAATCATTTTATATTTACTTTACATGAAAATTTTCAAAATAATTAAAACACTTACATATAAATTTTGATTATTCAATTCAAACAAAAATAAATTGTTAAATCCTAAAACTTTGAACATAAGAAATATTAAGCATCTAAAAATGATTTTATTAGTTCAAATAATATTTTAATGCATCATCTTTTTTATTAACATTTTTGAATTGATTGGATATTTAAATGTCGCATCTTTTGTATACACTTGAATCTCACCAAGCCTCGCTCAACTTGCATTGTTTTTTGATAAAATAGCATATTGTGAACCTAAAAATGATTTTTGTAAAAAATTATGAGCATCATATCATGTACTTATAGTTCATATCGACCCACTTCCCC
Organism: Avena insularis; assembly: GCA_023614405.1. Taxonomy (NCBI): domain Eukaryota; kingdom Viridiplantae; phylum Streptophyta; class Magnoliopsida; order Poales; family Poaceae; genus Avena; species Avena insularis. The sequence goes on along the minus strand of JAJUPC010000015.1, from coordinate 652,253 downwards.
ACGATTCGGTAGGAATTTGTCTTTTCACCAGAGGTGGACGGAAAGGTTTGAGATCCCCTGTTGGTACATAAAAGAACTGAAAATTAAGATACATGGCCAGATTAAGTAACAATCGGCGGCCGGAACTGAAAATTAAGATACATAAAAGAACTGAAAATTAAGATACATGGCGATTAAGTAACAATCGGCGAATTTGTTTCGGAATGTTGGAGTGATTCAGTCATGCTCCGCCTACACCTGTAATACTCGCCCTTTGTAGTCGTCATTACTCGCCTTGCCGTCATCATTTGTCGTCGGGGTCACCGTAATTCAACCTCTAGAGAGTACGCGTGGGCTGGACTTGAGGGTAGCGCGTGGGCTGGACTTGAGGGTAGCGCAGACGGGGGTTAGAGTCGGCGGCGATGTCACAGGCCATGGCCTCTGGAGAGTCCGACCGTGCCACCATAGCCGATGGCCGGCCTCGTTGAAGTTAGGAGGAGGTGGGCCGTCCTCCTCGTGCCTGGCGAGCGCCCTCTCATGCCGATCCACGAAGAAGGCTTCCCAAGTAGGGAAATAGTCGGGATGCCATCCGGATTCCTCCGCTGCTCGGCGTGAGCTCAAGTAGTAGTGGTTCGTGATGGCCATCCGTAGCGCCACACCTAGAGGGACAGGAGGAACCACGCCTCGGCCAAGATTCGGCATCCATGACGGGGACACGATGGCAGTGGCAAGGGGTTCGGCGCAAAGCGCCTCCACCTTCCTGGGGGTTAGTGCTACGGTGGAAGCCATGGGAAAGAGTGATGAGGTTGCAGATATGAGTCTAGAGATGTGCAATGACAATGGAGGCCAACCCCCTACATATATATATAGTGAACTAGCGGGAAGAACTGGAGGGAAGAACTGGCGGGAAGAAAAATGGCGGGAAGAAGAATGGCGGGAAGAAAATGGCGGGAAAAAATGGCGGGATGAACCTTTAGTCGGTTGGAGACACCAATCGGGACTAAAGATGAACTAGTCCCGGTTGGAGACACCAAGGGACAAAACACAATCGGCACTAATAATAGGGGTGAGTGTCGACATTATTTCGCGGCCATTAAAAACATGAACTAGAGTTACATAATATGAGCATGAACTTCTTGGCATATGTCCTTCCTTATGATCGCTTGACGTAACCATGGAGCATCTTCTTTACTTAAGAATGCTTGGGTCGATTTTCCTTTGTGAAGGCGGAATTTCATCAAACGATTATAATCTTTTGACATGTCCATCTTGTCCTCGATTCCCACGATGTTTCTTTTCCTGAAAGAACTATGTGGCTTTGGCTCATCATATGATGTATTCGTTTGCATATTTTTTCTTTTTTTCGTCTGGAGGACATGTCCTTCACATAGAAAACTGAGCCACATCATTGGCTAGGATGAATGGTTGTCTAAGTTCTTCATAAGATTGTTGAGATCCACCGTTGTCATTCCGCACTTCTTGTCTACCTCAACCCTCCTCCTGTTAGCTTGACCCATTTGCATCGAAACAAGGGACCTTAAAATTAGGTCCATAGTCAAGTTCCCATATCTCCTCTATGAACCCATAATATGTGGTCTTTTGCCCATTGTCTTCGCTCATCGAAGGCGGACACTCTGTTTTGGTTGGTGCTCTTTTATCTTGGCCTATCGTAAAATGTATTTCCATTTATCTCGTACCCTTGGAAAGTACATACGTCGAAGATGGTGTCCGCCAACAAGTACAATTGATCCCCAACAAGTGGTGTTATTAGTGAGAAGTCTTTGCAGCCACGCCAAAACTCGCCATGTGTTCACTTATAATCCATTCATCGATGTCCCGGGTGTTTGAGGCGTATTAAATTCTTGTGTTCATTGATATACGGGCAACCAAGATAGATCTTTGTAAAACCGTGTAGTGTGCTTGATTGAGAGAATGCGTCCCTACATATCATTGCTTTACATCCTAGGGTGCCTTTTCCACGCAGTCTCCCCTCATGTCGTGATTACGGAACACCAATCGCCTTAAGGTCAGAATAAAATCAACCAGAACTCAATGACCTCCTCTTACATAGCCCTTGGAGATGCTTCCTTACGGCCTATACGGTTATGAACATATTTATTTAAGACTCCATGTACCTCTCAAAGGGAACATATTGTGTAGAAATACAGGACCGAGAATGGCAATCTCTTCTACTAGGTGAACCAGAGATACGTCATAATATTGAAGAAGGATGGTGGGAACACCAACTCAAAGTCGACAAGACATTGTGCCACATCTGTTTGTAACCTGGTAGGCTTTACGGATCGATTACCTTGAGATATTGTATTGAGGAATGCACATAGCTTCACAATGGATACCGAACATTTTGGTAGAAGCCCCTCAATGCAATCGGAAGCAATTGTGTCATAATCACGTGGCGATCATGAGACTTCAGGTTTTGGAATTTTTCTCGCCATATTTATTATTCCTTTATATTCGACGAGAAGCCAAACGGGACCTTGATCGCTCGGACATTCAAAAAGATTTCCTTCTGCTTTGGTAAGAGCGTGGCGGCGGAGTTAAGTGACATCGTTTACCCTTCGTTCTCGGGATGCATAGGCTCTTGAGGGGCCTTGACGTTGCTGGTCTGTCGTGCTTCGGTGTATCTTTTGTCTTCCCATACACTCCTAGAAAGCCTAACAGGTTCACGCAAACATTCTTCGTCACGTGCATCACGTCGATTGAAGAGCGGACCTCTAAGACTTTCCAATAGGGTAGGTCCCAAAATATAGATTGCTTCTTCCACATGGGCGTGTCCGGCATCGTCATTGAACAGATAGATCGCCAGGACCTTTTCCAAAGATTACTTGAGGTCCTTGACCATACCAAATACCTCCTCACGGTATGGAGGACAGGCTTCCTCCGGTTACGCCAGACGTTTGAAATGCTTGCCTTTCTTTCTTCTTGGATGCGAGCTGGAAGAAATCGGCGATACCCTAGGTACACAACCTTCTTACATTTATCCAAATATACACTTTCGGTATCATCTAAACAGTGTGTGCATGCATTGTATCCCTTGTTTGTCTACCTGAAATGTTACTAAGAGCAGGCCAATCATTGATGGTTACGAAAAGCAATGCTCAGAGGTCAAATGGCTTCCCTTTGTGCTCATCCCACATACATTACACTGGTTTGGCCGACTGTAAAAGTTCTTCAACTAATGGCCTTAGGTACACATCAATGTCGTTGCGGGTTGCCTTGGGCCTTGGATGAGCACGGCATCATAATGAACTTCCTCTTCATACACAACCATGGAGGAATGTTATAGATACATAGGGTCACAGGCCAGTCTTGTGTTGCAGCTCTGCTCACCAAAAGGATTCATGCCGTACTTAGACCAAACCTTAAGTTCCTTGCGTCACGTCGAAGTCCGGGTACTCTCGCCGACTTTTCTCCACTGTGACCCATCGGGGTGTCTCAACATCGCGTCTTTCTTACGGTCTTCCATGTGCCATCGCAACAACTTGGCATGCTCTTTATTTCGAAGAGACGTTTTAACCGTGGTATTATAGGAGCATACCACATAACCTTGGCGGGAACCTTCTTCCTAGGGGCCTCGCCCTCAACATCGCCAGATCGTCTCGTCGATCTTATATCAAAGTGCATACCGGACATGCATCCAAATTCTCGTACTTCTCACCATGCGGTAGAGGATGCGATCATTAATGCAGGCATGTATCTTACACGCGTCTAATCCTAGAGGGCGATAACCTTCTTTGCTTGGTATGTCTTCAAGGCAACTCATTATTTCTTGGAAGAAGATTCTTTATTTTTACCAACAACTTTGAAAATGCTTGTCGATCACACCATTCTCTGCCTTCCATTGCAGCAAATCCAAAGGTGGCACCTAGCTTTTATGGCCATCTTCGCAAGTTGGATACAACAATGTTTTGTGATCCTTTAACATCTCCGGCTTCTCCTTCTCCTTTTCAGTTTCACATTCTTCCTTTGCATCGAATGGCCCGACCAAGATTGTCATCGGGCCCATCCTTCCCTCTTGATCTTCATTATCTACCTCCGTTGCATTATCATCATATTCAGGATACATATTATGATAGTTTTCATCATCCTCTTCTTCTTTGTTGTCTTCCATCACAACCCTTTTTCTCCGTGCTTGGTCCAACAATTATAGCCGGGCATGAAACCGGATCGAAGCGGTGGGCGTGAATGGTTCGGTATTTGAGTAGTCTTTCTTGTTACGACGGTGAACACACGGACAACACATAAAACCATTGAGACCACGGTTTGCATTAGCCACAACGATGAAATATTGGAGGCCAGTAAAGTACTCGAAAGAGCGGCGGTCACCGTACATCCATATTCGATTCATAAGCATTAATATGTAGTATATATCAAAAAATAATAGGGAGATGACCATTTATATATATAGTACATCAATGACACATGAAACTATAGTTGCCGACCTCGACCGAGACGGAAAGAGCAACAAGAAAGCTTATTTTGAGCTCTCGGGCATTTCACCGAACACCTCTAGTGCATATGAAAATAACACAAACTAGCACTCTTCACACCCTCTTGCTAGGCTCCAAAATGTGAAAGAATGGAAGAGTGGGGTGTGTGGTGTCTTATAGTTTCTTTAACACCGTTCATGCCACGAACCGGTGTTAGCGTGTTAAAAGTGCGCGGCCATCGTTGCAGGGACCTTTAACACGTTCGTGGCACGAACCGGTGTTAAAGGGGCTCTTGAGGGCCACGCTGCCCCTTCTTTAACACCGGAAGTAGAAGAACCGGTGTTAAAGCCCCTTTTCGGGATCAACAAAAGACCTCGTTTCCACTAGTGTATGCGGCTACACCACGTTGTTCGCGCGTTGCGTCCGATGCACCCGCATCGTCCCTTGCATAGCCAGGATGGACTCGGCGCGCCGGACAGTATATTGTGTGATGCCAGACCAAACCAACCTTTGAGGCATGCTGATGGATGCAATATTCTCAGACCGTTGGGGGATATGACTGAAGATGCTCTAATCTTCCTAGATGCCAAAAATTAATATGAGCAACCAAACATGCCCAAAATAACTCTAGAAAAAAATAGTTTGACCAAAAACATGGTATGCATCTATCGTTTTGATGATATTTCAGTTTGACACATGCCTCGTGTTAGCAGAGCTTGGAATACCCGCCTTTAGATCTTAGTCGTGGGAACTGAGAAGTACGCCTTCCAACCGTGGTAGCCACTAGGAAGATTACGCCTCCAAACCAGCTTCGGCCTCCTGCACAGGCCACGGGCCCTACCATACCGCTCCTCAAAACGCCATCCAAAAATTTCGCGGCCGCGAGCACCCCGCGCAAACAACTCCATCCGGTCCCACCTGTCACAGACAGCCTAGACGCACACCCCCTGCTCGCGTTCCCGCTCCCCACCACCACCTCCTCACAAAAGAAACACACCTCCCGCCACGTCACCGATCCGCGCCACCCCCTCTCCTCATCTCCCCATCCGACGGCTCACACCGCACATCACGCGGATCGCCCCCCAACGCGCGCGGCTATAAATCCCCACCTCGCCCCCACACGGCACCACCACCACCCATCTCCGCACCAACCACCGCACACAGACAAGTCAACCTCACCGGAGAAGCGAAGCGAAGCGAAGATGTCAGGCCGCGGCAAGGGGGGCAAGGGTCTGGGCAAGGGCGGCGCGAAGCGGCACCGGAAGGTGCTCCGCGACAACATCCAGGGCATCACCAAGCCGGCGATCCGGCGCCTGGCGCGCCGCGGCGGCGTGAAGCGCATCTCGGGGCTCATCTACGAGGAGACCCGCGGCGTGCTCAAGATCTTCCTCGAGAACGTCATCCGCGACGCCGTCACCTACACCGAGCACGCCCGCCGCAAGACCGTCACCGCCATGGACGTCGTCTACGCGCTCAAGCGCCAGGGACGCACCCTCTACGGATTCGGAGGTTAGGGAAGGCGACCGAGCGCGGAATCTTCAGGGATGGAAGAAGTTAGCGAATGTTGCTGTTGTTGTTCGTTAGGGTTCGTGTGTCGTTGGTGTGGTAGCTGTGTGTCTTGATGTTGTCTCCTGCTGTTGTGTCTTGTTCATGTTTGGATGTTGTACTAGGATGATGAGCTGAACCTCTGGTTCGGCAGAATGGAATGGGAATTTCGCTAGAATATCTTCCTTGTTTTTTTTTGCAATCTCTGCTTCTGTTGATGTTGATTTGTGCAAATTTGTTACAGTTCACCTGTTCGTTCAGCAATTCACCAATATATAGTTTCTGTCGAATTGCCCCCGAACCAATCGCGTGTTGCCCAATCTTCTCTGTATCTCTGGTTTGGCAGAAGGGAATGGGAATTTCACTACTAGGTAATCCTTGAATTGACCTGCAATCTCTTGCTCTGCTGGTGTTGATTTCAGCTTGTTGTTACAGCTCGCCTTTCGTTTCTGCAGTTCCCGTGGATCAGTTTGTTATATCCAGCTGCCTCTGAGTCTGAACTGTAGGAGTAGTGTACTCTGCCTCTGAATCGCCTTTTGATGTTGTTTCCCGTTGTGTCCTGTTCATGTTTGGATGTGTACTAGGATGATCCGAACCTCTGGTTCGGCTGAATGGTAACTGGAATTTCACTAGTTATTATCCTTGGGTTGACCTGCAATCTCTCCCATCCGTTAATTTTGATTTGTGCCCTCCACTCCGTTTTGCAATTCCTGATTTCACTGTTGATGTTTATGGTTCGTGGTCAGTGTGTGTATCTCAACTGTAGGCAGTGTACAATTCACCTGCACTCCTTTGCTCTGTTCAACAATGTCATGGGGATTTGGTTCCAAACGTTTGCTCCAGTGTACAATTTGAACTACCTCTGTATCTGAACTGTCAAAATGCGCACATCGAGCAGATTCGAAATCCCTCCTGTATTCTCGGCAGGCGGAACGGATCCCATCCGCAGCAGAAACGCGAGATGGATAACGGAACAGGGCGTCCGCATTCATTCCCGCAGGTACGATTCGAAACCCATCTCTGCAGAACGGAGAGGAGGGGATGGAACATCTCGCGGTCAGGTTCAGGTACGAGCCCCTCCAACCATATCCGTTCAAGTGATTTCGTCAAGCACCTCAAGTGCGTTCTCTTCCAATGCCTCTTACTTCCATCGTGCTCCACGCAGGCTGCTGAGTACGGGCGCGCCGGAGAAGGTGACCGCGACCTTGCGACCTGGGGTCGCTGCTCCTGGGACCTCTCGGTACCGATCTGCTTTGCCATGCTCTCTCCTCTTTCCCAAAGTTAGTCATCATGAGTAGAGTACCCCACTTCATCAACATCTGCTCTGTCAACTAGATAAAGCTCCGACTAAGATTTGTGCTGCCCATTTGAGACTTTGACCCTTGGGAGTTCATACCAGCTTTGTGGAATCGGCTGCAATTTGGACACGCCGCTAATTAAGGCTCATGATATATTTCAAACTACTAACAAATTAATAAAGACCTGGGTAGCTGACCTGGCCATTTGAACTGTGCTAGGAAGCACCTGATTTCTTTGCTTGTTTTTGAAAATGGATGCTGACCATCTGGCAACCTTCTGAACTATTTTTTTTTGGGAATCACCTCTTGAGTTGTGATAAGAAGGCAGCTGATTTCTTTGCATGAACCTGCGGGAGAAACATGAACCTGCGGGAGATAAAGCCGCAAAATGCGCATCTAGTCATGTATCCAAGGTCCAACCATTTTATTATCGGCCGAGTGCCGAGAGTCAGCCTTGGAATCATCAAACAAGTACTCTGGTATGTGAACAGCTACTTTTCTATAACTTACAACCAGAAAATAGTCTGGAAACTGTATCGACTTTAGCCTATTGCTGATGATCAAGATCTCTGAAATGACAGTACAGCTTTTAGAATTCTAGCACCGTGGCACATGTCTTGTGCTTGTTTTGCAAACTCAGGTATCTATAGACATTAATTGCGACGATTCGGTCTACTGCCATAATAGTACTATAGCCCTTCTCTTCCGATTCAGCAAATTCGTCAAGCACCTGAGGTGCATCGCGTTGCCGCCTCTTCTGATGCCTATTCTGAATCAGTTTGAAGCCGAGATCGACGCAGAGTGTGGACTACGGGCGCGCTGGAGCCTTGGAAGGCGGCCGCGACCTTGGGAGTTGGGATCGCGTGTTCGCCCCCCGAATCCGCTTCGCTGCTCCCGCGATCTCTTGGTACCGATCTGCTTTACCATCCTCTGTTCTCTTTCCTAAAGTTGTCATGGTCAGTACTACTTCAATCCCTTGCCACATTAACACCTGCTGTGTCAACTGGATCAAGTTCCTAGCAAGATATGTGCTGCCCATTTGAGACTTTGACGCTTGGGAGTTCACACCAGCTTTGTGGATCCGGTTGCAATTTGGATACGCTACTAATTAAGGCTCATGGTATCTTTCAAACAAACAAATTAATAAAGACCTGGGTAGCTGACCTGATCATTTGGATTGTGCTAGGAAGCAGCTGATTTCTTTCTGAAAATAGATACTATTCCCTCCGTTCCAGTATATGATAGCTTTTTGAAAGAAGTAGCTGGTTTCCTTGCTTGTTCCGTAAAATAGATGTTGACTATCTGGCAACCTCCTGAACTGCTTTACTAGGAATCACCTCTTGAATTGTGATAAGAAGCAGCTGATTTCTTTGACTGGAATTAGATTTTGACTACCCGCCTCAATTTTTTGAATAGTAGTGTGGGAAGAAGCAGTTGATTTCTTTGGCTCAAATAAAGATATGAACTGAATGTGTCATGGAGAAACATGAACCAGCGGGAGCTAATTGTGCAAAATGCCCATCTAGTCATGTACCCAACAACCAACGATTTAATTATTGTCTGAGTGCTGAGAGTTCAGGCTTTCAGCCTTGAAATGATCAAACAAGTACTATGGCATGTAAACAGCTACTTAAACATACAACCAGAAAACAGTCTGGAAACTGTATCGAGCTTAGGTTATTGATGATCAAGATCTCTGAGATGACAGTACAGCTTTTAGAATTCTAGCATGGTGGCACAGATCTTGCACTTGTTTTGCAAACTCAGGCACATTTACATATTAATAGCGATGATTCAATGTACTGCCATAATAGTACTATAGCCTTTTAAATCCACATTTCAGAGTTCAACTTGAATACTTGATTAGTTCCAAACAAATTGAGTTTCCAAAACTGAACCATCCTGTAATCTTTATTGGTAATGGTGATTGTTAATGTGATCAGTAACTTTGGTACTGTCTCTACATTGTAGAATGATGCCCTTGAAGAACATTATGAACTGATATTATATTGAGTTCAGGAACATGAAAACTGTGCGCCAAATAAGATATACTGTACATTAAACTAAGCTCCTGCTTTTTAGTGCTTTCACTCAAAATCATTGCATTGGATGATAGATACAGGTAAATGAAGACTCCAAGTACAAAGTAGCCCATTTTTATATTACATTACCAAAAGAAGAAAAGTATAAGCCTACATTAACAATCAGTGTCCAAACTTAAATGTTCATACTGTCCAAAGTGAGAAGCGTTCTTATCAAACATATACAAACATACAGAGTGTAACTAGTGCTGGAATTATGGTTAGATCAAGTTGACCAAGCTGTTGTCTCTACTTCATTACTTCGTTTTGTTGCTGCACCAGAGGTCCTCCACTATGAACTGCATCCAGGAATTGTCTTTGTCATTCTCGTTTGCACCTGAGGACTCTCCAGCATCCTCGAAGTCTGCAGCCTGTTCTTGATTTCCTTTAGCCTGTGACGAGCTACATTCCCCTTGCTTGTCAAATTCACCAATCGGCACATTTTTCTTGAAAACCCGACATAGTGCATAGGAGTCCTGTAAAAGAACAACAAATCTCAACAGTAGAACTATGTTTCCCCCCTTTTTATGTGTTCACATGGAACTACCTGTCTCCATGTTGGATGAATCATGGGGAGATCATTTAGTGATATGCAAAATTGAACCAAAGGTAAGGTGCTTCCTAAGCTAGTACTCCGCTTTATTGAAAAATGTACAGCTGCATAGTTATAAACTGTGCAGAACTGTAGATGATGCTTCTTCATTATGTTGGGGACGTTTGCTGCTTTGGTTCATGTTTTGTACATACCTATATGTTCGAATACTGTTCTATGCGTATACATCTGGTGGTTTGGGGTTTACATCCTGCTTTTCATTTATTCTCTTCTATAAGACTTATCATTAGCTATTTGGTTTCTAATAACAGAATTTATTCTCTTCTGTAAGACTTATCATTAGCTATTTGGTTTCTAATAACAGAATTTATTCTCTTCTGTAAGACTTACCATTAGCTATTTGGTTTCTAATTATAGAATTTGGGAGGGTTTTAGCTGAAAAATCCTCGTTTATTACCAATCTTGAGAGTAAATCTCCAGAGAATTTAGCATCATGTGTAGTAGGAAATAATATGCAAATTCACTTCTGAAAATATGTGCAGCAGAATAGTTGTCTCAGAAAATGGCCAATCATCCACTCATGAACAGTTCTAGTGTGTTAATTGCATGCTGTGTTATGATTGGACTAAACTGTAACCAAGTTCAGTTGTCATGAAAAGCAACGCAGAGTTTGAATACTGCTAGTCTACTGCTGTATAACGATTCCATAGAAATGTCAATGGATGAAACAGTATATACAATTTTTAGCTAGCAACTGATGTGTGCACTCCCATATAATCTAAACATGGGATCAGCAGTTATGTTCAGTTTTACTACTAAGTAAAGTAGGAGTGGGACATGGAGAATAAAGTGCAAAGCCACCGATACATCACTGGGCCACACTGAAGGATATCTAAGCTTTAAGGTAGCATCGACATGCAAAAAAGACCTAGATTATGTGCGCTCTGCATCATGAGGCGGTGGCTGCACCTATAACTATCCCACTGTACAGTCACACAGTGTGGTTTCATTTTATAAACCAAGAACTGGATGTTACATTTGTCTTATCAAGAGCAACCAAAAAAGTGTACCATGTGTGCCCCATTAGAAGAACTTCTGCTGTACTTTGTAAAGTAGCCATGGTCCATGGAAGCAAGGAATACTTGATGGTGATGGATAAAGAGAGAAGAACCCTGACTTTTCATGCACTCCATGCATAATCAATGTCGGTTCGCTGAACTATGCCCTAGACAATTTTTCCTTTTCTATTTTGAATTTATTTTACCAGTTTTACTCAAAACAAAATTCTCTAAAATATTGCATATTCCAATGTATGGTTACTACAAGATTGCCTAGATTTCAGTACTCTGAATTGCACTCTGATCTCACAAAACGCAGCAATTATAACACAATAAATCAACTGATTCTGACATTGGGGAGGATGAAGGAGTAACCTGAACACCCATGGTGTTGTTGCACTCGCTTTCCTCGATGCGGTACTCATGCATGACCCAGTTGCTCCTGATCCCCTGAGGAGCTCGACCTTGGTAGAAGACCAGCGTCTTCTTCATACCAATTGGCCTCTTCTGGTAGTTGATGGACCGATCCTTGCCAGTCGATTTCCAGTACCCTGCTCGGGTTGCGCGGTTTGTACGGCATCCGTTTGGATACTTCCTATCCCTTGGCCCAAAGAAGTACCATTCAGGGTCTCTACTAGGCAGGAATGATTTCTCTTCCAAAACAAAGACATCAAGTTCTGTCAGGATCCAGGAGTAGCTAGATAGCAGGATGAACAATGCAACAGAGTTTAAATTTCAGGTTACCTGCTAGCTCCCAAGGCTCACATTTGTAGAGGTCTACCTCTGGGATGATGTCGAGCTCGATGCTGAGGCCATGGACCTTCCTCTTGAGGTAATAATTCACAAGCTCCTCATCTGTTGGATGGAACCTAAAGCCTGGGGGGAGACCAACCGGCGCCATGATCTCCTGGTTCGGCGCCTCCTTTCTCACCAATCTTTCTCTTTGTCTTTCCCCTTTGTCTTTCCCTACCGCGTCTAGCCGCTGCGCTCTTTAGCCCCTCCGTGAAATGATTCAAAGCCTGCCCTACAAGTAGCTGCGTCTTTCTTTCCAGGATTCTCACACACGCAGCCTCTGGACGTCTTACAGCACCGAAGGGTCTTCTTTTCATTTCTTTTAACGGGATCGACTTTTGTTCTGTATTTTTCTCTGGATAACTCACTTTTATGATCTCCAATGCTGGTAGGTTGTGGAGGGCTGTATCAGAATGAGAAAGTTGTCACGACGTTGCCCGCCTGGACCTTGCATTAGATCACCTTCTTTTGCCCACTGAACTTATTTTGTGCCTCACAAGCTTAGTCACTTTGAAGTGACGTAGAGAAGAAGAGGACTAAAGACAAGGTTGGGGAGCTGTGGCCACATGTATCTGTCTTGGGATCGGCATTGTAAAACAGAAAGTTTCGGAATGAAAAAGAAAAGGAAAGGTTCATGTAGCCACGAGGCCCTCTAGTGTCAATGAGCTTGCACTGCTAGCCATTTAGCCATCTAGATCAGACAAAACTTTTAGCTTTAGATTCTGATAAAGGAGTAAGCGAGTGCAATCGACCATCACATTTCTAGTCGAACATATAAATCCATCTAGACACATAAGTTGATTTTGAAAGCTCCTATGTTTAGAATTTATAGAAATTGACATCAATGATCTAGATCATCTCTTTCTTAAATGTAAGACGTTTGATCGGTATAAGCTGTTTGAAAACTGCAGTTCATTTCTTCTAAACTTCTCCAACATCACAATGACATCGAAGCGGTAGCATGTAAAGATGCGAACAAGTAGCCTTACCCAATTCTACAGGAAAAGAAGGGCATCTCCTTCAGATGCATGTGGTCTAAAGCAAATTCTGTTGCTAAATGTAGATTTGCAAATTGCTTTGCAATTGATGCTACTATCCAAACGGTGAAACAGTTTAAGGGTACTATTGACCTGCTGGGGCGTTCTGAAAAAATGGCAGAGGCAACAGGCTTGCAGCATAGGAGGATTCACAGTGAAGACGCGTATAAGGTAATCTGCTGAACTTTAGTTCTGTCTTCTCTGGTACCAGTGAGGACTGATGCTCAGAAAGATGATATATCATTACTATTTTATCCTGAGATCTACAAGAAAGCTTTCTTGAACATGTGGTAAAAGGAGATGCTGCTGCAGCACCACTCGGGCAATGCTTTGTCGCAGTACACCGTTTGTGAAAAATACAGTCCTAGACTTACATGTTTGCTGAGAGTACAAAGCTGCTCCGGGCTTATATTTATTGACTTACGAGGGATTCTGATTGACATTCTAGGGCTACTGGTAACAGCATGTGATAACTTGCCTTGCAATTCTGATTGACATTCTGATATTCTAGAATAGTATTCCTTCAACCCTTTGGGAATAGAACTTTTAATGCCTTGGAATTCAAGCATGTAATGGAACCTATGGTATAAAATGTTTCTGTGTTTACAGGATATAGTTCTTTGCGCGTGATATTAAAATCCGATCTTGAATTAATGAGTTAGTTTTTTTCAGCATTTGAACTTTGAAGATGCATTCGTAAAAGCAAAATGGTTTCTTCTGAGATTTCTGTTTCTTCAGTGTATCTGTAAAAGCAAAATGCATTTGAACCAATATTTTTAGTTTGGCAAGTTTCCAACATAATTCTTCAGTGTATCTGTATGATTAGTGATTAATATATATGCACATAGTAGTTCACAAGAAAACCTACTGCATTTCACTCCAATAAACATAACTACATTGCTTATGAAGTTCTTCTCATTTTGTTGATTGTCAGACATCATGTGTACACTTAGAAGTCAGACAGTTAGAACCAGAGGCGCCGGATTGGAGCAGATTGATGCAATCGAGCAGGAAGGTATATAAATAGCTAGCTGGCTGCAATTTTGCCCAGTCTTATTGATACACAAAACAACTATGCAATGGCATAGCTTCATTCTTCTTTTTCACAAAAAGTGTGACAAGTTCTCCACATACGAACCATAGTACATATGAGCCCCAAGAAAAATGTGAACAAAAGAAGAATAAAAACACAAATTTCAGCTGATTGTTCCTATCATCATAAATATAGATCTTCCTCATGAACTCAACTCCAGGAAGGATTCCAGCAAGACGTCCAGGCACCAGCCCTCCAACTTCCAGCAATACGCTGGAATATGGAACCCAAAAGGATGATTATATACCTTATTACTTCTTAATCTTACACCGTTAACACCGGTGATTATTGATCAATAGCCAGCAGCATCGACCACAAAAAGAAAGAAAAACATATAGTTATATATCATGAGATTATTTCCATGAACAGAAGAAGCTCCCCGTCTGGCCTGTTGATGATTAGCCAGCGAGGGCCACGCAGGAGGTGCTGTCCTCTGCGGTGCTGGAGCACCAGGCATCTTCGGAGATGAACTGCATCCAGGAGTCGTCCTTATCCGCGTCGTCATCGGCATCTGCAGTGCCGGAGGTGGATCCGGCGGGCACGTCGGGCGACGGGGTCTGGTAGTACTCCTGGCTGGTGCTGTGGCTGCCGGCAAGCAGCTGCTGGCAGGCACCCTCCAGCAGCGCCATGCTACACTGCCCCTCCTGCAGCTCCTCCACCTCGGCGCAGATGGCGTTCTTCTTGAAGACCCGGCACAGCGCGTAGGTGTCCTGATCCACCAAGCATGATGTATTCATGATCAGAATTTTCAAGCACAGAGAAGCAAAACAAGAGATCCATCTGGCATGTGATTACTCGTCCTTTTTTTCTCCTGAAAGTTTATGCACACACTGATGCATGATGATCTCATGTGCAATTTGTTTTCCAATTAATTACTAACTGGCCTTGGGTTTAGGGCTAATCCATCCATCCATCCATCCATCAGGGTGTCATAATGGTGTCTATATATTCTTGTTATTAGAAAAGGAGATGGGTGATCAAAGCTGAGGGAGAGAAAGAAGATCGAAGACTGGCCTGCCATGGAAGGAATTAGAAGGGTTGCGAGGATGATGATGGATTCAGCACGGAATAAAGCGGAAAGCGCGCGAAACCACACCGACATGATGCATGGGCATGACGCAAACTCGCGCCAATATATGTATATGAGGTTTTGCTTTGCTTTGATCTACCTTTGGTCCTTTAGTGTCGTCTCATGATCTGCTAACTCTAATCTCATCAGAATAAAGAGACCATGCATGTTTAGTACAGTACTTACTAACTAATGCTGAGACTCTCACTTTGTTTCTTGGACAGCGAAGCCAGCAGGCTATACATGCTTGTCTCATCAGAGTACGTAGCTGGAGAAAACAAAGTGATTCATACTGGTAGCTGTACCGTTTTACACAACACAAGCTATAGAAAGCCATGTTTTCATCCTCAAAAAATTCTCCATCTTCTATTTTCTACACAGAAATTTTCTTTCCCTAGTACACAAGGAAAGGAAAAGCCATGTTTTAATCCTCCAAAGAAAATTTCCCATCTTTCATTTGAGACGCAGAAATCATCTTTGGCCAGCACAGAAAGAAAAGGACCGAGCTCCCAAATTAAAGCCCTAGCTAGCTTTCCTTGAAATTGAAGGATATGGCCCATATGAGTTTCCATGCATGAACACCACGTACGATCACGACGATGATACTAAGAAGAAGGTATATAGCATACCTGGATGGCGATGGTGTCGTCGGAGTCGGCCTTGTCGTCGAGGCGGTACTCATGCATGACCCAGTCGGTGCGCACCCCCTGCGGCGCCCGCCCCCGGTAGTACACCAGCGTCTTCTTCATTCCGATGGCCCTTGCCGCTCCTCCACAGGCGGCGTGCATCATGACGCGGCGGTCCTTGCCGGTGGACTTCCAGTACCCGGCGCGCGTGGCCCTGTTGGTCCGGAAGCCGTTGGGGTACTTCCTGTCCCTCGGGCCAAAGAAGTACCACTCCGGATCCCGGCTCGGCAGGAACGACTTCTCTGAAATGGAACCATATCAACATCAGTTCACGCGAGATCACATGCAGATTATCTTTGTCTTGCGGATATAATCATGTCAGAAAAATCCCTACAAACCTGCGAGGTCCCATGGCTCGCACTTGTAGAGGTCCACCTCGGGGATGATGTCGAGCTCGATGTGGAGGCCGTGGATCTTGCGCTTCAGGTAGTAGTTCACCAGCTCCTCGTCCGTCGGGTGGAACCGGAAGCCCGGCGGCAGACCAACCGGCGCCATGGGAGCTCTTGCTTGGCGACGGTCGGTACGCCGCCGGCGATCGGCTTGTGCAAGCTCAGGGCGGCTAGCTAGGTTCAGTGCTGCTTTGGCCGAAGGCAATGGAAATGCACTTCGCCTCTTCTGCTGCCTTTACCGGGCAAGCTTGGTGGCCCTTATATAAGTATAGTAGGTTTCTTTCTTCTGGCTGGGCCGATCGTCGTCGTCGGCTGGGGGTAGGAGGAGGGAGGCAGTCTCGTGTCGTCCCTTCTTGCTCCAGATTTTTGAGCGATCGGATTGGGGGCCACCTTTAGCTATCTACCTCCTCTTTTCCAGATTCCCTCACAAGCAGCTTCACCCTTTTCCTCCCATGGCGCCCGCAAGTGAATTGATCATCAAAGCAGTGTATAGATACACGAGTGACAAGTGAGAAATGGTGAGATAAATAGTGGACTCATCTCTAATGGTGTCTTTCAAGTGTTAAAAGCTAGTACCTTGTTATTGCCACCTAAGGTGCCACTACGTAAAGAGAGAATTCCTACACTAGTTTCAAATATGATTCCTTATTTGACATTTAGATTTTTTCACTTCCCTATTTGACAACTAGTGTAAACTTTTTTGCCTTATATGACACTACCGTTTGTTATGTTATAACCTTTTGTTAACTTTTATTTAGCTGGACCAAAATACCCTTACTTAGATATATTAAGTGCGCCCACCTTCAACGCCTCCACCTCGTCAATCTCCGGCCGACAGAAGGTGTCGTCGGTCGTTGGGGAGCCGCAGCTCCAGCCGGCGGAAGGCGACGCTAGAACGCGGCAAAGTCGGCCTGGCTCTGCGCCCGCTCGGCCAAAGCGAGGTCCATCCACGAGGCAGAGAGATAGCTACACTAGATAAACACTAACACTTAACGATCCTCTAATCTAGGAGCGGTATGGTGGACTTGGTTCAGGTGCATGCGTGCGCAACCGATATACTACTACATTCAGACGTGGTCCAAGCTGAAGGAAGGGAGCGCGCGAAGACACGGCTGAACTCAGTTCTGTTAGCACTAATGACCGGTTATTTGATTGCTCTAAGATGACTTTCGTTTTACCATAGCATTACTGTTTTACCATGCTAAAATCAATTCGATGACTAAAATGTTTTGAGTCCCATTTGGTAATTTAACCATGAGCAGATATATCATGGTACAACGGCATTAGTTTTGTAATTTATGTCACATTATGCACTAGGGGCAAAAGAGTCTTTGTGAGTCTTCAATTAACACCGTTAGCTGTTAAAATGCACTAGAGTGTCATTTAAGGAAAAAAATTTACACTAGGTATCAAATAAGGAACTAAAAAATTTCTAGTGTCAAATAAGAAATTATATTGGAAACTAGTGTCAAATAAGGAATTTTCTCCTACGTAAACGGGAATTTCCCCTAGTTCGTGATTCAATTTTGACCAAATGATTAGTCCAATAATAATATAGTACAAATCATGTGCCATCATAATTATTCGAGTACCAACATTTTCAAAATACTAATTCAACGGTATAATATCCGTGTCAAATGATCCACCCCTTTTCGTTGGACAAACCGAATGTCAAACTTAAACCTCGGAACACGTGAGCATCCGCATAAAATAGAACACGGATGCTTAGGACATCATTGATAAACAATTGGCAGCCCTAGTAAGATAATTTAAAATAGTTTGTTTGGCTCAGCATCCAATGCTAAGCTTGGCGTTGGTGTTAAGCCCTTTTGAGCTTAGCTCCCACCCTCACATGCTCCCCTTTACCACTAATTAGTAGTGCTAAACAATTTCTCTCACCTTTAGCATCTGCATTCCACCTAGGGATGCGGATGCTCTTAGTACATGATTTAACATAATAAAATTATAGCTTCTAAATAACGACATCCATTTCCTGCCTTTGTAACTTGAAACACAGCGCCGCTGGTTTTAATTAGTAAAGTTGGACATCAGTTAGAGTGCTAGCTAGTACGCAGCACTTGTATATTACAAACTGATAAGAAGTGAAACGTAAGGGAGAATGTGGAAAAAGCATCACCACGACAGAGCAACTGTATTGTGTGGACTCTGCGTAATGCATGTGAGATTTGGAGTAGGATAATCGTGGCTTTTTCCAGTGATCAGTTATGAGCTATCTCTACAAGTTAGAACATCTCTAGCATACCATCTACTGGCCAATTTATGGTTTCTGTGTCCTTTTTTTTAGAGAATGCAAGCTAGAGAGGCTCTCCCGATCTCTACATAGTTAAATCCAAAAGGTAAAACGAAATAACATTTTTCTGCCAAATGTTTTTAATTTGGTGTAGCTCAAATAGGGCAATAGATGGGGCAGCACATTTGAATTACTTACTAAGATTTAAATTATGGATATGCCTTCATTTATGTTCATTTTGTGTTAAATTCCTGAATAGGATGTCTTGGTTCATAAGTGATGATCTATTGTACCTTGAAGTAAATCACCCACATAATATGCGCCACATCTCTACACATGTGTATGCACGCACATTGTAGAGCCATTGATCAGCTGGTTGGTGTAGCTTAAAATAAGGCAATAGTTGGAACAGCAACCTTCCTAGAGAAGAGTGAGAATATATCCCTTCCACCATAATTTTGGATAATTTATTTTATGGGATGGTCACTTAATTTTTCTCTAAAACGGGAAAAGTGTTACACTTTTGCTTCGGTATCCTCTTGAGGGGAACGTTGAGGGGAAAACCGTTTTTTGGGTGGGTTTTGTGTTTGATCTGGACCCGGTCTGGTTGTTTTGATCCATACACATGCGGTTGTACGTCTACGTGGCTGGAGTATAATACGGAGATGCCGTGTACAAGAAATCCGCTCATCATGTCGAACGGAACCGATCACGGCGTGAAACAAGGAGATTAACGAACGTGGGACATGTATCTATTTTTTTCCTAGGATTGCCCTGTACAAACTGCCTCCAAATCGTGTACAGATACAACATACAAGGTAGTACATGCCCAAACCTTAACCAATACTCGCCCAGAACTAACTCGAAAACCGATTTTCCAATCAAACTTTGTCTCTAGAGGGGGGGGGGGGGGGGGGCACCGAAGCAAGCTTCAAAGTGTTATAGTTATATTTTGGAGGCTGTAGACATGAACACACATGTGGAAACATACTCCCTGCTTTTCATATTGGTCCGCATATTAGGTTTAGTCAAAGTTATAGAAAATACATACCAACATTTACAATATCAAATAAATACTTAGAACCATAATAAAATATATTATCAAATTATATACATTAATTATTGTAGTTGTTTATATTTATCCTACATATTGATCAGAAATTACAAAGTTTGGCTTTAACTAAAGTTAATATGCACAGTATTATGAAATGGAGGGAGCAGTAAGAAGATCTAAGAAAAATGAAGAGAACAACTATATACTAGAGAAAGGCCAGACTTGCTGATACGGACCTAACACCTAGGTAGCGATAGAACTTTGGAACCTTTAGGTTACCCTCTAGTTTAGCCTAGTTCAAACAAATGAACTAGCTTTCTCAATAAGTGGCGTTTTGTCGAAACTTAGTTCATTATTTTTATACTAAGTAGGGTAAAGGGTACCCACTGCCATCCTTACACCTAGGTATGACTCAGAATTATAGTGGCATTTTTTTGGTCAAATCAATGTACGGAATCGTTGGTCCATGTGGATGCACCAATTAATAACAATAAAATTTGAGAAATGAAGGTCTCATGAAAGAATAGTACTCCCTCCGATCCATATTACTTGTCGCTGAAATGGATATATCTGGTACTAAAACATGTCTAGATACATCTATTTCAACGACAAGTAATATGAATCGGAGGGAGTATCTTGATATCTAAGACATGGAGTCGATTTAAGAAATACAATCTTGACATGCAAAATTGGCTTGGGAGTATACAATGTAGTTTTTATCATCAAGATGAGATAATAAACATATGTTCTTCAGATGCAAATTTGCTCGACATTGTGTATCATTCAAGTTGCACAATATGTGCTCCAACTTCTGAGTGTTGCTAATATGTTTGGTAACTGCATACGGGGATCCCATTATTTTATAGAAAAAATATCCTTGTTACAGTGGTAGCCCTATGTTAACCCTTATTTGCATAAATGATGATGTGTTTGACAAAAAGATCCTCCACCGTAGGTTATTTACTTGTGTACGCTTTGGCGACGTACTTGGCCCTATCAGTAGCAATCAGAGTAGATGGAGTTCTTCATGGCGACCTGTATCCAAGTGGAGTGGGAAGCCAAGGAGGTTTCTATCCAGGCGACGTAGTCTACGAATCGGGCCTCTAGCACCTTAAACATCTTCTTTGAAGCAAGAAGAAGAGCTTCGTTTTGAGATTTATGTTTTGGATGTTATGGGTTGTGCACCTCAGGTTATGCATAGGAATGGTGTAAACTCTCATGCTTGTGTACAACTTTTGAGTTAATGAAAGCTCCTTTTCGAAAAATCTAAATTTTCTGAAGTATGAACTTAGTTACGATCTATGGAAAAATGGGGGCAACTATAGGTTACAGTACAATTTATGTAGCTTACTACGATGAATTTCATCTTATGATGTTTGCACAGCTCACAAATGGTCACATTTTGAACCAAATTTACGAGTGTGCATGTTCTTATCCATTCTGCTGTAAGTGGTCATTGGTTTCAACCTCAGCCTTACCATTCTAAATATAAGAGGCACACGCACTGGATGCATGCCAAAAAGCAAAGGAAGAAAAAAGAGAACAGTGCAGAAAAATATCTTTAGTTTTTTTTTTGACCTTTTAGGTATCTTGAGTAAGAAGGGGATCAATACAGATCAAGAGCTTTGCTGTCATAGTCACTCTTTGGTGTGTGCTACGTATTAGCTTTTACTTTAGCAATAAGTTGTTTTTGCCTTTGGATCGACGTACCGTTTCACAGATGGCAATTGATGATCGCTCGATGAGAGATACGAAATTAGTATGTCTGGAGTAAAATGTCGCTATAACTCGTTAGAGTAGTCATACTGGTAAGCAACTTATATTAGTAACATCGTATTTTAATATTAGTATTTTTTTGATAAAAAACATATATTAATATCGCGAAGACTAATTACACCCAGTCTCTGCAACAATGCAAAGCCCTATCGGTCTTATGGATGCATACACCTCAAAAAAAGAAAAAGAATTAAAAAAGAAAGTTCCACTACAGTGACCTATTCCTTGTGGCAGCGAATCTAACACCACCGAGACAACACCAAAAGTCCAGATTCTCCAAAAGCGACACCTCCAAGAAAAAAAATGCACAAGCATCATCGTCGTCCTGATCATAAATCATAGTTTTTTACCCCGGACCACATCGCCAACAGGAATCAAACCACCATTGCTAGTCTCCAGACCTCGGCTTACATGACAAGCACCAATGAACGAGAACATGCCCCATGATAAAACAGCCAACAGATCTTTGAAGCGCCCCCATGAAACCAAACAGTCAGAGAAAAATGCGGGTGCGTGTGCACACGACCGAATTCCACCCAATCCAGCAATCTCCAGGCATGAATCATTCAATAGAGCTCTGGCAGAGCCTTTTAGAACACGACACTTCCACCTGATCGATCGGGAAAGTCACCGACAGATCTCCATCTTGGCGCGACAAGGAATCTTATGACCGTAACCATTATTTGCAAGACCAGCAAATCCCCACATCGCTAGTCAACTCCATGCAGGATCAACCGAAGAAGAAGGGGTGATCCAATGCAAGGCTGCTGGCGTTGCCATAACACAGCAACGGCCTAGGCCCCTCACCAGATCATGCCCCAACCCGCATCTAGAACTCGCGGCCTAGAACACTGCCACAACTCTGCGCAGACGACGCACCACCACCTCCTAGATGCCTCATCGCCGAAGTGCCTCAGGCGCTGGCCGGGAACAACAGCACCGCCCTGCCCCCTCAGCCGGCCTCCTACCTCCTCCCGTGAGACGCTACCAAGAAGCACCTCCCCTTCCCACTGTCATTTGATAGGAAGGACGCCGCCGGTGACAGCATCAACAGCGGCCAGAAGGGCAGCATATGTGGGGATTTCTAGGGTTTGAGGATGGTGTAGCACACCGGGTAAAACCACTACTAGAAAATGGCCCGTTATTCCTACTCTGTGCATCATCATGACATCAACATGCATCTAATTGCCTAAAACTATTTTGCTAAAATTCCTATTTTGTTTTCTATATTAATATCCTCCATTTTTTTGTTTCAAATCAAAAACCTAGTCTTCTAGATATTTTATTCTGTCTAAAACTATTTATAAAGGTCTTCTAAAATAAAACTGTAATCTAATAATCTGAATATTTTGTGGGGGCCCAGTCAGCCAATGGCTAGGCCCGAAGGCCCAACTGGAGGCTACCCAGCCCACAGCCACAACCACCAAACCCTAATCTACCTAAACCCTACCCTAGCCTAACCCTAATCCCCTCCCCGCCGCTAGCACCATCCCACGCCCACGCACACTTTTTCTCCCCTGCCCGCACCGACACGCTACCGCCACTCACCAACCCTGCCACCTGGACAGTGCGCCCTCTCCCTACTTCCCACACACACGCGGTCAACCCCGCAAATTCCCTGCCCCACTCTCCCCACGCGGCCCATCGCTCCTGGTACTACCCCGAACCCCGTGGACGCCCCATCTCTCTCTACGAGTTCCCTGCAGCAACCCACACCTATTTTCCCCGCCGCTGAGCTCCTCTCGCCCTCCTCCTGTCCTATCACTCCTCCCTCGTTTGACATGGTTATACCCCGCAGGTACATGATATCAGCATACCTGGTTCAGCCCAAGGAAAGCCCACGGCAAATATACGCCGGCCCATGAAGACTTTTGGGTGGCCAAGGCCCATGACGTCTTCGGATCCTTGGAGAGCAAGACTAGAGTAGATAAAAAATTCAAAGGGGTAAACCCTAAAACCTCTAACCGACTTGGTCTGTGCCTGGGACCTGCCTAACTCTATATAAAGGCTAGGAGGGCACGACCTAGATCTCTCACCTCATACTTTCGCATACACACCTCCATGCCAGATTGCATCTGCGCACCCCTGTAACCTTCGGTTCCGCCGTAATCATGAGCAGACAAGCAGGAGTAGGGTTTTCCCTCCGGGGGCCTGAACCTGGGTAAACCTCGTGTCTCGTGTTGCTTGTTTGCTAACCGTTCCGCGATCTCCAGCATCCCCATCTTCTCCAAAACCCAAGTCCATAACAATGGGCATTGACGAGATTAAACCTCCTTAATTGGCGCCGTCTGTGGGAACTGGGGACACTGATTGTGCGATCGTGACGGTCCCAACCCAAGCGATCTACAACTCCGCGACGACGGAGAGTCATCTCCTCTTCGGCGCCTTCGACTTCACCGCCCACTCACCGGCCACCATGAAGGACTTCGAGCCCGTTGGCGACGGACTCGAGATCCTATTCGGGAGCTTCTGCTTCCAGGTAGGGCAAACCGGCACCCTCCGCCTCCTAGAGCGGGTGCCCCTGCCAACAATCAGGCCCGCTTCATGGGCCCCACATCCTGTGCTACACACATTGCCATCAACAGATGAGTCCTATGACAACAGCAGCTGCAACTCAGATCTGTGCAATCCACCATCGGAGGAAGGAACCTACGATTCCGGATCCGAAAGCTGCGGCAGCAGCGATCCAATCTACGAGCGCTACCAATGCACCGTAGTCATCCAGAGTGACGTGGATCAGCGAGCGCCCAACCCGCCACCTAACCCGCCATCTAACCCGCAGAACAGAAACGGCGGGAACAGATCGCCACCTAACCCGCCATCTTCCCCGCAGCAACCCACACCTATTTTCCCCGCTGCTGAGCTCCTCTCGCCCTCCTCCTGTCCGATCACTCCTCCCTTGTTTCCTCCTGTCCTTCGGCCGCCGCGCCGAGCCGCCGCCCCGAAGCGCCTTCCCTGCTCCCGTCACTTCTGCCCCGACCCGTATATCCCCTCCGCCGTTGCTCCTTCTCCTCCCGGTCGCCGCCGTGTCCTCCCCGTGCCCAGTCAAACGCCACTGATGGCTCCTTTGCTCTGTCGCGTCAAACGCCGTTGATGGCTCCCAAGTACAGGAGATCAATTGTAGTAATTTTTAATAAAAAAAGGTTGTCAAACCCACGAGGAGCTGAGGGTATTGGTTAGAAAATTTGGCAAATAAAAATAATAGTAAATACAGTAAATTTGGTGTTTTTTGGGTTTGTAGTTTGCAAGAATATAAAATGCTGAAAGTAAATAGCAATAAATAAATGCTCTCAATGAGAGAAAGACCAATCATCTATGCAGCAAGAGGACAAACTCTAGTGTGTGTGAACTTATATGTGGCAAGCGTTCGCGAGGGCGGCATGGATTTACTTAGCATAAAAATTTCTACACAATATGGTGAATATGTTGTCAAGTTTTATTCCCTTAAGGAGGAGCCTAAATTAGGTGCAGCCGTAAGTATGAACTAAATACACCACTTATGATGGGTCCTAGAGCCATTCACATGAACATATAGGAATCATTAAGACATAAATGTTCCACCATAGCAATAAGTTCATTGGTCCCCGACATATAATCCCTCCAATGCAACTCAAAGTATAGGAAAATGGTTTCTGTCAATTCCGTCCCTTCCCCCTATCATTGCATCAAAGTATTCTCCTATGAGCCCATATAGGTGAAGTAATATGCATTCGAAGTTCGCATAAAACCATCATAGAACAATATAAAAGATAAAAACTAGACCACATACTCATTGCATATTATATGGAAATCATAGCCAATTCATCCTATGCCCTCAGGAACATGGGGATCTACTCACAAGTGCCAAACATGATATGGATCAGTAGCATATGAGATATATACAACACAATCTGCAAATATAATCTCTCCACCAAATAAAGACAAGATGCCAATCACAAACATATAAATAGCCCTTAAAACAATATCCAGGGTTCCATCAATCACAAACTATGAGGGGAACGAGATGGATCTTGGAGATGGTGATGGTGACGATGATGGTGCTGGTGGATATGTTGATGGAGAGGCCTCCCCCTATGCCTAGGAGGAGTGGGGGTGACGATGGCGTCGATTTCCCCCTCACCGAAGGCTCCAGTGCAACAGGATCTACCCCCTCCCGGAGTAGGAGAGGACTTTCGCCTCCGCCGCCGCCTCTGTAAATCATGGGAAAAATATGGCGTAGGTTTTCTAGCGAGACAAAGAAGTCTGTAAAAAGGAGGAGCCAAGGCGATGCTCGTGGGACAAACGAGCATGGGTGGCGTGCCTAGGGGGTGGGCACGCCACCTGTGCTCTTTTGGGCCTCGTGGCTCCCCTCGCTTCATTCTTTGGCCCAATTTGGTTCTTATAATGAAAAGCTCATCAGGTATTTTTCCTTCAATTTATTGACGTCTAGAAGGTCCTGAAACAACAAAAACATGAAAAAGGAGGTTTTCTGCCTCCCAGAAATTAAATACCAATGAAAGGGACTTTGTAGGAAAGTCCTGTAAATCATCTAAATATGCATAAATAATGATGGATTATGGTGAATATGATTCTAAACAATGCACATAATTCCTAAAAATGATGATGCAAAATGCAAGTATCAGCCTTCCTCGCCCTCCTCTAGCCGCCCCACTTTGACCTTGCCGGCCCCTCAGTGCTCCTCTCCACTGGACGCCGCCTCGCCAAGACTTGCGCCCCTGCTCATCTCCGGCCGCACCTCCCTGCAACCTCGCCTCTAGGACCGTGCGACGCCCTGCCCGAGCGCCTCCGTGTCGGTTCCCCGCCTCCCTCTGCCACCGCTCGCCTTCGATCTCTAGTGAGCCACTGCTTGCAAGCTATCCCCATCGCGGCCCTGCAACATTTCCGCCTCGTCACGGCCCTGCAACATTTCCGCCTCGTCACGGCCAAGCTCCGTCCCCGACACCGTCGATCCCATGACCTCTGCCTGCCATTCGCCCTCGTCAACCTCCCAACCTCCACACGCGCATGCGTTCCTAAACGTGTCCCCTTCTTCATTCGGTTTTCTCTGCCTATGTGTGGTGCTATCATGAGAGTGATGCTCAATACCTATTCTCCCGAAGCCAACCTCGTCCTGGTGTAGGCAGTCTATTGTGTGTTGTCTCTGCTTCCTCGCTTGTCTCAAGCGCAAGACGAAGGATGTCATCCATCCTGCCAAGATCTCCATTTCGGTAGCGCTCCCGTCGATAAGAACAACAACATGGAAGTACGCCAAGATCGACCTCGACCCGATGAACCTGATGACCACTGATGCAAGTCCAAGATCGATGATCAAGATGAAACCCTAAGACCACCAGTGCTCGAACCAAACCCACCGCCACCGCTCAAGGTGAAATCCTGAGTTCCCCGTCAAGGAAAACAACGTCTTCTATATGGAACGCCGAGCTCTCCTTCATGGGTCCGATGGCCGAGACCCTGGAGGCCCCGAAGCCCCAACTCCAAAGACCGATCCCATCGAATCTCGAGACCCCGGATCCGACACCCCCAACGTGTGACCCCTTTCCAAGCCCCTATTTTATAAATGCTATATCTACTTGTCGCATATGAATCATTCATGCTTGCATACATATTTGTGTGGTTTAGGGATATTATGCCGATTCACCTCATAATTAAATATGGAGACTATATGCGGGCTAATCTAGTCTTATATTGCCTCCATTTAAATTTGTGTAGTGAACCGGTGCCATGAATTTCCTTGTCAAGCCAACATTTAAATGCGGGGTATCTAAACAACATAAACCACCTAATTAATTGTTGGGACCCCGGTTCAACTTAATATTGCCTAATCGCATCGTATATTTGCCGTGCCATGCATCATACAACATCATGCCCCACCTTCTGCCGTAGTATTAAATAGTGCATCCGGTGTTTATTTTAGTGTTTTTCTTCTTCACAAATTAGGACAATGAGTTGATGCGAGATTTGACCCGATCTTCGGATAAACCTTCGGTAGTGTTTCCTAGGAGAGCATTCTTCCACTTTATACCTATTTTGCATTCTAGTCTTTACTTCCGCCTGTTGATCTATTGCTATCTGTATTGCGATACTTTAGTTTCCATACCAGTTATATTCCTCGCATCCCTATATTGCCGTGGACACCTCCTATTGCCTGTTGTTTAATAGATAGTTGGTCTTGTGAGTCATAGTTGCTTGCTCAGTTGCTGCTATGTGTCGTCAAGTACCACATTTGCTGGAATGTTGCCATATTCTTCATGCATGGTGGAGTTCATCATGACTTAAATCACAACTTTATATTAAATTGCTGGGAATAGATATAACTAATGCAGAGACACCGGTGAGCAATATATGTTATTTGTTTTTTAACCGCTCACTGGTGTCCCGTAGGCCCC
Source organism: Avena insularis (assembly GCA_023614405.1). NCBI lineage: Eukaryota > Viridiplantae > Streptophyta > Magnoliopsida > Poales > Poaceae > Avena > Avena insularis. The sequence goes on along the minus strand of JAJUPC010000015.1, from coordinate 624,755 downwards.
GAGTACTTGATACCTATTCCTTGACTATCGCACTATCCGCATGTGGGACCATGAATCTCCTTAGCCAGAGATTGATTCACATATTATTTCTTGGGGCCACAAAATAGTTTGGGGTTTTATTACTATCCTGTACTTATCCCATGTTTACTGCTTTATTTACTGCTGTTGCTCGAGGAGAATTTACTACTGTACTGTTTAGGATTGCAGAGTGTTTTCACGGTATCGACAAGCCCAATGACACTTTCAGGTTTCAAGTTGTTTACAACCATTGACGTAAACCCTAGGTCCGTCTCGGAGCCATTCAACTTTGTTGCGGGTAGCTTAGTGGGGTGCCCCGTGAAATATTTTATGAATCTTGTGATTGCTTTGTCGTGATGTCTTGTTGGGTTTTTATTTGTTTTTTTCGAGGTTGATCATGCGTGTGTTGCTATTTGTGCACCCCTGCAGGGTAAATATTTCGGAAAGCCATGTCCATGATTATAGACAACTATACCTAAAGTAGTGCTATAAATTTGACTTTGGCATGTCTAGTAATCAGCTTCACTATAATGGAATGGATATATAAAAGTGCCAACATCTGCTGGAATTACGATGTCTCATGCTATTTGTATCTGACTAGTAAGTATTATAACTACAACGAAATGGTTAACTAAAAATGCCCACTGCTTATGATATCATGATGACATGCTATCTATATCTGACTAGTAAGTGTCGCAACTATAATGAAATAAATAAAACTGCCAACTGTGTGAGTTCCTCGGTTTGACTTCCTCGTTTGGTCTCGAGGGGGAAATACCAGGATGGGTATGTTTGGTGTTAGTATTAGGTTGGATCCGAATAGGTCTTTCTTATCCCTCTCTGATAGCCGACAGCTGTAGTATTTGTAGGTTGTTTAGTGCATGATGCGCTGCCGCTTCAGTACACCATACCTAAGTAGGCGAGAGCCGCCGAATTCTAAGTCTCGCCATGTACTAGCCTCAGTACTGACTGCTCTCTTTTTTCCTTTGCCTTTTGCCGGCACCCCTTTTGTTTAGCAGGTTTGAGATCATCGTCGTTAGCAGGGTTACCCTTGCGGCTTGGACTGGACAGAATTATGGACACCATTGGTTATTCTTCAGGTCTCTTAGCCTCATTTGTTTCTTATCCGTACTTGGATGTTGTACCATATTCAAGGTGATTTGGATCTTTGTACTGTATATCTGCATTCTTGACTCATGTAGTCGTTGTTGTATATATATGTTCTGTGGGTTCTATCGTGGACTATTGTGTAATGATATTACTTTGTTTTTCACCTGCACGCAAGTGCTTGGTGGGCATCTTTGGATCATTTCTATGCGGGTTTGACTGAAATCGCTAAGACTTGCATAGGGCCGATTCGAGGGTGTTACAGGTGGAAACCTCTGGAGCCGCTCGGGAGGAGGGACCCGATTGGATCATCCGGAACACCTAGTAACTTATATTAGTAGCCTATGTTAATATCTTTATAGTAGGGAATAACATATGTGCTGTGTCATGCAAAGTCTTATTTATTTATTAGGTTGTAGACTCATTTTCCCTTAAAATGTGTGATGTTATCACAAGACTATATTTTCTCATTTAATGAGATATCATATCACCTAAGGGCACCTAAGGGCTAAGGCCTTTCACAATGGATCGGTTCTTAGCACGTTATCATAGATAGTAGGTGCATGTTAAGAGACAACCTTTAGAATGCATTATCTCTTAAGTTTGTATCTACCTTTAATGATTTTAGAGACATGCATGCATTGGATTGGTCTAGCCATATATTTTGCCTATGGTTCCGTGCAAAAGTTGTACTATCATTACACAATAGAAATGAATCAATGGTCTAGCCATAGAGCCCACCAACCAGGAAGCAACTTGATTTTTGGGCTTGGAATTTCGATTATAAAGGAATTTTTTGGTTAAGTCGGCGTATAGTTACCACTAAAACTGACCAAGAAAAATTCTTAGAAGGAAACGCAAGATCTTCTAATTATGAAGCGGAAGCTTAGGGGTAGGGGATGGTGCTCGTTGTGGAAGACATCAGTTCCTTCCAAGATAAGAATTTTCTTATGGAGGCTAGCCCAACAGTCCTTGCCTACAGCTGATCTCCTCGAACATAGGAACATGGCCGCACGATTTGCGGAGCTGTGGATTCTTGGTGACATTCTCTGTTGGAATGTAACATAACGACGCCGGTATGGGCTCTCTCCGATGATCTTATGGTGGAGCATATCATGGCGATAGGAGAACCTTGTGCTCGTAACTGGCTCTTCAATTTGATCGACTCTTGATCAGTTCACCAAGCTGTCGGTAACATTTATGGGCAATTTGGTCGGCGCGTCGCACGGCGATTCACGGGGATATTTTTCAGAGCCCCCTGTCTATGCATGGATTTATTAATTCTTTTTGGATGAGATGCGATCATTGCCTAAAACCGAAGATGGATTCCTCTACTACTGCAATACCGAAGATTAACGTCGATGCAGCTGACGAGATCACAATGGGCTCTATCTGGGTGCATCTGCTGTGGTGTTTCCCGGTGTCACATATGCGATGACCTTGGAGACTCTTGCTTGACGAGAAGCTACAGCATTGGCAGAAGACTTGGTGTTACGCAGAATTCATATTGTGTCAAATTGCAAAAATGTATTAGAGGATATCAAGGGTGGTACTATGGGAAGAGCAGGCACTATCATTCAGGAGATCAAACACCGTTCGACATATTTCGATGAATGCTCTTTCCGCTTTGAGGTTTTATGGGACACCTCAAATCTGCTCGCTTGGCCGGTATATGTACAAGTAGTGAGGCGGTATATAGGCCGACCCGTCACTTTCCACTTCACCTCCTCCTCACCTCCACTACAAACCCTCGTCGTAATCCACCATCGGCGACACAATCCCGCACCCCCAGCTGCCGATACGGCATTGCCGTTTCGGGATGTGGCGGTGAAGGTCCTCAATCAAAGTTGGGTGCACACACACGCACACATTCACGGAACCCCTCCGCTCGCGACTTACGAGGAGCGGGCTCGCTGGGGCCACGGAAGCACGCTTCACGCAAGTGGACCAACAAGGGCGAGCTTCCGCCGCCGTCCATCCACTTGTGGACCCACACGGCCACGGAGTTGAGGAGGTCGAGTCACGTTGCTCGGTGTGCTCCAACTCCCCTACCACCCTCGGACTCTGACAACTTCATCTCCTCTGAAGACATCGAATTCGTCGATAGAGACAACGAGGAGGAGGAGGAGGAGCACGAGGGCGTGGTGGTAGCGGCAGACTTGTCGATGATGACGACACCGAGCATGCCGCCATGGACATCATGATCCACGCCTCCAATATCACACACGAGGAGGAGCTCCGGTGCAAAGCCAAGGAGAAGCGCGAGGCCATCATTGCGGTGGCATAACACATAGTGAAGGAGAAGGAGATGGCGACCGCACCGTGAAGCAGGACATCATCGCCATCGACTCCGACTAAGCTGTGCTTGCCAGCCGTGTCG